>OZ005659.1:203025220-204225220 GCA_963930645.1 Salticus scenicus | reverse complement strand
TTTAGTATTCTCCAATAATTCAATATATTTATTCATGTCTATTATCGTCATCAAAAATCTTCTTCATAATAACAAGAAGAAATTTAGTTTTTTTTCCAATAACGTAGTATATACATTAAGAAAAAGCTTTATTGTTTTAAGTTTTATGCACCTATTCAATGTTTTTCTAATTGATTAATGTCATAAAATTGATTTGAAAAAGTAATATTTATACGTTTTTTCAAAACTTTTATCAATAAATATGAAATCTATTTTTATAAACAAATCTTTTCTAAAATTATGTTTTTTCTTTTAGTTATCACTTTTTTTTTTTTTTTTAAATATGAGCTTATAAAACTGGAATAAAACTGACTGTCTTTATACATAATGAATCCGTAAACTGTTATGTACATATATATATTATTAGGCAGGGAAATAACATCCATAACATGTTGTTATGACACACACAAAAAAAAAAAAATAATATAATAAAGTAAAATAAAATACACTTTTAGAATTCTAATAATAAATAACAATAAAAGTCATTTAATATTTTTATAAATATATATCGGTAATAGTGAAACTTAATATGGTATTTCTAAACTGCATAAATTATGCATACCATTTTCAGGGGTTAATTATGTAATACTTATTTTACAAAAAATAAAAACATTAAATTAAATAAGTACCTCAGAATAATAATAATTAAAACTACATACCTCTTTAACTTTTTGATTGTTTCATCCAACTTATTTGATTGTTTTATCCAACTTATTAAAGCTTTGCCAGGAAATTATTTGCGTAGGTAGCAATTTTAAATAAATAATCACTAACTAACACAAACCTCCACCTAGCAGATATTTGAAACGCGTCCATCATGCAGTTTTCCAACACATAAGTTCCAAAATAAGGCTTAAGAATTGATGTTCACATCAAAATAAAAGTTTAAATTAAAATAAGATGACGTGAAACTAAGCAACCTGTATTACAAATTAAGGATATATATTTATGATTTCTTACTTTTTTTAAAATGCAGATGTGTATAACGTTAACAATAAATAAAATATCACAGATTAAGATTCAAAAAGTCCGCCTCATTACGATTTTACGAGAGACCCGACGCTCACGCTTCGGCTTCTTCTCTGGTACCTTCTACGCATGCGCACAGTATTGGCGTTTGCTCAAATGAAATCGCTTTTTCCGTCTCTAAACGGGGTAATCCGTGAGGGAGAGCCAAAGACGTAGAGATACTAGGAAGAATGTAGTAGGATTACATATGTTATTTAAGCATTGAATACAAAGAGAATCTGGTTACAAAGTTTTCCCTAGTAGTTGAGATAATACCTGTACTATTACTAAGGAATAATTTGTAAATTGCCGTAAAATTTTTTACAGTGTAGTTATTGTCATTATATAACTGTTATTATTATTGTTGTTGCACCTAATTATTATCATTTCCTAATTTCACATTTACTCATTTGAAAATTTTTCTAATGCGTAATTACGATTAAATTAGAAGAAAACTGCGGCCGCTAAAAATATTTTCTAATAAATTAAAAATAGTGCATGTATAAAAAAGGCAGGTTTATTGGTTTTAATATCTTCTCGATTCAATTTTGAAAGCAATTACAGTTTATATATATATATATATATATATGAAATTAATGTGCTACTTTTTTTTTTTTTTTTTTTTTTTTTTGGCCTTTATTAGCTATATGGCTTTTGTTCGCACAATCGAAAGCTATACAAAACTTATGTACACTTAATAATATTTCAAAATTAAACAGAGTTACAACGTTAGTTTTTTTTTTCATCAATTTCACATAGGATAACGTGGCTTTTGTCAGTCATTGCCATTCCTGGGCAGAATTTCGAAAAAGGAAATATTTTGTTTAATTATTTTTACCACAACTTAATTTTAAAATTGAGTAACCGTTGATATCTACTTAAAAAAAAAAAAAAAAAAAAAAAAAAAAAAGGTATACATTTTTTTTTCTTCTGAGTGTGTGTTCATGGGTAAGGTCCAATGCCATCATTTCCAAAATTTTATGTCTTTCCCTAAACTCACTCACCTATTTCCCTAATTCATAATCTTATTTCTGTCAAAGTAGCTGTAAGTTGCTACTTTTAATTGAAATTTAGAGCAATATGTTATTTTAACGATACTGTTGCAGTTTGTAAAATTTTTACATACACGTTTGTTGTTACAGAATGCCTGGTGTCGAATGAATAATATTAAAACATGTATTTTATTTTAAAGGGAGAAGTTAAAATTTATTATTAGATTCTTCTTTTTAAATCACTATTTGAATTTGAGAATTGTCATCAACGATAGCGAGATTTTAATATTTTTCGAATATGAATATAATTTAAGAGTTACAGAATGTTCGGGTATTAAATATTGTAATACTAACATTTGTATTTGAATTCTTTCTTTTATGCAACTTTGAAATGAAATATAGGATATGTTCTTTTGCTTAAAACTTTGGAGATTTAAAGAAGAAAATTTGTTCGAAATTATTTAAAAAGAAATAAGAAAAAGGAAAGAAATTAAGGTTGTTCATGGAAAACTAACGCTAGTATAATATTACTCCAAAAGCTATTTATAAATGTAAATGTTCTTAATAGCTGCCTATTTACTGATTATAACTCTGGAGTACTGTTAGTATATGACTCATTTTTTAAACCACTTTATTTTTAGAGTAATTCTCGCCAAATGTAATTCTGATTACTTAAGAAGAAAAATATATAGCTAATAATATTTATAATTTATCCCGGTGTACTGTTGTCCCCGCCCTTTTTTCACATCAGTATAATTTTAGAGAAATTTTCTTTAACGCGTAATTACGATGAAACAAGAAGAAAAATGCTTTAAAAATATACCGGTATTGAAAAAGGGAAGGGCTAACAGCACTCCAGAATAAATTACAAATGTTACCAGGTATGAAAATATTCTAAATAAGACAGATGTGAAAAAAAAAAAACTAGTATGTTGTGGCCACCACAAGACTTTCTTCTATATTTACCTATACATATTCAATCAGTAACAATATTTAAAAAAAAAAAAAAAAAAAAAAAAAAGTACGTGTTTTTTTTTTTTTTTTTTTGTTAAAAGTAAAAAAAATCGATAACTTTGTTTTAAATTATCACAGATTTATAGTTCAACCATTCGTTTTAAAGGTATTGTCGAGACCTTTCGAAAGATACCCATCTTGAAAATTTATCCCCCCCGGGGGGGTATTTCCCCCCAGGGGGGGAAGCGATGCCCCCCATGCAGAAAATTTTTTTCCTAGTTACATACTACTATTATCAATAATTCTTATTAATTTTACAATCACAAGTTTGAAACAACTCTTATTATGCACATTTATACGAATTTTTGTCCTATGCTGCCATGTAAAAAATTTAGATAAAATGCTGTCACAGCAGCACGTGTTGAGCTATTGATCCCCAAACATAATCAGCACCAGTTAATGCCGGGGACAAACTAAATACCAAGTTTGGTTAAATTTCGTTAAAAAAAAAAAAAAAAAAAAAAAAAAAAAAAATGAGATTTTTTTTCTAAGTTTTGTTTTGTTAAAACTAAAAAAAATCGATAACTTTGGTTTAAATTATCACAGATTTATGGTTCAACCATTCGTTTTAAAGGTATTGACGAGACCTTTCGAAAGATACCCATCTTGAAACTTTGCCCCCCCGGGTGGGAACTTCCCCACCCCGGTAGGGGGGGGAACCGATGGCCCCACATGCACAAAAATTTTTTCCTAGTTAACTACAACTATTATCAACCTGATCTTTCGAAAGATACGCATTGTGAAAATTTACCCCCCTGGGGGGGTATTTCCCCCCTAGGGGGGGGGAAGCGATGCCCCCCCATGCAGAAAATTTTTTTCCTAGTTACATACTACTATTATCAATAATTCATATTAATTTTAGAATCACAAGTTTAAAACAACTCTAATTATGCACATTTATACGAATTTTTGTCCTATGCTGCCATGTTAAAAATTTAGATAAAATGCTATCACAGCGCCACCTGTTGAGCTATTGATCCCCAAACATAATCAGCACCAGTTTATGTCGGGAACCAACTAAATACCAAGTTTGGTTAAATTTCGTTTAAAAAAAAAAAAAATTGCGATTTTTTTTCTAAGTTTTTTTTCGTTAAAAGTAAAAAAAATCGATAACTTTGTTTTAAATTATCACAGATTTATAGTTCAACCATTCGTTTTAAAGGTATTGAAGAGACCTTTCGAAAGATACCCATGTTGAAACTTTGCCCCCCCCCCCCCGGGTGGGTACTTCCCCCCCCGCTGGGGGGGGGAACCGATGCCCCCACATGCACAAAAATTTTTTTCCCAGTTAACCATTACTATTATCAACGAGACCTTTCGAAAGATACCCATCTTGAAAATTTACTTCCCCGGGGGGTACTTTCCCCCCTGGGGGGGGGAACCGATGCCCCCCCATGCACAAAATTTGTTTCCTAGTTAACTACTACTATTATCAATAATTCATATTAATTTTACAATCGTAAGTTTAAAATAACTCTCTTTATGCCCATTTATACGGTATTTTGTCCTATGCTGCCATGTTAAAAATTTGCATAAAATGCGATTACAGCGCCACCTGTTGAGCTATTGATCCCCAAATCTAATGGGCACCAGTTCATGTCAGGGTGCAACTAAATACCAAGTTTGGTTAAATTTCATTCATTGGTTCGTGAGATACAGCGTCCACAAAAAAATGATACAGACAGACACACAGACAGACAGACAGACAGACATTTTTTAAAAACTATCAATTCGTGTTCAGGACATCCCAAAACGTGTAGATCCGTCAAAAAACGGAGGTCGAAAATTTTCGCGAATCCAATACTTTCTCTATATTACATATAGAAGAAAGTAATAAAATAAAATAAAATAAAAAGAAAGAAAGAATAAAAAAGTAGGTACAGGGATGGAACACGGGCGCAGAATTCATACCACTATCAATGTAAGAAAGTTTTCTACTTCTTAAATCAACGATATTATAGGTAGAGAAATTTCTTAAACGGATTCCTGTATGAATTCTGCGCCCGTGTTCCATCCCTGTAGGTATTTGCAGTGCTCTGTATTATTAATTAGGATGCTGGCAGTTATGATACTTATATACATACATTATATTTGGTAACATTTAAAATTTATTCCTGAGTACATTTAGTCCCGCCCATTTTTTTTTACAACACTTACATAGCTGCCAATAATTTAATTTATTCTGGAGTACTTTTAGCCCCGCCTCTATTTAGCACCACTTTATTTATAGAAAATTTTTCTTCAATACATAACTTTGATAAAATAAGATAAATTTACGTTTAAAAAATAAGTGGTATGAAATAGAGACGGGGCTAAAATTACTCCGGAATAAATTAAAATATTGGCAGCGCTGCACTTAGAGTTATGTAATTATGAGGAAATGGTAAGAAAATGCTTTTAAAATATATTGGTGTTAAAAAATGGTGGGTCTAACAGTAATGTGGAATAAATTATCAATATTACGTGGTATGCCTACATTTCAGGCTTAGCCGCGTTACTAAAAATTTACTATTATTTTAATACATTTCCACGACTACTTAATTTTTTTACACAAATTGTTTAGCCTTAAGTTATATAAGAGAAATGTAATTTTGACGATAGTGGTAACAATATAACAAAACACGATGAAAATTTTAGGGACGCTGCAAGAGCTGCATATAAACTGCAGATTGCGAACTTTAAATGATTTTTGAGCGATGAGCTGAGTCAAATCAAACACGTCGTTTTGTAGAAAGTGGCTGTTATATTTCTGCATGAATTTTACATCAATTTTTTATAAACATTGCTAATATATTACTATCTTTTTTTTTTAGAAATATATTACTGTCGATGGTAACTGCTGTGTTGTCTTTATTTATTTATTTATTTATAGTTCTATTTATTGTTATTCAAAATGCTTATTATAAAAAAAATATACAAACGTATTTTAAACATTTCTTACGGAAGTCAACAATTCAAATAAGCAGATAATCGTTAACGATATAGAACATGTTAACATTGCTGAACTTTACGATATCGAACATCATCGATAAATAGCTATTCATATTAAAACACGTTCAATATAACGCCTTTAACAAAAACGTGATATAAACTTGTAATTTCACCGCTATAAATACTTTTCCATAAATTGAAACTTTATTTAAAAATATGTTAAGCCTACAAAAAAGTTATATAAAAAGTTATATTTTTTTATTAAACGGTTCATCATGCATGCATATATTACATGTAACTTATATAAATTTCAAAAAGAAATTTAGTTAAGTGCTGATTACCACCAATTTGCTATATATTCATTGGAGTTGCTTTCCAGAGAGCGATTTGGACAGATCCTAACGTTTCAAGAAGATTCCTTCAGTACTTATGGATATATGACAGAATGTCTAGAATCTAGAATGACTGACATGGCGCTCAACGTGTTAATTGTAACGTTTGCCTAATCAATTCGAAGATTGACAGTCTATCATATATGACAAATATGCCATATCAAAATTATTGGTGATAGTTGAATGAAATATCCGCCAGATCTGGTAACTCTGACAGCCAGACCCTTAATGTACAGTTTCATTTTCTTTAAATATTTCTATACATATATATTTAACACTTTCGCGACCGCTTGATATTATTTTTTGACAATAAGGTCCGCCTGTGGGCGTTATTCTGTCAAGGGGAAATATATCACCCACCTAACCAAAAAATGGCTGCTTTCTATACTTTTGTAAACCATGCCCTTATTATTTGTTCAAATCCTATTTTATTAAAATCTGAAATTAAATACTTGATAGCCATTGCAATTGACAGAGGTTATGACCCTGCCATTATAGACAAAGCTATCAAAAAATTACAACTCCCTCGTATTTTGTCTACTAAATCAGTCTCGTCTAATATCAGTATTGTCTTACCCTATTTTCGTAAATCCAGTCAAACCATAGCTAAAATTCTCAAACAATATGATTTTAAAATAATAAATTCGCCTTCCAATAAACTCACCTTTTATCAGTTAAAAGAAATCATTGATATGCATAATTCTTGGGGCATTTATAGTATTTTATGTCAGTATGGTTTATCATATATTGGCCAAAGTAAACGCAGTCTTAAATTTCGTCTAAAATAACATATGAATTACGTCCGCAAACAAGAAACCAATAAATCGGCTATTTCTAAACATTGCTGGGAGGAAAAACATAATTTTACATTTAATTCAGCTAAAATAATTTGCAGACTTAAATCCATTCATGAACTCGATTTCTTTGAAGCTTTTCATATTTATAAAAATTTAAAAAACCTTGTAAATTGTGATTTCGCTGTTCCCTGTTTGTCTGATTGTTGGAAATTTTACATTCAGTCCACATTTTCTTAATTTTTCTACTGTTTACTCAGCTAACATTACTAAATTTCTATTGGCCACACTCCCCACCTTTACCGTAATCCTATTGGTTGAACTAAATTCGGTCCCTCTCCTATACATACGAGCACTTCTCCAGATTCAGAATTCTTTTTGCACTGAAGACGGTACGCTTAAGGCTACCGAAACAGCTGTATGCATCTCAAATATTTTCCTTTGGCGTTTCTTACGTAGTAGTTTATTCAGGTTTTAATATTCCAAAGCCAAAGAAAAATACTTGAGATGCATTATTATTTAAAATGCTGTTATTATTTAAAATTTTCTGTATTCGTTTATATTACAAATGGATATGCATTAAAATTATATTCTCTAATCAATATATTTGTATCCACAGTAAATTTTATTGAAAAATATGAACACTGGGTACATTCTTAAGAAATAAGTAACACCCATACAGCACAGAATGTTTCAGTTATGTTGCAAAATGCTTACAAACTTTCAAAAACGTAACACATTTTAATATGCTCTCTGATACATTTCTGAAACATTCGATTATGTGTTTGAAATTTTCAGTTATGTATCTGATTTTTTTGTTATGATCGAGGACATTTCTACGTTTATGAAAGTAATCGGAAAGCTAACTGAATGTTTCTGTAATATTTATATATAATGTTTCCATGTTATATGAATTTTACGTTTCTGAAACATTTTGTGCTGTTAGTGATACAAACCCACGAAAGAAGCGCCCACTGGCTGAGTTACAGATTTTCAAATGACGTGAATCTACGTTAGCGGTCGCGAAAGTGTTAATAATTTTACTATTATATAAATAGAGTAACTGCAGTGTTGCCAAATTTAAGGACATTTTTTTTTTTTTTTTTAAATTCAATATTCACCAATAATTTTAGGGAGTTGTGTCTGTTATATATGATAGATAATTAATTTTCAATGTGATTAGGCAAAAAATTACAATTAAAAAATAGTGGCAGATATTGAATAAAAATGTCCCTAAAATTGTCAACATTGAATACTTAAAAGAAATGAGAATGCTATTATTAGAATTTTTTTTTCACTTTATCACGTTGTTGACCTTTCCTGAGTTTCATCGTTTAATTGATAATTCGAGCCAAAACTTTAGACATTCTTCTAAATTACAAAAATATTATTATTATCTTTTTCAAGTATTGTCGTATTCCTGTTCAGTCCAATAAAAGATTTCGGTGTACGATTTGTTTGCTACCACTATTTTTATACAATAATCTTGACCTTATTTAATTATGATATATTACCACAAAAATATGGTGAAGTTTTTTGTATAAAGTAATGGTAGCAAAAAAGCGGAACTTTCTCATTCTATAAACTGTCCTGAAAAAGACTGGTGACTTCGAGTTCTAATTAAAAGAACCTCGAAAGACGGGGTTTGATGTTAAAAATGTGGAATTTTGCAGGCATAAGTATGTTAACAGAAGAATGATATTTTTCTAACACAGTAACACAGTCGCAGTGACAATAGCGTCTGAATGTGTGTTATATTTTAATTCTTATTAGATTGAATAATATGTTATAATTGAAATAATATATAAAGGATTTTTTCTATTATTTTATCTATGATTATTTCTGTATTATATTCTATTTTAATTTATTTTTTGAGTAAATTTTACGAAATATATTCCTTTTACAACAAAGAATAAATCTAAGATATATAAAATTCAATAGGTAGCAATTGTTTTAGATACCTTGTATATTCATTTATAAAATAACTGAATTACAAGAAATTTCAATTAAATTTTCTTAGTTGGAAATCTTGCATTTACTTCTAATAAACCAATTTGGACTTATTTAGTATCTTCGAAGTCGAATATCAACTTCCCATTTAAAGCAGATAATTTGGTTAGGAATGTGATTTTTGTAAATTTTCTTTTATAATTAATTCTTTTCTTTAATTTGATTAGGACTCAATTATGCAAGTTAAAAGGAGGAAATGACTTTATCAAAATGTAAAACGGATTAAATGGTGGTTAAAATATTTGAAATAAGAGTTTGTTTCTTAAAAAGAATTGATAAAGCCTCTCACATTAATATAAAATACGCAAAAAATATGAATTAAATGAGTTTTTTTTTTTTTTTTTTTTTAAAGTTGCATTCAATTTATATGTAATTAAAGCTAAACAAATAGCAGATGTTTAACTCTAAACAATATATTTCGAGATTGAAAAGAGTTAAGCAACTTTCTCAGTTTTTGTGCTAATTATTATTATTATTATTTATGTTATTTTAAAGCTATCATCTAGCAAGATTCTGGCAGAATGAAGTATGTTATTATAAGAAAAAAAAATAGTTTAGTTTTCTAGGATATGACTAAAATATTAGTCATAACTGCTTTTATTTTTAATTATTGGACATATATAGGAATGATTAACTAAGCAAATATATCATCTTACGCGTGAATTAATACCCCCCCCCCCCCCAATTATACGTCCGGAAGAATTGCCAACAAACATTTCATTTTATTCTTGAGCAGTTTTAGCCCCGCCTCTATTTTAACACACCACTTTATTTATGCAATAATTTCCTCCCCTATATAGCATAACTACGATAAAAAAAAAAGAAATATATTATACTAAAAAAAAAAAGAAGTATTGAACAAAAGCGGACATGAAAATGCTCCGGAATAAATTAAACTGTTGGCAACTCTGTATTTATTCGCATCGCTTCATTCTGTAAGTAAAAAAAAATATATATATATATACATATTAAAACAAAGTTTTATACTGTAAAACAAGGAAGATATTAACTTCCTGTTTATGAATCGGAAGTCTCTAAAAAATTGACCGTCATATAATCAGTCTTGCCAGATCTATCGTACTTTTTACTCAATAATCAACAAAAATTTAAAAAAGTGATATTGTATATTACAGGGATGGAACACGGGCGCAGAATTCATACCACTATCAATGTAAGAAAATTTTCTACTTCTTAAATCAAGGATATTATAGGTAGAGAAATTTCTTAAACGGATTCCGGTATGAATTCTGCTCCCGTGTTTCATCCCTGATATTATGTATAACAGATGATTAATCGTTGAAGTGATTAGGCAAACGTTACAATTAAATATTATCGGTGATTATTAAATAAAAAATATCCGCCTTATTTGGAAACACTGCGTATAATATGATTAAAAGCAACGATTTTAATTAAAAAAATTAGGAAGTGTTCACTTAGTATACTCATTACTTATATTAAATGGAGACTTGGCACTGAATTATTAAAATCAATAAAAATTACAACGTAAGAAACGCCGAAGTGAAAAAGGTGTGAGAAGCATACAGCTGTTTCGGTAGCCTTAAGCATACCGTCTTCACAGCATAAAGAATTCTGATGGTACGTTTAAGGCTACCGAAATAGCTGTATGCTTCTCACACTTTTTTCACTTCGGCGTTTCTTACGTTGTAATTTTTATTGATTTTAATAATCATTACTTGTTGGTTCCTGTCATATGAAAAATAAGACGATAAAAAACGCTGTCTCGGTAACGCCCTTTTATACTCATAACGCATTTTTATACTCATTGGAATCCATGAAGAATAGGAAAATTTCAAACATTAGTTTTCGCAAATAAAAACTGCGCTAAAGTATGAGATTGAATTCAATTTTTAAATTTTAAAATTTTATTTAAAATTTCAGAAACATAAAGATTATACAAAATAGTATAATTTCATCCATAAGAAAATAATTATTAAGATGAAGGTAAGATAATTAACACGCTTTTAACAGTTTCGCGACCGCTGACGTAGATTTACATCATTTGAAAATCTGTAACTGCATCAGAGGGCGTTTCTTTTGCAATTTGTATGTTATTTGTTTCTTAAAAATATACACAATATTCATATTTGTACAATCAATATACTATGGTTACAAATACTTTGATTATAGAGAGTATGATTATAAAGTATATCGATTTGGATTATAAATGTGAATTAAGTAAATTTTGTTCTGAAAAATTGTAACTTTGAAGAGTAACGCCCACATGCGGAACTTACTGTCAAAAAGACAAAAACATGCGGTCGCGAAAGTATCAATGAGATATTAAATGAAAATATATACGCTGTCTTGCCATAAACACTGTCACGAAATTTTCCTAAAGTATAAGGAAATGTTTAAAAAATCTTGAGATTTGAAGTCTTTACAGTAAAATTATTAGTGATGTATATTCTTTTACTTTCCTGTATGAACTGCTGCGAATATTGAATATTAAAAATGGAGTGCGGCGATAAAAGAACAGAACAGCTGTTACCGGCAGCTTTCCCAATTTTTATAATTTATTCGCGAGCCTTTTTTGCCCCGCCTTCTTTTCGCACCAGAAATTTTGTTGATTATTTCTATTTAATATGTGACAACGATTAAATAAAAAGAAAATCATTTTTCAAAATTTCCGGTATGAAAAAGAGGCGGGGCTAAAAATGCTCGTGAATCAATTATAAAAGTTAAGAACTCTGGTTATAGGCCTGTATGAAGCAGGGCATTGTCCATCTACTATTTTTAAATTGTTACATCCCATAAAAGTAAGTGGGAGATTTATTTATCAGACTATTGACAGCTTTAAAAATCTTCAAAGAACAGATCACAGACCAAGAACATGCCGACTTCGAACAACGAAAAATCGTCAAAGTAGTGGAAATCGTATACGGAGCATGCCTTTAAATCCGGATTGTTTTGCGTGGATATGGGCATGGGTCTGTAATATTGCATTTTTTAAACAATATTGTTTTACATTCTAATGTTCGCTTAAATAAATTCTGTTTTCAATCGATCTATTTTATCCCACAGATTGCATTATTACGAACATTGTGTAAGATTTTGCAATACAATGAAGCATGTAAAATTTTAAATTTCACACAGTACGAGGAGTTATCAGTACACCATTGTCAAAACCATCCAGTTTTTAAAGAGTTAAAATTACATTTGTGTTCATAGGTTCCTATACAATCCTGAATCCTTATGATGTTCGCTATCGCCCCTCAAAGTTTATAACATCTTAGCTAGGACAACCTGTACATATAAATATACACTGGCTCTCATAATTATAAGGACACCCGTTTTTCCATATTAACTAAACGCTGAACACTATTATTTAAACAAACATATTTTTTTATTAATTTGAATTTCATTAATACACTATGTTTAAAATTTTTATCGTTTTTCTATCTTAAAAAACTTTAAATACGGTCAAAAAGATGATTTTTCAGGTGTTCATAATTATAAGGACAGCTTGAATCTCACTAATTGTTTTTCAGTTATTCTTTAAATTAATATTTTATAGAGTCTCTTGTAAGGTGAAACAGTTAGACATTCTCTCTGGTATATATGGATAGATAGATAGATTTTTTTAAAAATACAATCAGTTTCAATACCATTTCATACAGCATAGATGATATTCTGAATATATTTAAACTATTTAAAATTGCTTTCCACTTGCATGCATTTTCTAATATAATACGTTAAGGTTTTTTTCCACTTTTAGGCCACGGGAAACGCAATAATTCAGAAATTTCTTTCTTCAAACTATTTCCTATTGCTCTAGAACTAAAGCAAAAATGTAAGTCTTGTTGAAAAAAATAATATTACCCCCCATAATCTAACAAAAATGTGAGAATTCCACGTTTAAAATTTGCGGATATTCTCTTGATGTTCATAATAATAGAAAAATTACTAAATCCATTCTGCCGTCAGTAGAAACAGCTCCCCAGAGCACAATAGGTCCACCTTTAAAATGCCCAATTCATATCTGCCTTTAAAAAATCTGCTCTGTCTTTCGCTATCTTCAGAACATGCCAGTAACTGTTAAAACCATTTGGTTAATCAAGAATAAAATGTTTTTCATCCGAAAATGCAACATTTTACTATTTAATAATGTCTTTATTCAACTTTAACACAGACGTTCTTACCCCCATTAAATGATTATTGATTATTACAGGTTTTTTATTCATTTTAACATATAATTAATTATTTTAAACATGCATAAATGTGGGCCCCAAACTTTCGATAAAAAATACGAGCAAATTCAGCAGCCGTCATTCTGAGTAGAACAGTAAGAGGAAATATGAGTCTTCGATCTTTGTAAAACAACTCTGATTTTGCATCAAATCTCTCTCCGAACGAACCAGCAGTTCAACGTTTGATAACATTTCCTTCAGCAATTTTAGATCTTCGAATTTCATTAAAAATTCGGCGTATTGAAATTAACCTTCCACTTAAAAAATACATTTATCAAACTTCACTGCATGAACGTTCTTTTTTTCGAGGAATTATCAGTAATGTCCGTCTAAGAAAAACTGAAGGCTTATGTATGAATTAATCTAGCCCAGTAGTTGGCAAATTCGCATGTCAACTGTAATTTATCCGCTAGTAAAATAAATAAAACGAAAAAATCTTGATTGTCCCTATAATGATAAACATCTAAAAACGTGGAGAAAAAGATATTTTGCATTATTTTTTGTTAATTTTGTTTCATATTAAAAAAATTATAGCAGTTTTGGTTTTTAGAATACTAGATATATTAAGTGCACTTAGTATAATCTTGTTCAGAATTATTTTTACATTAGTTATTTCAAAACATAAAGTGTTCTTATAAATATGAGAAGGAGTGTATATATATGGTTATGTAGCTATTTACACACGCAGATATATATATTGTTATTTTACATAATATAGGATAAGTAAAAATGATCTGCTGAGTAATAAGTGATGCAAATAGAACGTCGAGGATCCTGATTTGTAGATCCACTAGTTTATTATCACATAATTTTTGTGAAGGGCTAGAATTCTTTCAATTCATCTGTTTAAATATTTTTACTATGTTCGTAAATCATTTAAGCTTCATATTAAATTTAAAATTTATTTCAAAATATTTGGCGAAGTTATATTCTTACCGCACATTAAAACTGAGATATTTTTGTCAAAATATTTAAGTGATACTTATACGATTCTAAAATACGAAATTTGAACTAATAATTGACATAATGACCAACAGTTGAAAACATTATATCCGCATTAAAAAATGTCATCTAAACTACCGATATTTTATCCGCTATGAGTAAGTGATTATTATTTCTCAGTAATTTATGGTTGGTATAATAGAGTTTCCTAAATCACTTTCGAATAATAACCTGCCTAGTTATTATCATTATATAACTATTATTATTATTATTATTGTTGTTGTTGTTGCACCTAATTATTATCATTTCCTAATTTCATTTTTACTCATTTGAAAAATTTTCTAATGCGTTATTACTATTAAATTAGAAGAAAACTGCGGCCGCTAAAAATAATTTGTAATAAATTGAAAATAGCGCATGTATAAAAAGGCAGGTTTATTGGTTTTAAAATCCTCTCGATTCAATTTTGAAAGCAATTACAGTTTATATATATGTACGTTTTTTTTTTTTTTTTCAAAACGTTTATGAAATTAATGTTCTATTTTTTTTTTTTTTTTTTTTTTTTATTGATATATATTTGTTTGTCTTTATTAGCTATATGGCTTTAGTTCGTACAATCGAAAGCTACACAAAACTTATGTACATTTAATAATATAGATTTACAACGTTAGTTTTTTTTTTTTTTTTTTTTTTTTTTTATCAATTTCACATAGGATAGCATGGCTTTTGTCAGTCATTGACATTAATGTGCAGGATTTCGCAAAAAGAAATATTTTGTTCCATTATTGTTACCACAACTTAATTTTAAAATTGAGTAACCGTTGATATCTACTTAAAAAAAAAAAAAAAAAAAAAAAATACCACAAAAGTATTTGGAATCCAATTTTATTTTTATTTATTTTTGTGAGATCTCTGCTCATACTTAACGTCCAATGTCATCATTTCCAAAATTTTATGTCTTCTCCGAAACTTACCTATATCCCTGATAAATAATCATATTTTCTCTGAAAGCAGCGGCAGTTCGCTGCTCTTTATTCAAATTAGAGGAAGAACTCAAATAATAAAAGACGAACATTTTGTTTGTAAAATATTTTATATACATATTTGCTGTTTTAGAACGTCTGGTGTCGAATGAATAAAATTAACACATGTATTTTAATTTAAAGATAGAAGTTAAAATTTATTGTTAGATTCTTCTTTTTAAATCACTATTTGATTTTGAGATTTGTCATCAACGATAGTGAGATTTTAATATTTTTCGAATATGAATATAATTTATGATTTACAGAATGTTCGTGAAATAAATATGTTAATACTAACATTTGTATTTGGATTCCTTCTTTTATGCAACTTCGAAATAAAATATAGGATATGTTCTTTTGCTTAATACTTTAGAGATTTAAAGAAGAAAATTCATTCAAAATTATTTAAAAAGAAAGGAAAAAAAGAAAAAAAGAAATTAAGTTTGTTCATCGAAAACTAACGCTAGTATAATATTACTCCAAAAGCTATTTATAAATATGGCCAAACATTATTGGACCATTTTTGGACAAACATTACTTTAAAATCAGTGTTGGATATTGAATGTAAAAGTCAACACTGGTAGACTAAATTGAATTTTGAACTATTGAATTACTATTGAATTTTGATGTTTTTTATGTTTGTTCGCGATAAGGCGGATTAACTATTCTGTGTTTCTACACCTAAAATGGACTGCCCTCAAATGCTTTTTTTTTTTTTACTTTCCGAACACTATAGTGAGGAAAGTATTGTAATCGTGTCAAAAATCCGAATTTGAGATTTTGATGTTTCTATACGTTTCGAGGTCCCCTGAGTCCGTTTCCACTATTTTTACGATGATGTATGTATGTGTGTGTGTATGTATGTGTGTAAGTGTGTGTGTGTGTGTATGTCTGTGAGTGAACACGCTAGCGTCTAAACGCTTTGTTCGAATAAGCTGAAAGTTGGTACGTATATTGTAAGTCACCATAGTACTTTATTAGGTGAATCTAGCACTTATAGTTTTTTTACAGGAACACCAGGAAATATTCTTTACCATTATGGCCTATGGGGCAAATTTTTAAAAGTGCGATAGCGTCTAAACGCTTTATTAATCTGAGCGAAAAATTTGTACACATGTTATAGGTTACTATTGCGTCAACTGTATAGATTTTGGTAAATTTAGCACTTGCAGTTTTTTTTACAAGGACACAAAGAAAAATTCTTTATCATTAAAGCCTATGGGACCAAATTTTTAAATGTGCGATAGCGACTAAGCGCCTTATTCAATTGAGCTGAAGATTTATAAGAATATTATAAATCACTGTTGCACTAAACATAAACATTTTGGTGAATCTAGCATTTATAGATTTTTACAGGGACACAACGAAAAATTCTTTATCATTATGATCTTATGGGCTCAAAGTTCAGTAGCGTTAAATAAAACATCGTGTAATATATGGAGAAAAATACTAAAATACTCTATTATAGTTTTCTCTCTTTTGTTTGTTTAACAACTCCTCTTTCTTTACTTTATCTACAAAACTGTTAATTACTCAATGTTCGGAATGTCGAGTGGAGTCACTCCAGATTTTTTTTTTTTTTTCAAAATTATCATAGCTAGTGTTTACGTGTTTTTATTATAAAGTCATAGAAAATTAGGAATAATTAGATCAGTAAAGTGTTGTTACTAAACTGTGCAAGTTGGAAGCTGTGAATATTAAAAGACAAAAGCATCACTGCCAAGTGTTGAGTTTTTAAATACTATCATTTTTAACCTTTTTAAACCTATTTTGTGCTATTTGATCGCAATAATAAATAAAAAAAGATTAGAAAGAATAATGGTAGCGGAATATTTGGCAGCTGTACAAAATATCTTGACAATATAAAGAATTGGTATTATAAAGAATACATTATTGTTATATAAATAATTTATTATTATTTAAAGTTTGCTGTAGGACAATTCCACGAAAAATGTAACGTTAATCATACTGAGAAATATATCTGCTACCACCAGCATTTTTTTAAACAAGAATCACTATCATATTTAATGACCAAGACAGCCTTGCACACGCCATCAATTTTGTATTTCGATCGCGGTGCCAAAAAAAGGGGATTTTTTTCTTCCTGTTATATGACTGAGGTTACCTTCGTTCATGGAATCACCTTATAGTTTAGTATTACTTAAACACTTATAACTACAATAATCAGTAAAACAGTCGTAAGTTATATTATGATGAAAATATAATATCACTCCTTATCTTTTATTGTAAAGACAAAATGCATGAAATCTGGAATTTTCGGCATTTCGCAGAGGGCTGTAAATTTTATATAAAGGGCCACATCTTTCCCTCGGGACGCAGATGGGTAAAACTCTACCTAAAGAGCATTTTAGGGATTATACATGAATCGTGAAAAAAGACAATGAGAGTGTAAATAAATAAACGTATTTACTTTTTATTCTTCTTCTGTTATATCAACATTGTTGAACATATTTTTAAAGAAAATTTTGACACGATATTTACATGGGCTTTCAATTTCATGCCGCAACACGAGAGGTGACTCGCTCACCACTTGGTTTGCTGCGGTGACTCGATGCGTGAGAGTAACGTTTTACGTTCAGTTT
Source organism: Salticus scenicus (assembly GCA_963930645.1). Taxonomy (NCBI): domain Eukaryota; kingdom Metazoa; phylum Arthropoda; class Arachnida; order Araneae; family Salticidae; genus Salticus; species Salticus scenicus. Next base: position 204,207,265 of record OZ005659.1, on the reverse strand, counting down.
CTTTGACGCGGGTTCCTACGCTCTTTCTGTATAATCTTATGCGATGTATAATCACTTGCGATATTTGAAAACATTAGTATACCAATTAACTGGAAATTTTCGCCAGCCACGCGATCAAGCATCGACTTCAACTTCTGATTCCGAAGATGTCCGCTTGAATGGAAAGCTATACATATACAATATTCCAACAGGAGTTAGGAAGGACTGCAAAGTCTGTTCTCAGAGAAATAAACCCGGAAAAAAGGCATCGAACGGCATATTACTGTAATACTTGCCCCGACAAGCTAGGCATGCATCTTAGGAATTTAAGAAATTATGGTTATAAAGGTGTAAAAACATATAAAATGTTAAAATATAAAAAATTCATACATTAATTTGTGTGTCTAACGATTTTAAGTTACTGGTAAGAAATGCTTCAAAAAGGCTGCGAAACGTCTTGAGTTGCTGGTGCGCCGCGCGAAAAAGGCCCCGACTGCAAAGGGTTAATTAACTTATGTTGTATACATTAAAAAAAAAAAAAAAAAAAAAAAAAAAAAAAAAAACAGTATAATTTTCATATAGGCATGTATAAGATTTAAAATTCTGTATAATTTACAACGCTTTTAATCGTTTTTATTAAATTATGCATGTTTTAAACTTCGTGTATTTGAACATAGCCTGCTTAACTAGATGCCTGTCGCGTAGCTCGGAAACTAGGCAACAGTTGAAGTGGTAGACAGCGCCACCTAGTACAGATTATGCGACTTTTTTATTCAACTGGCACCAATAATTTAAAGAAGTGATACATGATATATATAATCGACGTTTATTCGATTCTATTCGTCTTTTATGTATATCATATCTTACTTTTAAAAACTTTTGGTGGCTGTTGAATAAAAAAGTCGTGCAATCTGTACCAGGTGGCGCTGTCTACCGCTTCAACTGTTGCTTAGTTTCCGAGCTACGCGACAGGCATCTAGTTAAGGAGGCTATGATTTGAAAAATAAAAACTTAGACACTCTTTATATACATAACATATATATAAACATTGGTAAATTGTATAAATTTCCTTTAATAAAAATCTTTCATATTTATATCTAAACTAATATGGAAAATTTTTATACCTCAGATTAACAGATTAATAAGTTTATCATAACATAAGTATTAATTTGAATTACAAATTAATTTTAATCATGCCAAAAAATTGCAATACAATTGCATCCTTATTTTCTCTTGAGGCAGCTATAAATTGAATTATTAATAAAAGAAAAAGTAATGAAAAGAAAAAAAATTGGTAGCAATAACTGTTGAAATGCTTAAAAAACTACATTTTCAATCTAAACAGGAAATTATGCTAATATGTTTTTATCAACAAATATATTTTTCTAAAAAAAGCAAGCAAACAAAATAGAATAAAGAGCAATAACGATAATAACGATAATAACAATAAAAATAAGAATAAAATAAAATGTGCTTTAATAATATATTTTTCGATAAAAAGTATTTTATCGAAATAATGTCCGTTTTGTTTGTTTATTTATTTAACAGAGAAGGAAATGCATTTTTTCATGAGACTATTAACAACATATTTATATTTATTCAAATGTTTAATTTATTAGGGTGTTATTGAAGATTTTTTTTCCTTTTATTTACAGTAATACTTATTAAACTAAGATTTAACCATCGCTGCTTTTTAAGTAAAGAACTTAAACATGGAAAGAGTTATCGTTATCATTTTTTAGTTTGTAAAATACATACAAATTATAATTTCAGTTAAATTTAACATTTGTAGAAACAACTTTTATGCATAATTTTAATATACTTTGTAAAATTTGTTGTAGTATATTTTGCTGTCAACATGCTGTAATATTTTGCTGGCATAGGATTGAGAGTTAGCGTATTTTTTGCTGCCACTCTTTCCAAATAGAGTTTTTTATTATTAAATTTCAGATTTTTTTATTTTTTTTTTTTTTATTTTGATTAAATAAGATAGTGATTACGGTTAATGAATAATGGTGGCAGATTACCGAATCGAATTAGAAGCTCTTTCAGCTTGTGTTGTCAAATCAGGTGTCATAATATATATATCTATATATATAATTGGAAAAGCTGAAATTTTATGAACGAATGCCAAAATGAATAAAATCTCGAAATTGGATCGTTTGTAAAACGGTCTTGTACAGTACTGAATGAGTCGACATCTAGGTCTCAGATTTGAAACAAATGCAATATTTTAAATCTCGGTTAGTCAACCATTTTACAAGTACCGCCCACTTTAGTATCTCTGTAAGCAGAGATGCCAACATTTTAATTTATCTCGGAGTATTTTTAGCCCCGTCTTTATTCCCTACTACATTATTTTCTTTTTTAATTTTTTCTTATCTTATCGAAGTTATAAATTGGGGAAAAAATGGCTATAAATAAAATGGTGGGAAATAAAGGCGGGTCTAAAAATACTCCGGAATAAATTGAAATGTTGGTATCTATGCTGTAAGTAGTATAATATTCTATCTGCATACCAGCTGCGCAGTAATAAAGATTTATGAAGGATGAAATTTCTTTATAATATTTATAGAGCAAAATTATGGCAAATTAAAGCATACAATAACAAAACATATTTAAATTTAAATGTTTTGAAAAGCAAAATAAATTATAAAAAAAAAAAAAAAAAAAAACACCCACTATAATAACTTCAAAGCTAACTAGAGAGCGGTAAGGACCGAGTTGACTACTATTTGTTTAAACAATTTTAACTATTATATTGTTCAGTAATCAATTTCGTTTTTCAAAACATAAGATTTAATTGTATTTTTTTTCTCACAAGTTTCACAATAAACCGCATTCTTATTATAGATTTTGACCGCTGATATAGCAAAGCTTGTCGTGAAAAAGATTATCTTAATATGTACAAAACTTTTTGTTTAATACCCTGTCAAATATACAGTCGAAAATAGCATTTTTTGAATTTTTTTTTCTTTTTTGGTATCGAAAAGTCAAAACTATTCTTTATATCCAAGAATCGAGATTAATATATATATATATATATATATATATATATATGTGTGTGTGTGTGTGTGTGAAAAAGGTTTATTGACAAAATTCCACTGCCAAAACTGTTTCGTAAATTTCGTTAATGTAATTTTGATACTGACAATGCACCACCTTCTAGTACGGTCAGTTGAAACTTACGGTAAAAAATAATATGTTCCTCTACTAGAATATTGCTTAGAAACTGGTATTCCGTAAAGTTTCCTGGTAACTAGTAATTTCCGGCGTATGACTCGCAGATTTGTTAAATGAGTTATACAACGGAAATTTAAATTTATAGCAAAAGCTGTTTCTTAACAAGCTTTTGTTTCTTCCCAGCAAAACCTCAGATGACGGCCAGCATGAGGCCAAGTGCTGGTTGCCAGCAGTAGCTGCAGCTGGCCCGTCGGTGGCAAAAGTTAACGTTGCCGCAGGGAATATGTTACGCCGGCCGTCAGTAGGCCATATTCAATCGATCCACTGTTGGCAGCCTGCAGTAAGTTAAAAATAAGTTAGTGGGCCCGTGAATGGATCGCTGCTCGCAGCTAGCAGTATGATGAAAATAGGTAATGGGCCACTGTTGGTAACCGACATTAGGTTGGAAATTGTTAGTGGGCCAGTGTTGGGCTACCTGATGGCAAACATAATTTTTCTATGTTATTGCTGGAAGCCTGCAGTGGGCCAGTTGTGGCAAACATAAAAAATTATATTACTGCCGGCAGTCTTCATTGGTCCTTTATATTTCCCATTAAAGGCCCGCTTCACTCATCGTCGCCGGAAGCCGAAGCCAATGTTATTCTATGGGAAATTTTCTTTACAAATAACTTATTAACTAATACATATTTTTAAATTCTGTTTTCATATTCTGAAAATTCTCAACTGTTAAATTGACGGACCTTTTTTTAAAAAAAAAATATTTTTTTATATTTTATTTTGAAGCTGCAAAATACGAATTTTCAATGTGTGAAATTTTTCATTTTGCAAATTCAAAATAAAATATTAAAAAAATACATTTTAAAAAGGTCCGTCAATTTAACAGTTGGGAATTTTCTGAATGTGAAAGCATAATTTAAAAATATGTATTAGTTAATAAGTTATTTGTAAAGAAAATTTCCCATAGAATAACATTGCCTCGGACTTCCGGAGACGGTAAGTGAAGAGGGCCGTTAATAGGCCAGCAGTGATTTAGTTATAGCTAATATATTTATTTTATTGGTGATACCCTTAATTTTATTCGTGCTTTTTTTTTCTTTTTCTTTCTTTTGTTTTCCTCTCTCTTTCTTCTGATGAAGTAGCAGCCAGTTTTTTCTATGCATCCAATATTTAATTTGATTTTGTACATATTCATTTTTAAATACTATTTACAAGTATTTTATTCATACACTATGGTTGTAAATTCAGGATTTCTAGTGCAGCATATAGGAAATAGTCAGTTGATCCATTTTCCTTATGATAAAAGTTTAATTTTTTGTTTTCAGTGCAAATGTTTCTCTATATTACATTTTTTGGGATAAAGGAGATTATGTTTTTTTTTTTTTTTTTTTTTTTTTTAAGTGTTCAAATTTCAATATGTTTAACTTTGTTACGCTATTTGATATAAATAAATGTAACTTTACATGTGAAAATTAATTAATAAATAATAAAAAATTGCAGCAATTGTTTCCGGTTGAAATAGCACGAAGACCCTTCATCAGGCGAAACAAAGTGGGCACGAGTGCAGCAAAAGTAATTTGCTGCAATCGTGCTTTTTGTTAAACTCACGAAGGGATGTGTTATTATTTCAACCTAAAAGATCTGATGCATCTTTTTTTTTTTTTTTTTCGGGGGGGGGGGGGGGGGGCAATGATTATGTTTATTTACAAATTTTTCTATTTATTACTACAGTACAAAATCTCAAATCCGGAATCGTCCGGATCACGGCCTTTCCGGATTTCGGACTTTTCCGGATTTTAGGTCACTTTCTGATTTACGGCAATAAGAAAACGGACATCTCCATTCCGAACGTCCTTTTAGTTAATAACTAGGTTACGCCGCCCGAGGGTGCGATTTCTTAAGAAATTGGAGTATACTCTCAAGTAACATGTACAATACTTTGAATAAACACCATAAAATTTTGCAAACAAAACGGAGGCAGTAACGCTTGCGCTTTGTTTGCCGCACTCGTGCCTACTTCGTTTGCCTGATGAAGGATCATGTTTTCTTTCCATCCGAAACGATTGTTGCGAGCTCTTACATTTTATTGTGGTTACTCTTATTACTTTTAAACACCAATTCTGTGGTGCTTTTTTATTATAACTCTCAAGTATCCAGAAAATCTTGAATATTTTTATTTTCTCCTACATCAAATGGTACCCAGTTGATAATTTTTTTCCCTTCTTTTTAAAACAGCAGGGCAGATGAATCAGCTTCCTTTTTTTCTCTCTGTGTTTATCTTCATTTAGAATTAATTATCACAGCTGTCACTCTTAACCAGGCCGCCACAAAGAACTTTTTCGCGTTGTTGATAGTCCAGTTACTCTCTCTCCAACTTCTTCAAAGTCCTTGAGTGAATAATTTTCCGACACGTGCCATACCGAAAGATGATTTTGCAGTTTTATACAGATGACGTTATTTGAACTTTAAGCGAATATTCAGCATTTGACCTGTGCCAATTAATTTTCATTAGGTTTGGAAAGCAGATTCTTCAGCTGAAAAAAAATATATATATATCGTTCGGTTGAGTAAAGAGATAACGGAATTAGGCAGAAAAACGAGAGTGCGTTTGTCTTTGTAGCTGTAAATATTTGATAAATTTATCCGCGATTACCTATTTGAAAAATATTTTTAGAATTCCATAAAACTCATATATGTTATACAGGTTTTCGAGATTTACTATAGGACGCTTGTCATAAAAAGTTGTACAGGTAACCCAAATGGTTTCAGTATAAAAATTCATAAAATAATTTGGATACATTACAGTCAAAGAGACATTTCTTATCAGCGCACGGAAAAATCTTTATACAACGCTAAAATACAGATCAACATAAATTTTATAGATGCAATAAGAAATGGTTCCGATCAAAAATGATAAAATAAATATTTGTTGTTCATTTAATAATGATGCTCAAAAATATTCTTATACGTTACGGGAAATTGAGGGGGGAAGTATTTCAGTTTCGTAAAAGTGAAATTATTTTTCTCACTTGCATTTAAAAAATAATAATTAATAAATAAATAAAATAAAACAGTTTGTTATGGCTACCACTTTTTTTTTTTTTTTTCGTTTCCTATACTAGTTTATAGAAATTACATTTGAAAATTATTTTCTGTGATGGAGGGTTTTGAGATTCCTGAACTCGATTTGACCATTTTTAGAAAATTTCACTCTGTAAGTGTGTATAAAAAAAATTGTGGACGCTGTATCTCACGAACCAATGGACGAAATTTAACCAAATTTGTTATTTAACCAAATTTGATTAAAATCGTTCCCGATTACATTTGTGGATCATTCACTCAACACATGGCTCTATATTTCTACTTCTTCGTAATTTTCAATATGACACAGTATAAATGATTTCAAATAAATGATAATTATTTTTTTAATTTGTATTATGAATTAAAAACTAAATATTTAAATAACTAACAACAAACTAGGAAAATTTTTTTGTATAAGTTGAAGAATCGCTCGCCCTTCCCCATGAGGGGATAAATTTTCAATGCTGGTATTTTTCAAAAGAAACTCATCAATAACTTTCAAGTAAATGACTGAATTAAATTTGTGGAAAATTAAAGCAAAGTTATAAACTATTAAAAAAAAAAACAAGAAGAAGAAGAAAGCATTTTTTCAGAAGTTGGCACAAAATTGATTTTATTATTTTTATTATTATTATTATTGAGAAACACTGTTCTAAAATAAAAATCGTTTGCATGCATTCAGGAAAATGATTTTAACAAATTATTTGCACTACGCGAATTTGCATAATAAAAAATATAGAAGAAAGTTTTGTGGTGCCACATCATACTAGTTTTTTGATCAAAAATTGAAAAATCAATAAATAATAATAATAAATAATAATAACAATAATAAAATACTAGAAAGTTAGCGGCTATCATAATTTACTAAAACGGGTCAACTGGATATTTGTTATATATTTCTAGAAATCCTTTTGTTACAACAATAGCTTTAGAGTCAAACATTTAAAAAAAATAGTATTTAAAAATAATACAAAAACAAATTAATAATTGAATTACTTACTCATATATTATTTTTACGAGATTTTCAATCTCGCACCCGCAGACAACAACAACGAACAAGAACTTCGTATGAAATGGCGGACAGCGAGGGAATTTCAAATCAACAGAAAAAGAATCACAGCTCCCTCTATGCATACAAATTGGTTATGGCCTAATAATTTGCGGCCACAACATGAAAAACATGATGTTGGCCGTGTGGTGATAGCCTGCATAAGGCCAACTGTGTTTATGCCACTTCTGGGCCACCGATCATTTTTCTTTAGGCTTCCATCACAGCTGGCAGCCACAAACGGCCCGCTACTGGAGTTATATGGGGCAACCGGCAACTGATGGCAAGTGCAGGATGCCAGCAGTAGGCCAAAACGAGCCCACCAGTATAAGTTTTGCTGGGTTACTAATATAGCTTTATTTGTAAATTACATTTTCTGGTGCGTAACTCACTTATTTGACCTGGGCGTTATACGCCGGAAAATACGGTACAGCGTATTCTTGATTAACGTCACTACTTTGTACTGTCATAGCCTCCTAATCTAGATGCCTGTCGTGTGGCTCGGAAACTTGGCAATAGTTCAAGCGGAATACAGCGCCACCTGGTTCAGATTGCGCTAATTTTTTATTCAACAGCTACCAAAATTTTTTTTAAGTGGGATTTGATATGCATAAAATGCGAATAGAATCGAAGTAACGTCGATTATATATATCACTAGCCTACTTCGACGACCAGCTGGTTCGCGATCCCTGAAAAATCCGACTTTACGAAACTCCCGCTCGGTGGAGTCTGCGGCGCCTTTTTCCCGTTTCAGGTCTAATAACAGCTTATTGATAAATAGTGAAAATATTATTGATAAATAGTGAAAATATTATTGAAAAATTTAATCGCAGTAAACTCTCGTGCGGTAGCGCCTTCGGCGCCCTCTTCCTTTTTCAATATCTGTAACAGCCTGTTCGCTCACCATGTTATGATATTTAAAATTTCTGACTTTAGCTAAGTCCCGCTCCGTGGCGGCTGCGGCGCCTTATCCCCATTGTAAGCTTACAACACCTTCTTCGCTCATTAGAATTTGAAATATTGAAATTTTAAAATATTTCAGCGCCATCTGGCGGTAGAAATTTCTGTAATGTATTGTTCAATTCCAAATCAACAAAGCTTTCAAATGATGTATTACTTATGAAATTATTTTAATTAGTAGCTGAGATCCAAAAGAAAACCCAATCAGGACACCTTAAAACATGTAAATCAGGTGAAATCTCAAATTCCACTTTCGGTAATATAAAAGTACTTTAAAATATTTTTTGAATGATACATTAAAAATAATTTAATCATAATTAGAATTTTAAACATTGAAATTTAAAAATATTACAGCGCATATGGCGGTAGAAATTTCTGTAATCTACTGTTCAATTCCAAATCAACAAAGCTTTCAAATGATGTATTACTTACGAAATTATTTTAATTAGTAGCTGAGATACAAAAGAAAGCCTAATCAGGACACCTTAAAACGTGTAAATCAGGTGAAATCTCGAATTCCACTTTCGATAATATAAAAGTACTTTAAAATATTTTTCGAATGATGTATTAAAAAGAATTTAATCATTATTATAAAATAAAAAGTAAATTTATAACTTTTTTTTTATTCTTAATTTTTGCCCCTTCTTCCCCTGCTTAAACCTTTCCTAATAATTCTGCTCTTTCAAAAAGATTCACAATCGAATTATCAGGCATTAAAACCAAATACTACGAAATTTCAAAGGCATATCTCAATTTAAAATGCTGCAAAATATAATCTTTTCCCATTTTTTTTGTTTGTTTGTTTGTTTGTTTATTCAGATATTTTCATGAAAATTGAACAGTAGCTTTATAATATGCTGTGTAGGCCAAATATTAATTTAAATGTAACCTGAATGAAAATTTGAAAAAGTTTGAAAATTGCAATATTTATCCCCACTATGAAACACGTGATATCTTAATTGGTTACATTTATTTCCTTTTTTATTGCAGACAGTTGTCTCAAATGTGTTTTGTTTCCGATTGAGACAGCTTAGAAAATCGTCTGCTGATAGACTGTTTCATTTTAAGCAATTATTCGATCGACATGGGTCGACATTTTAATTAATACCTTCGCAACTAACTAAAATGTTTAAATTCTGTTTTCACTATCAACTCGGGAAGGCTTCTGAGCACCCGTATATCAAATTTTATACTTCTGCGTTCAGTAGGGCTAAACGTACAGATGCTTAGACAGAGAGACAGACAGACAGTCATCTTATTTTATTATTATAGATATATGACTTCTTAAAATTATTGGTGACAGTTGGATAAAAAAGTTGCTCAATCTGTGCCAGGTGGCATTGTCTACCGCTTGAACAGTTGCCAAGTTTCCGGGCTTCGCGACAGGCATCTAGTTTAGGAGGCTATGGTACTGTTCACAGATTTCCTTAGTAAACATGCTAAGAAAGCATCAGTAACCATATTAGGTGTTTTTCTTGTATGCTTCTGAAGAAAGTCTATAAGATTGCGGAAATAATTTCTACGTTATTACCTGATGTTATTTAGTATAAGATGCATTGATTTTATTAGTAAAAAATACAGAAAACTTATCATGTTATCTTAACAAAAAATTTTGAGTTAACGACACGGATTTTTATCAGTAATCATGGACGATAAAGGTGCAGCTGAAACAATCACTGCTCTTCAGAATAATCGAGTCCTACTCCTGGCTGAAGATATTAATACTTTTAAAAGCAATAATACAATTCACTATTAAAGACTCAGCAATTCTTACATAAAATTTGGCATTTATTATGTGAATAAATTATTACATTATTATCTTTTCAGTTTAACTTGCATTAAGAAGATGTTTGCTACCTGTTGCAACCTTAGAATCTCCTGTCCCCGTCCTAAGATAAATTTTCTCTTACAAGCAGTGTTGCCAGATCTGGCGGATTTTTTATTCAATAATCACTAATAATTTTTAATTGTAATGTTTGCCTAATTAAATGGAAAATTAATCGTCTATTACATGTATCAAATATCGCTTTTTAAAATTATTGGTAATGACTGAACAAAAAATCCGCCAGATCTGGCAACACTGCCTATAAGTAATTGCTTAAAGTAGTCCTAGTGGTACCATGATCGAATTCAACCAATTCCCACGAATGCAAGTACTAACAAGTTGACTTTTTTCTGTTCGGTTTAAGATGTCTTCCAGACTTCCAGTCCTTGACCTAAGACAAAGTTTCTCCTACTGGAATTTGCGGAAAGTAGTCCCGTCCCGGTGCTACCTTGATTGAACTCAACCAAAACCTATGAATTTAAGCAACAAGTTGACCTTTTCTGTTCAGTTCAAGATGTCTTTGCTGTAACCGTTCAAGATCCTCTGATATAGTATAAAGATGTTGTCTCTTCTACTTCTTTTGTAAAAAAAATTACCTGATGATGCCATGACTTAATGGCGAAAAGTTTCGTAAATGTTTGTATAATACAATTTAAATAAATTTTTTATGAGGTGCTTTTAAAAGTGTTTTTAATTACAGTGATAACACGTGGACTTTATACGACATTTAGACTTTTAGAAGGTTCGAGTTTTAATTAAATTTTCTTCATTGAAAATCTTGCTCTTACTTATAATAAACCAATTTCGATTTATTTAGTGTCTTCAACGTCGAATATCAGCTTCCCATTTCAAGCAGATAATTTGGTTCAGAATGTGACTTTTATAAATGTGTCTTTTATAATTACCACTTTTCTTTCATTTGATTAGAACTCCATTATGCAAGTTAAAGGGAGGAAATCTCATTATCAAAATATAAACCAGATTAAATCGAAGTTAAAATGTTTGAAATAAGAGTTTATAGCTTGAAAAGAACGGATAAACCCACACTTCCCATTCATATAAAATAAACAATAAGTAGGATTTAAATGAGTAAAAATGAGCAATTTAAAAAGCTAGATTCAATTAAAGTGTAATCAAAGTTAAACAAATTTCAGATGGTTAAATTTAAACAATATATTTCTAGATCTGTAGCTGCCAACTCTTGCGCTTTTTAACTAATTGAAATATTTAATCGATTTTTGTAATAAGTTTTTTTTTTTTTTTTTTTTTTTTTTATAACAGTTTCTGTGATTGATTTTACAGGATAAAATTTTCTACGAAGAAATACTGGTGTTAAACGACTGAAAAAAAAAAAAAAAAAAAAGAAAGAAAGAAAGAAAGAAGGAAAGAAAGAAAAAAAACTTCCTGATTTATTATGCTATTTTTTATTTTATTTTTTTAAAGCTGTCTTCTAGTAAGACTGTGGTAGAATGAATCATGTATAAAAAAAAGGGTAATTTTTTCCTAAGTTAGGCATAATTTCTAAATGATAAATGTTTTTATTTAATTATTTTTTATTTTACTATAAGATAGATATGGTTATGATTAACGAAGTAAGTGTTTAACTTACGCTGGAATTAACACATTTACTACCTCCCCCCCCTCCCCCCGCTTATGTATACACTATTCCATAGCACTTTATTCCATAAGTAAGGGGAAAAGATTTTGAAAGAATTCAGATGCGCATGTTAAGAAAAGGCTATCTGAGTAGTTATTTAAAATATATAGGGAAGCGTGGGGCAGGTTGTACCAGTTTTTTGAAAATTAAGTATATTTTGAAATATATTTATGTTTTCCTGTTTATAATTGTTGTTTTCCATAGCATGCATAATCATATATCATATACATTAAAAAAAACTTTGCTTTTTAACTTAATTTTGCTAATTTTAACACAAAAAAATATTTTTTCAAAATTATTTGCCAGTTACAATTTGCCCCGGACTTGGGGCAAATTGTAGCACTCGTGGGGCAAATTGTAACGGATACAAAGGGAACCCTAATAATAAAATCGACAATATTTCAAAATGATTTTTGATATGAATCATTTATTAATTTAGTAAAAAAGGCAATTAATAACTAATATTAAATTATAACCTTCTTGGTATAGTAACAATGAATTATATCAAATGGATGCATTTTAAGAGAAAATTAAAGATAAAATCAACATAGAAGTCAATCTTAGTCAACGTTTAAATTAATTCAAGCAAATGATATTTTGTTCCCTCTCATGCATTTAATGTATGCACGCATTTTGTAAATTAAGCATTATACCCATTCTTATGCCACAGAGAGCGTTTAGTAGAGCTCGAATTCTACGCCTCTTTTTCAGGACACTGTCATTGATGAGAAGTTTCTGCTTTTTTTCTACCACAATTTTTATGCAACATTCTCTAATTCGCGATTAAATCCCGATTCTAATGCGTGGTTAAATAATCACTGTACTCTAATATGAAAACACAGAAAATATTTCTGTATAAATATTGACAAAGAAGCCAAAATTTTTCATTTCTGCAAGTTTCCTGAAACTGGGCGGAGACTTAGAGCTCTGGCTGTAGGCATCTCCACAAGCCACTCCTCTAACATGTTACAACTTGCTCCAAAATTTTGTTTCAACTTGCCCCATCCTATGATTTTGGACATTTTGTTTAGCTATAAAAATATATAACGATTTATACAAAAAACTAAACATGCATTTTATAAGTGAACACACAGACTAAATAAATAACTATAAACATTTCGTTAAAGTATAAATTAACATACCTTTAATCAAAATTTACGAAATATTTTTTTTCCCCACTAACTAGAAAAAATGAAGCACGTGTACATAGAACCTCTCATTAACCATTTTCAGGGATGGAACACGGGCGCAGAATTCATACCGGAATCTGTGTAAGAAATTTCTCTATCTATAATATCGTTGATATAAGAGGTAGAAAATTTTCTTACATTGGTAGTGGTATGAATTCTGCGCCCGTGTTCCATCCCTGCATTTTTGTGGAGCACCGATTGTGCGTACATTATAAAGCGCGTCATAAGAATTATGTTTATAAAAATATTTAATCACAAATGTTGCAAACTATTTTGTAAATTGCGTGTTACTTCTTTCCCCTGTGACAACTAGCCCCACGCTCCCGTATATTAAATTAAAGTTCTTTATTCTAAAATAATAAAGATAGTAACTTCATGTTTTTGAATCGGAATTCTCTAAAAATATATCTGTTGTATATGTAAATTTAAAAAAACAGCGAAATGGGAAGTGCTCGTTAATTATATTTATTACTTGTTTTTTTCAGGAGATATGGAAATTAAGACCATATTAAATGTCATTTTTTATTTTTTCGCCAAAAATTTAAAATCAGCAATTATCATTATTATTATTATTAATTACACGTAAAATAACTTTCTCTAAATTTATGTATTTCCTGAAACAATATTATTAATCTATAAATGGAATCGAAAACATTGCTTTTTTAAACTCTATTTTTAATCAATATTTGGTATAAAAGAAAGTCCTTTTCTTTCTTGATATAACCCCACCCCCTTTTTTTAATATGAAACGTATAGGAAAATTATTAACGTTTTTGTTTACGTAAGCAAGTGGATTTACTTTCAGACAGTGTATGCGACAAAATCCATGTAATATGCTATCGAATAACGAAATATTGGATAGGATAAAATATACAAGTCGTTAAGGTATCTTAAAGGTAAGTAGTTTCCGATAACTTTGTAACGCTTTCCGCTTATCTTGCAATTTTGCTGATAGTTTTCCAAAGAACAGAATTCTAGACTGGGATGTCTCAATTTATTTTCTTATAATGATAGATATCTGCATTAAATTCGCTGTAAGTATAGATTGTTTAGCACTGTTATTTTACTTACCTTAATAAAGAATGTATTTTTATTAAATTGTATTTAAAACTATATATATATATATATATATATATAAATCTAAGCAAGTGTTAAAGGCCCAAATGAATAAATTTAACTGTAAAAAAACTCTTATCAACTTTTAAACTTCTTACGTTATTTCCCATTTTAAGGGAGAGAATACATTTAGATTTAACTCGGATAAAATATTTTTTACATTATTAAATTTATGCTTTAAGAGACAAAGCTTATAATGTAATTAAATAATATATATAGAGAGATAGATAGATAGATAGATAGATATTTCAATATTAGATGTAATTTTAGATACTATTATCAAGAAAAGAACGACGAAGCATTAATATCAAGTAACGTAATAAGAAAGAAATAATGAATTTAGGTTGATATGCAACTTTTTTTTCAGACACATAATAATAATCTAAAAAAATTATCTGAATGAAATATAATTTTTTTAATATTTTTTTCTTAAAAATAAAAAAAATAAATAAATGAAATTAAGGGTACAAAATTTTCCGAAATGCAAAAAGGATTTTGAGACTATAAATTATATTATTGTTTTAAATTAATAAAATCATTTTTATTATAATATTTCATTATAACATGCCAAATAATATTAAAAAGTATTACATTTCTTTTGTTCAAATTTTTAATACAATGTGCCCCCCCCCCCCCAAAAAAAAAAAAAAAAAACGACATTTTTTTACATTTCCAGACATCAAATTAAATGGCATTTTTCATCTTAAAAATATAAGAAAAAAAAAAACCTTTAAATTTATTTAGATGTTGATCGTCCGATAACAGTGGTGGTAAATATTGTAGAAAAAGAAGGATTAGCCATCTAACATTTAAAACACAGAAATAATGTAATACTAAATACAAAAGTTAAATAGTAGTGAAAATATTCCCGATTATTATTATTATTATTATTATTATTATTATTATTATTCAAAGTGAATAATAAATTACACGTTTAAAAAACGCATAACTTTTTAAATGCATAATATCTAAAATACATATTGTTTCTATATTGGTGGATCATAATGAAAATCAGATGCTTATTTTACAAAACTTTGGTACAGCTGTCGTATATTGAACTGACTTATTGAATTTGCTTTTATTACAATATATATATATATATATATATATATATATATATATATATATATATATATATATATATTATTATTATTATTATAAAATCTTCCATGTTTTATCCCTTTTTGAGCAAAAATAAAAATAAGCTGCATGAAATTGTAAAAAATAAATAAATAATAATAATAATGTTATATTTCGATACATAAAACCATAGCTGCCAACATTACAAAAATTAAGATCAGATTTATCCACCCGTATTTTTAAAAAGAAATCTGTAACATATGCAGTAAAGTCTCGTACAACGCGGGTGCAAGTTTGTCTCGTAAATATTACAACTTTATTTTTTAACACCACTAATTTTATATTAAGGCAACTGCTTTATACAAAATAACTAACTCGAATGTATAAACTAATAGATCGGTACTAAAAACTTAGTGGTGTTAAAAAATAAAACTATTTCATTTATTTGTCATCTCTGCCACGCGTAGTACGAGACTTTACTATATTATCAACGATTACATGAAATTAAATAAACTAGAAACATTTATAAATCCTTTCCAGTATGAAGTTTACATTAAAAATACCGGAGACTTGTAAACCAGACTTGTAAGGCACCTATGTAAAACGGGTAAACAATATTTTGGAAAGGTGAAAAAGAAGTGACTAGAAAATCGCTAGAATATATATATATATATATTTTTGATTAAAATCAGTTTAAAACATTATAATTATTTTTCCATAAAAAGACAAAGCCGAGTTTTGTATGTACACCCTATGGCATAAAAATTTGCGCCCCAAGAATTTTACCATAGCCTCCTTAACTAGACGCCTGTTCCGTAGCTCGGAAACTAGGCAAGAGTTGAAGCGGTAGTCAGCGCCAACTGGTACAGATCATGGGACTTTTTTATTTAACTGTCACCAATAATTTAAAGAAGTTATATACGATATATAAAACCAACGTTTCTTCGATTCTATTCGCCTTTTATGTATATCATATCTCACTTTAAAATAATTTTGGTGGCTGTTGAATAAAAAAGTCGTGCAGTCTGTACCAGGTGGCGCTGTTTACCGCTTCAACTGATGCCTAGTTTACGAGCTACGCGGCAGGCATCTAGTTAAGGAGGCTATGACTTTACATACGTGAGTCGAACGTTTAATTAGTGATTACAAAGTCAAAGGAAAATTATCATTTATTAGCGGAAAAATTACAAATAAATTGAGGTTTTAATACCTTGTTGGGCCACTTGTAGTCTGAATGCACGGTGCGATATGGCTGGATATTCAGGCATACAAGTCACGTATGATGTCCTGTAGTGTCTCGTTCCACAGATGTTCTAAACGCGCCTCTTATTTCTAGCAAACGCGTAATGTGGTGGAAGCAGTCCTTTTACACCCTTGACGTGCGTGGAAGATCATTTTTCTATTGAAAAATGACTGCTGGAAGTCCTGCCATACGTGGTAACACATGTGGCTGAAGTATGTCACGAACTTACTGTTGGGATGTCAAGATGACGTGGATTCGTATTAGGGGTAACCGTATATCGTATGCGATGCAAACCATCCCATCCCAAAAGCTGTAGTTCTGGTGTGCCACTCTAAAGCAAAGGCACGCGTTCGCGGAGCTTCCACACACATACATGACCATAGACTCCTAAACTAGATGCCTGTCTCGTGGCTCAGAAACTTGGCAACAGTTGAAGCGATAGACAGAACCACCTGGTACAGATTGCGCGACTTTACTGTTCAACAGCCACCAAAAAAATTTAAAATTGGCATATGATATACATAAAAGGCGAATAGAATCGAAGAAACGTCGATAATATATATCATATATCGCTTCTTAAAATTATTTGTCACAATTGAATAAAAAAAGTCACGCAATCGGTAAAATGTGGCGCTGTCTACCGCTTCAACAGTTGCCAAGTTTCTGAACAACGCGACAGGCATCTAGTTAAGGAGGCTATGACATGACTGTCATCACAGCCGAAATTGAATCTGGATTCGTCGCTGAAGACCAGCTGGTTCTTATTCGTTTGTCGTCCAATCCCTTCGAGCATGACACCACTCCGAACGGAGGCAAAATTGGGTTTCATTCGCAGCACACATAATGAGCGCCGCGTTAACAAATTTCATTCAGGCAATCGCCTTACAATGGTACGAACAGACATAAGATCCAGTAGTAAAGGTATATTGACAATAAAACAGAGGAAGACAGTGAGACATCTGGCGCTATGCGTGCGTGTCGCAAGGTGACAGTCTTCTCGACTACTGATCTGTCGAGAGCATAATGAGCCTGGTTGTCGCGTAAGCGGCCTCTTTATTGTCTACTGATCCAAATACCTCCTCACAGTAAATTAGATCGGTCTAGGTGGCGGCCTACCCACCAAAGTGATAACCCAGCTTTTATCACCCTGATGATTTTTTTTTTTCTTTCCCATTTGGACTCTAACAACTGTTCAGATCGTCATCGATGACGGCATAACGCCATCGCTATTTAATGTGCGTCCCTCTGAGACAGATTAAATACACGCAAGCAAGCTTTGCTTACCTAATTTGTACTTCAAGGAGAACAGAATTTATCGCTTTCTGGTTGCATTATGTAATGTACAATCAGGCTGAATTTCTAATCATTTGCATATCTGCCTAACACGTACCTTCATGCCAAGTTTCGTTACGTTCCTATAATTACTTCTTGGTGCGCAAATACTTATGGCAATGAGTGTATATTAATTACTTTTTTTTTTCATTGCTAATTTTTATCTGCCTTTTTATGTATAATTTCAAATTAAAATTATTTTAAGACTGATTGTTATTCTCAGGGATGGAAAATTGGCTTAGAATTCATACCACAGTAAATGAAACAAAATTTTCTTCTTCTTAAATGAACGATTTTTTAAGTAGAAAAATATTTTAAAAGAATACTGGTATGAGTTCTGCGCTATTTTTTCGCCCCTGTATTCTACTAGCAATAGTGTTAAATTCAGATTCAATATCTTAATAATTGTATTTTTCTTTATTCCTATATTTTTCAAAAAAATTAATTCTTGAAAGTTGATCGGTCCGAATTCCAACATTTCGCTTTTAAGTATAAGATAATGCATGTATTTAAGAGATACGGATTTTTTTTTTTAACCCGTTAGCGCCCAGTGCCTTCATTTGAGGACAGCTAATAAAATGGCATGTATATTTTTTGTGATTTCTTGGAATGATTTTCTCACTCTAAATAATTCCTGAAAGTTTTAATATTAATACTATTAATTATTATACGATTAATTATTATACTATTAAATATTATACTATTAATTATTATTTCATAATTTGGATAGTCATTTTATGATTTTTTATTCGTCGCACATATCTTTGCTTTTTGCGCAGGTATACTAACTTAAATCAAGTTTAATATATATTATAATACTTTACTTTCGAGATCTTTGTCAACATATAATAGGAAGTTAATCTGTTATCTCAAAAATTTTCTATCTCGAAGTTTTCTCGCTAGAACACTAAACGTCAATAAACGAGGATAGGATTTAATTTTAAAGGTATCAGAAGAATTGTTTAAGTTAATATATTTTACTGTCAGTGGTCTATATTAATTTAGAATAATATTTCGCAAAATTAATTCGGGCGTT
Organism: Salticus scenicus; assembly: GCA_963930645.1. NCBI lineage: Eukaryota > Metazoa > Arthropoda > Arachnida > Araneae > Salticidae > Salticus > Salticus scenicus. The sequence continues at coordinate 204,188,538 of OZ005659.1, read as the reverse complement.
AACGGGTTAATTCGTTATAATTAATTGTTTAAATAACAGAGGTCGCTTTCTCCGCCTATTTTTAGGGCACTTTCAAGGAAGAAAAATTTCCGACAATTTTTCTACCGCTATTTTTATTGAGAATATTTTATGGTATTTTCATAAAAATGTTTAGTGTTTAAACTGGATAAAGATTTTTCTATAAAAATAGAAATAAAAAATAGGTATAAATTCCTTATCTCCGAAAGTGCCCTAAAATAAAGGCTGAGAAAGTAAAACATAAAATAAAGATGTCATGTTTTTTCCTTCAAAATTTTCTCTTTGCACATAAAAACATGAATTTTCATATATGTTTCCTACTTAAGTAGCAAAAAATTGATTGCTAGAAAATAAGACTGCAAATATCGTTGTGTGTTTAGATTAAGAAAAGAAAAAGAAAAAATAAATGAGTGCCAATTTTTTATAATGGCATCCAGGTTTATAATTCCTATGAGCTGAGCTGGAAAGTTTTTGGGAGAAAAAAAAAAGAACAGTTCAAAATCAGACAGAGGTGGGCAAGTAGTTAAATATGAGTCGTTCTTTGGTTCATAGAACTTAGCAAAAATTTAAAAACACCGGTTTGGTTGAATTTTTAGCTATGGATACTTTGTGCTACGACTAGCATCGCTGATTGATATTTGCATTTATGCACACGAAGACGTAAAACTAGATCTACCATTTGCCTGAGAGCCTCTTTCAGGGATGCAAAATTGGCGCAGCACTCATACCAGTATTTATGAAATAAAATATTCTTCCTCGTAAACCAACGATAAGTATGAAAAAATTTCAAACGAATTCTGGTATGAATTCTGCGCCAATTTTCCACCCCTGCTCTTTTGGTGGAAACACCCAGGGCCTGATTAAGGGGGAAGCTCGCTCTTCACACATTATTTATACTTACACCGTTATCTTTTAACAAATACTTTTCTCCTATAATAAACAGAAATTTTTCATTAAAAAATATTTTAAAAGAATTCTGGTGTCTAATATTGGTGAGTAAATTGGATTGTTTTACACCGTTCATTTTTTATAAAAAATATTTCCTCGTCAAAGCGTGGAATTTCTATGACATGAAGTAAAAAATAATTGTAAAAATATTCCGGTATGAGCGAGCTTCCCCCTTAATCAGGCCCTGGAAACACCGAAAGTTTGGTAAAGACATCTACCCTGCGTAGAATTTATAAAGGCGGTCTTTACGTAAGTTGACCAGCCATTTGTATGCCGATTACCTGATATCACCGGTGTTGTCAGACTTTGCGACTTTTTTATTTAATAACAATCGATAATTTTAAAAACTGATATTTGATATACATAAATTCGTCTATTATGCTTATGAAATATCACTTCTCAAAATTATTGGTGACTGAATAAAAAAACTGCATATAACAGGAGGACAGCTTGAGATAGACACATGAACATAACTGCCAAGACTCCGTTATTTTTACATAGCTGCCAATATTTTGATTTTTTCCGGAGTACTTTTACCCCCCCCCCCTTATTTCGCACCACTTTATTTATACAAAAAATATCTCCAATATATAACTTCGAAAAATTAAGACAAAATTACTTTTAAAAATTAAGTGGTACGAAATAAAGGCGGGGCTAAAATTACTCCGGATTAAATTAAAATATTGCCAGCTATGTTTTTTTTTTTTTTTTTTAATTTTATGTATTCATCAAAAAAATAAGTGACAGATTCCTCTTCAAAAGGTGGAGAAATCTGACTTAGAATTTAGTATTGTTTACAGCTCTCTCCAGATAGTGTTTTTAGGAGTAGAGACTTTGGAAGGAGAAAAACAACAATTATATTAGCATTGAATTAGCTTTGAGTAGCAAATGGAGGAAGCAATTGTTGATCAAGTGATGTTATTAACTGATTTAATTCCTTATTCTCCTATATGCCTATTGTATCCCTTGTACCCTGTTAAATATTCAACCGAAAGTCGACACTGATTACGTTTAACACATACTCATACTTGCCAACTTCCTAATTAATATTCAGTATTGTTTTTACTCCCGCCTTTTTCTTTCACACAAGTAAATTTTTAGAGTATTATTCTCCAAATGCAAATACGATTAAATAAGAAGAAAAGTAGTCTAAAAAGATAGTGCTGTGAAAAAGAAGGCGGGGTTAACAATACTACGGAATATTAATCAGTATGTTGGCAAGTATGCGAAAGCATAGTCAGTGATACTATACATCACCACATTAGCAAACAAAAAATTTTTAGTAATTTTAAATTTTAATTTAGTTAATTCTGTCAGTTTTATTCAAGTAATGATACTTCTTTCTAAGTGTTTTATGTTAGTCTATCATGATTATTTAAATGTAACTTGCGAACCATATAAAAATAATTTTATATAATTTTTCGCAGCATTATATCATTTCTTTCTTTCTTTTTTTTTTTTTTTTTTTTTTAAAGAGCAGTTGCGAAAATAATAGCCGTCTAATAATCAAACTGTGAATCTTGTATATATGTTCTAAACTTGGCTCCTTGGCTGCTCAACGGATTTTAGAAGTACTGTATTTTCTAATAACATGCAAATTATATCAAACTTTTAAATGTATAAATTATTTAATTGTATGCATAGGCTTATTATGTATATAAAGATAGTGAAAATGTATCAAAATTTCATTTTCTGCTGAAAATAAATTTTAATTTACATATATGAATACAAGTATAATTTGAACGTTGATTAAAAATTCATTTTTCCTCATTAGCGTCCATTGTTATCATGATTTAGGCTCTAAAATTTTACTAATCAATACCTGAAAAGAATTTAAAATGCATGAGGCTTTCAATCTGTATCCCGTAATTATGAAACAAGTTTCAAATTTCTGTTCACTAAAAGCATCATAGAAATTGAAATTCAAGTATGCAACATGTTGAATATATTGCATAATATTTAACACAAAATAAGCAAATTTTTGCATATATTTTAATCATGTAAGGTATAGTTTATTGATTTTATATTATGCATTTTATACATTGAAATTATAAAATTCCTAAAATTATGGAAAGCGGGATTTTTAAAATTAGTTAATTAATTTTATTTTATTTAATATATTTATTTATTTAGATTAAAATCTTTTAGTGATAATTTATGGGGACATGAGTATCTCATTTGCAGCAAAAATAAATATGGATTTCATATAAAATAAAAAGATTAAAAATTCATATGCTTAAACCATATTTTTTATTTTTTTCGAAATGTAAAGTAGTTTTTGAAAAATGAAGAAAAAAGGGAATATGGTAACATTCATTTAAGAAGTTCCTGTGTAAAAACGACAGTTTAAAATTCTAATTTTAACATAAAAAATTTTTGTACAGTCGGTAACAAAAGTCTCCGAACACTAGCAAAAATTCCTGTATAAAAAAAGTACACTTAATACAGTTTTGTTAAATAAATCCTTGTCAAATTCTGTTCTTAGTCAGTCTAAAAGCAGGATTCGACAAGGATTTATTTAACAAAACTGTATTAAGTGTACTTTTTTTATATAAGAATTTTTGCTAGTGTTCGGAGACTTTTGTTACCGACTGTATATAATTACATTGTCTCATTGCGAGACTCTGCGTTAAGTATGTGAAGAAAATAAATAACTTAAAATGTTATTATTATTTTTTTTTAAATAACATTACGAACATTAGAAAAAAAATATCGACATTTATAAAATAAAGACTTATAATAAAAAAAATATAAAAAACTAACTGGTCGATTTTTTTTTTTTTTTGTGCCTTCTTCCACAATTAGAAAAATATGGTAAAAATCGTTTAACCCTTTGCGGCGCAACACAATTCGGTTCATTTAAATTATACTGCCACCGGAGAACTAAATTAAACTAAAAGAAATTTTAAATTTTAAGGTTGAAAAAACTGGCCTTTTCTGATATGTTATAAACGTAAATTTTTGCTAAAAAATTTCCGGGATGAATTTTTGCAGCTGGATCTTAAATTTTGTGTCCTCGCAGCGAGGATGCCGCGCGTTAAGGGGTTAAAAAGTTCATGTGGAAAAGCATTAGTTTACTATTTTCTTTAATGGTAAATTGTAAAAGGAATATTTTATTTCATTTATTTTTATTTTATTTTTGTTTTATTTTATTTTATTTATTTATTATTTTTTTTTTGATACAATTAAGTGTCCACACTGTGATTCTCTACGTTAATTATATGTGGAAAGTAAACAACTTAAAAAAAAAAAATCTTAAAACTAACATTACAACCATAAAAAATCGATATTTATATTAATATATATATATATATATATATATATATATATATGTACTTAGAATAATTAAAAAAAAAAAAAAAAAAAAAAAAAAAAAAAACTAAATCTGAAGTAATTTTTTTGCTATATACAGTGTTGTCAGATTTCGTATATATATAAATATTTTATTCAATATTCACCAATAATTTTAAGAAGTGATGTATAATATATATTATGGACGATTAATCTTTCAAGAATCTGGTGCTTTTATTCCATAGCTCCCAAGTTTTTTTTTTTTAATTATTCTGGAATGTTGTTAGCACAGCCCTTTTTTTTTTACACCGTTATCTTTTTAGAGTAAGATTCTTCATGCTTAACCCTCGTTATATATTGAAGAAAATTTTTCTACTAATATTACGGTGTGAAAAAAGGGCGGGACTAACAACATTCCGGAACGCATGAATAAACTTGGCAGCTATGGTATTCAGTCTGGTATGCTGAGGACGGGGGTGGGTCATGTTAATTTGGACCCCGGGTACTCGCACTCATCCGTGTCTCGAGCTCTCTTCGAAGTAAATAGACAACTGTTACATTTAAAATTTAGTGGTGGTTTTTGAATAAAAAATCGCAAAATCTGGCAACAATGACCATATATGTTACGGTTCCGCTTTTATTCCTGACTCTTCCACAATTAAAAAGGGAGAAATATGTTTAAAATCGTTTAAGTAGTTTTTGAAAAAAAAGAACTATAGTTTAACATCCTCTGAAAATGCAAATTGTAAAATTATATTTAACTCAGTACTATTTAAAATGTTTTCTTGTACTATCATTAACTTTTCTCATTGTGAGACTCTGTATTAAATATATGTCCAAAAAAAAAAAAAAAATCATAAAATTTAGCAGTACAAATTAAAAAGTAAATAAATAACAGGGTTCGTACGCTCCTATATTGCCATAATAAAAACTTATAAATTTAAAAATAAATGTAAGAGCACAGCTGATGTAAGAGCACAGATGCCAACATTTTAATTTGTTCCGGAGTACGTTTAGCACCGTATCTATTTCCAGCCACTTTGTTTATAGAAAACATTTCTCCAATATATAACTTCGATAAAAGAAAAAAAAAAATTAAGTGATATGAAATAAAGGCGGGGCTAAGAATACACCGGAATAAATTTAAATGTTGGCGTCTATGGTAAGAGCATACTTGTTTAGTCCCACTACACACTGAAGAGACACGAGACAAAGTTTGAAGCGACATGCGACACACGCATGCTCTAAACTGTTTTCAGGAGATGAAGTTGTATTTAGAGCATGCGCGTGTCGCACGTCGCTTCAAACTTTGTCTCATGTCTCGTCAGTGTATAGCGGGCCTAACAGGGGTCGTACTCTCCGATTTTTTTTTTTTTTTTTTTTTTTTTTTTTTTTTAAGAAACTCTTTTATATTAGAAATTTCTGTCTTTATTGCTACCACTATTTTTATACATTATTGTCTTTCCTATTTAATCAGGATATATTACTATAAAAGTACCATAAAGATTTTTGCATTAAATTAGTGGTGGCAAAAAGGACAAAAGTTTTTCATTCTTGAAAGCGTCCTGAAAAAAGGGCGGAGAGTATGACCCCTGTTGGTAACCATCTCATTATGAATTGTACAATTGTTAGTACCCGCCTTCTTTTACACAACAATAATTTTTTAGGGTAATTTTAGTCTTATTTAATCGTAACAACATTTGGAGAGAATAACTCTAAAAATATAGTGGTATGAGAAAAGGGTCTTTTTTTAAGGAGATACGGTTATTAATGAGATGGTTGGCAAGTACATAAGAGTGCTACAGAAAAGGCGTGGCCGTACGATCCCTGAATAAATAAAAATAAATAAATAAACGCTATTTACCAAAAAAATTTATAATATGTTTTTTAAAAAGGGGGGAGCCAAATGCATAATTCTCCCATTAAAAAGAGCGAAATATCTCAAAAATCGTTTAAGCAGTTCTTGTGTAAAAACTATATCAACATTTGACATTTTCTGTAATTAACTTGTAAAATTAGTTTTAATACAAGAATATTTTGAAAATATTCTTAATCGATAGCCTCCTAAATTGGATGCATTCCGCGTGGCTCGTGAACTTGGCAACAGTTCAAGTGTTAGACAGCGACACGTGATGCAAATTGCGCGGTGTTTATTATTATTATTATTATTATTATTATTATTATTCAAGCCACCAGTAATTTTAAGAAGTAATATGAGCTTTTTTATATATATGAAATCCCGCTTAAAAATGTTTTTGGTAGCTGTTGAATAAGAAAGTCGCGCAATCTGTGCCAGGTGGCACTGTCTACCGCTTGAACTGTTGCCAAGTTTCCGAGCCACGCGGAAGGCATCTAGTTTAGGAGGCTATTCTTATACAATTAAATTTTCTCATTGTGATATTCAGCGTTAAATATATATGAAAAATAAACAAATTAAATAAGTGATATATTCTTAAAACTGTTATTACAAGCTTAAAAAATAAATAAATAATAAAATTAAAATAAAATAAAATAAGATAAATAATAATAATCAATATTTATTTTTTTTTTTAAAGTCTTATAATATCAAAAAAAAAAAAAAAAATAAAAAAAAAATAAAAAAATAAAATAAAATAAAATAAAGAAAGAAAGAAAGAAACTTGAATAATTCTTTTACCTTATATGCTGTTCTGCTTTATTTTCTTGACACTTCCGCCATTATATTTGTATTATATCTTCCATGGTGTATTACGATGATCCATAAAATTGAAAACTACCAAATAAAATGTAGTAGTGGAAGAATTAGGGAAAATTTCGGAATTGTAGAATGTATGTTTTGGACTATGGTGCTATTTTTACAAATCTCACATTATGAAAGTTGGTGGTCGGAAAGTGCTGGTTTCGATCCGTAGTCACGCACGTCGACCTAGCTGTTCAGAGTTTTCCGTGTTTTCCTTCCGAAATTCACGGGAATACGGGCTAGGTCTCCTTAGAAAAAAAAAAAAAAAAAAAAAAAAAAAAAAACTCACAGCGGCCTTCCCCTTAGTACTACGTCCCTGTAGCAGATAAATAAAAAGTTTCCACAGATATCAGTTTATGAAGGTGAAATCTAAATGATTATCTTTTCACAAAATCAAAATTAAAAATATATATAACAAAGACATTTATTGACATAAATTTAAATTTATTTATACGTATACATCAGTTTAAAGTGCCATTTATAATTTGATTCAAAAACTATGTGATGTTATAGTACGCATTCCGAGATTCTTTTTATCTTTTCTGACAATTTCCGAAAACTTTGCCACCATTTTCTGTTGCAAAAGAGGTGGACTTTTTTCTTCTTTTTTTTTTTTTTAATGTGTAAGTGTAATGTTTAAAATTTAATGACTGATTTATTACTTGAAGACAAACTCAAAAAATTGCAGAAAAGTCATTGAAGTCTCTCTTGAAGGGCAAAGGACAACATACTTAATATTTAAATTTTTATTTTGCACATTTTGATGTTTTTTTTTTTTTTTTTTTCCCCGTTTATGTACATGGTAACATTGATCTAATGATCTCAAAATAAATAATTTGTTAAAAATGTGTCTTTTTTGTAAAATTATAAACAACTTTCTAAAATCCGCTATAATTTTGGCCAACAGAGTACCTATCGGAATCTTTAATAATCTCGAATGCTACAAGCCAATGGGGCGTATACTTTTATATTTCTTCAGAAAAAAGTTGGATTTGATAAAATAATATAATCTTTTTTCCTTTCTTTTCGATATATATATATATATATACATATATATAATGTTTCAGAATTGCCAAGTTTCCTTATTTATACCGGAGTACCTTGAGCCGCCCCCTTTGCACATTCCACTTCTCTACATGAATATTTTTGATTTTATTTTATCGTAGTTATGTATTATGGAGAATTATTTAATAAATTAAGCAGTGTGAAATAAAGGCGGGGCTAAAAGTGTTCCAGAAAAAATTAAGGACCTTGTCAACATTGCATTTTGTTAAATAATAATAATAATACATAATATATGAAATAAGTAATACTAAATACAAATTTCTTAAAAAAAAAAAAAAAAAAAAAAATCAAATAAAGTGTAGATTTTTTTATACTTTTTTTTAAAAATGAATTTCCTAATTTGCATACGCTTTTCTTTAATAAAGCTTTAAAATATAAGTTCACATTTATTTGAATTCTATTTCTCAATTATTATATATCAAAAAATTCTAACTAATTAATGAAGAATAAACGGGAATAAAATGTGACATTAATGAAGTAAGTAAGATGTAATTTTTAAAATTAAATTCTCAAATTGACTTAATTAGTTATTTTTCAGAGAAAAGGGATTTAAATAAATTATTTAAGGAACTTAAAGTATTAAGACATTTATATTTTTTAGTGCATATAATAGATAATTAAAGATCAATATATTAATTTGAATAGGAAATTAAATAAAAAGAAAAGAAAAATGTTAATCGTTGATGTAAGTTAATTAAATATATTTCTAAAAAATTGATTAAGTGAGTTAGAGAAGGGACTTATCACTACATTCTGATAATGTAGAATTTGAATAATCTATTTCTTGATTTTCATCTTTTTCCTCAAAACAAGTTCTTGAACTTGGTAGAATATTTTATGTATTATTATTATTATTTAGTGGGATATGTTTGCATGTGAAAAGGGTTATTGCAGTTTTTCAATAAACAATTTAATCCGGAGAGTTTTTTTATTTTTTTATTTTTATTTATTTATTTATTTATTTATTTTATGTTTTCAGTGTATTTTATCATGGAAAATATATGTGATAGATTTCGTGTTAAAAATATTTTTAAAAAATTGATTTAAACATTTTGAAGGATGGCAGCTATGCTATTGACCCTTAATTTTTCCCTGATTGTTCCTACACTATTTTTAAATAGCAATTTTATCATTAACTGTTTGTGTATATAATTATATAATACTATATAATTATAGTGCTGGAAGAGTCCGTGAAATATATGGACCGTATAGAAATCCTGATATGTATATATAGGCATACTTGCCAACCATCTCATTATGAACCGTACAATTTTCAGTACCCGCCTTTTTTTTCACACCAATGATTTTTTAGAGTAATTTTAGCCTTATTTAATTGTAACAACATTTGGAGAGAATAGCTCTAAAAATATAGTGGTGTGAGAAAGGGGGCGTTTTTTCAGGGGGCGTTAACAATTGTACGGTTATTAAAGAGATGGTTGGCAAGTATGTATAGATATTATACTGTCTATAATTTCATAAGTATACATTGTTTAAGAAAATTAAAGTATAATGTGGTTCATATCAATAACAGACGGATGATGTATTCATTCACAAATATTTTTGTAATACTTCATTTAGTTTGACGTTACGCTATACAAACTTACTGCTTAAATAGGATAATATGCCGATGGAAAAGGGTAAACTATCATAATCTTATATAAACAATGGAAAAGATTTCGATGTATAGAACGGCAAAAGAAACAACTGAATTTCTCTTTCATCTGTTCAGTCGTATTCGAAAGCATTATTCATTTCAGCGTACTATACGTTGAAGACTTTTTCTGTGTTTGTGCGCCAAGTCTCCTTTTAATAATATAATATTATGTTTTAAATTAAGTTTATTCTGTTCTTTCTTGTCTTAAATAATCAATAAACTTCAAATTTCCGAAAAAATAATTTTTATTTAGACTATCAACGCATTAGAAAATGTTACAGTTATATCAATAATCTGGGTAATACAATATTATCAGGCACACAACTTTTTAATTTATTCCAGAGCATTGACAGTACCCGCTTTACTTTCACACCACTTTATTTGTAGTGAAATTTTCTCAAAATTGTGATTACGATTAACACTTTCGCGATCGCTTGTGTTTGTCTTTTTGAAGTATGTTCCACCTGTGGGCGATATTGTTTCAAGCTGCATTTTTAGCACCGCCTCTATTTCGCACCACTTTATTTATAGACATTTATTTCCAATATATAACTTCGATAAAATAAGAAAAAAATTACTTTAAAAAATAAATGGTAGGAAATAAAGGCGGGTCTAAAAATACTCCGTAATAAATTAAAATGTTAGCATCTATGTGTACATTATTTCAGAACAAGGTTTTCGATGTACATAGTAAAATTACATAGGAATATACGTAATAATTATACTCTTTCTACTGAAAGTATTTTTATCCATAGTATTTTCATTGTGCAAGTGTGAATATAGGAATGAAATGTAGCAATGCACAAATTTCAAAAGAAACGCCCACTGGCGATGTTACAGATTTCCAAATGAGATGAACTTTGTCAGTGGTCGCGAAAGTGTTAAATAACAAGAAAAATACCTGTAAAGAAAAATGATGTGAAAAGAGTTCGGTTACTATCAGTGTTCAGGAATAAATTAAAATGTTCACATCTCTGTATTACCTGTATTACAATCTATTTAATACTCTTACTATTTAAATTTTGCTTGTGGAAAAAAAAAAAAAAAAAAAAAAAAAAAAAAACCTTACATTTATGTTTAAAATAACTATGCAAGGGAATGTTTTGTAATGTACTCCTATACATTGTGTTACTTAGAAAAGTTCTTTCGTCATTTATTACTTATAAATAGCTTTTATAAAATTTATATTAATCAGTTTGTCTGTATGTCTGCTTGTCTGTCATCAGTTTTCTTTAATATGAATTTAGTGTAGAATCATCTTGTAGGCTACTGGAAATGTCTAGAAACTTCATGGAATCTTCTAAAATCTTCATAGAAACGTCTAGTGGCGGCGTGAACCTTCTAGAAATTTCATGGAATCTGGAAACTTCATGGAGATGTCTGGAACCTCCGTGAAAACGTGTAGAGTTTTCCCAGAACCGGAGCCTTGTAGAAATATTTGGCTTCCAGAAAGCTTTTATAAATTTATAGAAGTTTGTAAAGTTTTAGAAAAGCTTTTTAGTTACACAGCATTATAAAGTTTTTAGTTACAGAACTAAAAAGCTAAAAAGAAAAGAAAAGTAGAAAGAAATATTTTTTAATTAGAATGAAAAATTAATGAGGAAAGTTGGGACAGGTTGAAGAAAATATAAAATAAAATAAATTTGAAAAAGCATTCAAAGTTAATAAAGGAAAAGTTTACTCCAGAGCAAAAAGAAATTGCTCAATTTTGAATGATCTTCCAATTTTATTTTTATTCTTTAAGTTCACCAAAATTTTCCATTTTTAAAGGAGCATTTTATACGTTTCAGATAGATCTGGATGGATTCTTTAATTTTGACTGCCACCAGTAATTTTCAATAGAAACTTATTTCTTTCAATAAGCCTATAATTACAATCAAACCTTTATTGTTTGTGAATATTGGTAGAATGTTTTAGGAAAAAAAAAAAAAAAAAAAAAAAAAAAACGAATCCGTACAAACTTTAATTTAAACTCACAAGAACCAAGGTTCTTCTATCATAAGGTTGGTCCATTTGAAGAGTAGCCAATCAGAAGCAAGCAGAAGTGAAACGTCACATGGCGGAAGACAGACACAAACTACGATACAAATATACAGCTGTTAACCCAGTCCAGCTAGTTATTACTTACTAAAAAATATATCCTGTAATCTGATATAAATATTACCCAAAAAACGAAAATCATGTACGGTTTCACATGAAATAAAAGTACATTCGTTAAAAAATTTATTTTAAGTACAGTCGGTAACAAAAGTCTCCGAACACTAGCAAAAATTCTTATATAAAAAAAGTACACTTAATACAGTTTTGTTAAATAAATCCTTGTCGAATCCTGTTTTTAGACTGACTAAGAACAGAATTTGACAAGGATTTATTTAACAAAACTGTATTAAGTGTACTTTTTTTATACAGGAATTTTTGCTAGTGTTCGGAGACTTTTGTTACCGACTGTACATATTAGTTCATAAAAAATTATAAAGCTTTCGCGTTTTCGGCAACATTGCTATGCATTTGTTTACTTTTATAATACTTCAATAAAACGATGAATTTCAATTATATTAAAATGAAATTAAATAAAAATGCATTTAATTAATTGTTTTACTAAAAAAAATAGCACATACATTTTTTTTAAAAGAATGTAAAATATATACATTTTACTGTACGATCGCGATATGTTTGTTTACATTTCAGATATTTCAGTAAAATTATGAATTTTAATTTTATGAGTAAAAATGAAATATAAAAATATTTTTAAAAATATTTGTTCAAAATAAAACACTTATATTTTTCAATTTAAAGAGAAATACACAATATATGAAGTTATCTGTAATATTATGATATGTTTGCAGGGATGGAACACGGGCGCAGAATTCATACCGGAATCCGTTTAAGAAATTTTTCTACCTATAATATCGTTGATTTAAGAAGTAGAAATTTTTTTTACATTCATAGTGGTATGAATTCTGCGCCCGTGTTCCATCCCTGTGTTTGTTTACCTTACTTCAATATTGTCATGAATTACTTCAGTAAGACCATGAATTTCAATTATATTAAAATGAAATAAAAATGCATTTATTTAAATGTTTTGCTCAAAAGAAAGCACACGTATTTGTTTAAAAAAATCTAAAATACATAAATTTTGCTGTACTAGCGTGATTTGTTTGTTTACATTTCAGATATTTCAGTAAAATTATGCATTTTAATTTTATGAGTGAAAATGAAATAAAAATACATTCTTTAAAATATTTTGTTCAAAATAAAACACTTATAATTTTCAATTTTAAAAGAAATACATAATATATTAAGTTATCTGTAATATTATGATATGTTTGTTTACCTTTTAAATAGTACTTCAATATGCTGAGTGATTGGTGATTCACAAGCACAAATTAATAATTGATTTATCTCCTAATACAGTTGAATTTTTGCGATTCACTAATCAACAAATCAGTTATGACAGTGTTTGTTTACATTACAAAAGATATGCATATTTCAGAGAATTGTGCATTTTTGAGAGATGATTATACTTCACTTTACATGAAATTTTGTACTGCAGCAATCAATAATATGCATGTATGTATCATATGCATATATGTAATCAGCAATATGCCTTCAGTACCTGATAAAAAAAAGATCATTGTACACAGCTAACGTGTCTTGCAGTACTATAGCGGTAAGCAATATGGATGTACATAAAAGCTTCATAAGAGAATGGATTGATAATTACTTTTTTTTTCTTTCTTTTAGTCAAAAAAGAGGGAAGTGTAGTTGTTAAAACACAATCCAGAAAAAAATTATATGTGTGGTGGTTCTAACATTATGACAGGACAGTTTAAAAACAAAGAGTCACAAAAGATGTCTGAGTTCAAAGTTTTGTACTTATTACTTTTAAACCTCAGTTCTGTTTTTTATTTTATTTTTTTTATTTATTTTTTTAAATAAATATATATATATATATATATATAATACTCCAAAATGTTTAAGCAATGATCAACAATTTTTTACAAAAGAAAAATTATATTCATTGTTTAAATATGGTATGACAGAAATAGTTTCAAAACATTTTGTTCATGTTGGCTTGTTGGTATTTTTAAAACTATTTTCATTGGAAAACATGTGCTACCACTGACACTTTTAACATGTTATTACAAAAGTTACATTGAAATGTGTTAGAGTACATAAAACAATTTCATAAAATTTTCAATTATCCAGATACTTTCTACAGAGGATTAAAGCAAAAAAAAAAAAAAAAGTACCTAAGATTTTTTTTTTTTTTTTTACACACAAGTTTATTTTATTTTAAGTGTATTAACTGCAAATTTAATTTTGAAGTGCAGAAATATTTTTGTGTGTACTCATTTTTATCCACTACATAACTTAAACATTTTGTTTATTATGAGATACCACAATTTGTTTCATAAAGATAATAAATTTTAACGAAATCTTAATTATGTCCCTATTTGAATTAAAAAAAAAAAAAAAAAAAAAAAAAAGTCACTTTTGACAGCAGACAACAGGCATTGGCTACTGTCTGCTTTCAAAAGAGTATACTTGAAAATCGAAGGGAAGTAGCATAAAAATTTAACAAACATTCTTATTACATGATTATTGCTAATTTAATATCCCTTTGATTTATTATTTCTGAACTTGAAAATGTATGATATAATATACACGATGATATATTACTTACATGATTTGATTTTATGAGCAATCTATCTACTGCTATTATACATCACAGTTTTTCATGAATGTTCTATCACTTTCAATAATCTATTCTTTAAAAAAATTTTGTTCTCTAATACGGAGCATGTCAAAGAATCAACAAAAGACGTAAATTAAGAGTTATCATACGGTGCATTTAAACAAATTCGATTAAAAGAAAAGAAAAAAATTAAATCACAAAAACGCAATTTAAACACAGTTATTTCAGATGTAAACAAGATTTCAACCTCACGCCATATGACGTAGTGCGCGAGGAATCTCAAATAGCTAAAAATTCGTGCATCTATGAAATGGCACCCCCCTGACAAGAACTACTAGGCGAGTCGTATTAATCTTGGACGATAGGACCCATGCCCCAGCCCGCCTGATTTCCGCTGTTCAATGTATTTTCCTAGTCAACTTTGTCCCCTTATTACTTCCGGTGTGAATTTTTTTTTTTAACACACTTGACATTGTGAGTTTTTTTGCTTTTCTTACCATGCTATTTCTATGGGGGTTTTTACCTTTTTTCCTACATTCTAAAGTGGCGTTCTAAAAGCCCTTAAGCCATCTCAAAACATGCAGTTATACTATCATATTTGCCAACATAACATACTAATTTATATTCCGTAGCACTGTTAAAAAGGGCCGGACTAACAACACTACGGAATATTGATTAGGATAAAGGTATTTTCCTAGTCGACTTTGTCCCCTTATTACTTCCGGTGTGATTTTTTTTTTTTTTTTTTTTTAAACACACTTGACATTGTGAGTAGTTTTTTTGCTTTTCTTACCATGCTATTTCTATGGGGGTTTTTACCTTTTTTCCCCCGCTTTTCCTACATTCTAAAGTGGCGTTCTAAAAGCCCTTAAGCCATCTCAAAACATGCAGTTATACTATCATATTTGCCAACTTACTAATTTATATTCCGTAGCACTGTTAAAAAGGGCCGGACTAACAACACTACGGAATATTGATTAGGATGATGGCAAGTATGTACTACAAACATATTTTTCAAACTTTCACTCCAAAGTTATACTTACTCTAGCATCTTAGCGTATGGTCAAGGATGAGAAGAAAAATACCTCATTATTTCTTTTAAATTTAATAGAAATGAGCCTCATACTTTAACAAAAAAAAAAAAAAAAAAAGTTTAATAAATTTATTATAGACTTTTTTTTTTTTTTTTTTTTTTTTTGTTGTTAGATAAATCGATTTTCTTTAAGATCGTGGCCAAAATATGAATTTTGCTGATTTATTACGCCAGTCAAAGCTCATGATTTTTCTTTTTCAATTTATTTATGCTAAGAAAAATAGTTCTTTTTTTTTTATTTATTCACTTGATCTCAGACAATTAAAAATAATTCTCAATTAGTTTTTCACTGTGTACTATCTATATCAGATACATTTGCTTGATTAAACAACCAAAACTTTCTCAAAATATTTTAATTTTCCACTTTAAAATCTGCTTTTTTTCTTCAACTTAACTCGACATCTTGATGAAACAAAATAGAATTATTTACCTCTCGATCTGACCGACACCGCTCAAACACCTCGTAATTGAGAAAGACGTTTAAATATGAGAAAGGATGAAACATATCTTATATAAGATGAAAAATATTCTATATAACATTGTACAACCCACATTGCGTAGTTTTTTGCGGCCCACGAGCTATCTAACAATATTTAAAGTTTGACAACTTTGGTTAACTCATTAAATATTAATAAATCTGTTCTGTCTCTTTGAAATCACACTGTTATAATGAAAGATTATTAGATTCATTAATCATTTTTTTTTATTATAGTTATTATGTCATAAATTTTTATGGTACTATTACTAATTTATAAAGAAAAATAATTTAATATTAATTCTGTTCCGAATCTTCGCTCTAACCTTCTCCGAAAAACGCATATACATATATGATTTCTTACAAACATGTGTGCACATACATACATATATATAAGTTGCGGCCGGCCTGAAAAAAGTACATATACAATACGGCCCACCAAGTGTTTTCGGTTGGGCAGTTCTGCTATATATAAAGGAACAGCAGGATTCATACAGAATACGATGAACCAGCAGGATACGATGAAAAAGCAGGCATTTTAGACTCGTAAACATAAGACCAACATTTAAATTAATATTCCGTAGTATTATTCGTACCACACCTTTTTTTTCATACTAGAGCATTTTTCTTATTGTAATTACATTTGCAGAAAATTATTCTAATAATAAAATGCTGTAAAAAAAGAGTCTTCACTAACGATTTTACAGAATATTAATTAGAATATTCGCAGGTATGAACATACACATCATGCATCATCTAAAATAAAAAATAAAAATAAATAGAAGTTATTTAATCATTTGTTTAGATTTAAAAAAAAAATACATAAATTATAAAGAATAATATAAGATATTGCCAACAAATTTTTAATCATAAACATACTACTTATATGAAATCAAAATTTCAATTCATGAAGTTAATATTTAAAGTATAGAATATATTCTAACAAAGTATAACAGCTTCATCAGTACGTGAGAACTTGTATTCTTTATGAATTTATGTCATAGGCAGAAATTTATTTAGAGAGCATGGTCTTATAATTATTAAACACAGCGTGAAAATTTCTATTAGTTCTGAAAAAGGTTAAAGGTTTGACAAGTAATATTTCGAAAATACCCCCCGGAAAAATGAAAGTTTAGAAAATAATTAAATATACATTTTTTTGTCATAAAAATTAATAATTGTTATAATTTATTTTGATTTCTAAACATAGGGCATTCTTTTTCTAGGCATTTTTTTGTTTGTTTGTTTGTTTGTTTGTTTTGTTTTGATTTCCATCTATTGAGGCAAACTTAAAAAGTAAGCTTGTTTCTAACAATCTTGATTTTATAAAATAAATTACTTAAAATATTTTTAATAATAACCCAAGCGTGTTCATTTACCAATAGTTTAATTTATTAAAATATGCAATATTTAAAATGGTGCAAAATTCGTCTTTAATAATAAAATTACTCTTGATCAAAAGTTTGTCCTGAAAATGAAATTTTATTTAGCGAAAATTTAAAAGCAGTTAAAAATAAATCTAAAATATTCGAAATAAAGCAATAGAATTACTTATAAAAAGATACTTTTGTGAAATTTTGCACTGAAACTTATCATTCTTATGCATCCGACCATTTTAAATAGACGCAATTAACATAAACGTATTGCAGAGATTGTATATCAGCGCCATCTGTCTTTTGAAACATAAACTTTCTATGAGTATGACACACCCGTACTTGCCAACATCCAAAATAATATTCCGCAGTGTTGCTTGTCCCGCCCCTTTTCTCACACCAATAAATTTTTACAGTAATATTCTTCAAATGCAATTATGATTAATGAAGAAAAATACTCTAAAAAGATACTGGTGTGAAAAAGAAGGCGGGGTTAACAATACTACGGAATATTAATCAGTATGTTGGCAAGAATGCACACCGTGTTGTTTTCTATCTTTTATACAAAACGTTTAATAATTTGCTTAAAAGGTAAAATTTAATTTTCAGTTCTTTGCATACTTTCATAAATGTGTTCCATATTATTATCATTTCGATAATTTACTATTTTTGATTTGACGTTTTATTTTTCATATTATTTATTAAATATCTTTTTATGTTCGAATAAAAACAGAGCCTATACCTGTTCAGCTGGAACGGAAGGATGTTTTTTTTTTTTCTTTTTCTTTTTTCTTTTTCAAGCAGTCGCCTTTTTTAAACTGTTTGGCGTATTAAGTCGGTTAATAAAGTTGGTTGTGACTTAATATGCGTTGTTTATATATCGAATTTTATGCATATCGTAATATATTAAATATAATATAGACCTGCTAACTATGCTAGTTTTTCCGTATTGATATTAGGCCCCGCCTTTCAGAATTCAAAGTTTTGATATGATTTATAGACATTGACAAAAAACGCTAAAGCATGAACAGAACCATAAGACATTTGTCAATAAAACGCATAGATGGAAAACGTTTGGTGAAATCTTTATGGCTGAGACATCAAGGAAGCCTAAAATGACTTTAGAATATTTCTGGTGTGAGCATGGGAGGGGGTGGGCGTATATAGAAAATTTTCATTTAACAGATAGACCTGATAACTACATAATTGCCAATATTTTAATTTATTCCGGAGTAGTTTTAGCCCCGCCTTTATTTCGCACCACTTTATTTATATATAAAAAAAAATTCTCCAATATATAACTTCGATAAAGTAAGATGAAATTACTTTTAAAAAATAAGTGGTACGAAATAAACTTAGGACTAAAAATACTCCGGAATAAATAAAAATATTGGCAGCTATGTAACTATGCTATGTAACTATGGCCAATGGTATTAGGCCCCGCCTTTTTTCACACCAGAATAATTGTAGAGTAATATTCGGCAATATGTTCTTGCGATTAAATAAGAGGACTATTGCTCTATAACTATTCTGGTGTGAAAAAAAGGCGAGGCTTACGGATAAACTAGCATAGTCAGAAAGCTAAATAATACTGGTCATATATACGTTTTTTACGCGTGTTTGAAAATTTCAAACACTAATTCTCGAATCTCTTCATAACATCATGTATTTGTATTGAATATAACCTGTTGTTACATGTATTACATAATGTGTGTTACAAATGTATTATATAAATATGGGTGCCAAGTCTTCTTTACCGAAAAGTTTTTATTCATGTTTTCAGTTTATTTAATTTTATATATTCGTGGAAAATATAAGTGACAGATTTCTTTTTAAAAATACTGGTGGAGAAATCTGATTTAAAAATTAGTAATGTTGTCAGGTGTGTATCATGTATTACGCATGACAGTAAATATGTAAGTTACATGGCTTTTGCTTTAAGGCTGCTCACAAGGCGATGTTCTTACAATATAGAACATTTTCATAACAGACGGTAGTGTTAGTTACATAGAGGTATGGGATTTTATAATTCTATGTAACTAACATTTTCCTTTTTCCCTACCATTTTTATAGTACAGAAATATTTATCGTAGATTTCTGGTAGACTTCTTTTATTAAATAGGATAGGATTATTGTTAGAAAATATCGTAGAACCGGGAATATCTCTGTTTATGACTCACCCTACATTTGCCATGGAATTAAACTACATTATTTTAACTAAAGATTTTTTTTATCGTATCATTTATGTAAAACGTACAATATCATTAATCTTTTTCGTCTGCATTGTTTAATCAGTAGCTAAACGTTCATTTTTGGAAATATATTTTTATTGGCATTACAGCACCATCTTTGATTAAAAAATTTTCTTAGTGTTCAATTTAGATTATTTTTTTCTAAAATGCCCTAGTCTGTGTGATTACTATTTCTACAAGTTTTATTTTATTGTAAAGAGTATTATACACTACTTAGTTCTTTAAGTTAACAAAATACAACAATATTTCAATATATTTATTGATTTTATTATTCGTAATATTACACGAATGGAACTATTAATCTATGTCTTTTTTAATTGATATCACTCTAAGAGATGTAAAAAAAAAAAAAAAAAAAATAGAATATTTCTATTTATTTGGAGTGCAGGCGTTTTTGGATATTTTTGGACTGCAGGCTTATATACACACCAGTGGCATTTACTGCATTGATTTCTGAAGTTAAAATATAAATGATTTAATAACAAATATGCAAAACTATTTTGTTAAACAATTTTACTTTGTAGAGGTATAGAGGAATTCTAAAAAGAAGAGCCTTAAGCTCAAAATGGGAAACTATTAGTTAAACAGCTTTGCAGAATTACTGCTCTTTAGAATGAAAAAGGTAAATAAATAACAAATAATAAAATACGCCTATTTACATGTTTTTGCATTTACTTTTACGTTAAAAACTAAATAAAATTCATTATAATATTATATAAAATATCCTTCTCGATTAATATTTAGTTTATTAAAGATAGTGGTCATTATATTAAAATTTGTTAGCTTACACTTCTCAGACATATATGTAGAATAATATTTTACACTAAATTCTTTAAATTAAATTATTACGCTACTTTAACATTTCATAAATTAAAACTATAGCTTAAAAATTTTCCATGCATTTAAAATTTATCAAATATACATCTTTTGTCTTGATAAACGCAAAGTCCGTTATGCTTAAGCAGATTTCTCTTTGAAATTGTATCTCAAATATATAGCCTTGGCAATGTAGTATCTTTATAAGATACATATTTATATTTCAAGAAGATTTTGTAAAGTTACATGTTTAAAAAGTTCTCTTTGTACACCCGGTTCACAGGATACACATTTCAAGTTTTCACGTAAATTACACTGTCTTATCTTAAATGGTTCTGCTTTTAATTTATCCAAAGACGCTGTAAATTAAATATTTAAAGTAAATGTTCTCTTCCGTGCAAGCATAATTAATAGTGTTAACATTACTCAACATTTTCCACTTTTCCTTTTATAGCGTAAAAGAAAGTTATTTAAATATTCTTTTTTAGTAAAATCTTTTCCCGTCTTTATATACATGAAATTTATACACATGAAAAAAGAAATTTCTATGATATAAAATAATATTTACTTCAGTATTAAAAAATAATAAATACCACTGAAAAAGCACCTACGGAAAATATTTTACATGAACCACAAACTTATTAAATGCATAGATGCCAACATTTTAATTTATTCCGAAGTATTTTTTGTCCCGCCTTCATTTCGTACCACTTTATCTATAGGAAAATTTTCTTTATTATATAACATTATAAAATAAGTAAAAATTACCCGTAAAAAATTAATTGTATCGAATAAAGGCGGGGCTAACATTACTCCGGAATAAATTAAAATATTGTCATTTATGTAAATGTAGCATAATGACTTACATTTCTCAGCAGTTAAAGAAGTTTAAGAATCGTTTAGATTGATTATTTAATATTTTGTTTATTTTAAACGATACGATAAATTATAACATGTTTAATTAAAAAAAAAAATAGCCTGATAATTTATCATACAATTTTGCAAGTAAAGTAAAACAAAAAACAATCCGTACATTTAAAAAAATAAATACGTAAAAATCTTAATACTTATGCTAAAAAAAATCTCCTACACATTAAAAAGTGTGAATTTCGGCAATTTTCGAACCACTGTTTCCATTCATTTATAGTATCACACTTGATCATTATTTTTGTGATTGAATAGGATAGAGATAATTGTTTGAAAATAGTGGTAGCAACAATTGAAGAAATCTCACCCCCAGTTATCAAAAATAACAATATATATTAAAAAAAAAAAAAAAAAAAAAACTTTATAAACAGAAAGTTATATGTTATATATTGTTTCAAACGTTTAAGAAAATTAAAAAAGGCGTAATATTATATAGAATATTAATTGTGTATTCGGATTCTCCTGAAAGTATTAATATATATATATATATATATATATATATATATACACATAGCTGCCAAGTTTTTTAATTTATTACCGAATGTTGTTAGTCCCGCCCCTTTGTCACACCGTAATATTTTTAGAGTAATTTTCTTAATATTTAATCGTAATTATATAGTGCAGAAAATCTTTCTACAAAGATAACGGTGTGAAAAAAGGGCGGGGCTAAGAATATTCAAAAAAAAAAAAAAAAAAAACTTGGTAGCTATGATATATACTAAAATGCTGAAATGAAAGGTACTTTCAGATATTGAGATCTCGGCGGAAAAAAAAAAAAAAAAAAAAAAAGTAAAAACGCTCATCCAGGCCTAAGACTTGATTCAGAACTAGGAGCTGAATTCCAGAGCAATAAAAATTCGACTAATAGATAAGACCTTTACCACGAAAAACCTATTATGAGTCATTGGCCCCGTTCACAACCTCACTTTTACTGGGGTTGAATCCCCCAAATTCTCTCCAATTGAACCGGTTCCTCAAAAGAGGGGTTGATTACTAGGGTCAGAAACAACCCCACTCGGGACTGGGGTTAATCCTTCTAAAACCCGCCTTTTACCCACAATTCCTTTCGGATGTAACTGTGCGCTGCGCCGTATTGGATTTAATTTACCTCTGTTCGCTGCCTTTCACTTATTTGCTTTTAAGTTTTTTCGTTTATTTATTTATTTATTTATTTTTGTTTACTTGAAAGATGTCTAGCAAAATTATGCGTAATGCTCGTTGGTCTCAGGAAGAGACAAAAGCTTTTCTGAATTTAAGTTCACTGTTTATTTTTACAAAAAACCTTAATAAAAAAAGTAAATGAAGTTTGAATGCATTAATATTATTTTCTAATAATATAACTGACTAATTTCAATTTAAGAATATCCATTTAAATGCCACATAAAAATTATATTTTATTTTTTCTTAATAACCGACATCTCTAAGAGAGTAAAGACATACAGTATTCTTTGATTATTATTCGAAATAGAAAATATAAATAAATAAATTACAATTATTTGTCAAGTAAGATTTTATTAGAACGATTTTACTTGTTTTAAAACTTATTGTTCTTTAAAAAATATATAATTATCTAAAGAAGTATAATGAATAAAAAACGGGAGCAACTCTCTGATGAATAAATCGGTGTTTTCAATGTACTTTTAAAGATAATGATTTAGAAGTCGCATAATTGTATTTCTAGTGCATAAATAAAGATCCTTTTTTCTATTTATTACAGTTAAAAGAAAATATTACTTCAAATATAATAGAATAATAAAATATTTTCGCTTGTGCTTTTCATTCGTAAATTTATACACTACTTTTCCTTAAATGGCCGGACACTTACGATTTCAGACGCTTTGTCAAATATCTAGAAAAATTCTTGATGAATTGTCCTAAAACTCTCGGAGTGTAAAGAATATGCTAATTTCATATATATTTCAGCAAAAAAGTTTTCGCAAAAGCAACAAAGGGAGTGGTAAAAAATTAAAGAAAAAACAAAATGTTTGGGATTATCCTGTAAAAAGTAATGCTTTAGATACGGTCTGGCTGTAATATGTGATTATGACACTGCCTGCTGGGCGATTTACTGTAAATATAATCAGCACCAATTCATAAGAAAATTTAAAGTTTTTCGGAATTCCACCCATTATTAAACGAGATACAGCGCCCACAAAATTTTTATAAACCATGCACGACACACAGACAGGCATGCACTCTTAAAAATGGTCAAATTGTTGTCATGAAATTTCAAAACTTGTAAATGCATCGAAAACCAGAAGTCAAAAATTTTCACGATTTTAATATTTTCTTCTTGCGAATAGAAAAAATAATAAAAATAATTGTTTTTATCAACTTCAGAATTTATAGAAAGTAATCTAACCTCTTGCCAATTCATTTTATATTTTGCGATAATCTTAAAAAAAATATTTCTTATAAATTTTATTTCTTTTTCAACTTTAAATAAGAAAATTATTTCTGTCTGTTATGTAATTTTGCGGAATGGAAAAAGAAAAATGTAGGACTATTTAACGCTAAAATTCTTCTTTATTTTATTTCCTTGCAGAGAATATATATATATATATATTTATTTATTTATTTTTTAAGATCAATTCACTAAACAAAAACATATCTCAACGTTTTTCAAAGATAAAATCATGATTGTGGTAATTATTTTACTAAATACAGTCGGCAGCAAAAGTATCTGAGCACAAGCAAAGATTCTTGCATAAAAAATGTGCATTTAATACTATTTTGTTAAATAAATTCTTGTCGAATCATATTCCTAAACTGGCTAAGAACAGGATTCGATAAGGATTTATTTAACAAATCTGTATCAAGTGAACATTTTTTATATAAGAATTTTTGCTAGTGCTCGGATACCTTTGCTGCCGACTGCATTTTTTTTTTTTTTTTTTTTTCTGTACATCTATAACTAACATCAATAGAATTTATGCGAATGTTTTGGTTTGTGAATTAAAGGGACATCTCATTTAAAGGGACCTTACTTCTTTCTTTCCCCATTGAAAACCGGTTGTCACCCTCTCCATCCTTATTCCGAGATAGATAGTTGTAAACGGACAAAACAGAAAGGGGGATTAAAAGAAGCATCGTTAAAATGCGGGTTGATTTTCAGCGAGGTTGTAAACGGAGCCATTAAGCTTGTTTCACGCTGTTATATCAGACAAATATCCAAATTAATTTACTCGGACGCAGAAATCACTCGAAAAAGGACGAAAGTGACCTTATAAGCGGTTTCGTATTTAGAATCTGCCCATGTATCTGATAAATCCATACATACATTACATACCCGCTAGCAAAAGCTAGCACATAGCTCACAAATGTGGGCGATTAAAGAAAGTATATTCGCCAAGTACAATCTTCCGAACATCCTTTCTAACATTTACATAAGAGCGATAAGAAGGGGTGGTGGGGCCGTTTTACAAAATGTCATTATAGGAATTAAACCAAGGCGTCTTCTGTTATGTGACACCTTTCTCCTTTTCGCCCGTCTGTAAGCAAAAATTTCTCCTTTCAAAGCTGGTAGACGGGGAATGTGAGTTTAAACCAATCTCCCCCCCCCCCTTCTCTCTCTCTCAGTATATACACTACCGCTCAAAAGTATTTGCCCACCTTGTTTTTTTTTAATATTTTTACCATATTATTTTTTAGACATATAATTTTTATTAATTAATAAAATACATATCTAATCATTACTAAATATTATAAATTAATTAAGATATAATTATTTTTCAAGAAGTAAATTGATTTTATTAAAAACACCAATGAAAATGAAAATTTCATAGACGTTGTTTTTGGCTTATATTTTTAATTTGGAGATCTTAATTAACTATTTTATTATTTAATAATGATAATAATATACTATGTGTCTGACATATATATTTTGTTTTATAGGTTATCGCCATATTTGTGCTTTAATCCATTAATAATTGAGTAAATTGACAGTGTTCAATTAATACAAGTAGAAATTGAAATTATGCCAAAAAGAAAGGAACTTTCTACTCAGAAACGAGCTATGATTATTGGTCTACATCAGAGTGGTAAATCTAATCGCCAAATTGCGAAAGATTTACGAATTCCACGCCGAACTGTAGATTATAATGTAAAAAAATTTCAAGTATCAAATAGTTTTGCTAATAATAAACGCAGTGGAAGGCCCCGCAATACAACTTCTACTGATGATAGATATTTAGTTACAACATCTAAACGTAACCGTAGACTCACGGCACCTGAAATCACTGCCCACGTAAATTTAAATAGAGATGTACCCATTAGCGTTTCTACAGTTAAACGAAGACTTCAAGCTGCTGGTCTTCATGGTCGTATTGCTGTAAGGAAACCTTTGTTACGAGCTGTAAATAAGAAAAAGAGACTCCAATGGCCAAAATACATAAAGACTGGACAACCAAAGAATGGGAAAAAGTATTATGGAGTGATGAATCTAAATTCGAGATTTTCGGATCTAAGAGAAGAATATTTGTTCGCAGATCAGCTGGAGAAAAAATATTAGATCAATGCGTAGTACCTTCAGTAAAGTTCGGCGGTGGTTCCGTAATGGTATGGGGATGTTTTGGAGGTGGTTCTGTTGGAGATCTGGTTAAAATAGATGGAATATTGAAGAAAGAGGGGTACAAGAGAATTCTTCAAAAGAATGCTATTCCATCAGGGAAAAAATTAATTGGAAAGGAATTCATTTTTATGCATGACAATGACCCAAAACATTCTTCAAAGCTATGCAAAGCGTATTTGGAAACACAAGAACGAAAGAATGTCTTAAAAGTAATGCAGTGGCCTCCACAGTCTCCCGATCTAAATCCGATCGAATTGATGTGGGATGAATTAGACAGAAAAGTCAGAAAATCATGCCCGACATCAATTACCCATTTGTGGAGCCTTTTGCAAACAGAATGGAAGAAAATCGGCAAGGAATGCTTGGAAAAACTAATCAAGAGAATGCCAAGAATATGTGCTGCATTAATAAGAAATAAAGGAAACCATATTGATGAATCAAAAATATGATTTAAATATTTATTTTGTTTATCTTTCAGTTTACTTACATCTGTATTTTTGAATAAAATATAAATTATTATGAATTGTCACAATAAATTATTATTAAATCGTCTTACAGCATTATTTGGATGGTAGGCAAATACTTTTGAGCGGTAGTGTATATATATATATTGAATTACTTAAAAAATTTCAAACACTATTTTTTCAAACTTATTTTTTTTTTTATTGTGCATTAATTTATACACCCTTTTCATTTTATGCCATTATATGTCAGCAGATTCTCACAGTTACTTTTTTTTTTCTTTTTGGTAACTTTCCTGATTTCCTGCAGCAGTAATAATACTGTAATTTAACGTAAAAGTTATTTCATTTTACTGAGCTAAATAATAATAATAATAATAATAAAGATGTTTATAAGCTTGATTTACCTAGCAAAATTTAGCAACGTCAATTAAAATATTTGATTTATAAATATATGTTCTAAAAAAATCTTTTATAACTAGTCAATTTTTAATGAAATAATTTGTGAATAAATACTTATCTTATCTTTTAAAAGATTTACTATATTTACCTACTTCATTGATATCAAACGGTTACCAGGAAAATCTTCCTGAGTCATTACCATTAATGAAGTTCACGAAAAGAAATTAATTTTACAGTGTTTACCAAAAGACATGATGAATACTTCCTTGTTCCATTGTTTGTTCTCTTTTGAAATATTGTTCTTCAGAACTAACTTATGATGTTATTTTATAATTAATATTCTCAGAAGATTTGTAACATTTTATTGAAAACAGCACATGTAAATTAATTTACACAAGTATAAACTGTCGAATTAATTTTTATAATTAATTCTTCGATTACTATACTATATTCTTCGAAAAAATTATGCAATATTTTTGGGGGAAAACAGAGTTTTCGATCTGTTAAAATTTATTAGAATTAACATGTTTAACTTCTATATGTGCTAGTTAATTTTGCATATTTACGTAATATCGTCAGCGACCAGGAATTACAACCAAAATTAGAAAAATACATATTACATAGCTGCTAACCTAATCCGGAGTATTTTTAATGCCCGCCCCCTTTTTTCACACCATTTAATTTTCATAGTAAATCTCTTTAAATGTATTTACGGTGAAATAACAAAACAAGTTCTATAAAAAAAGACTGGTGGGAAAAAATTGTCGGTCCTCCCGATTATTAAATTAGAATTTTGGCAGCTCTTGATATATATATATATACAGACTTGTCAACTTTCTTAATTTATTCCGAAGCATTGTTATCCCCGCCTTATTTTCATACACTTTTTATTTTATCGTAATAACATATTGGAGAAAATATTTGTAAGAATAAAGTGCAGAGCTGCCAACCTAATCCGGCAAATTGTTAGTACCGCCCCTTTTTCTACACCACTTAAATTTTAGAGTATTCGTTTTCTTCATTCATCGTAAATATATTTGAAGAGAATTACCCTAAAAATTAAGTGGTGTAGGAAAAGGGGCGGTACTAACAATTTACCGGATTTGGTTGGCAGCTCTGAAAGTGGTATCAAATAAAAGCGAGGCTAAAAATACTCTGAAATAAACTAAGAAAGTTTGCATTGCTGAACATATATTCGCAAGGTTTTAAACGAAAAATTGTGTACAAAAATTCCGAAATGAGTCTTAGCAGTTGGGAATAAAAGCTATTGTAAATGGTATGCAATAAATATCACTGTACTTCAAAGAGTTAATAGAAACTGTGCGCTGCTCATAGGCATTTAAAGGTAAATTCTATTTTCTATTTTTAATAATTTTCATTATTGAAATATTTTATAATTTCTGTTTGTATGCTTGTTTGTGTGCCTCGTTGTCTAATTAAAATGTAAATTTTAATAAAAATATATAGAGAATTATTTGATATTTACATGCATTGTTAAACTCCACCGCAAGTGTCTTGTAAAACAATATTAAAGTAGAACAAATATATTTTCATAGCCTATAATTCACCGACGCGACGATAATTTAAAGTACATTTAGATTTAAAATACCTAGAAAAAAGATTAATAGAAATAATATCCGAGGTATTGTGCGATTAAGTGCGAGCGTATATATGCCATTTTTCCGGTTTTCATAGAAGATCAATTAAGACTAACACTGCTCTGAAAAAAAAAAAAAAATTCGAGATCGGATATCATTTTTGCTGATTGTTAAGAAAAAGGACCTCCTGAATTCGAATATGACTTCCATTTTTCCCAGTCACCCACCGTTTAGGAAACCACCCCCTCCCTCAATTTCTTTCCCTGTTCGATAATTTTAACAGATTAAAAAAATATACGATATATCATGCATTATTTCAGTGGAAAATCCCACCAAAAACTTTCCCTGGTTGCAAATGTCCATGTTTTAGAATTTTCCAACTCTGTAGCCCCTCAGAAAATATTTAACGGTTAAAACAATCCTCCCCCTCCTAAAAATCAAATTTATAGCCATAAAATCAACAAAAAATGATAAAAAATAGGGGTCATTTCTAAAAAACGGTGGATGATAGGGCAAAATGGGCGTCCTATTCGGATTCAGGAGGTCATTTTACATAAGAATATGCTGAAATGGTGTCAAAGGCAATTTGCATGCCGAACAGTGTAATTTTGAATAGAAATTTTTAGCATTACTTTTATATTACTCGAATTCAACTCAGGTCGGAGTCAGGTATGACAAAGTCACGCATTTTCGTTTGGATAAAATGCAAATAATGTGGGATGTTCTGAATTTAAATTCAATAGTAAAAAAATAATAATAATAAAAAAAAAAAAAAAAACATAAAGTAACACATACATAATAAATAATAAGTTTTGGAGCTTATAAGAAAATTGGAAGCACAAAGATAATTAGGTAGAAAGTTTAAAGACATCATTACACATTTTGTAGAAAGGTTGGTTATAGCCATAATATAATTTTATGTTTCAAGAGAATATTTTATTATTACTTTCTTCTATATGTAACATAGAGAAAGTATTGGATTCGTGAAAATTTTCGGCCTCCGTTTTTTGATGGATTTACACGTTTTGGGATGTCCTGAACACGAATTGATAGTTTTTAAATAATGTCTGTCTGTCTGTGTGTCTGTCTGCGTGTAACACGATTTTTGTGGACACTGTATCTCACGAACCAATGAATGAAATTTAACCAATCTTGGTATTTAGTTGCATCCTGACATTAACTGGTGCTGATTAGATTTGGGGATCAATCGCTCAACAGGTGCTGTGATCGCGTTTTTTGTAAACTTTTAACATGGCAGTATAGGACATAATGAGAGTTATTTTAAACTTGTGATTGTAAAATTAATATGAATTATTGATAATCGTAGTAGTTAACTAGGGAAAAAAAATGTGCATGTGGGGGCATCGGTACCTCCCTGAGGGAGAAGTACCCCGGGGGGGGGGGGGGGTAAATTTTCAAAATGGGTTTCTTTCGAAAGGTCTCGTCAATACATTTAAAACAAATGGTTGAACTATAAATGTGTGATAATTTAAAACAAAGTTATCGATTTTTTTTTAATTGTTTTTGAATGAATTTGTATTGGAAAATATAGAAGAATTTCTTGTGGTGGCCACAAAATACTAGTTTTTAATTTTCGTTTTAGAAAGAATCGCATGCACACTGTACACAGACTCCTTGGTGTAGCTGAATCAGCTAGACTCGAAGAATGATCTTAACTGACTTAACGCTTTTAACTTCGTACGACTTAAAAAATACAGCAGTATGGAGATGGTGCACGTTTATAAATATACATATTTTTTTCTTCTTAATTTCGTTGTTTAAATTAATTCATCATTGGCATCAATTATTTTAGCGTGAGGAATTTATTCATCTTTAATTTAGCAATCATGGCTTATTTTATTAAATTTTTGTGTATAAAATTGTCACTGATAATGCCGTACTCTAAATTATATTATGATTTACAGTTATGTACATTATTGTATATGTATATATATGCATATATATGATTTTATCCGCAAAATACTGTCTGAAAATTATAAAATTTTGCATACATTCATTAAAATATAACAACTAAAAGTATATTATGCTTTTTAGAAAACTATCTAAGTTAAGAAAAATTTCGATTTCGATTTCGAATTTTTTTTTTTTTTTTTAAAGTTTTAAATGCTTCCTTCTAATTTTTTTTTTCTCTTGATTTTTATTAATGTAGGTTAATAATAGAATCTATACACATCTGGGTATTGATATGTGAATTCATTGATAATTTAAAAGAGTTTTAAAAATATTTTTATGTTTAAATGCTGAAACTTATTGCAAATTTTAACATTCAAACGTAAAAATACGTTTAAAACTTTAACTTTTTAAAGAATACTAAGATTAACACCAAAACTATTACCTAGATATGTTTAGATTCTAGTGTTAAATTATAATAATGTTAAATTATTATAGTGTTAAATTATAATAATATAGTGTTAAAGTGTATAGTGTTAAATTATAATAATGTCTCCCCTACAGTACTCGTTTTTGATAAAGTGTAAACATTATGGAAATAATTAATTTAAATTACTCACATTTAAACCAGAATTCCCATTTCATAGTAACAGTATAAAATAAATAAAGTTCCAGAGTTGCTGTTACGTTGATATCTCTTGTATAAATTCCAGCAGGTGGGTCTTTGGACCCATTGTTGAAATAAGATTTTCGATTAACCGTTAGCTGCAACTGTACTTGCTGGGTGGACGCAATTATTGAGTTCCAACTTCAAGATCTCACCCCGAACAATTTTTTAGCAAAATTTTACTTTTATGGTATAGCAGAAAACGTCGCCAATTTCTTTTATTTTAATTTTGTTCGTGAATTCCTGTGGTAGTGTAAATTAAATTATTCCAATTACTTTGCGCGCAAAGGATTAACACAGTATAGGAATCGTAATCTCCGTCCTCTTTTTTAGACACTTTCAATTATAATTTTTCCCCGTCATTAATTTAATGCAGGCATTTTTATGTTATTTTTCTAGCAAAACATCTTAAATAAATAAGATAGAAATTATATATAAAAATAACGGTAGCACTAAAAAAGAAAAATTCTCATCCGGAAAAATGTACTGAAGAAAGACCGCGAGCACGATCTCTGACGTAGGGTGAATTATGCTACTTATTGCTAATAAGATTTTTTTCGCGGAATGCCGGGAACAAGTATTATTACGTTTATAAACGATAACACTGCCATTGGGCGATATTATGCAAGGCCTTTATCATAAAAGTCACGGAACAGCTGCAGCGATCTTATGGAGTGATGTAAGAAAGAGATTCAGCAACATAGCACATGTTTATGATGCTTCGGTGAAGCACACGATGAAATATAAAAGAGGAAAACTAGCTCTTCAAATATTTTACGTAATCTGTTCGCTTTCATGGAACAGTAATTTTATTTGAAATACTAATGTTTTGAAAAATAGATATTTACTAAAAAATATGTACTTTAGTATTATCTGCTTCATGTATTAAACTAGACTCAGTATTAAACCAGACTCAGTGTTCATACATCTCAATCATTTTAATTAAAATTAAGGCGTTAAAAGTTCCATTTTTAATCGATACAAGTTCTTCAATTTCAATAATTGATAGACAACATTTTCATAAAATAAAAATTACTCCCTACTCTAAAATACTTATCAAGAAGAGTCCGAATCACAACTGTTAATTCAATTGTTAAATTTCAGGCTTATATACAATTTCTTTTAAAGTAGGCCCACAATTTTTTAATTATCAATTCTATGTTATTGATTTGCATACAGATTCAAAATTCGTAGGAATTCTAGGATATGATGCCATTAATAAATTCAATATTCTAATCAGTCCTGGAGAACAATGTTGTAGTGTTAAAGACACTATTATTCCTTTTCCCTTAAAAAAAAAAAAAAAAAAAAAAAACAATCATTGGACATTTATATGACATACAGTAAACACGAAGGACTTTTCATAACAACAATGGAATATGTAATCCACAAGATAATTTTCCCTGATCGAAAAAAAAAAAAAAAAAAATCATTCCATTTTGCCGTCCGAAGACATTAATGGCTTAAGAAAAGCGCAATTCAATATACAAGACTTTCAGTTGC
The DNA here is from genome assembly GCA_963930645.1 of Salticus scenicus. Taxonomy (NCBI): domain Eukaryota; kingdom Metazoa; phylum Arthropoda; class Arachnida; order Araneae; family Salticidae; genus Salticus; species Salticus scenicus. Next base: position 204,156,096 of record OZ005659.1, on the reverse strand, counting down.
AACATTTAACGCAAGATGAAAAAAATAAATTAGAGGAATTGTTCAAACAAAATTTTAAAGTATTTTCAAAATCTCTTAAAGGATTTGGGCATACTGATTTAATAATTCCTGAAATAAAATTTAAAAGTTTCTATTCCATACGCACCTTACTGTTTCCTATACCCCAAGTTCTTCAAAAAGAGGCCAAAGTACAAATACAAGAACTGTTAGGTGCAGGTATTATCGAGAAACATCTCTCCATCTGGAAAAGTCCCATACTCCTATTAAAGAAGAAACCGGACAATCCAAATGTCCAGAAATATGTCCTTGCTTTCAACTTAAGATTAACTATATCATTGAATATGCCACATACCCTCTTCCTAAAATAAGTAATTTAATTAATCAATTGTCACAATATACATTTTTTACTTCATTGGACATGTCTAGAGCTTATTATAAAATTCTTTTACCCGACAATATCAAGACAAATTGCGTTTTATTACTCCATGCGTTATTGATAGAAATCGACAAATGGTATTTGGTCTTAAGACAGCCAGTAGCACATTTCAAGCCATCATGGATGCAACTACTGAAGAATGTAACATTGAGGCAATTTTTTCTTATCAGGATGATATGATAATAGCAAGCAACTCATTCCAAGAAACCTATTCTAAGCTTCAAATATTATTCAATGTTATGGAAAAACACATTACCTTATTTGCTGCTATGTGCTCCTTCCATCAAAGGAAAATTAATTATTTTGGTTTCAAAATTTCAAATAATAAAATATTTCCCATTGAATCTAATATTATAAAAATTACCTCTTTTCCTAAACATACTACTGAACGACAATTAAAACGATTCATTGGAGCAGCTGGATTTTTTTGTCATTTAATTCCATATTATGCTAAAATCTCTAGTCCATTAATTGCTCTTATTTTTCCCAAGGTTACATTAAAGTGGATCCCTGGTTATGACCAGACTTTCAAAAATCTATAAGACACATTTCTATCCAAACCCCTCATCAAACAACCTCAATGCGACAACTTATTTTATTTGAACACTGTCGCTTCACAAATAGCAAATTTCAGCAATACTTATGCAAGATCATGGGAGAAATTTTTTTTCTTTATCCTATTTTAGTAAAACTTAAAAAAAAAATAAAAAAAAAATCAGAAACTAAATATTCAGCCCTGAAAAATGAACTGATGACAATTGTTTAGGGTGTACAGACATTCCATTATAATCTTTATGCACGAAAATTCATTATTTTATTCGATAGTAGTCCACTCAAATTTTATTCTAAATCACCATCTTCTTTAGATATTATAACTAGACGGTTAATGAAATTGAGCGAGTATTCACATAATTTTCAAGACTTACCTGATGAAGAAAATTTCTTAGCGGATCTTCTGTCATGTCTTATCCAAACAAAATATCCCAGATCTAAGTAACGATCCACGTATTTTAGAGTATGATGAAGTTTTATCTATTATTACTCAACAGGAAAAAGACGAGGTCATAAATTGTATTCTGGCGCAAGAAATACTTAATATCCATTCACAATCAGAAAAAGAAGATCCCTTACTCGAAATTTCTATCACAACAATTTTGAAAGAACAAAATAAAGACTATCACGAATATATAAAAACATTCTACATAATAGAAATAAGCACCATAATGAAATTTATATTATTAATCCTGCCACAAAGTTATTGATGTACAGTCGGGAAAAAAAAAAAAAAAAAAAAGCAACACTCAACGTGACTTCGTTGCTAATCGATGTAGAAAAATGTAATAGGTATCATTCTACGGGGAATTATGAGTAGTTTCAGAAAATGAAGTGAAATTTTGAATTGCGGGGTCGTCTACATATTAAAACGCGCACCAACTTTCATTTTTTTCAATGGTAATGCCCCATTTTTATTTTATATTTGAATTCCTGGGATCACGACAACACGAAAAAGTATATTGGATATATATTTTATTTATTTATTCACAGAATTATAAGCGTTCAAAGTTTGAATGTGCTAACGTTAAATTCATATTCAAACTTTTTTTTTTTTTTTTTTTTACAAGAAACAGTGAGGAAACCCAAACATAATCCATCATTATTTTTTATTCTGAAAAATATTAATAAATTCATATTTATAAAAATTATGAATTACGACCTATATTAATTTTTACATACAATAAATCCTAATGCTGAAAAATATGGGTGTGAAAATTTGCAGCTCATTCCAGTTATTAGTTTTCGAGATATAAAAATATCTTTCTTTTCGAGTGGTTCTCTTATAAAGTTTTGCATGAGATAACGAATCAAATCGTAAAAAATAACAAAGAAAATTAAACAAAATATTTTTATTTTTTACTTACGGGACAAATTATGTAACAGCAACGTCGAACGCAAATAAATGAAACAAAAATGATTATTTTTAGTCATCAGTCATCAAAAATTCCTGTTTTCTAAAGAAGACAAGCCCCGTCTTCATCGTTCTTCAAAACAAAACAACACAGAAAAGAAAAGAAAAGTAAATGTGACATAGAGTATTCCTGTTAAATCCCTTATTTTATGTTAACAAAAATATGCATAAGTAGTATTTACCTCATCGATTACTGGTGATAAATGTGATAAATTTTGAATCTAGAAAAAAAAAAAAAAAACTAACAAAATAAGCGGGGTTTACTGTTTTAAATAGAAAATTAGACTTAATATTTCAGAACAAATTTTCTGTATTCACAATTATATTACAAATGGATATACATTATAATTATATTCTTTCTAATCAATATATTTTTATGCATAGTATACTTTATTGCAAAAATATTATCAATGGGTACACGCTTAAGAAATAAGTAACACACAAATTACGAAAAAAACGCTCACTGACAGAGTTACAGATTTTCAAATGACGTGAATCTACGTCAGCAATCGCGAAAGGGTTAATTAAGAAATTATATTTTCATAGAAATTATAAAACGAATCGTACAGTTCCAAAGAGTTCATCTGACCCAAAACTGGTAAGTGCGATTAAAATTGTTTAATATTTACTTCATGAACCCTTACAATAATTTATCCGAAAAGATTTAGTTTATGCGTTGTTGTATATATATATCTATATTATTTCATTTCGTATGTTATGTTACACCTACAAAAGAAAATTTAAGCTTTATTGGTGCAGGGATGGAACACGGGCGCAGAATTCATACCACTATCAATGTAAGAAACTTTTCTACTTCTTAAATCGACGATATTATAGGTAGAGAAATTTCTTAAACGGATTCCGGTATGAATTCTGCGCCCGTGTTCCATCCCTGTTGGTGATCAGTACAGCCATAATAGACACTTTTTTCAAGACTGTCTGGACCAATCGCAAGTGTAATGTTATTAAATAGACCTAAAAATATCTAAAAAAGTACTGAAGTATATACAAATCTAACAAAACTTGAATTCTGGTTAATTAAGAAACTGGAAAGCGTAAACAGATTTATTAATTTATACAATACTTTTTTTTCTGAAAGATTTCCGGTGTCAAACATTAAAATTTTGTCTTTTTCTTATAGGATCTTAATTTTATTTTTCTACATTTACAGATAACCCCCTAACACATTTTTGGTTATAACTCTATAAATGCTAAAGATAAAGTATACAAGCAGTATACTTTTCAGCACTGCCAGACTCTCAGAAATTCGAATAGGAAGTCAAAATTGGGTGTTGCTATTTAAGTAAATTAAATATTTTATTTCATTTTAAAATTAAATATGCTTCCAAATATTTTTAGCATGTTATTTATATTTCAATTAATATGAAAACATTTTTTTTATATATATTATTATTAACTTATAGTTTATATGCTTACGCTTGCATACGCTTGCATTAGTAAATCTATAAACATAAAATCAGACTTTTGTTTGTAAATGGCTCAGAATCGAAAACTTTTTGCGATATCTTCCTGTTTCATATATCGTGGAAAACGAAAATGCTTTGAAAAAGTTTTCTGTGTCGCTGTGTCTGTAATGCTATTTTTGTCTGGGTATCATGTGAGAACCGCTGCACGGAATCCAGTGACACTTGGTAGGGACTTACGCCTACCCAACTTAAAATTATATCTATAGAAGAATTCAAAGTTTGGATATGATTTATAGATGTGAACAAAAAACGCTAAAGCATGCACCATAAGACGTTTGTCAATAAAACGCATAGATGGAAAACTTTTGGCGAAATCTTTATGTCTGAGACATCTAGGAAGCCCAAAAGGACTTCAGAATATTTTCGGTTGGAGCATGGGAGGGGATGGGCGTATATAGAAAGTTTATATTTAACAGGTAGACCTGCTAACTACATAGCTGCCAACATATTAATTTATTCCGAAGTAGTTTTAGCCCCGCCTTTATTTCGCACCACTTTATTAAAAAAAAAAAAATTCTCCAATATATCTTTGATAAAATATGATGAAATTACTTTTAAAAAATAAGTGGTCCGAAATAAAGGCGGAGCTAAAAATACTCCGGAATAAATTAAAGTATTGGCAGCTATGTAACTATGCTAGTTTATTCGTAATGGTATTAGGCCCCGCCTTTTATTCACACCAGAATAGATATAGAGTCAGCAATATCCTCTCATGATTGAATAAGAAGACTATGCGACAACTAATCTGATTTGAGAAAAAGGCGGGACCTAATACAATTACGGATAAACTAGCATAGTTAGCAGATCTAAACATGGTGTCACGTGAAAACAACTGGGCGGAAAACAATGACATTTGGCAGAGTTAAGCCTATATCTAACATAAAATTATACCTATCGAACACTTAAAAATTTTAATTAGATTTAGAAATTTTGCGCATGTGCAAAGCAACTTTTGCTAAAATAAAACTTAAAAAATATAATTAAAAAAAAAAAAAAAAAACAAGTAAAGTGGAAAATATATTTTGATATCTTTGGGTTTCAGATATCAAGAAAACCAAAAATGCCTTCAGAATATTTTCTGTAAATCTGTGGGAAGGGAACGTGGAACGTGGAATGTGTTCTCTAGAACAGTTTTTTCTCTGTACATCACATGAATACCTCTAGAAGTAATTGGATAACACTTGTCAAGAGTTTACGCCTGCACCTAATTTCTAATTATACGTATGGATCATTTCGAAAAACTTAATTAGATTCAGATATATGGGTCCGAGGTGTTTTCACATGCGCGTTAAAGCTTTCTTCAGTAAAACGCAGACGATGGAAAATTATTGCGTTATTTTTACTTTTCAGATACAAATGAAGCTAAAAATGTTTTTTGAATATCTTATATGTTTATATGTAGATAAGTAAGTGTTGACAGGAACATTTAGTGCGACCGGAATTGTTTTCAGTCAGACATTTCACATTGTCATTATTTACTGTGTTTCACCTACAATATGCTAGGATGTTTTTCCTTTGGCAATTTTTTAATATTGCTATTTGTTTAATTTACCTAAATTTGGTTAATATTTCTAATAGCCAAGTTAAAAAAAAAAAAAAAAAAAAAAAACATTTAAAGAAAATAATTTTATTAAAAATATATTAAGATGAAATTTTATTTCTCTTTCTCTTTATTCGGTAGAATATCTTAAAGGAAATAATATACAGTGAATCCTGCTCAAAAAGAAAAAAAAATCATGGTATACTTTATTTTTAATAAAGCACATATAGGCTACTTAAAAAAATAATTGAAGTTATTTATCATAAATAAATCTTCTAAATATCGTAGCGCAGTGTATTTATACTAGGTAGAATTAGAAATGAGTGTTATTAAAAGAAAAGTTTAATATATGTGCTGTTTACAGAAAGCGTTTTAAAAATATTCTCAAATTAACTCAAACAGTTTTATCAAATGGTTTGCTGCAAGTAAATGACTTTGAAATGCATTCAATATTCTTAATTTAAAACGAATTGTTCTTACATTAATATTCTCTTGCCTGCATGATTAAACCTTATACAAAAACCTTATTTTTCATAAAATTAACATATTAATTTTTAAAGTTAATTAAAAGTGAATAAATTTTACCTGCTTCTTATCTTATGGTATTTATACTTCTTTAAAATTTCTTTTTAGCCATTCACTGGAAAACTCCATACTTCTATACAACTATTATAATAACTGAATTAATAACTCATGATGAATTGAATGAAAATTAATGTGATGATATTCAGATATTAATTATGACTCGGCCGCCATAAAGTATGAAATGTAGATAACATATTTTAATTAAAAGTCAATTGAATTTGGTAATATATTTCAGAAAGTAAGAATAAATATTTGAATAATTTTTGTACCCTGATGAATATTCTATAACCATAGAGGATTTGCAAGTTAAGCTTTTCTGATGTATTAACTAGCAAACTAGTAAACGAGATAACAATTTGTTAACGATGTATAGAACAAGCACAAGTCACATGTTTTTTTTTTTTTTTTTTTTTTAATCACAATTAAAGAAAAAAATTGTTTGTTATTATATAAATTTATTTGTCACAAAGTAAAATAAGGGCGATATCAAAATATTAGCATTTGTGAGAGTTTACTACTTAATCATAAAATCGTAATCAGAGCCTGATTAAGGGGGAAGCACACATTATTTATACTTACACCGTTATTTTTTAACAAATACTTTCCTCCTATAATAAACACAAAATTCTCATTAAAAATTATTTTAAAAGTATTCTGGTGTCTAATAACGGTGAGTAAATTGGATTGTTTCACACCGTTCATTTTTTATAAAGCATATTTCCTCTTCAAAGCGTGGAATTTCTATGACATGAAGTAAAAAATAATTGTAAAAATATGCCGGTGAGAGCGGAGATAATGTGTGCTTCCCCCTTAATCAGGCTCTGATCGTAATGTAAGTATTTAGAACTTACATTACGATTATTTATATTTGTATATATTTGTGTGCAACTGAGTTTAAGAAACTAAATAGAAAGAAATAAACTATATTTATGAATAAATTTATGCATTTAATAGACCACAACAACTAACTGTTGACCATGTACAGGTGATTTTTTTTTTTAACTGACGCTGTTCAGAGCCATCTGAGCTCGATCTAACAACCGAAATAGCACCAAACTTGGTATGGAGACTAATGTTGATATGAGAAGTTGATAAAGTGGAAAAATAAAGCTCTAAATATCACCGGTAGGGGTATTTATATCGATGTACAATGTAAATGCGTTACATTAAAAAAGAAATAATAACACATACAAAATTACTGTGAAATGTTAAGTTTTATTCACTACAATATCTTTACCAACAAGGAATTCGACCACATTCAATATGACCGCCATTCTCAGGGACTACAAATTACTTTCTCAACACAACATTCTCTACGACCGTGCGCAAAATATCACAAGTAATATTCCCCACTGTTCTTGTGTGTTATCCTTTAACATACTCAGGTGACACCCCCAATATAAACTTTTGATTTCACATAACCCAAATGCCAAAAGTCACTTGGATTGCAAAAGTTGCATGTCTGCCAGGGGAACGAGGCGGCCATTCAACTGTAAAACTGCGACATATGACTCTTTCGTCAGTGAAGTGATGGCGCAAAAGCTGCTGTACCTGATCACCAAAATGTGGTGGTACACCTCCTGTATAAATATTGTTTGATTGAGACATTTTCTTTGCTGAAGGTGTGGAATGGCAAAATTAGTCAGCATGTTGTGATATCTTTGTGCAGCAACGGTGTACGTTAATGGTCCTGTTGTAGTGACGTTATCAAAAAAGTATGGTCCACTTATGAATTCGGCTGTGAAGCCACACCATCGGGGACCCTTGGGGTATGCAAAGAAACTTCATGCACAGAGTATGAAATTTTTTTCCATGGATAGTAGAGAGGAATTCGCCGCAAGACTTTACATATCGTAGAAAAAATAATATTCCATTTTCACGCTACACCCGAGCGCTGCAACTACCGGCAATAGTTCCTTGTGATCCATCGACGATTGAATTTTCAACATGTGCTATCTCTTCTTCTGACAAAGGTTTACGTTCTCTGGCTGCACGAATTGTCAGTGACCCTATTTCCCCAAACTTCTTAATTATTCCCTTCAAAACATTAAGAGATAAAGGCCCCTTACGTAGCTTCTTTCGTGTTCTTAACTAGCGAAAAGCTGTGGGTGCATTGCACGGTGCATTGCACTGATTAAGATAATACAGCTTTATTAGTAATACGCCTTCAGATAATGTGAGTCGCATATTCTCTTTCATATTTTCTCAATTCCGCTGAGAATACTTTCTAGAACTGACTGCATGTTTTTATAGCCCAAATTACCGTTGCTGTTGTCACTTACTAAAGCATAAATCTGCATTTTACTTTGATATCTTTGTTTTTTGCTAATTGTCGGTTTGCTGAGGTCCAATAGCGTAAAACATACCCCTATCCGTGATTTTTAGAACTATTTTTTTTTTTTTTCAGAATATCCTACTTCCGTAGTCTCCATACCAAGTTTGTATCATTTCTATTGTTAGATCGAGCTACAGGGGCTCTAAATAGCGTCAATAAAAAATAAATAAATAAATAAATAAATAATAAAAACACCCTGTACTTAGATATACTAAAACCTCACATTTTTATAATTACACAAAGGATAAACAATATTTGTAGTGAACAACAAAAAATCAAATTAAGGTTTGATTACTACTTCGTTAGTTACTACCTCCACGTCCGCAAATATTCCTATTTTGAAAAGTAAGCCCTGTGTTCTAGCGCTTCTGAAGATGCCACATAATTTAGGAAAAATATTTTATGTTAATGTGTTTAAATCATTTAATTTTTACCCACATTATTCCATGCGTATATCTGCCAATACCCTCATTAATATTCCGTAGTCTTGTTAGCCCCGCCTATCCCTCACAGCAGTAGTTTTTTTTTTTTTTTTTTTTTTTTTTTAATGCAATATTTTCCAAACTTAGTTACGATTAAATAAGAAAAAAAAATATTCTCAAAAAATACAGGTGTGAAAAAAGGCAGGAATGACAATACCACGGAATATTATGTAAAATATTGGCAGGTATGCATTCGGGAAATCTCATAAACCCTGACAAAACGTAAGGGTTTAAACACAATAAGCAAAATCCTTCTTTAAATAAAATATAGATTTAAAGTTGTGTCTAAATGACGGTTTTTTTTTTTTTTTTATTCTTTGTTAGGGATGGTGGACTTTATTAAGTTTACTTTTTCTTTTCTTTTCTTTTCTTTTTTTTTTTTTTTTTTTTTTAAGATTATTGTCGGAAAACTGAGAAAGTAATTTATTTATCAATTCACAAACAAAATTTCAAATATGTTTGTATTGTAAAAAATAACGGTACTTTTTAAGGCAGTATTTGCTGGCACCCTTTCTTCCGAGCACAGTTTGCTGTTAAATTGGATTATTCATAGTAACGTATGTAAAGAGAGACTGTTTTACAGAGGCTTCTGTTGTAAATTACTTCCTTTAATAGCAGAATGTGCTGGCACCAATTTTGCCAGACATTCTGTTGTATATAATACCGTTATTTTTACAGTGTAGAACATATTAATAAACTGTAATAATATGTAATTTAACGGAATAAAGTAAAAGTAGTTAGCATGGATTGTCAGACATAAATTACAAGGTATTGACAGTAAGTGATTAAATACATAGTTTCTTAGCGGGTTTACGAATAAATATTTTCAAACTCTATATATTTTTACATAAAATTTCTCTGAAAATATTTTATTATTACAAAACTTTCATTATTATTTTAAGCAGCATTATTATTAGTATCTACTTTTTTAGTTTGATAAGTAATATATGTATAATATCAAACCACAATAGCTTCCAAGTTTTCTAATTTATTCCAGTATGTTGTGAGCCCCGGCCTTTTATCTTACCGCAATATTTGTAGAAAATTTTCCTTGAATATATAACTATGATTAAATATGAAAAAAAAAAAAAAAAAATTACTCTAAAAAGATAACGGTGTGAAAAAAGGGCGGGGCTAGCAACATTCCGGAATAAATTAAAAAATTTGGCAGCTACGAACCATTTAAACAAGTTAGTATGAGTTTTTTGTTTTTATATATAAAGGCAAAATATAAAGATGAAATCGTAAAATAGCTGCCTATATTGCTAATTTTTAAATCAGTTTTATACACCAGTAGACCTGCTAACTATGCTAGTTTATCGGTAATGGTATTAAACCCCGCCTAATCGTAAAATAGCTGCCAATATTACTAATTTTTAAATCAGATTTATACACCAGTAGACCTGCTAACTATGCTAGTTTATCGGTAATGGTATTAAACCCCGCCTTTTTTCACATCAGAGTAGTTGTACAGTTATTCTGGTGTGCAAAAAAGGCGGAGCCTAATACCGTTACGTATAAACTTGCATACTTAGCAGGCCTACAGCAAAATGAATCTATCAAAAATATTGTTGACGAAAAAACAAAATTTAAAACATTTATAAAATCTTTCCGGTGTGAAGTCTCCATTGGAAAAAAAAAAAAACAAAAAAAAACGGAGACTTGGCACCTATGTCATAACGTAAATACAATATATATCATTTGTAAAATATGGAAAAATAAAAAAATAAAAAAAGTAATTGAAAAATTCTTCTTTAAGACTTTACAGGGCTGCCACAGGCGACATTTTATATAAACTTCTGGTAGGAATATTTAAATAAATAAATGAATGAATAAAAAATGAAAATATATATATATATATATTTTATTTTTATTTTCGCAGATAAATTTCCACTTTACCAGCGTAAATTACCATAAATTTTATGTTATAAAAGTAGTGTTATAGAAATAATAATAATAATAACAATGATAATAATAGTCACTTGTGGCAGCTGTGTTTTAAAACATAAATTATTATCATATCAAAATATCATAAATTAGGCATATAGAGCTGCTGCTACAGTTCGAATGAGGTAATTAGCTTAAAAGCAAGAAAAAAAAAAAAATTATGTGTTTAAACAGTTTCCACTATTATTCAATAGTTTTAGGCCTTAACAAGAATAATGTTGTCCTTCTATACATTTTTTCAATAGTTTTATTTTCATAATATTTTGTAGTGTATCTAGCATACGCAGTATATTTATTTATCGAATAATGAAAATTCAGTTAATGTATTGTTATTTTTTGTTGTTGTTGTTGTTTGTTTAATGTATGTAATTTTACTATTATTATTATTATAACAAAATTTTCTTCTTAAAAAAAAAAGATAAATTTAACATTTTGGAAATGTTTTTAATATCTTATAAAGAATACAAATTGCATTAAATAAAATGTATTTGTACATTTTTTTTTCCCAATAAAATCTTTGAAACACTAGTACATTCCGAATTTAAATGCATTTTTTTTTTTTTTTTTTTCATTTTTAAACTTACAGTTTTGTTACTTTATTTTATTTATTTTTTAATGCATTAAAGTGATTTCTTTACTCATCAAATAAAGAAAAAAAAATTAAAAGCGTTTTATACAAAACATACTTCAATAAATTTAAAAAAATAATGATAAGAAGAAAAAATGCTGTTACATATCATTTGAATTTTAACACTTACGGATCACTGCTTACGGAATGTATTTAGTTTCATTTTATTTTTCTTGTTAAGTTACTTTTTACAAATGAGATTTTTTCCCCCCTTATTTTAATATTTGGCACAGAAATATTTTTTGTTTCTGTTGAAAGAAATTGCGTAATTAAAAATAAAAATTTATTAGCAAAATTTATACTTCACTGAAAGCATGTTATTTTAATACATTTAAAAAATATATTAATTTTTTTGCTTATTTATATCTAAATTAAAATAGAAACCCTTTTTCTGTTTAAGTCTCTGAGTAGATTGCGTGACTATTCTACAAGAAAGTTACACATGTATCTCAAATTCTTTTGAATAATTGTAGATTAAATGGTATAACGGGTTAAGCATATGAAAACAGTGTTGCATGATTGAGGACATTTTTTATTCAAATCGCACCAGCAATTTTGAGAAGTGATATTTTATATACATAATAGAGGATTAATCTCCGAAGTGATTAGCAAACAATTACAATGATAATTTAATGGTGAATATTGAATAAAAAATGTCCCCAATTTGGCAACACTGTATCAAAACTACACTATCGTCGAATGATGAGTTATTGCCTTATATTTATTGTTCTTTATTTGAAACATATTTGCACTTAATTTCTTAAGTCTCTCAGTAGATTGTGGAACTATTCTACAGGAAAGTTATACATGTTTCTGAAATTCTGTTTAATAAATGTAGATTAAAGTGTATAGCGAGTTAAGCATATGAAAGTTGCACTTGCGTCGAATGAAGAGTTCGAGCCTTCTATTTATTGTTCTTTATTTGAAATATCTTTGCACTTTATTTCTTAAGTCTTTTAGTAGATTGTGGGACTGTTCTTATAAGAAAGTTATACATGTTTCTCAAAAATTTTTAAATAAATGCAGGGATGGAACACGGGCGCAGAATTCATACCACTATCAATGTAAGAAAATTTTCTACTTCTTAAATCAACGATATTATAGGAAGAGAAATTTCTTAAACGGATTCCGGTATGAATTCTGCGCCCGTGGTCCATCCCTGTAAATGTAGATTAAAAGGTATAGCGGGTTAAGCATATGAAAACTGCACTATCGTCGAATGAAGAGTTCTTGACTTCTATTTATTATTCTTTATCGGAGACATCTTTGCACATAATTTTAGACTTCTACCTTCAATGATTAGGGAGTAATGGGGTGGCAACCTAAAACTTTATTTATTTATTTATTTTTTTATTTTTTTAACTATTCGAGATATCTTATTGAGAGTGAAAATATTTATAAGTGTCTATGAATTACATAATATATATTTTTTTTCAGAATTTTCACTCGATTTTAAACTGTAGAAAAAGAAAAATATATTTTGGATGGGCGATTTTTTATACTATCCACGGAAGTGACATCTACAAAAAAAAAATAGAGTTTTCTTTGTTTATTAGTTAACTATTACATATGAATGTTACAGAAGTGTCAAACTGCGGGAACACGGTGAAAAAATTATTAATCTCTTATGCTGATAATACCAATGATATAATATTTATTTTTAAAAACTACTTAAAATTAATAAATAAACAATGCAAGAAAAATAAAAATGCTTTATTAACATTTGTTATTAAAAAATAACAATTAGCGATATATACAAGGTGTGTTCGAAAAGTTCGGTGAATTTTGCCATAAAAAAAAGGAAACAAGAGAAACAAGCAAAATAGCTTTACTGGCCTTCAAAGTATTCGCCATTAGCAACAATACACTTTTGACATCGGGTGTACAATTGTTGGAAACTGTCTGCAAACGCTTCTTTCGGTATGGCTCGAAGCACCGTTGTCACACGTTGTTGGATCTCAGTAATGTCGGAAAAGTGTTGGTCTTTCAGAACTCCTTTGAGGCGGGGAAACAGGAAGAAGCCCGCGGGAGCCAGATCTGGAGAATATGGAGGGTGATCCAAAACTGTAACCTGGTGCCTGGCGAGGAATTGGGTTACACGGATCGCAGTGTGCGGCCGCGCGTTGTCATGGAGCAGATTCCACTGTCCATTCCGGTACTGTGGCCGAATCCGGCGTATGCGTAGCAGCAGCCGTTTCAAAACCCATTCGTAGTATTCCGCATTGACGGTTGTAGCCGCGGGTACAAATTCACGATGGATCAAACCCTTACTGTCGAAAAAGACTATCAACAACGTCTTGATCCTGGATTTTGTCAAACGACTTTTTTTGGGAGGGGGTGACGACGTTGAACACCATGCGATGGATTGCCGCTTGGTCTCCGGATCGTATTGATAGCACCACGACTCATCCCCTGTAATTATTGTTTCCAAGAATTGCGGATTTCGGTCACACAAGTCAATAAAATCTCCAGAGGTTTCCATCCGGTATTGCTTTTGCTCGTCTGACAGCGAGTGCTGTACAAACCGGGCGCATATCTTACGTTTATGCAAATGTTTGTGCACAATGGTGCTCACACTGTCTAGGCTTATCTGCAATTCGCCAGCTATCATTCTTAAAGATAGTCGTCGATCTGCCGAAAGCATCTGTCGAACTCGTTCCACATTGTCTGGAGTTGTGCTTGTTGTAGGGCGCCCCGACCGCGGCTCATCTTTGACATCCTTCTTTCCGTCTGTAAAGCGTTTAAACCACTCATACACACACTTTTTACTCACTGCTTCCTGACCATAAACTTTCACTAAGATGTCATGTGTCTCCGTCGCCGTTTTGCGTAACTTGAAGCAAAACTTTATGCGTTGCTCTATGTCACACTGACAATCTTTCTCACACTGACTGTGTTAAACTGCTCATAGCGTGCGCTTCCTCTTATCTGTCGTAAAATGGCCGTTAGATGGCTGTAGATGACATTTCTCTCACTGAGTATGCGTGAGTGGAAGATCCTAACCGGCGCGGTTTTTTAATTATGAGACCTATCACCGAACTTTTCGAACACACCTTGTATATATATATTCTATTTAATTGTTATTAGGGATCTTACACCCTACCATTTTTTTAAGACACTTTTAGGGATGAGAAATTTCTGTAATTTTTGATACCTTTATTTTTTTAATAGTATCTATCCTGTATAATCAAGACATATTACTATAAAAATACGATAAAGATTTCTGTAGGGAAATAGTAGTAGCAGAAAAAGGCGGGAATTTTCTCCATTGCTAAACATGTCATAAAAAGGGGGCGTGGAGAACGAGCCATATCATTAACTGCAAATATAGCTGCCAACATTTCTAGTTTAATTCGTAATATTGTTAGTAAATTAGTAACAATGTTACAGAATAAATTAGAAATGTTTTATAGATATGCATATGTTACCAATGAGGCCACTATTTACGTGTTGCTTCGAAAAGGGATTTTTATTTTCACTTCAATAAACAATCATACTTGCCAACCATCTCATTATGAACTGTACAATTTTTAGTACCCGCCTTATTTTCACACCAATAATTTTTTAGAGTAATTTTAGTCTTATTTAATCGTAACAACATTTGGAGAGAATTACTCTAAAAATATAGTGGTGTGAGAAAATGGGTGTTTTTTCAGGGGGCGTTAACAATTGTACGGTTATAAATGAGATGGTTGGCAAGTATGAACAATTATTAATATGTTTCCTATGAGGTTTTTCTTCTTCTTCTTCTTTTTGAGCTTACTTCATTACGTAAGTTATAGCAACTTAATTGGAGAATTAACCACTTGACATACTGCAAAAGAGAATTTTATACTTCTGAAAAAAAAAAAAAAAAAAAAAACTATTTAATATGGCTAAACTATATTTATAGGCGTTACTCTTCATTTAAATAATAATATTTTGATAAAGGTCATAATGTTTTATTTATTTATTTATTTTACGAGCGTGATTTTAGTAAATCATCTACTCTTGTTAAACGGAATCTGATACAATTGACGTAACATCTTTTATAAATAATTCACATAGTCCCGCCCATCAAAAAATGACATTGCTCGTACAGTACTTGAATTTTCTTAATTTTCTAAACCACTATTATTATATAGCAATTTTTGATAATTAAAAAGTCTTAAAACTTAAAAGGAAATATAGTGAATAAAAATACTGGTGGGAGAGTCCTTGAAAAAAGACGTACCCATATGCATCATGAATGGAAAATCAGCTCATGACAGATGCATGGATAGCTGCAAGGACACATCTGCAAGGGCATTCCATGTTTTTATGCCAGCTTTTAAGATTAATAAAGCCCAATTAACGATTTGTAATTAAAATACGTTAAGGGGGTATTCTGGTCTAGAAGCCTGAATTTTAGGCATTTTTTAAAGTAAGATAAAAAAAAAAATGAAAAACATTTTTACTATCCATTTTTTAATATGTTTTTTATTGGCATTTTGAGAATGTAAAAAAAAAAAATCACAAAAAAAAACCAAAATTCGCCGAGATACAGGCCGATGGAGTGGGGGCTTAAAAAAAAAAACGGTGCGTCCTGGTTGACATGATTTCAACCCTTGTAGTGATCTAAAACAAAAAAATCAAACAAATTCTTCATTAATAAAGATGTCGCTATCGGGTTGACCATTTTCAAAAAAAAAAAAAAAAAAAAAAAAAAAATGACAAAATGGCGTCGACTTGAAAAAAAAAAAAAATTTTTTACCCGACTTTTTTCGACCTTTTCGAATTTTTTAAAAATATTGAAAATCAAAATTTTTTTAAATCCAAGGCAGACGCGATAGAGAGTTGCATAAACAAGATATATATTAAATTTCAAAGCAATCGGTTCAGTAGAACTTGAAACATCATGTCAACCACCTCAAAAAAAGTAGTTTCGAGAAAAACGCTTTTAAAGTTTAGGAAACAATTCAGTGATTCATTATTATTTTGTGTTTCGGACCCCAAACATCGATGTAATAAATCATCAGATGATAAGCTGGTATAAATAGGCTTTATTACATCCAAAACTTTTACATCCCAACTATATTACTTAACATAAACTATTACATCCCAAACGCCCGGCTCGGACGCCACGTCACAAAATCGGCTGTATCTCCGAAAATAATTCGAATTTTGAAAAATCCTTTTAGGATCATATTTTTGAAAGTCTAAACTTTCAAAATATGCAAAAAAAAAAAAATCGATTTTTTTAAATTTCTAGACCAGAATACCCCCTTAAGTTATTGAAGCATGGTAATATTGGTCAAAACATAAGTTAACCCCTTGACATAGAGTATTACATAACCTCTTAGATTAAAAAAAAAAAAAAAAAAAAAAAAAAAAATGTTGCCCGTGGTAAAATCCTTGTATAAGATAGTTGGATTTTTAAAACTTTCTCGACCGCTAACGTAGATTCACGTCATTTGGAAATCTATAATTCCGCCAGTGGGCATTCTTTTTGCAATGTGTATGCTGCTATATTTTTTAACCCTTTCAGGGGCAGTGGTATATATTTTATACCACCTAATTTCAGTTCCTAACTTCAAAAATTCCTCTCAGAATTTTTTATAAAATTTTACTTTTTTATCTTATGCAAAAATATTAATTTATTACTTTTCTTCTAATCTTGTTTTCAAACTGTGGGGCACTTGATTTTAAAAGAAATGAAATTCATTGCCCCTGAAAGGGTTAAGAATACTTTATTCATATTTGTACAACGAAAACAATATGGATACATATATTTAAATAGAAAGTGTATAATTATTATGCATATCCGTATGTAATATAAATATGTAAACAGAAACCTTGTTCTAAAATTATATTGTTCGAATGAATAACGCCCACAGGTCGAACGTATTATCAAATGGACAAAACATGCGCTCGCGAAAGTGTTTTAATCAACACTTTCGGAAAAGATTAAACTCCGATACAGACCTAGCTGATGCAGTAATTTCATACATGAAGGAGCTTCGAAATCAGCAAAATACGTTGCAAGAATTGGTTGATAATCACAACTTTAATCGAAACAAAAAACCTTTTATGGCATTATCTGAGACAACTTTGATGGGTCTTCCGGAACTCCCAGAAATTTTTGACAGTTTTTATTGGAGCAAAAAATCTGAAAAAAAAAAAAAAAAAAATGTAGTATATAATTGACAAACATTCATAAATAGTTTCAACCTCGATAAGATATCTTGGATAGTTAAAAAAATAAATAAATAAATAAATAAATAAATTTAACGTTTAGTTGTTGCCACCTCGATTGCTCAAAAAGTCAATAATCTGGGGTTCGACTCCCGGTCCAGGCATTATTTTCACTCAGTCGAAAAAATAAATTTCAATAAATATGATTTTCTTCCCAATCACAGGGATGGAACACGGGCGCAGAATTCATACCACTATCAATGTAAGAAAATTTTCTACCTCTTAAATCAACGATATTGTTGGTAGAAATATTTCTTAAACAGATTCCGGTATGAATTCTGCGCCCGTGTTCCATCCCTGCAATCAGTTGATTGTGTGACTTTAATATTTTGTACTTCTTTCTCCCATTCTTTAATGGTGTTTTCCTTTACCTGCGGCTTATTTCTGTCGAACTATCTACATGATAGACCAGATGTTTCTGCCTAAAGGTTGTCTGAGTGAGTAATGTCCACCGGTTGTCGGACTGGATAGCTCAATTGGTAGAGCCTTGACCTTGTAAGTGAATGATCTGGGGTTCGACTCCCGGTCCAGGCATTATTTTCAGTCAGTCGGAAAAATAAATTTCAATAAATATGATTTTCTTCCCAATCAGTTAATTGTGTGATTTTAATATATTGTACATTTAAATGAATTTGAGAAACTAGTATGTTGTACGCGCACTCCAAGATTTTCTTCTGTATCATATAACACAAATTCAGGCAGTTCCAATTATTTAGTAAAAAACTGTTATTTATTAAAATTATTTTCCCTGATAAATGCAGATAATTTTTATCGCAGAACAGTATAATTTACTAAATGCCAGAAGAGAGTCAATTTTGTGCCGCAGTCTGAAGAAATACGAATTTTTTCCTGTTTTATTTATTTATTTACTTTTGTTTAAAAAAAAAAAAAAAAAAAAAAAAAAAAAAAATCCTTAACTTTGTTTAAAATTATCACAGATTTGTCACCCCTGAAAACATTCTAATTCGTATTCCGTAAAACTATTAGTACTGCCTTTCTTTCCACACCAGACTTTTCTTCAAATGTAATTACGATTAATTAAAACAAAAAGAATACTAAAAGAAAAAAAAAATCTGTGTGAAAAAGAAGTCGTTACTGACATTTTTTTACGTAATTTACAACTACTATTATCAATAATTCATATTATTTTTACTATCATTCGTAAAAAAAAAAAATGTCTCTCATTATGTACATTTATATGTACATTTATACGAAATTTTGCCCTATACATAGCTGCTAATATTTTAATTTATTCTGGAGCACGTTTAGCCCGCCTTTATTTCGCACCAATTTATTCTTAAAATATTTTTCTTCAATACATAACTATGATAAAATAAGAAGAATTTACTCCTAAGACAAAATATGGTATGGAATAAAGGCCAGGGCTAAAAGTACTCCACATTAAATTAAAATATTGGCAGCTGTGCCTATACTGCCATATTAAAAATTATGAAAAAATAGGACCACATCGTCACCTGTCGAGAAATTGATCCTCAAGTGTAATCAGTACCAATTTAGGTCAAGATCCAACTGAATACAAATTTGGTTTAATTTCGTTCGTTGGTTCATGAAATACAGCGTTCACAAAATTTCTCATAAACACGCAGACACAAAGGTAGACAGGCGTTTTGTAGAAATAGTCAAATCGTGTTCAGGACATCTTAAAACATGTAAATCCGTCAAAAACCAGTGATTGAAATTTTTACGAATCCATTACTTTCTTATATATATATATATATATATATATATATATATACATACTTGCCAACCATCTCATTATGAACCGTACAATTTTTAGTACCCGCCTTTTTTGTTACACCAATAATTTTTTAGAGTAATTTTAGTCTTATTTAATCGTAACAACATTTAGAGAGAATAACTCTAAAAATATAGTGGTGTGAGAAAAGGGGCGTTTTTTCAGGGAGCGTTAACAATTGTACGGTTATGATACTTGCCAACCATCTCATTAATAACCGTACAATTGTTAACGCCCCTTTTCTCACACCACTATATTTTTAGAGTTATTTTGTCTAAATGTTGGTATGATTAAATAAGACTAAAATTACTCTAAAAAATTATTGGTGTGAAAAAAAAGGCGGGTACTAAAAATTGTACGGTTCATAATGAGACGGTTGGCAACTATGGGTTATTAATGAGATGGTTGGCAAGTATGTATATATATATATCAGAAAGAAAAATATCTCTGTATGGTAATAGTATTAGGAAATCGTTTCCTTCAGTGTAACTGAACCATACTTGCCAACATACTAATTAATATTCCGTAGTGTTGTCATTCCCGTCCTTTTTTACACACCAGTAAATGTTTAGAGTAATATTCTCCAAATGCAATTACGATTAAATAAAGATAAAAATATTCTAAAAAATTACTGGTGTGAAAAAGAAGGCGGGGCTAACAATACAACGGAATATTCATTAGTATGTTGGCAAGTATGCAGAACTGTCACCTGTCAGCCATCGAATTATACTTTAACAAGAAACGTGGGGAAAAAGTATTGCTAATACGCTAATACGTTTCTACATATTCCCTAAGAAATTATTTTTTCATGAATAATATACTATTAAATATTATGTTGTTTTTATAATTAATATCTCTCTATAAATCGTACAATTAAAATGAAGCTAATTAAATCTTTAACGAATTTGACTATATCCAAGACATGCGCAATGGATTTTTAAAATGTTATAAAAAGTGTACTAAGTGTTGTTTTTTTTTTGTTTTTTTTCTTCAATGGAAAAAAAAATAAAAATAAAATAACAAAAGAAATTAAGAACACAGCTGCAATATGAAAACAAAAGAATATTTATTATTATTATTATTATTATTATTTTGTCCATTTGTTATCATTGAAATGTTTTGAGGAAAAGACCATTTATTGGAGATTTTCCAACTGATATGTATGTGTTTGTGTATATATAACACCCGAATTCTTCTGGTCTGTGCATCAAATTTGGCGGCAATCAGTCCCTCTTTTATGACAGATACATGCTGTTTGTAGTTTTTTGTCTTAATCCACGGTAACATTTTGCAATGTAAGGGTGAAATTACCAGATCCTACAGCTAGTGGATTATGAATCCCTACAAACTTCCACGAACGAAATGGGATTCGGACTTGACACCTGTTATACAAAAGGCATAACGTTAACCATCCAATGGGTGTTGCATATAAAGAAAGCTTAATTATAAGAACCTTGAACATAAGAAATGCAGATGCATACTTGCCAACCATCTCATTAATAACCGTACAATTGTTAACTCCCCCTGAAAAAACGTCCCTCTTCTCACACCACTATATTTTTAGAGCAATTCTTTTCAAATAGTGTTATGATTAAATAAGGCTAAAATTACTCTAAAAAATTATTGGTGTAAAAGAAAAGGCGGGTACTTAAAATTATACGGTTCATAATGAGATGGTTGGAAAGTATGCAGATGTGTTTGCGCCTTTCTTCAAAAAGAAAGAGACGCTATATGCCTTACAATTTAGTTGCAATAATAATTTTTGAAGTTTTAAAATGTTATGAAAATTTAATTAAATAAAATATTGTTTATTTTTTAAAGAGTTAAATAAATGTATAATGTGAAAAGAATAAGTTTTTTATAACATTTTGTTCGAAATAACAGTTTAAAAAATTACGCAGCACTAAAATATATATTATAATGAAAGCTGCTAATCTATTTTCCCTTGATAGTGCAATAAACCGATATGTGATGTGATTAAGTCCTTTAATTTAATATACTTAAGAAATCTCCTTAAGTATTGTTGATCTACATGATCTTAAATGCACTTAACGTTATCACTAGAGATTAAATTTAGAAATTTAAACTTAATACTTTAATCAGCTTTTAGGAAATTCTTTGACAACAAACAGAATAAAAGTGATGTTACAGCTTACGATAAATAAGTAATCTAAAGCTGGAAAGAATATTTAAATGGTACATTTTTTTTCCTTTTGCAAAGAATGTGAATTATTTATGTATACATAAAGTGACAGGAATGCTATTTTTGGAGTTTGGTTGATAAATTTGTAAATTTTGCAAATATTTGCAGATTTTTTCATATATTTGTAAATTTTTGCTGAGATCTTAACACTTTCCAGTGCAGTTAACTCACCTTATTTCTTATGTGCCAGATATAAAACTTGTTTTATGATTTAATTCATAACAAAAATTATATAAAATGCCGGATACATGATTAAGAAAGACGCAGATTGCACTTGCAAAATTTTCTTATTAAATATGTTTTGCTCTGTACTTCATGAAAGTTATGAATAACTCAAAAAATTCTCGAACATACACAAAATGATATCATAAATTAGAGTATTTTATTTCAACTCATTGGTAGAGTAGGGATACATATAGTTTTAAACCTTAATATGACTGAATTCATTAAAAAAAATCTGGTGTGAAACCGCCACACGACTTCCATTACCCACTATTACACGTATTATATGCATTTTTTAGAGATAATGTGATCAGAAGACACAAAAGTGACCTAAAGAATTCGTAGAAACCTAAAACTTTTCTGGTAAGAGAAACTTTATACGCATGTAAAGACATGGAAAACGAAGCTTACACATAGCGAGGTAAAAAAAACAAGGAAAAGAAATTGTAGAGTTATTCTTTGCTACACTAAATTTTGAGTTCTAAAACTGACCTACCTAGTGGCGTACCAAGGGTGGGGCGGAGGGGGCGGTCCACCCAGGGCCTCTGGTCATGAGGGGATCTCCGAAAAAACTTAACCTTTAAATATCTATATCTGGTGAAGTTGACGTACCATTATTTTAACCTGAGAATTTCCCTGCAATTTTTCTTTAAGGGCCATCTTCACTCACGGCCGCCGGAAGCCGAAGCTAATATTATTCTATGGAAATTTTTCTTTACAAATAACTTATTAACTTATACATATTTTTAAATTCTGTTTTCACATTCTGAAAATTCCCAACTTTTAAATTGACGGATGTTTTTCAAAAAATTATTATTTAACTTTATATATATATTTTATTTTGAAGCTGCAAGATACGAATTTTCAATATGTGATTTTTTTTCATTTTGCAATTTCAAAATAAAATATTAAAAATTAAAAAAATAAAAATAAATAAATAAAAAAGGTCCGTCAATTTAACAGTTTGGAATTTTCTGAATGGGAAAACAGAATTTAAAAATATGTATTAGTTAATAAGTTATTTGTAAAGAAAATTTCCCCATAGAATAACATTGGCTCGGACTTCCGGCGATGGTACGTGCAGAGGGCCGTTAAGTCATAGTGTTGTGACATATTCTTTAGTTAGCTGTTATCTAGCAGAACATATCCGGACCATAGAGGCCCGTATTCGTAGAAGTGTGCATATTATGAATAGAACACTTAGCATTTATACTCTTCAACCACATAAAAACAGAAACAAGGCTTTTTGCAGAAATGAAGAAGTTTCTATATTCATTGCAGAATCCACAAATTTTTATTATTTATTTGTATAACAAAAATCGTGAAAATAAGATTATCTTGATATTGACATTCAAAAATTCACATGCATAAAGATTCGTATTTCACAACAAAATGTACAAAACTGGATAATCATTAAGTAATTCCCAATATACAGAAATATTTATAAAGCAGAAAATTGTACATCTGGAACACAGAAAAATATACGCAAATTGTTGTTACTTTTTCGGCAGCCCAATTCATAATGCCAATCTCCGATAGATATCATTCCCGTGCTAAGGGTTACGCAATCGAATGGAAATCGCCCACACTGGCGATTTGAAAAAATATTGCAATTAAAATCTTATAATTTATTTCCATTGAAGGTTGGCGAAACTGTTTAAAATAAGTAACGTATTAAACCTAAAGGGTTGTTTTATAAAAGAGTTCATTGGGAACATGATGAAATGTGTTCTTTGATTGCATCATCCGTTGGGAAATAAAAATAAAATATCGAAACGAAATAAATGTATTTTCTTTCTTTCTTTTTTTTACTGAGTAGAGGATTATTTCATTTTTGATGAAAGGAAATGGGTTAGATTAAATTTAATGAATAAGAATTATATGACATATCTCTATTATTATTAAATTTATTTACTTATTTATTTAACAAAAGAGAAAATTAAATATTAATATTTGTTATGGTATGCAGAATTTTTTTTTGAATTTTAATTCTGCATTACATACTCTATCACTTGGCACGAAAAAAAAATGGATAAAATGCGGGATAAAAAGAATATATATATATATATATATAGGTATATATATCAACACTTAAAATAACATTATGTAAATACACATTCATAATATAGTATAAAAACACAATAAACACAATATATAAATGAATAACATGAACGTAAAAAAAAATAAGCAAAGAAAAATTGTTTCAATTGAAATGTGTATAGCTGTTTCAGAATATGATACAAACAGTCATATTTTAATAAGTCTTATATGTCAGTTCCACGACATACAGTCCTTTGGGCATAGAGCTGTATTATAAAAAGTATTTTATTTCACTTTTATATTTTAATAAATACTGTGTCTTAGCTATATACTTAAATAAATACTGTATTTTTAATGAACAGCACAATAAATACTATATTTTAACTCACTATATAATAAATACCTTATCTTAGCTCACATGATAATGGGTACTGTATTTTAGCTTACACATAATAAAGACTGTATGCTAGCTCACAACATAAAAAACACTGTATAAATACTGTATTGTAGCTCTATACTTAAATAAATACTGCAGTATTTTCATAACAACCTGAAATAATTTGAAAATAAATGTATGTACTAGTAGAAAATAAATCACAAGAGACAACATTTTAAATCATAGCTTATGCATAACAGGTTGATCAAGTCTGAGATGCACAAACTGAATAATTTTTAATTTACATATTTATTTATAAACTGAATTCAGCATTTATTTCAATAATAATTTTTTTTCTTTTTTCTTTTTCCCCCTTAAGTTTGGCTAAATATTATTATTATTATAGGCTTACCATTGTTATCATTATTATTATTATATTTATTATAATTTATTATTAATATTATATTTATACCAAGAAAACATTAATTTCGAAGACACATTATAACATAAATATATATATATATATATATATATATATATATGATTAGCAGAATAAAAAATATCAATGTTTGTGGACGTCAGAACAGACACTAATATACACTTCTCTTTCGCCAATTATAAAGGACATTTGTTTTTGGACTAAGGAGACAAATTTGAATTCTTAAAAACCAAATTTTGTTTTCTTGCTGGAGCTAAAAGTCACCTATAAACATGAATGTTAAAAATATTACTCTTGGGGTTGTGTAGATACTGAATTCTATAGTTTACCTTTGTATTTTGAGAAATAATTTTATGTGGGCTAGTGAATCTATGATTAATTTTATCTCTGGATTTTATGTAAACAATACCTCTTTGTTAGTATTAATTGGGTTATTGTAACATTTTTCATAATTTTTATTTAAATCAGATACTAAAGATTCAATACAATGACCCTTGTCTAATTGTTCAACTTTAATATGAGGATTGAATGTGTCAAAAATTATTGATAATGGTCTTCCAAAATGCAGTACATTTGGTGGAAATCAAGTGGTTGTATGTAATGATACATTGTGAATTCTTATAAAATTTTTAAAAGACTGACCCTCCTTCATAAGACTTATAATCGTTGTTAGAATTCTCGTATTAATTCTTTCGCTCAAAGAATTACTCTGAGGATGCTACTTCGGTTAATTTTTATGCCAAGTGACTTTGCTAATTTTCCAAAAACTTCTGAACAAAATTGAGTACCTTGATCACTCAATACAGTCAATTGTCTACCATAACTAGCTATATAACTAAAGAGGCAGTCTGTCGTATTATTAGCAGAAATTACAGATATGGGAATAATTCCATGTGTCGACAAAATAGCCTATTATTGTCAAGATATATTGTTGATTTTAAAAAGGACCAACAATATCCATAGAAATTATTCCTGAGGGTCTTTTAGCAATTTCAGAGTTTTGGAGTGGCACATTCGGAATTACATGACTTTTAACTGTGATACATTTTTCACAAGATTTTACCTAATTTTCTGTATCACTATACATGCCATACCAAAAATATTTTCTTCGAAGAAACTGGTATGTCTTTTTGATTCCAAAGCGTGAAAAATGAGCAATGGAAATCACTTTTGCTTTCAAGGAATCAGGCTTCACAATTACAGGTATATTTTCTCCAGTGTCATGATTTACATACATTAATAGGTTATTTTTACTATCAATAAAATAATTTAGATTGGACCAATTAAATTGTTTATTTTTAACTTTTGTGAAAATTTTCCTTATATTTTTGTCCTTTTTCTGCTCATTCAAAAATTTTTGCTCAGAAATTTCTGAAAATAGGTCAGTATTCGGTTGTGGTAAGGCATTATCATTTTGATTACCTTTGTTATTATTTTGAATAGCATTGACAAAATTTTCGCAGATTTCATTACAATTTTTTACAATAGATAGAATTTCTTTGTTGTTATAAATTAATTCAAGTTAGTTGTTAGATTTTTCTGAGGTGGATCTTCCTCAAGTCTAGAAAAATAGTCAGCAAGTACATTATTTTTACCTGGTATATGTTTAAATGTGAAATCATATTCGCTTATTTCACATAACCACCTAGTAGTGATATCCATAGGGGATGTCGATTTTGTATACTTTTTGAGAGGTTTGCTATCAGATAATACAGTAAAATGTCTTCCATTCAAATAATGTTTGAAGGCTAGAATCGACTTTACTAGAACCATCAGTTCGTTTTTAATTGGAGGATACCTTTTCTCTGCCTGATTAAGCAATTTTCTAAAGTAAGAAACAGGACATAGTTTATCTTCAAATTCTTGCAATAAAACACCGGATATAGCATATTGAGATCTATCGGTATTTAATATAAATTCTTTATTCCATTGTGGTAAACGAACAAATAGATGATTAAATAAAATGCTTTGTAATTGATCAAAAACTTTTTTATAATATTCCTCCCATTTAAATTTCGCTTTAGGTGTAGTCAAATTAATGAGAGGTTGGATTGTACTCGCATATGATGGTAATAAAGATCTATAATTTTATACACCGATAAACTTTTTCAATTGTCTTTTTGTTTTGCGAGTTGGAAAAGATGTGATCTTAATTATATTAGATTGTATGGGTTTAATTTTATGTTCACATATACTAAATCCACAATAATTTATCTCTTCTAAAAAAAAATTACACTTGTTAGGGAATAAAGTAATATTATATTTCTTAAACAAATCAAATAAAATTTTAAGTTTATCCAACATTTCCTCAAATGATTGAGCTCCCACCACAATATCATCTTGGTAAGCATAAAAACCATCGGTGTGAGTTTCTGAAGAACGGAGTCAATCATTGCCTGAAAATTTGAGCTTGCTCTTTTTAAACCAAATGGCAGTCTTTTGCATGAAAATGTGCCCCACGGTGTAGTAAATTCAACAATTTCCTGTAACTCTTTCAGAAGATCAATTTGCCAATATGCGCTAGGTAAAGACAGAAAAATAACAAGACACAAAATCTATATTTTGAAAAATTTGCTAGAATTGTGGAGATTTTAGGCAATTGATAAGCTGAATATTTAATTATACGATTAAGTACTCTCAAATCTACAGCTAATCTATAAGAAGTTTGTTTATTTTGCTTAGATTTCTTTTTAACCAACAGCATGGGGCACGCCTGTTCCATATCTTTCATTGAGACCAGCTAATTGCTTTTCATTTCACTAAGCTGTTCAAGTGCCTCAGATTCCAAAGCATGAGATATCGGGAATGGCAAAGTCCGAACAGAATATTTATGAATTAAAGATACCTTCGGTTAAATTTTGTCAGTGTGTCCCAATGTTTTTAGATTTTTAGAAAGTATTTAAGAAAACTGTATTAAGAATTTAAGAATTTCATTTTTTCTATAATCATCTAAATGCGTTAATTCAAAATCTGAAGGTTGAAGATCACTTTTCATAAGTTTATTATTTCTTCTGTGGGAGTAATCAGATTTACATATTCGTCACAATTTTCTGAATTGGAGTCATGAGAGTTCAAATTTTCAATTTCTGAAATTGGAAAAAATTTTCCCTATTCTTTGTTCTTTATTTAAATGAACTGTTTCATTAGAATGATTCTTAATAAAAATATATTCATTAATATCGTCTGTATTTTTATTGTTATTTACATTTCCATTAATAAGCTCATTATTTTATTGAATTTCACGAAACGAAGGATAACATTCAATATGAGGTTTATTAATACACAGTTCAAAACACATTTCATTATCAATTTACTTATTATTTTTGATTACTATCCGTGCAAATATATATTAATCTTTTTCTAAGATAATTTTATTTCTGAGTTTAGCATACAATTTTTCTTTCGCAAATTTATTGTTAGATTCATTATTTTCTACTAATATTTCATCATGTATTTGATCATTTTGAGTACACGCTGTATTTAAGCAAACATTATAATTTGTCTCATTGTAATCGAGAAGGGGTATGCTTTCGCCTTTTATACTAGCCATTTTATTAACAGGAGATAATTGAATATCATTAATTAACATGAAGTCAAATTCCAAGGTAACCTGGAATACTGAGTTAGAATTTAAATCGGTTACGAAAAATAGGTGTCTAAAGAATTTTTTATTAATTTTGAATGTTATTTCTATACATGCAGAAAATGAGACAGTTGAGTTGATCGTTTTAATACACACTTTCCGGGAAATGTGTTTGTATTTATTGTTGTGTTTTAGTTTTGGAATAATTTCTGTGAAATGACGGATAATGTCGAGCCACTGTTCAAAAGAAAAGGTGAAGTATTGCTCTTAAATTGTAATTCTATTAGAGGAAAACTAGTATTTTGTGCATAAGCATTAGCTACTATTTCAGAATGTACCCCAGAAATTAAATATAAGTCAGTTTGTTAGGAAACTTCACGTTGAATTCGGATATTGGTTTGAGAACATTTTGAAATTTTCTCTTTCGAAAAATTCTTATTAGGTTGATCTCGATAATTATTATGATGCACAAAATAAGTTTGTGAAGGGATATCATGTTCTAAAATTGGTGCCGATGTATCATTATTTTCATTCAGTTCAAATGCCTCAGCATCACTTAAACTGTTTACTAGTTTAAATTGTGATCATTAAAAGGTTGGGCATTAATATTGGAAAAGACTTTCTTTTTATTTGAATCACGATCATATTTGTTTTAATGGAATATGATAAAAATCGAGAAAATAAGATTATCTTGATACTGACATTCAAAAATTCACCTGCCTGAAGTTTCGTACTTCACAACAAAAAGTACACATACTGGATAATCATTAAGTAATTCCCAATATGCAGAAATATTCATAAAATAAAACAGAAAAATGTACATCTTGATCACAGAAAAATAAACCAACTTGCCGTTACTTTTTCGGCCGCCCAATTAATAATGCCAATATCCGATAGATATCGTACTCGTGCCAAGGGTTACGCAATCGAAAGGAAATCGCCTACATCGGCGATTTGAAAAAATATTGTAATTAAAATCTTATACTTTATTTCCATTGAAGGTTGGCGAAACAGTTTAAAATAAGGAATGTATTTTAAAATCTAAAGGGTTGTTTTATAAAAGAGTTCGTTGAGAACATGATGAAACGTGTTCTTTGATTGTATCACCCGTTCGGAAATAAAAATAAAATATCGAAATGAAATAAATGTATTTTCTTGCTTGCTTTCTTTTCTTTTTAACTGAGTAGAGGATTATTTTATTTTTGATGACAGGAAATGGGTTAGATTTGATTTAGTGAATTAGAATTAGAATTAGATGATATATTTCTATTCTTCTTAAATTTATTTACTTATTTCTTTAAGAAAAGAGAAATATAAATATAAATATTTGTTATGGAATGCAGAATTTTACCTAGATTTTAATTCTATATTACCCATAGTTTAAGATTCCTGTGTAAAGAGCCTTAATATACACAATGTGACCACAGAGCGACAACTCCAAAAACAAAAAAACTCATTTGTGTAAAGCCTGGTTAAAGCATGGCAAGCAGGACCAGTGACCCTGGCCTTCTTGTTTGATTTGCCTATGAACCAGCCTTAAAACTTACCCCAGTGCCTTTTTATAGAAATAAATTTAAGCAAGAAGTATAAAGAGTCTCAAGATATGAGGAGCTCTCTCTCCGGGCGTCGAAAGTTTTAGGTCCGCCACTAGACCTAATTAAGCAGGATGACTGCTAATTTCCCTCTAATAACCACGTAATGCATGAGATAGGAATGGATTTATATAACAATTTTCAAGAAAATCGTTAGAGCCGTTTTTGAGATAACAACTTTTACTAAAATTCAATTATTGACGGGAAAACAATAATTACATGCAAAAGGATATTTAAAAGTAAGTTAATATGGCGAGTTTGAAAAAAATCCGTACAGCCGTTTTAAAAAGAACGCGCTTGCGTGACCTGAAATTGAGCTATTTATACAGTACGCCTATCACTTTTTCCTGAACTATCCAACTATATCATTCGAAAGGACATCTAATAGAGTGTTTATATAGCAAATTTGAAGAAAATCACTAGAGCTGTTTTTGAGATACGGACTTACGATCCCACTTCCGTTTTTCAATTATCACCAAAATTTGAAAAATTCATCTGTACGACAGACCTGTCTGAATTCTGAAGTTTTGTAGTTCTGTCTTTATTAGTGTCGGAGATATGAAAGCCAGAAGATTCCATACATACACACGTACATACACACACACAAACACACACACTGACCACTTGCCAGAAACCACTTTTTTGAACTCAAGGGACCTTAAAACATGTAAATCAGGTGAAACTCGATATTGAATTTTGGACCGAATACAATACTTCCATTACTTACGGTAGTAGGGTAAAGAAAGAAAAATTAGTGATGTCAACACCGGTTTTTTTATTTTATTTTGTTTATTTATTTATTATTATTATTATTATTATTATTATTATAATTTTTTTTTTTTTTGGCTGCCATTGTTTCATTTTTATTATTTCCTTATTATCACAAAGCAATATTGAAAAAATACGATAAGTACTTCTATTAGAAATTAAGGTATAATAATAATTAATATTTTCATCATCTCTACTGCACAAATCATATAAACATCTATTTACACAAAAAAAAAAAAAAAAAAAACTATAAAGGATTTAATATTAAAAAAGTCATGTATGTCAAATTCTATATATATATATCAGTTACTCTAAGTATATGCTGGTAATTATTCTAGCAGAAAAAAAAGAAAAAAAAAATAGGATTAGTACATACAAATGATCAGCTGACGCTTAAATGTACCAATATATTTCTCCCTGATTTGTAAGGATTATGCGTTGTCCTAGTCAATAATACGCCTATAGATTTATTTTCTTTTGTTAACTTATGTTATAGAAAAGATATTGAGTGCAGTAAAACGAGTTACACAGAATATATACAGATAATATTAAATAACATCAGACCATTTATTTTATTTGCTATTTATTTATATATTATATGATTTATTTATTTTGTATTATTCAATTAAATCGTGAATTATTTGTGTTCCTTAAAATTTTAACTACCAGCCAGAATTGTCGCCAATGATTTTAAAAAAGTCGAAAACGTAGAATTATTTTTTATTTCAGATGTAATCCTTTGGCAAAATGACAACACAGCAATTTTGCATGAAATAAAACAAGGAAATAAGGCAAAAATAGAAAAAGAAAAAGAAAAAAAAAACTGACATGAATTTATAAGAGCGAGGAAAAAACACAAGAAAACCAGCTATAATGCAAGAAAAATAGTTAAGGCGAAGACACCGAAAAGCGGGAAGGATAAACCTCGGGGCTCTGGAATCGTCGACAGGGCAATTTCCCGTCTATTTCGGATGTATGATATATTAGACCCCCCTCCCTCGTTCCTTTTGATGAATAAATTACTTGTATTTTTTACTATCATCTCCAAGACTTCATAAAATTATAGAGTAATAACGTCATCTTCTATTGACAGTTTGAACTTTCATGGACTTGAATAAATATAACTTTTAGGCATTTCTAAAGATTTGTCTACGATAAAAAATAAATTCAAACTAATGCAGTGACCATATGGCAAAGCTAGGCCTTAATTGGTTAAATACTATTTGAATTCATTTGAAAGCCAATAATAGGCTTTCAATTTTGCCAATGTACTATATATATATATATATATATATATATATAGGGTGATTATAATTAAAGTTTTAAGCTTCAAAACGTTGTAAAAAAAAAAAAAAAAAAAAAAAAAAAACACTGTTGAGAATGAAGTCAAATTTGAACGGAATAAATAGCATTGAAGAAAGGAGAATGCGTATGGCATAAAAAATAATTCTAAATTTTAGCAACAAATGGCGCTGTAAACGTCATAATATGTAAAAGAAAATACATCTCATGCGCACGGCTAATTGCAATTTTTATAAAAAAAAAAAAAAAAAAAGCCGGGTACACGGCTTTTCCTTATTTCACGTCTGAGAACTTTGCCATGACTGTCTCAATGAAGGACCACGATCTGCTTGTAAAGCTGTTTTACAAGATCAATGATTGTGCACCAGTAGCTCTGCAGAAGTTCCAGAAATTGAAGTTTATGAAAAAAGGCGTTAGTCCGACGACTGCTATTGATCTGGAGAAAATGATTCAGAAATTCGGAAAGAACCAATCTTTTGATATGTAATCTAGTAGAGGGAGGAAAAGAATTGATTTGACGTTAGTTGAAGAAGTGGCCACAGCAGTGCAGGAGGAGATGAGCGGTGGTGTGCAACCGTGGAGCGCACGGGGAATTGCTCGAATATGGGACAGACATGTGGGCACGTTGTAGAAACTTCTACGAAACATCATGTATTGCAATCCATACAAAATTATTCATGTGCAGGAGTTGTTTCTTGCTGACCTGCTAGCAAGAGACTTTTGCTTTAGAATTTCTTGCTCGCATAGAAGAGAACAACGGATGGTCCTTAAAAATTTTGTGGACAGACGAAGCCCATTTCCATTTGAAAGGATAAGTTAATACACATAATTGCCGAATATGGGCAACAGAAAATCCACTCGCATATCGACAGAAAATCCACTCGCACTTCATTCAGCAAAGGTCACTGTCTGGTGCTGACGTACGGCAGCATTTACCACAGGGTTATATTTTTTTCGATGAGACGGATTCTTTCGGTCTTGTTACCTGTAACGTCACTGGTAAGCGCTATGAGTGTCTTTTGCGCATCCACGTCATTCCAGCTCTTTAACAGCATGGATGTGTGGATTGGATCATTTTTTAGGCAAGATGGCGCTCCTCTGCACATTACAAATCCAGTGAAGCAGCTACTGAAGCGGCATTTCGGAAGTGCGAAAATTATAAGCCATCGTTTCCCTGCAACCTGGCCGTCAGGATCACCTCATCTTCATCCGTGTGACTTCTGGCTGTGGGGTATCTGAAAGATGTTCTATTCAGTTCTTCAATTGCAAACGTAGCTGCATTGAAGGCAGGCACTGCGCAACACATTCTAAACGTGACCCCGGAGACACTTCGATCAGTTGTGGAATATTCTGTTTCTCTATTTAAACTTGTTGCAGAAAACGGTGGACAGCATATTGAACATGTTTTTTGGGTCAGTCTCAAGAAGTTTAAAAACTGATTTTATTGAAGCTTTTTAACCAGTTTTTGGCATTCATTTGTCATTTGTAATCGAATGTAATTGTAATTGTAAATTGTAATTCTGATGCTTACTGTGTCATCTGTTTCTAATATTTGGAACTATTTTGTGTGTGTGTGTGTTTATTATACAATACGCTTTCCCCATTTTTCAATAATATTCTGTTCAAATTAGACGCCATTCTGATCAGTGGTTCTTTTTTTTATAGCGTTTTGAAACTTAAACTTTCAGTATAATCACCCTGTATATGTATGCATATTATACAGCAAAGTCTCGTTCAACGCGGTGACAGAAATGACAAATAAATGAAACATTTAAAAAAAAAAAAAAAAACACTAAATTTTTAGAGTACCAATCTACTGGATCATACACTCGATTTAGCTTTTGTATAAAGCAGTCGCTTTGATATAAAATTAGTGGTGTTAAGAAATAAAATTGTAATATTCAGGAGACAAACTTGCACCCGCGTTGTACGAGACTTTGCTGTATATATATATTGCAGTGATGGAACACGGGCGCAGAATTCATACCGGAATGTGTTTAAGAAATTTCTCTGCCTATAATATCGTCGATTTAAGAGGTAGAAAATTTTCTTACATTGATAGTGGTATGAATTCTGCGCGCGTGTTCCATCCCTGATATTGTAAATTTGTATAAAAATAGTCTCAAGCACAATGAAGCAAATTATACTCTAACTTCCACATTAACAAGTGAATTATTTCAAATTTAGACATTTTATCAATACCTAGAAAAATAGTAGAGAAATTATATCCTTAAACGTCTCGAGTTTAATGGCCATGTTACATCTTGTATGTTTCAGCAAAATTCTTATCCTGAAGACAAAAAGATAACCAGTAAACGGTTAAAATGTAATAGAATCGTAGCTAAAAGTAAATTTTCAAATGCGTTCTACTTGTAGCCTGTGATTATAAGGCTTTATTTATTTATTTATCTGTATCCTTTTGTATTTGAATACCACGTATATTCATAGAGATATAAAGTTTTCTTTTAAAAAAATTCAAACATATTCTTTAGTTTTATTTTATTTTATTATTGTATCATTTAGATTATTAATTTCATTTGAATACCATTTTTAGAAAGAAATTATTTTTTTAGACATTTGATAAAATTTATTGGTCCAAAATCCAACGTTCAGTCAATTGTGGCAAGATTGCCTACATAATGTATTTACTAAAAATGATAATAATCATAATAAATATGTTTCCGTTTAAATGAGAATTATATTACCGGTATGAAAAATAAAACCTTAAAATTTATTTGATTTTTATATATTTATTTTTTAATTACACAAAGGGAAAAAACACCATTTGATAGTTAATCGAAATATCATAAAATATCACTTGGCTGAAACGTTTGTTTCACCTTTAAACTTTTGAAATGTTTTTAAATACACAAGCATCTGAAGAAGTTAGCAGTGCAAATTTTCATGCAATTACTTACATTGAAATCAATAAATAAAAAAATATTCAATTGAAAACGTGCATTATGAATTTCACATATTAAATTGTATAGAAAAATATATAATATTTGAAATATAAATACAGCAAAACCTCGATCCATAGTTTTTCACGGGGTTTGTGAAAAAAAAAAAAAAAAAAAAAAAAAAAAAAACCGATGAAATCGGGAAAACGACGAATGCGGGTTAAATTAAAAACGCGAAGAAAAGAATGTTTATGAATTAATACACGACACAATGTATTCAGTATACTACTAATAAAAACTAATTTGTTACTTTCCAAACTGTTAAAGAAATAAATCATTGTTGTAGAGCTTTAAGTGAAATTTATTTTTAAAAATCGATAATTTTATGTTGGATTTTTTGTTCCTTTTATAAATTACGCAAGAATTCTTCAAGATTTACAACATTTTTCTGATCCTTTCCTGTAATCGCATGTGTTTATTAAAAGTTCGTGCATTTTCAAACGCCATAATTGTGTCATCAGCGCGAAAATTTTCCTCTGTTTCTTCGCCATTTTCATTTTTTGAAATAACACGTTTCTTCTATGCTTTAGGATACCGCATGCCGCAACGTCTTCTTCATTAATACATATATTACCACTAAATATTGTACCAGACGCATTCTCTGTTACACACAACCAGTCTTAATCTGCATTATCATTTTCTTGCCCTTGTTTTTGGTATTTCGCACGTAACCGCATTTCACAAAACCATTTTCTGGATTACTGGAGAGGTTTCTTCCCGCCACGCTGAAATTACAAAATGAATAAATGGTCCGGAGACATGGCATCACAATTTTGATCCTCTATGGAAATTGGGAAAAAAGTTATTTTAGTTCGAAGGAAGTAATTCAAGTTTGTATGCCATATGAAATCGCTTGATTTTCAAATTCATTTCAGTCAGAAGAAAAATTTTACAATGATGAATGCAGAAAAATGACTTTTTGAAGAACGATACATGCGGGTTCCGTTATCATTATTTTAATTTAGTTTGTGCAGGGACCATAGAAATAAAACGATCAATGCGGGAAAACGATGGACGCGGGAACGATAGATCGGGGTTCAACTGTATTATATACTAGATTTTATTTACCTTTTTAATTGGATAAATACATTGCTGTTAAAAAGTTAAGCTTAAATAGTAATTGTTCTTAGATAGGATTTTAAAAAACCCACTTTAACGCGAGTAAAATTATATATATATACATATACCCTCCAACATCCTAATTAATATTCCGTGGTATTGTTAGTGCCGCCCTTTTTCTCCCACCAATAAATTTTTAGAGTAATATTCTCCAAATGCAATTGCGATTAAATAAGAAGAAAAATACTCTGAAGATATACTGGTGTGAAAAAGAAGATGGGACTAACAATAATACGGAATATTAATTAGTACGTTGTACGGTATATATATATATCTAAAAGCAAAATCTAAAAAATTACATTTTGAGATATAAAATTTGTAAAATATAATATCACAAAGTTTTTCACTGTTACAAAATAGCATCTTCAGGTGACGTCCACGATCTAACAGTCAATGATACCAGAGTTGACAACTTTTATAATTTATCCAGAGTATTGTTAGCTCCGCACTTTTTACAAGCCAGTAATTTTACAAAATTATTTTCTTGTTATTCAATCGTTGTCACGTATTGGAGAGATATATTCTGCAAGAATTCTGGTGTGAAAAGAAGGCGGGGCTAAAAATGCTCCAGAATAAATTAAGAAATTTGGCAACTCTGGAATACATAATAATTCTTGCCTGATAAATGTTGAGCTATATCTACGACGAAAATTTTAGGATTCGAAAGACATGCTAGGAGTTATATAACTGCCAGCTTGTACTTTCTTTTTTCTACTGGAAAATTTTAAAAGAAATTTTTAATAAGTTATTTAGCAGTTTTCTGGGGTTAACCATGACGAAATCTTTCATAAATAAACAGTGACGTTAAAATACCATACAAGTTGGCGCCTATGGTTCTTGTATGTGTGACTCTTTATGTGTGACTCGTTTTTCGCTAACAAACAAGTTACACAAAATTCTACTGTGAACTGACTCAGTTCACATATGATTTTTGTGATCAAATAGGAGAATGATTGTTGTTAGAAAATACTGGCGGAAATATAAACATACCTGTATCTGGTTGCCACTATGTTTACATGAAACTACCTAAAATTATTTCGCTGCATCCCATTGATCGATAGCATTCTAAATTTGGTGCATATCAACTGAAGAATGTTGTTAATCGCTTACTTTAATTATAAACGCCATTTATATTACACTCTTTAGTTGCAATATTTCAAGTTTTATAAATTAATTTATCGTGTGTATACTTTAAAGACTTGTATTTTTGAAATGTAATAAATTTAAAATTTTCACTTAAATGTTTGTTTCATAAGTCACAAAGTGAACCGCCTTAGTGTTTTGAAATTTATTTGTAAAATGTCTCTTTTTCTTTTTTTGTAAATATTTCTTTTAAATTCTTATTTAAAAAACTGATAAAAAGCTTAATTAAAAATAAATATTAAACAGAACTTTTCAAATTGTATTATATTTCTATTTGTTAAATTAATACATTTTAGTTATTACTTATTTCATCAGAAGTTTCTTACTTATTTTCCTTTCTGTTGTTTAAGTATCACCACTTATCCTCATTTATATATAAGACGAGAAGTTTGTGAAATCTTATCCAGACATATAAGTTTTCTTCAAATTCTTCACAAGGAAAAAATAAGATGTTCTTTATTCTTAACTTCAAGAAAAAATTCTATTCAGTAGAACGGCTCAGTATTCGGAAATGCAATATGTTACTCATTTATATGCTTTTGTTGTTTCTTTTATCACGAAAAAAGACCATTTAGAAGTATAATCTCTTTTAGATATCTTTTTATAAGCTTAAATGTGGGTTAAGAAATGTTTTTTACAATGTAACATGTTAGAATAAAAATTGTAGAAAGAAGAAATACACAAAAGTTTTTTTTTTTTTTTTTTGTTTTTAGTTCTATCTTCTTTTTTAAAATATCAGATTAAATTATGTGGTTTTGTGCAGAGTAGTTATGTCAAAGAGTCGTGAAGCAATGGACGAGCTAATTATCAAAAAATTTGTTATGCGAAGAATTCAAGAGATGCGGATAAGGAATTAAAAATTACAGTTCAAGTATGTTTAGAAGGTGCTTAGCATAATAAAATGGAAAATACAGCATAAGAAATCATACAACAGAAGATATAGACTGCACAAAAAACAAAGAAAGAAAGAAAGAAAATAAATAAAGACATTTCTTTTATTCGTTTTTGATTTTATGTGCGTTGTTCCATTTGTAGAATTTGCCGTTCTTTCATATAAAGCGCAATCCTGGTGAAAGCTTCTTGAGCTACTAGTTTCAATTTTTTGTGCGTTTCTAAAGAATCATCCACATTTCGATTACAATGTCAATTCAGAAGCTGCAGTCATTTGCATAAGTTTAAGTCCAGTTGCCGGTTTCTTAGTATTTTAACGCATTGTGTCATTCGCGCAGATTTTTGCGTCATCTCATGTGCTGATTGCATCAGACGCATTCTACTGTTATAAATAAAGGTGCCCTGCACGTTTATCGCCAGTTGTTTATTTTATTTTGTCGTAGACAGTGCTGTTGTGTAATTGTTGTAATGGGTAAAAAAACCTTCGCTTACTGTTACAAAAAAGTCAGCAATATTGACCTTGCACAAAACTGGATTTTCTGAACGTCAAATAAGTTCGAGGGTAAATGTGCATCAAGCTATTTGTAAATTAAAATTTCGGAAAATATTGTGGACCTTAAGAGAAGATGTCGCCCTAGAAAAACGAGTGCACAAGATGATCATGTGATAAGAAGGATGGTCGTACGAGATCCAAGAGCATCCTACAATACCATTAAACATTCTCTGGCTGCAAAAGGCACCAACGTTAGTTTGCGTACTATTTGAAGATGTTTGTCCAAAGATTTTGGTTTATCATACCCTAAAATTGCATGGAAACCTGGATTTACTACAAGTATTAAAGAGTAACGAATCTTAAAGTCCACAAATTTTTCCGAAATTTTTAATTTACTAATAGCTTCATGCACAGCTGTCTTGCTCGCATTTACCCTCGAACTTATTTCGCATTCAGAAAATCCAATTTTATGCAGAATCAATATTTCTGACCTTTTTGTAACAGTAAGAGAAGATTTTTTACCCATTGCAATAATTACACAACAGCACTGTCTACGACAAAATCCAATGGCAATAAACGTACCGGTCACCTTTATTTACAGCAGTAGAATGCGTCTGATGCAATGAGCACATGAGGTGACGCAATAATCTACACAAATGATGCAATGTGTTAAAATTATGAAAATCGGCTACTGGTCTTAAACTTTTGCAAATGACTGTAGTTACGGTTAACGGATAATTCTTTTAGAAGACATTTAATTTCAACATCATATATATAGCGAGGTTTTATGTTTCAGGGAAAAAAAACCGAATAAAGCCGCATTTCTATAATACGTAATCATCTAAAATCGGAACAATAATTTTATCAACGAATATCGTTA
The DNA here is from genome assembly GCA_963930645.1 of Salticus scenicus. Classification (NCBI taxonomy): domain Eukaryota; kingdom Metazoa; phylum Arthropoda; class Arachnida; order Araneae; family Salticidae; genus Salticus; species Salticus scenicus. The sequence goes on along the minus strand of OZ005659.1, from coordinate 204,116,710 downwards.
AACGTATTCTTGTCATCCACAATAACCATCCACACTGGTACACAGGGCCTGATTAAGGGGGAAGCTCGCTCATACCGGAATATTTTTACAATTATTTTTTACTTCATGTCATAGAAATTCCACGCTTTGACGAGGAAATATTTTTTATAAAAAATGAACGGTGTAAAACAATCCAATTTACTCACCGTTATTAGACACCAGAATTCTTTTAAAATAATTTTTAATGAAAATTTTCTGTTTATTATAAAATTAAAGTATTTGTTAAAAAATAACGGTGTCAGTATAAATAATGTGTCAGGAGCGAGCTTCCCCTTTAATCAGGCCCTGCTGGTACATATCACTCCACTTCCGTTATTCTGTGCTGCTTCTTCGGAAAATAAGTAAACCTAAAAAAAACCCTCTAATTTTACGTATCAAGCGCATTTAACTCTTTAAACAGCTTTTCATATACGAAAACTTTACAAGCGATTTTAGAGGCAACGATTGATTAGCGCTGATTTTCCGGAAGAAATTATCTCTCCTCCCAATGTGATAGCGCGTACTGGACTTGTCCAATTTTTTCAGTGCTATCTTGATGAAGTTATTTCGATGCTCATTTTTTTCTGAGATTCATCCAATCAGGATGCGCTATACGTGATTTTCCAAGGTGGCGGAACACGGAAATCGTTTAGATTGGACATTTGAACGAGAAATTTTATCGCTAAGCAGATTTATTTTATTGTTTAATGATACGAATTTTGTAGTAATTGTTTTTATTTTTGTATGGGGATATGACAAATGCTGTAACAAAAATCAAAGCAAAAATAATAGTGTAATACACTACAAAAGTGAAAGCAAACCTTACCACTAATCATCGCGTATTTTATTCGCGCAAAGAAAAGTGATAAGTGTCAAATGTTTGACTTCTTTCATCCAATTTTTCATCTGACTGTTGTAAGCCCTACGCCGTTTTCGACGCAGGAAAATCGCCTCTAAAATTAATTGTTTTAAAAGTTGCCGTATCTGATAAGCCCATAAGGCGCCGGGTAAATGAAGTCTTTTAAATTAGACTCATCGGAATTTACGAACAGAATTATAATAAAACGAATAAATAAGATTTGCCTACTGCTTTTTTATTGTTTATTTCTTTTTATTTTTTAATCCGGATGGGTTTTCCAGTTAAAACTGTATGGTTGCGTCATCGCCCCGAAAACACTAACATGGAAAGCTTAGAACTCCAATCATCAATGAGAGGCCATTCGGCACCCCAACTACATTTCTAAGCCCTAAAGTGCCTAATGGAACCTCTTTTTCACCCGGGATGCGAAATGGTACCGATGTGACACCTTCAGTTTTAACAATGCATATATATAGATAGATAGACAGACAGATAGATAGATAGATAGGTAAATAAATAAAAAACAATTAATGAAAATAAATAATCTTGAAAATTCAGTTTCTGATACCATATCTAAATACGATTATATAATATGATATTAAATAAAAATTATAGCTTTCGAAAGTATTTATTCATACAGCACTTTACATAATATCACAAACATTAAATTTTATACAAAGTAAGATATAAATAGAATTTTTAAATAAAGAGATTTAAAAATCAAAATAAAACTAAAAGTAATAAATATGTTTTCAATAGCAATTTCTCTGAATTTCCTTTTCAAAAACAATTTCTATGAATTTCTATGAATACTTTGAAATATACGTTCAGTCAGAGCCTGATTTAGGGGGAAACTTTTCTAAGTTTCTACAAAAAAAAAAAAAAAAAAAAAAAAAAAAATGGAGAGAGAGAGAGAGAGAGAGAGAGAGATATTATTATTATTATTATTATTATTTTCTTTCTTATGATTTTATCAGCAGGATAATATTTGTGTTTGTGTTTTCTAGAAATATATATTGCGAATTAAATATATATACATATATTTAATCAGTCTATGTATTAGACAAACAATAATGATGTAAAATAAAAATTAAAGCACACACACTTAAGAAAAATAATAATAGCAATAATCACATTTCATAGAATGTCTAGCTTTTGCCAAAACTGTAAGGAAGTTTTATTACTCAAGATTTCCATCAACTCAAGTCTTTATTTACACATGGAAAATAAATGAAGAATTCTAATTTATTTTTATTCCTGAAATAGTTAAGTAATATTCTAAGAAAAATATTTCTGAATGATAATTTTACCGAATGTATACAGAGTGACTCTGAATTCCTCATCAATATTTGATGGAGAGGTATGGAATTGGAAAAGCAAACGATTTCATATAGGAAAGCATGGAAGCAAATTAATGCATGCCGGTATAGAGGTCACTTTGTGTCCAGAACTCACGTTCAGGCGCAAACGTGTCTGACGTGTGCAGCCAGTTGTTATTAGACGAGGCGACATCGCAGAAATAACATGAAATGGTATACGTGGAGTGAACTTGGTGATCTGCATCTAACTAACGCTGCCGCAAAGAAGAATTCAGTGTATTTTGAGCGCTACCACATCCAGCGTGTGCCGCAGCATTAATTGGTTTTACGCATCCATCGGCACTTGTGGAAACAGGGTCATTTGCTGGTACTATTGTGATCGAATAAAGTGCAAATAGATACAGACAATTGCGTTAGAGGAATCTATCGAAGAACAATCAAGCTCTAGTATACGAGATATTGCTAGACAATTTGGAGTTTCGCAAGCAGGAGCCTGGTGGATACTGAAAAAGGAATGTCTACTCTTTTTTTTTTTTTTTTTTTTTTCATTTTCCTCTTCGTAAACAATTTATTCTGTGGCACACTCTGCTCTGCATACATTCGCGTAGCTCAAAGACAGTTTTCGATTAATACGTGCCTAAAAGAATCATACAGTGTGTATTTTTAATCTAACTCCACAAATTTATATATATATATATATATATAAAAGATGCTATTAAGTATATATTAAAAAAAAAAAAAAGCAATTAAGTAAAAATAGATTGATTTCTGTAAATAGCAAACAAGATATAGATTATTTTAAAGTGACTCAAAAATCATGTGAAATGATCTTGAAATCATAAATTAATTCTCATTTTCAGAAAGATTATTTGCTATCTAAAAGATTACATTTTTTTCTCCAATTATGTATTAAAAAGTACAATTTTATATTTTGATTATTGTAATGTGTTTACAAGTTTTTCTTCATACCAATAAATAATTTTTTTAAAATAATAATGCTTAAAAAATTATAAGTATAGTACAGACCAGGCCTGTCCAACCCAAAACACTTAGTGGGCCGCATTGGAAATCTATTTTATTCATTCGGGTCGCACCGTATGTACAGTCATAAAAAAAGCCCCCCACACACACACCTTTCCCGACTAATTTCGCCGTAAATTAGTGTAGAGACTTGCGGCTGGTGCCAATCAATTAGTAATAAGGTCTAGTTTAGAACGGTTTAGTTAGATTTTGCTTAAGGGGTATCTACATATTAAAACTGACATCAACTTCATTTTTTTTTCAAAGGCAACCCCCAATTTCAACAAGCTTTTTGAATTATTTGGTTCAAATCAGCCCAGAAAATGGCATAGTTTATATGTTTCTATCAATTTTTCTTAGAGTTATAACTTGTTAAAATATGGAGATGTTAATGTTAAATGAATGTAATAAACATTAATTCATGCCTTCCCAAAAAATTTATATATTAAAATTTCTTCTTCTCTCTTTTTTTTTTTTTTTTTTTTTTTTTAACGTTAGTATGAATTATATTCCGTGCATGCAAAATATTCCATGCATATTTTTGATTAAAAAACATTTTTTGAATTATGAAAATAATTAAGAAATTCATATTTCAAAAAATTATGAGTTATGACCTGCATTAATTTTTGCACGAATAGAATGGGCATCATTAAAAATATGGGTTTCTAAATTTACAGTTCGTTCCTATCATTATTCTTTGAATTATAGTGATATTTCAATTTTTATTGCTCTTAGGGGGTTGTCACTTGCTATCTTTTGTGTCATATATTACTTTGCTTGCGCATGATTAAAATAGTTATTGAAGAAAGTTTAAACGTATACATCATTTCTTAATTAGCATTACATCATTTTATATTTAAAATTGTTATATTTATTTTCCGATTATTATCTGAATGAATATAACACTTTTCTGTGTGGTATCTGAATTTAATTTTTTTAAATATAGAGATTCAGGGCCCGACTTGGACTACCTGGAGCCCCGGGGCAAGCCTATTCTGGGGGCCCCTTACAATAGCATAAGAGGTCTTTAGGTTGCAGAATTTCTGCATACACCTATACGGGGGCCCAGGGCAGCTGCTCCACATGCCCTGGCATTACTCAGGGTCTGTAGAGATTTACCCCTGATCAAATTTTGCTTGTAACTCTATGAAGACTTAACATAAAGAATATAAAATATACCTTTTTCCGAATCGCGTTGACCTCAGAAATTCGAATATGTAGTCAAAAATGGGTGTTACAATTCGGGGGGAGAGGGGGTGGAGAAGAAGAAGAAGAAGAAGTCTGTACAAATTTTAATATGTGCATGAGATCCTAAACAAAATTTAGCAATTGAATTAAAAACTAGATGTTATTACCAACTGTTAGGCATCAGCTGCTGGTTTCTACGATAATTTACGGCGAAATTAGTCGGGGAAGGAAATTATTATTATTATTTTATGACTGTACGTGTACATGTGCATATGTGCATTTATGTTTGTGAGTATATGATTCATATATGTATATAAATAATAACAGGAGACTTGGCGTTGGAATATTAAAACCCGAATAAACTACTACGTCAGAAACGCCAAAGAAAAATATTTGAGATGCATACAGCTGTTTCGGTAGCCTTAAGCGTACCGTCTTCTTTTTCCACTGAAGACGGTACGCTTAAGGCTACCGAAACAGCTGTATGCATCTCAAATATTTTTCTTTGGCGTTTCTGACGTAGTAGTTTATTCGGGTTTTCATATATGTATATACTTTTTTCGGGGAAGGATAGGGTGAAAATTCGGATTCATAAGTTAACAAATTTATGACTGTATATTAAATCTATAGTAAAAAGAATAAATAATGGATCTAGTAATATTTCACTACAACAGTTCTTTAGTTACCAGAATCGTTGAAAGGCATTTTCACTTTGAAAAGTCAGTACGTATTTATTATTTTTTGATCCGTTAACCAAAGTTGTCAAACTTTAAATATCTTTAGTCTCCTCGCGGGCCGCAAGAAACTACGCGATGGGCCGCGGGTTGGCCACCCCTGGTACAGACCAACAGAAAAATCCATTTAGTTTTTTTTTTTTTTTTTTTTTTTTTAATCATGTAAAAAACGCGGTATTTCATTTCCTTCGCTCTTCATGCATTTTTCTGAATTCCTATTAAACATAAATATATATTTAGATTTATCGCTGCTAAAATTTTCTATCACACTACATCATTTAAATAAGTTTTTTAACGTAAAAGAAGTAAATTTAACTCCTTAACCGGTTTGCCCGAACAGCATACGGCACTATTTCTGTAACAGTTTGCGTAAACTCACACTTGTGTTTTTTCAAAGCGTTTTACGACAATATACGTATATATATATATATATATATACATATATTCTTCTGATACTGTTGAATGGAAGCACCTGGACAGGCCCTGATTAACGCCAGGGCATGCGGGGCAGTTGCCCTGGGCCCCCCTACTGAAAGGGGCCCCCCAACAGGCATAAGCAGAAATTTTGCAACCTAAAGACCTCTTACGCCACTGGAAGGGCCCCCCCCAGAAAAAGCTTGCCCCGGGGCTGGAGGTACTCTAAGTCGGGCCCTGCCTGTAACAAAAGCCACGCATCTTCCTCTGCCTAAGGGTGGAACTAACGAGGCGCGAGTCCTAAAAAAAATCACAATCACTGCAACGGAATGAGGGGGGAAAACAGAGAAGGAACACCAAAACATAAATACGTAAACCTGGAATTCATAAAATAGGAAGCACAAAAAACATAAAATAAGGAAGGTTAAGGATAGCATTACAAAATACAATAGAAAGTTTAAGGATAGTAAGAATATTTATGTATTTTCTAGGAGAAAAAAAAAAAAAAATTAATAATAATAATAGTAATAATTTATTTAAATTTTATTGTCATTTTTTTTTTTTAAACAGATAATGACAAACTTAGCATAAACAAACACAGAACAACACAAGGTATAATCTCCGAGAAGAAGTCAGTGGCCGAAGGCGATAGATAAGAGAAAAAAAATGCATAACATAGAGTAAAACAGCAAAAAGAATAAAGGTGGGAGTTTATATTTCAAAGATTAAATAACAGAAATATTAGCATACAGTAATAGTGGTGTAAACTGAAATATAAAGTATAAAAAAATGGAACCTGTAAAAGGCGGGTTAATTGTTCCGGTTACAATTTTTGCTATAATTTCGTATTTTCAGTAAAGATTCAAATGTATTTATTATTACTTCTTTTACATAAAACATTTCTTAAATATAAATAGTTAATGAAAATTCTTTAAGATAAAAATTTCCTCATTTCAAAATATTAATATATATTGTCTCATTTTATTATACGATAGATCTATAATTATAACCGTGAATATAACTTTGATGAATATAGTATACTATACTTTAGTTAAGGTAAAATTTACGCTTCAACAATATGTTAACAACTGCTTTATTGAATATTACGTTGTTACAATCACATATAATAATACCTAATAACAGGAAACTAGAGAGTTATGAGATAAATACCAAAGGAAGACATAGGAGAGCCACAAAGCTTTAGGCATTTAATGAGGCTTCTTAACTGATCAGAATCCCCGTGTTCAGTCATCCAGATCGAACTATAGAGTCTTGTTATGGATGAAGAGCGGTGCATATTTAACCAAGTTAAAATCTATTCTAACAATATCGTGATATGCCAAGTAATGATCGATTGGAAATCCGTTATTACATAGCATTAAATATGTGGGATACGAGATATTATAAACAATAATTAATCTGTCTGAAATGTTAGTATATTATATAATTTTACATATTTCAAAAGCATTTTTCAGGGGTGTTTGTTTTCCGGACTTTTTATTTTAATTCTCACCAGTATTTTTTTAATAGTGATATTATTAGTAGTTTTCTAGTAATATTTACAATTAAATATAGCCAAAAATGCAACTCGTAATCACTGGTGGGAAATAAAATTAAAAATCTGGAACGCAAACACCCTTATTTTTTAAAAAGCATATATTTTCATAGCTGCCAATATTTTAATTTATTCCGGAGCACTTTTAGCCCCGCCTTTCTTTCGTACCACTTATTTTTTAAAAGTATTTTATTTTTATTTTATCAAAGTTATATATTGAATAAAATTTTTCTATGAATAAATTGCTGCGGAAATAAAGGCGGAGCTAAAAAGTAATCCGGAATAAATTACAATATTGGCAGCTATGTATTTTTATTCATTTTTAGTAATTTTATTGATACTTTTGTATCTTAAGCTTTTAAATATTGCAACTCCACTATTTGTTTAATAAATTTGTAATTCCTTAGGTCACAAAGTACACATTGTTTCATTGAATTAAAAAAAAAAAAAAAAAAAAAAAAACTTTATTTTTATGTACATAGAAACAAATTTTGTAATTATTAATTTTTGCACATTAAATATTATTTTATTCTTTATATTATTAACTTAGCCACTAGTTGATAAAAATTTCGAAATTTTGTGGGTAGGAAAATCAGCTAAATAGTATTACATAAGATAAATTTTTTTTTTTTTTTTTTTTTTTTTTTTTCTTTTAATACTAATTTAATTTTTAACACTAATAAAAAGTAAAAAAGTCTGTAAATACATGAGCAAGCTCTCAAAACCACTTAACATTTCAATATATATTACTTTCTTCTTAAAAATAATTTGTATTTTAATGTTCTTTCAGTTGTAAAAGTTTTAAGCTAAGTATATTTTTATTTCATTTTTTACTGTTTTCCTTAAATAGAATTTTTTTTCACTCATGGTAAAATCATACCAGATGTTACTTTAAAATATCTCAATATCTTAGCCGCAAATAGACACACTTTAAAGTTTTTCTGAAAACTTTTAAGTATTTACTCAGTGACAGATTCAACTCAAATGTGCTGCTTCAGCTGCTGAAATGATTCAAATTCATTGAATCGGAACATTAAACTAAATACACACTTGAATAAGTCTTATGCATGAGCTGTAAAACCTTTGGTGTCACTTGGGTAAATAAATCGTAACCTTACAATTGCTTTTCAAACATTTGATTTTCTCAAGCGAAAATATCCAGCAAATATATACTTTAATTCGATTTTCATGATTTTCTTCTGTAGCATATGAGTGCTTGGTATCAAGCTGAGTAGTTAAAATTGCAAAAAATGGGCATTATGGAGAATAAATTACGTTAATTATATTTAAATATAATTTATTATTATTATTATATTTTATATTAAACAGTTTAAAATGTTATTTGTGAGTTCATAAAGAATAAATATACTCAATTTTGCGTCATTTAATCCCTTTATGTCTCCATTTTTATAATCAACTATTGGTGAATCTAACATTCCTACGTATTTTCTGAAATCGGTATAAGAAAAATTATAATTTAGTTATTGCAATCTTTAATGATCAAAACTTACGAATTGAAAAACAACTACACCTAACATGGACGTGCTTTATATTATATACATATATAAAATAAACAATGAATACGACAGCGTAACTACCAACCATTTCAGTGTTTAGAAACCTGTAATCTTTAACCCTTTGCCGGCCGTAACTCGCTAAGGCCCTCTATAGAGTATTTCTAAATTTTGGGATATTTTATTCGACTACCACCGTCCCTAAACTTCGCAGTACTGACCAGAGGAAGGGAGATTAACCCTTATCGCTCGTATGTCACTTCTGAGGGGACATTAAAAAAACGAGTCACGCCTTCAGGTGTTCCTCTGCAAATGAATTTTTTTTTTTTTTTTTAACGTGTAACTATAGGCTACCTTGCGGCTACCGGGAAATTTTAACAGAAAGATTTATTTTATTTAATGATGAAGTAAAATAAAACAAATTATTACAATCTTTCGGTAGCCAAAAGGTAGTAAGTTGGAAACTATACGTGTGACGCTTTAAAGAAACGCCAAAAGACGTGTCTTACTGTTCAAAATAGGAAAAAAAACCGAGCGTTAAGGGTTAAGTATGACCGGCAAATTGTTAATGATATACTCTCCAACGTACTAATTAATATTCCTTAGTATTGTTAGCGCCACCTTCTTTTTCACACCAGTATCTTTTTAGAATATTTTCTTCTTTTTTAAAAATCTTCTTTTTTAATCTCTAAAAATTTACTGGTGTGAATTAAACGGTGGGACTAACAATACTACAGAATATTAATTATTATGTTGGAGAGTATGTAATGATATTTTTACCGAATTTAATCATAGGAAACAGTTCAACAAACAAATTTTAAAAAAATTAAAAAAAAAAAAAAAAGAAAGAAGGAAAGAAAGAAAGGAAAGAAAAAATGCCGGTATCGAAAAATTGGAGAGGTGAATTACAGCTATGCAACAAAATACAAAATATTTATACAGCTATGCAGAAGTAATATAAATTGCAAAGTGCTGAAAGGCCTCATTTTTTCTTCGATTCTCCACCAGTATTTCTCTTTCAGAATTTTTAGTAGTAAGTTTGCACGGTTAGTTCAGTAAAAATTTACCATACAAACATACTGGGGAAAGAATTATGGGGAAAAGGGAAGGGTCTGTAGCCACACTCAAACGTAAATTGCATTGTTTTGTTTATAATAAAACGTGTTTTCTACTTTACTGTATGAGATACAGTAGCACGGTTTAATTATTTATAGGATAGCACAATTTGTTTATTTTATTACTCTAGAAATTGAATTAATTTTAATATTTACAATTCGGCTTATATGCTTTACAAAACTTGAATTGTTTTTTTAATTTTTCTTAACAACTGACGTTGGTTTACGTCATTTGGAAATGTTTAACTCCACAAGTGGACGTTTGTTTAGTAAAATTTATGTTATTATATTTGGTGGTTATTATCGATGTTACTATGTAAGAATATTTGTATGTTACTATATTTGTATGTTACGTAAGAATATTCCACAAATCCATATTTACCCAGTTAAACTATCATGAATACAGATACTTTAATTTGAAAGAGTGTAGTCATAATGAGTGTTTATAAATATGGATACTGGAAACCTTCTTCTGGAATAATGTCGCATAAAAAATAACGCCTACAGGCGGCACTTACAATCAGAAAAACAAAAATATGCGGTCGCGAATGGGTTAAGGTTTGAAATCAATATTTTTTAAGGAAATTTTCAGTATGTGATCGTTAAACTACGGTGCACATCTACGAGTACTATATATATTAACCCTTTAACGGGTTGTGGTAAATACTCTACCACAAAGTCATCAATTTTAATATGGCGAAGGCGTGGTAAGCTAATTTTACTACGCCTGCCGTTTTTACTCTGCTAAAATACAAGAAGGAACTAAATAAAAGAACACGGGTCACACTCTGTATCGATTCTTGTTTTTTTTTCTGAAATTCTGTTTATGAGGCTGTAGTAAGTAATTTTACCAGAAAAATAGGTGCTTAGATTAGTAGGCGTGGAAAGATAGCTTACCACGCCTTTCTCATTTAAAATTTACTTATTGGGCGGTAAAGATACTGCTCATGGCCTTATAAAACATTAAAAATTGAATTAATTTTACCTTAATAAGCTAAACGGAATTCTTTTCTTATTATCACTCTCAATAACAAAAATAATTTAATATACATTTACTACAAATAAACGGCCCGTTAAAGGGTTAATGTTCAAGTTTTCATTAAAGAGTTTTTATTATTATTATTATTACTTGTTTGTTTTTTAAGTTTCATACAAAAAAAAAAAAAAAAAAAAAAACAGATTGTATATTTTTTATGCATATTTTAATTGTATAAATTGTGCAGAATGTTTATCAATCAGATAAACTTAAGAGAAGAAATGTGGCGAGCTGGCATGGGAAATTATTCTGAATCGCATAGAATTACAGAATTAAAATTGCCTTCTACACGATTTCGAGTCGATTTTTTCGCAACAAAAATCATTTTAATGACGAAACTTTATTTTGACCTATAGAATACGTGCTACCACTTCCATAGTTATTATTATTATTATTATTATTTGGAGGGTTACGTGGAAGAAGTTATACTGAAAGTAGGGCACACTTTTGACTTGGTATCCTTGTTTTAGGAATGCGTTAATATCTATGATGTTTAATGCTATAAGCGCTATCTATCTATCTATCTATCTATCTATCTATATATATATATATATATGTATATATATATATATATATATATATATATAAAGAAAAGAAAAGAAAAGAAAAATGAAAGAAAGAAAAAATGGCATTGTAACATAAGAAAGAATGCTAGGTGTTTTTGGACAAGATAATGATATAAAATATCACATTAAAATTCTCTATTATAAATCTTTGATTTCCAAACGAGGTTAGTCTTTATATGTAGGGGAGAGTGAGGTTGAATGGGACGCAGGATGAATGGACAATAGCTAGGGACAATAGCTTTTATGTTTTGCAAGCACCAGAAACTTGTCATTTTTTCTGATATATGGCAGCACTGAGATCATTCATAAAGTGTAGTTTCAGAATTGTGCTATCCATAGAAAGGCAGAAACAATTTAATGTGTCTTTTTCAGCTGGCAAAGTAAGGTTTTGCTAATTCAATTAGGTAGTGGTTAAAACATTAACTATTTGTTTAATGACTTTGGGGAGTGTGGACACACTCCCCACCTCTTCCGTAATCCTATTGGTTGAACTAAATCCGGTCCCTCTCCTATATATACGAGTACTTCTCCAGATTCAGAATTCTTTTTGCACTGAAGACGGTACGCTTTAGGCTACCGAAACAGCTGTATGCACCTCAATAATTTTTCTTTGGCGTTTCTAACGTAGTAGTTTATTCCTGTTTTAATATTGACAAATGTTCATTAAGCCTATTTCTTGTTTTATGTGATCATGTGACGGTTGGGATGAATGGGACACTTCCCACTATGTAATGATTTAAAATTTTACACAAGAATTATATTAAAACGTAAATTAACCATTTTGATTATCAGGATTCTTAATTTTGTGGACCTCAAAAAAAAAAAAAAAAATTAATTGCTCTGATTTTTGTTCATAATAATTATGATTAAAAAAATATAAATTAGAATATTCAATGCAACTTAAATCAATAATTAAAAAAATAAATAAATACACTAATAATAATTTGATTAAAACCACAATTTCAATCAAGCTAATTAAATAAATCCTGGTGGTTATTAACGTAATATAGGATAGAATGCTGATTTTCCCGATCAGTCAGAAACAAAAATTTATCTGGATAATTTGTAATCTATTATAATGATTTATCTCTTTCTAGTGTGTTATTTATTGATTTATTTTTAGATTAGGTCTTTTTAGATTAAATTACAAAAGCCTAGATAACTAGGAACTGTTCGAATCAAAGGATTTTTGCTCTTTGATGTTAATTTGAGTCAATACATCAGTCTATGTTAATTTCAGTAAACTCATAGTGTGTAATAAAATCACATAAACCAATTTAACTTGAAAAAATTATTTACTTTCCATTTTGTTTTCTTTTCTTTGTCAATTACAGTCCTGTCCTATTCATCCTCATAGGTGGGGATAAATGGGACAATGTACATGCATGTAAATATATATATATATATATACATATATACATATATATATATATATATATATATATATATATTAATATTATTATTATTATTCATTTAAAATGATAACATTTTATTAAAGTTAGTATGTTTATATGTAACTGACTACTAACGTGTTCTTATGATCCATGTTACAAAATTCTGAATTACATATGGTCAGCGTTATTAATAAAAACATGAAAAATGACCCATTTATCCCCACTCTCCCCTACTGAAAAAATTTTGCTTTAAATAATACATATATATGGTATGGATTAAAGGCGGTGTTAATAATGCTCCGGAATAAATTAAAATCTTGGCAACTCTGCGTATATACATACTAACAAACGCATTCCGGCTTTTTGACTTCCGGAAATTTTAAGCAAAAATTTAGAGATACTTTTAACAGATTTCACGAATAAGTAAAATTAAAAAATACTCAATTAAAACTGTGTTATAAAAGAAAAAGTTGGCAGCTATCCATACAAATGTTGTAAAATACAAATAAAACCATTAAAAAATGAATATTTTATTAATTAAATGTTTTACTTTATGCTTATTTTAAATGCAAAACTTATATGCTTTATTAATTACTCTCAATATATCTTCAAATACTCATAAATATTTTTACCTGTACTCTCTAATGACACGTATGCACATTAACCTAACTAATGATTGCTGTAGATAGTTTAAATGCAGTGATGCATCTTCATTTCAATCGCTTGACTAATATATCTACTAGTCCATTCAGAAACCGTTGCTTAAGATTGATTTCGTTATTATGAGCATATAATTTTCAATTAAATTCCCCATCTCCCCAATTAATCAGTCGTTATAACTACAATAGCTTTATTTTCAACAGCAAATGGATATAAATTTTTAGATAAAAGAAAACATAAAATTAGATATGTAAATGAGAATTTTTTTTTTTTTTTTTTTTTTTTTTTTTTTCAGTGATATATAAACTTTATTACATATAATGCATATGTGGATTGTATTGTATTATTTTGTATATGGAACTGACATTAATTTTTAATAATGAGAAAATGTCATATAAATTCAATAGAAGACTCCATGTCAACGTTTTTAAAATTTCACTTTAAAAAATTGACTAATAGTAGTCTTTGACTTATCTAAAAGTAGAAAGCAGTTAATAAAGATTACTATTTAAAAGTAGTGTTGCTCAAAAATTAGCTGGTGAGAATCCTGTGGGAGATTTTTTTTAAACAAATACGTTTGAAAAATTTTGAAATGCGTTTTTTTTTTTTTACTCTCTCTTACCCATAAGGTAGAGAAAGTATTGTTTTTGGCTCAAATTTTCGAACGCGAGATTTTGTTATATTTACACGTTTTGAGGTTCCCTGAATACGAAAATCATGTTTTTAGCAAATGGTCTGTGTGTATGTCTGTGTGTCTGTGTGTGTGTCTGTGTGTGTGTGTCTGTCTGTCTGTTATCAGCATATCTCAAAAACAAATTATAGCAGAAAGTTCAAACTTGGTATTCTAAATGTGTATCATATAGGGATGCTACAGTAAGCTTTTCGTTAAGATCAAGCAAATGGTTCGTGTACAGGGACAATCAAGAGAATTCTAATACATTACGTCTATGGGGGAAATGGCAGGAAAATAGAGTTTAATGTCTATAGACTGCACTAAACCAAATGAAACGAATATTTATTTTTTGTAATAGAGATAGTTAACTGGGAAAATTTTTTTGTGTATGAAGGAGCCTCGCTTCCCCCCCTGAGGGGGAAGTCCCCCGTCGAGGGGAATAAATTATCATGATGGGTATCTTTCAAAAGAGCTCGCCAATACCTTTAAAACGAATGGTTGAACCATCGATCTGCGATAATTTAAAGCAAAGTTATCGATTTTTTTTATTTTTAACGAAAAAAAAAAAAAACTTGGAAAAAAAATCGTACTTTTTTTTTAATATTGAGAATAAAATGCACTTTTTTTTGGATATTTGGTGTTATACTGCTTCTCTAATATGGAAATCGTCTGCCTTATCATAAAAGATAATTTAATAAAACGGGAGGTTAAGGGGGGCGGTAGCCCCCCTCACACATAACTAATTATCATATAAAACTCTTCAGAAGCTTAATATGAATTGTTTAACATAGGTTTACATAACAGTACTCGTTATCTTACCTATTAATCTGCAAGCTGTATTTATAATATTAAATTTCAGGGTAAGAGAAAGTCGTGTGAGTGACACACCAGATTATTTCTTTAATTAAGCTACATATAAATTTGCATGCTTTTTTTAGAATGCGAAAAAGTTTTTATCTTGACTTGTAATTTCTATATTCAAAGCTTTTATCTGATTTTAATTAATCCTTTTCGGCATAAGGTAATTGAGATCATTTAAATTACTCTGCTGTCGGAATTTACGAACAAAATTAAAGTAAAATAAATTGACAACTTTTTATGATATGTTACAAAAGTAAAATTTTGCTAAAAAATTTCCTTGATGAGTTATTGCAGTTGGAATTTAATAATTGCGTTCTCGCAGCGAGGACCGTGAGCCGCAAAGGGTTAAACACAACATTTAAAAGAAGAGAAAAATATTGCCAGAATTACTAACATATGTAATTTATTCCGTAGCATTGTTAGTAACCTCCTTTTTTATCGTTTATTTAAGCTCATTCTTAAAAGAAATATTTAATATCTTTCTTTCCCCCTTACCGTCCCTCCTAATAATTTTACAAATTCGAAAATATCCGCAATCGATTTGTATTTATCAAAAACCTCTATGTACCAATTTTGAACGATATAAGTGTATTTTTATTTTTCCCCTCCCCCTCCCTTAATAACTTTACACTTTCGAAAATATCCCCATTCGACTTACAGGCCTTTAAAACTTATCTGTACCAATTTTGAAAGGCCTAACTGTTTTTCTATTTGTTTTTGCCCCATACCCCCCCCCCCCTTCCTTTACCGCCCCATCTGGGGACTGGTTTCAAAAATGGTTTTTATATATTTGTATTAGCTATATTTTAGAGCAAAAATTTCCCGTATATCTGTTTTTTTGTTTGAGATATATAAGATTATGGTAAATCACGTTTTACCTCCCCCCCCCCCCCCCCCCGCCCTTGGGAGCCGAATTTCTAAAATTCCAGAAATTTGTTTTCAGATATTTGAGTTAGCTATATTTTAAAGCAAATATTTTACGGATATCGTTTTTTTTTTTTGAGATATGAATGATTTTGTGAAATCCCGTTTTGCCCCCCCCCCCCTCGGGGTGCGAAATTTATAAAATCGTTTCTTAGTGGATGCTACGTCAAAGAAGGAAGATTGTCACAAAATTTCCTGCTTCTAGGTCCAGGGATTTGTTCTGGGCGATGAAGAGTTACCCACTCACTCAGTCAGTCAGGAAAAACGATTTTATATGGATACATATGCTTGTATAAGTATATTTAAATTTTTTTTTACGAGAATAGTGGTTCGAAAAGAATAAATAAATAGAAAAGTCGCCTGTAGCAGGCCTGTATTTTTCTGATTTTCTGAAATTTAATATTTCAGTATAACTTAACGTGCATTCATATTCTGAGAATTTTCATAAAGCTAAATAAACCATGATGCCTGAAATCTCCGTACTCCAAACTTTTTTACTATTTAGTACTTTAATTTATACGTTTCTTTATTAATTTTGCGGTGATTGTTATCGATAGTTTATAATATTCAAGCAGATTAAGATAAGATTTAAAAGATATGTTTGTTTCACACATATATATATATAGAGTGCTTACATTATAAGGTATAAAAAAATGTCGTATTATATATGAATATGGGAAAAGGAATTAAACAAAAATCTATACCTGCCAACATATTAATTAACATTTTCCCGACCGCTGACGTAGATTCACGTCATTTGAAAACCTCTAACTCTACCAGAGGCCGTTTCTTCCATAATTTGTATGTTATTTATTTCTTAAAAATATACCCTCTATTCATATTTGTACTACCAATATACTATGGATATAAAAGCTTTGATTAGAATGAGTATAACTATAATGTATGTCCATTTGTAATATATACGTGAATACAGATAATTTTGTTCTGAAATTTTGTAACTGGGGAGAATAACGCCGACAGGTGAACCTTACTGGGAAAAAGACAAAATCATGCGGTCACTTAAGTGTTAATATTCGGTAAAATTGTTAGTACCCGCCCCCCTTTTTAACACCACTTTATTTTTAGATTAATTTTCTTCAAATTTAATTGCGATTGGATAAGGTGAAAAATTCTCTAAAGGGAGAGGAAAAAAAAAAAAAAAACTTTAGTGCGAGGAAAAGAGCGCGTAATAACAACTTTACAGAATATTATTTAGATTGTTGACAGGTATGAAAATCTATCACTAAGCCTATATTGAATTGGCAAAGTCTCATTCACATTAAATTAAATTTATTCATCACTGTAAAATTTATTCGCCTGTATACATTGATTGTAATCAATATTTCATAATTTTCAAATATATAAAGATAAGATTAATAATAAAAAAAAAACATACGATATGTCTAGATTTGTACTGATTGCAACCAAAATTTAATAATATTCAAATGCATCATATAGGACAAAATAACATATTCTTTTAATTTAAAAAAAAAGAGAGAGATAAATTTTATTAAACCCTTTTTATAGAAAATTAAGTTTATAAAACTAATAATAATCCATAAAAAATGTTTTTAAGCTATTAAAGTGATATCTCATTATTACTACTGAGATTTAATCAGTGTATTAAAGCCATTTTCTGATTCAATTTAGTTTAAAATTTAGTTACATATTTCTAATTATCATTCTTCGATAATAAATTCTTAAAACATTTCTTTTAGAGGGCTCATGCACTAGAAGGATAAGGATTAAAATACGGAAGCAAAAAAGATCAAAAGCAATTTTATCATAAATATATTTACAAATCCAAAATTAATTATCTGCAAATATATGCTTTTCTGATAGCTTGAATACATCCGTTAAGATGATTATGTAAGAAGTAATTTTAGTTCTTAAATATTTATTAACAAGCTGTATACGAATTTTCTATTTTTAGAATTTGAAAGGAGTACTAACATTTTGATTGCGACATTAGCATTTTGGAACATTAACAAGGTGTTTTAACATTATAATGTGGATAAATAAAATATATGTCATGAAATAATTAAAAATTTTAGAGTTGAGTTTGATACATAGAAGATAAAGACAGTATTGATGTGTATTCTTTTCAAATCTTATACAAGCGTTTATCAGAATTCCCGAACTCCTTAAACTCTTTGAAGTACGCTGTTAACCCAGCCACTCTTTAAGTCCTAAGTGCTGTGATTCCTCCAAGAATTTTTAAATATATATATATCAGGGATGGAACACGGGCGCAGAATTCATACCGGAATCTGTTTAAGAAATTTTACTACCTATAATATCGTCGATTTAAGAAGTAGAAAATTTTCCTACATTGATAGTGGTATGAATTCTGCGCCTGTGTTCCATCCCTTATATATATATATATATTTAACTTTAATGGGAAAAAACTTGCTTTATATCAATTCGTTAATTTTCTTTGTAAATTCTTGTGCCGTTAGATGTGAAATGAGAGAAATTAAATTGCCCCTGAGTTAAATTTTAGTAAAAAATCAAGACGCTTACGAGAGTTCAGTTAGCAGCACAATCTATCTTATGATAAGAAATTTGATTTAAACAAATAATAAATTAATAAATAAATTAATAAAGTTTATTTCTATCCAAGTTCCTGTGTTTACTTTATATATCCCTTCTTCTAGTTTTGCTATGACTAACTTAAACTGCAGGTTTAACTAATTCTGATTTTATCTTGTGTGATATGTGAAGCACAAATTGGAAGCTTAAACACCAGACTTAACTCCTCTTGATTTCTTCTTCTGGGATATGTGGATGACAATGTGTAAACTTCACCTGTGTTGATATTGAATAAATAAAAATGCAAATAACGCATGCAGTACAGTCCTCTACAAAAAATCAATGCTAGTGAACAAGTGGATTAAGTTGGATTGCAGTTTGAACGTGATTCAAGATGTAAAGAGTGAGCATATTTAAATATCGAAGTTACTTAATCAAAATGAGTGCTCTGTGTTGTTTGCCGATTGTTATATGTTTATCCTCATGCCTTTTAAGGTAAAGCGCCATGTATGAAGAAAATCATATATTATTATTTTTTTATTTCTTGAAACAAAAGTTTGGTTCTAATCAGGAAACCATCCCAATACTGTAATAATAGAAATCAATTAAATTATGTTCATTCGAAAGAGCATAAACTAACGTAATTTTTTGACACATAAACTGTTAGCCCTCGTGAGCCCGTTGTTGAGAAATCTGTATTAAAGTTTGAGTAAAAATGTAGTAACGAGAAAGGAGTAAGAGGAGTCCCGACAAAATTTGTCAGGCATACTTGCCAACCATCTCATTAATACCCGTGCAATTGTTAACACCTCTTGAAAAAACGCCCCTTTTTTCACAGCACTTTATTACTAAATTACTCTAAAAAATTACTGGTGTGAAAAAAAGGTGGGTACTAAAATTTTTACGGTTATAATAAGATAGTTGCAAGTACGGTCAGACCACAACCTCCGAAACTAGATGCCTGTCGCGTGACTCGGAAACTTAGCAACAGTTGAAGCGGTAGACATCGCTACCTAGTACAGATTGCGCGATTTTTTTACTCAACTATCACCAATAATTTTAAGAAGTGATATATGATATATATAATCGACGTTTCTTCGATTCTATTCGCCTTCTATGTATATCATATCCCACTTTAAAAAATTTTTGGTGGCTGTTGAATGAAAAAGCTCCGCGATCTGCACCAGGTGGCGCTTTCTACCGCTTCAACTGGCTCCAAGTTTCCGATCCACGCGACAGGCATCTAGTTTAGGAGGCTATGGTCAGACCATGATTTTATCAATTTTTAGATTCTACATTAGGGAATTTTCAGACATCATATCTCGATAGAATGTATCTCAAAGCTGAAATGGACAACTGGTTATTGCATCGAAGAAGACGTTTCTCTATGCTCTTTCGAATTCTACTTATCTTGGATTTCATTCATTATTCTAGTAAAGCGTGGTGTTATCGAACCAAGCATGTTTGCACCGATTATTAGCGAACTTTCGGAATTTATAACTCGAAAATGAGCTGACAAGGGCTATTGTTTTTTGCATAAAAAATGTATTTATATATGCTCTTTCGATTAATGCTTGTTTGGATTTTTTTTTTTTTTTTTTTTCATGATTGCAGTATGGGATGGTTTCCTCGTAAGGAACATAGTAGAATAAATTACGCTCTTATTTGTCAATTTTATATTTAAATCTAACTATCTACTTACCGAATTGCGAAACAGGTAAAAAGTCTATTCGAAACATAATTTTGTGGTAACTTAGGAGTATTTTTTAAGCCTATAATTCAATAAAAATTATGCATATCACCTCTTCATAGTAATTAAGGAGGTTTTTGTGAAGTGTTATTTTAGTGTACCACTGGTACACTAAAAATATATTTTGAAGAAAAACGTATTTTGACCTTAAAAATGTGTAAAAAAAAAAAATGCTTACTTTTAATGCTTTTTATACTATTTCTATGAATGATGATAGATTCTTAAATGTAATAAAGAATTTAATTATAACACACTCGACGATTGTGAAATATACCAAACAAAAAGGAAGACGATACTCTATAAAATCCTTTTCGGAACAAAAACGGCTTCATGTAGCGTCTTGTAGCTTGTAGTGAGAATTGAGTGGGATATACATATTCTTATAAGCAAAATAAATTTGTGATTTCTTTCATAAAATAGATTTTATAACATTTTCAATCTAATGGTACTTTGAAGTAGTATCGTTAGTGGACAAAAAGTTTAAAATATGTCAGAAACCTTTAGCCCATCCTTTATAATCCATAAAAAAAAAAAAAAAAAAAAAAAAAAAAATATATATATATATATATATATGAATCTGTGTGGACCGTGGAGCTGATTGCATAGCTGCCAAGATTTTAATTTGTTTCGGGGCATTTTTATTAAAAATAAAAATTCGTGCATTTAAATGTTAATTTTAAATAAATGTAGAAAAAATTACTCTAAAAATTAGGTGAAGTGAAAAAGGCGTGGGTACTTATAATATTACAAAAGATTAATTATAATGTTCGCAGGTGTGAATTACTCTACTCATCTATTACCCTGAAGAGCGACTTTTTGCGCATTCTTGGACTTTTTCTCCTTAATATTAGAGCCGCGGTAGCCCAATCGGTAGAGCGCTGGCCTCGTAATTGGGAGATTGTGGGATCGGTACTCGAGCCGACCAAAGACATAGCTGGCAATATTTTAATTTATTCCGGAGTAATTTTAGCTCCACCTTTATTTCACACCACTTTATTTACAGAAAAATATTCTCAAATATATAGCTTCGATAAAATAAGAAAAAAATACTTTTCAAAAATAAGTGGTACGAAATAAAGACGGGGCTAAAAATACTCCGGAATAAATTAAAATATTGGCAGCTATACCAATGACCGTCGTGTGCACTAATGGTGGCTGGTGCACGTAAAATCTGTCGTGGCCGCAAAGTCCTCCATGTTCCCATCAAAAATTATACCTCTGGGGTTCACCGAAGCGAGAAATCCATCCCTTCCGTGGAGGATTAAAATTGCGATGGCATGTCTCCGGACCACTTCTAGGAGTGAGTCCCAGACCGTCGCCAATTGCCCATCAGCGCAGCACTAGTGCGACGTAAAACCCAACCAACCAACCAAAATTAATATTAATAACAACTCCATATTTTTTTCAGATTTCATTAACTTTACTTCAAATACCATTTCAATTCAGCCTTCAAACAATCCAAAATTTCTTTTCATTTTTTGATGACGCAGTCTTCGCATTATGCACCCTCTCAGCACATTGCTTTGCCATGCATTTATGAAGTCATGATTATGCGCATGAGGTCACGCATGTATGATTATGCTCTTTTATTAAAATTTTTCAGTATTGCTTGCGAACTTTAATTCTTTTTTCGAAAATATTTTTATTTTTATTTTATTTTATATAATTTATTTTATTTATTTATTTTGTACTTAATTTTCGTTATCAGGGGTTTGGAACGAATGAAACTTAGTCCCAAATACTCCGAAAATGTCTTTTATTTATTTATTATTTATTTTTTTACATACGCATGACAATGTTGCCAAGTCTCCCAATTTAGGCAGGAAATTTTATATCATATGATTTCAATAACAATTTTCACATTATTTATTCATTGAAAATTAATACGACATTTTTCTATTAAAATGTAAAGGCGATAAATCTGATTTAAAATTTCGTAGCTTTGGCAAGTATGGAATGTTTAAATAAGGTGAAGTCTTAATAAATAAAATGTGGACATACTTGCCAACCATCTCATTATGAACTGTAAATTTCTTAGTACCCGCCTTTTTGTTCTCAACAGTCATTATTTAGAGTAATTTTGTACATATTTAATCACAACAACATTTGAATAAAATTACTCTAAAAATAAAGTGGTGTGAGAAAAGGGGCGTTTTTTCAAGGGGCGTTAACAATTGTACGGTTATTAGTGAGATGGTTGGCAAGTATGTGTGGAGTTAAAATACGACACAACATAACAGCCGGTCTGGAAATATTCTATGCTATCTATAAATATTAAGCAAAAAAAAAAAAAAAAAAAAAAAAAAAAAAAATAATCTAACTTGCATAACAAATATAAATTACAAAGAATTTAAAAATTTCTACCAATTTCATGAATTATTTTTAATTTGTAAATTTCTTAAATTTTGAAGAAGATATATGCAATTGCCTATTTTTAGATATTTCTTTATCAAATTTAACGTAATTTAATTTTTAAAGAAATTTTTCAAAATTACTAACTGTACCCGAAAATAATTGAAAAAAAAAAAAAAAGTTAAATCTACCTGTAAAAATTTCTATTATTTTCGGCAGCAATTAAAAACCAAGTAACGTCATCATAAAAATTTGCAATTTAATTTTTATTCCTGCGAAAAAATAAAATAAAATAAAGGACATTTTTTTTTTTTTTTTTTTTTTTTTTTTTACTGTTAGAACATAAACTTATCCTCATATTTTTGAGAAATGTTAAAAGAAAGTAAAAAAATATTATTTTACTTTACTTTATTCCATCTCAGATTCAATTTTACGAATGGAAAATTTTTCCGAGCAAAAGATTTGTATTCACAGATGATTCAGAATTGTTTTTATCGGAAGAAATAAATATTCAGTAGTTTATAAGAAATAGCTCGTAAATTTTACAGCTGCTTCATTTTTATTTTCTGAAATATATTTCATAGACATATTATTTCACTGCCGAAAGGGAAGCGGGAAAAAAAGTTTTTTTTTTTTTTTCTATGTGTAATTAGAGTGAACTGTTGATGAATTTAGTTGAAGTCATCACAATATTTTGCTTATTTTTAATGAAATTTACGTAACATCTGCAAAGTAGCGTTTATGTATACTGTTGCAATAAGGGTTTAACGCTTCACCAAAAATAAATAAATAAATAAAAACTAGTGAAAATTCAAGACTCCTAGAAAAATATCATGATTATTCTTATTATTATTTTAATACCACTATTTTTTTTAACTTGTTTTATAATAAAACTATTAACGTTTTACTTAAGCTATTCCTCTGATCTATTCAAGAAGTCACTTTGAAAATGACAAAGTGAGCTATTATGCATACATGCCAACATCCTCATTAATATTCCGTAGTGGAATTAGTCTCGCTCTTTTCTCCACACCAGTAAATTTTTAAAGTGATACATCCCAAATGCGATTGCGATTTAATAAGAAAGAAAATGCAGTGTTGAAATACTGGTTAGAAAAAGAAGGTGGGGCTAATATTACTACGGAATTATAATTAGGATGTCGGCAAGTATGTAATACGGTACCAACTTAGTATTGATGGCGTTTTAATAAAAGTTTTTATCGCGCATACGCTTAACATATGCTGGGGTCATTTTATTTGCCAAAATATTTTAAATGAAAGTCGATTGATTTTACATTAAAATGACAATTTTTTTTAATCACAATTCATTTAAAAAAAAAAAAAAAAATCTTAAGTACCATGTTAATGAAAACAAATTTTTTTTTATGAATAATTTCGAATTTCAAATTAATTGTAACAATTTTATAGTTATTATCTGTCCTAAGTAAAAGAAAAAGATTTTTCTGATACTGACGTTTCTTTTTAAACAGAATTTTTTTTAAGCCTCTGTACCAGTGTTTTGTGATTGAATAAAATGAAAAATTCTTAAAAAAAAAAAAAAAGGAAAGGAAAGAAGGAAAGAAAAGAAAAGGATGAAAGAAAGAAAAAGTAGTAAGTGTATGGTGTTTGGAACGGTTGGCAGATATGCAATTTTCAGTTCTTTTTTTTTTTGTTGTTGTTGTTGTCGTTAAGTTTGGCTCATTATTATGTGAAAAGATCCTTAAGTATACAAAACGAAACGGGAAAAAAATGTTCTTGCAGCTCTTATAGTAAGTAATATTTTTCTTTCTTCCAATATTATATAATGATCTGCATTACTATGCAAAAAATTAATTTTACAACGTTAATCAGAAGTGAAATAATTTGTCTTTAAATGGAACTTTTCCACCACAATCTTTTAGCAATAATTCAATAACAAGTTTAATAACAAATACTGATGAAAAAATACAATATATATTTCCAAATAAATAACTCAGCTTAAAAAAAAAAAAAAAAATCCAGAAAAATTTTAAAGGATAAAAAAGAAAGAAGAAAATCTGCAGATAATCTGAAGGTATTTGTTACTACAATGAAAAAATTAAGGGGGAAGAATTACTTGATTACACACTGCGAAAATTGTGCTTTTAAACTACAGTTATCTGCAAATTTTAGGATTTTTGGTCCAAATACTTTGAAATTATCTGCAAATTTTCCTGTAGTCGTTTTATAGCGGTGATACTAGCGTCGAAATGGCGGAACACTTTTGCCCTTGGTGTTATATGTGATATATCATACTGGCCAATTTTTTCGCTTTTTGGCTAGCGGAAATCTCTTATATTATTAAAATATGTACGCGCGCGCGCGCGCGTGTGTGTGTGTATGTGTGTGTCTGTGAGAAACGGCTTGAAACAGCTAAGGCTCCGCCGCTAATGGTCGCACGGACTTCGGACAGGTACCGTCGGACGGAGAATTTATCGCAGATGTACGATATCTAATTTGCTAAACGATACGACCCTAATTAGCGGCGATATTAATTAAAACGTCAACCCATGTCAAATCAAAAAACGATTCAAAATCGCAGTCGATCGTCATTTTCAACCGGAACCGCGTACCTGAAAAGAAAAAGCAAAGAGAGAAAATTTCGTAGGATTTGAAAAGCGATCCTGCTCGAACGGTTCGAGGTATCGAAATACACCTCTACCAACAGAAAGAGCATTTATTTCCGATTCTTACGGATAATTTTTTTTTAAAATACGGATTTTTTATTTTTTTAAAAAAGTTTTAAAAAGGGTCGAAAATTCCTCTTTTTCTCGATCGTCTTTTTTGAAACGCCCTGTACAACCGAGTAACTGTTCCATATCTTGACAACTGGTATATTCGAAAAGGTCATTTAATCCTCTTTTGAACCATACAAAAATTTTTACAAAATACGGATTAGCCTTCCATATTTTTAGATTTTACGAAACATCGATTTTTTCACAAAACATTTTATAACTCAAAAACGTTCAGAGATAAATCATTTCCTTTTTTTTTTTTTTTTTTTTTTTTTTTTGTATATAGATCTCGCTTTAACAATTGAATTCCCAAAAGATTGAGAGAAAATTTTAAAAACTGAATGAGTTATAATTTTTTTAATTTTAGGCATTAAACCATTGAATTGAATACGAGACCTTCATTCCATGAGATTGTATAATGTGTTCGTTGTCGTTACCACGGCAACCACTTCACGGAAGAACCATGTCTGGTGTAAAGGGGAAAAAAAACCACCTGCGACTGATTCAAAAGAATTTTAAGTGGGATAAAAAATTGCAAATTTCAATTTTCTTCAATTTTTAAAATTCGAACACGACACTTGGTATACAATCTTAACACCACAGAACAAACTTGCAGTTCAAATTATATCGATTTTCGTCAATAAACAAAAGATTTACATTTTAATTGCAAATTAAATTTTATTCTAATACGCGTATTTCAATTTCTAATTATGATTAAATATTTTTTAATACATCATTCGAAAGATATTTTAAAGTTCTTGTATATTATCAAAAGTTTTCACCAGATTTACACGTTTTGAGGTCTCCTGAATCAGTTTTCTTTTGTATCTCAGCTACTAATTAAAATAATTTCGTAAGTAATACATCATTAGAAAGCTTTGTTGATTTGGATTCGAACAGTACATTACAGAAATTTCTACCGCAAGGTGGCGCTTTAATATTTTAAAATTTGAATATTTCAACTTTTAATTATGATTAAATTATTTTTAATGCATCATTTGAAAGATATTTTAATGTTCTTTTATATTATCGAAAGTTTTCACCTGATTTACACGTTTTGAGGTCTCCTGATTACGTTTTCTTTTGCATCTCAGCTAATTGAGTTAGATCGTTCAAAATTGGTAGACGTAGGTTCATTAGGAGGGGCTAAAAGTGTGGGGAAGAAATAGGTGTGCACCGCGTGCGATGCGCGCGAGATTTCACCTGAATTACACGTTTTGAGATCTCCCGATTAGGTTTTCTTTTGTATCTCAGATACTAATTAAAGTAATTTCATAAGTAATACATCATTAGAACGCTTTTTTGATTTGGAATCGAACAGTGGAATACAGAAATTTGTACCGCCAGATGGCGCTGTAATATTTTCTAATTTCAATATTTCAACGCGTAATTCAATTTCTAATTACGATTAAATTATTTTTAATACATCATTCGAACTATATTATAAAGTTCTTTTATATTTTCCTAAGTTTTCACAAGATTTACACGTTTTGAGGTGTCCTGAATCAGTTTTCTTATATGGCGCTGTAATATTTTCA
This sequence comes from Salticus scenicus, assembly GCA_963930645.1. Classification (NCBI taxonomy): domain Eukaryota; kingdom Metazoa; phylum Arthropoda; class Arachnida; order Araneae; family Salticidae; genus Salticus; species Salticus scenicus. Next base: position 204,089,935 of record OZ005659.1, on the reverse strand, counting down.
AATTTCAATATTTCAAGGCGTATTTCAATTACTAATTATGATTAAATTATTTTTAATACATCAGTCGAAAGATATTTTAAAGTTCTTTTATATTATCGAAAGTTTTCACTAGATTTACTCGTTTTGAGGTGTCCTGAATCAGTTTTCTTTTGTTTCTCAGCTACTAATTAAAATAATTTCGTAAGTAATACATCATTAGAAAGCTTTGTAGATTTGGATTCGAACAGTACATAACAGAAATTTCTACCGCAAGATGGCGCTGTAATATTTAAAATTTCAATATTTCAATTTCTAATTATGATTAAATTATTTTTAATACATCATTTGAAAGATATTTTAATGTTCTTTTATATTATTCAAAGTTTTCACCTGATTTACACATTTTGAGGTTTCCTGATTAGGTTTTCTTTTGCATCTCAGCTAATTGAGTTAGACCGTTCAAAAATGGTATACGTAGGTTCATTAGGAGGGGCTAAATTTTTTAATTCTTTCAAAAATATCAGATATAAATAAAAGTTTCGATTTTATCAGAATAAGATTGATCAATCGCTCAAAAAATGTCGCTGTGATCTGATTTTTTCTAAATTTTTAACATGGCCGTCGCTTAATTACAATTTTTAAGCTCAACCCAGTACGCAAATAAGTCATTGGGTTAAAAAAACAACAACAAAAAAAAAACTATTTTTGCCGTAGATAACAGACTGATGTCTTAATGTTCTCAAATCCAATAGTGGGAGGTTCCGGGTTCGATCCAACGTCGCGCTCATCGCCCTAACCATTTGAAGTTTTCCGTGGTTTCTTCCGAAACTCACGTAAATACGGGCTGGTTTTTTTTTTCTAAACTATCAGATTTAAATAAAAGTTTCGATTTTATCGATTTTTATTTTTTGATTCATGGGGTGAGTTTCCATGGCAACTGACCTCGAGAGAATTCGATATCCGCCCAAACGAAGGAAATATTTTATCACTTGAGATCACATGCTTTTTCTACTAGGAATAAAAATTGCAAATTTCAAAATGCTTCAATTTTCTTCTAAATTTTTGGAAACTTTGTGTGCGCAGTTTACAGCACAGGGGATAGTTGCAGTTCAAATTTCATCGATTTTTCAAAAAATTTACATTTTAATTACAAATTAAATTTTATTCTAATAAGCGTATTTCAATTTCTAATTATCATTAAATTCTTTTTAATACATCATTCGAAAGATATTTTAAAGTTATTTTATATTAGCGAAAGTTTTCACCAGATTTACACGTTTTGAGGTTTCCTGAATCAGTTTTCTTTTGTATCTCATCTACTAATTAAAATTATATCATAAGTAATACACCATTAGAAAACGTTTTTTATTTGGAATCGAACAGTGGATTACAGAAATTTCTACCGCCAGATGGCGCAGTAATATTTTAAAATTTCAATATTTCAATTTCTAATTATGATTAAATTATTTTTAATACATTATTCGAAAGATATTTTAAAGTTCTTTTATATTATCGAAAGTTTTCAGCAGTTTTACACATTTCGAGATGTCCTGATTACGTTTTTTTTTTGTATCTCAGCCAATTGAGTTTGATCGTTTAAAATTGGTATACGTAGGTTAATTAAGAAGGCCTGAAACGGTGGGGAAGAAATAGGAGTGCACCGCGCGCGCATCCCCTAACTTGTGCGCGCGCAGCGCGCACGGGACTGCGCTGCCGAAGGCAGTGGGGACCCGTCCTGACTTTGTACCTGATGAGAAATGATTTTTTTTTATTTTCTTCTCTTAAGAATAAAAATGAGTTGAGAAGGAATATGTGCGCGCAGCCCACGCATACCTTCTTACATACCCGCTGCGCGCGTATGGGTCTGCGCTGCCGAAGGCAGCGGGGACCCAGTGTGAGTTTTTACCCGATCACAAATGAATATTTTTTTTTAGGTGGCACGAAGGGTCAGGGAAGGAATACGCTCGCGCGGCGCGCACGGGATTGCGCTGCCGAAGGCAGTGGGGACCCGGGCCGACATTTTACCCAATCAGAATTGATTTTTTTTTTAACTTCTTTTCTTAACACTAAAAGTAACTGTTAGTGATTCATTAATTTTACTGATTCATTTGAAAATGCTGACTCGCTAGCGGGCGAAGCCAGCTAGTTTTTATAAGAAATTTTTATTTTATTTAATCTGTAAAACTGCTACAGAAATATATACATTTTACGCTTTTGGGCTACCGGAAAAAATTATTAGAGATTTTTATCTCATTTAATCCGCGAAAACTGCTGCAGAAATAGATAAATGAACTATAGTGTTGTATTCACTGTCGCTTGCTTTATTTACAAAAAATATAATTGCAATCTACATCACAGCGGCCATCTTGTACTTTTTTAGGTATCAGTTGAACTACGTAATTATAAAGAACTTGTTACAAGAACTTTTAAAAATGGTTTCTATTAAAAAATACTAGTAGTCAAAACCCCTAAAATTTAGCAGCTATGATATATAAATCCATATTTTCGCCACATATTTTGATTATTATTATAGGAATATGATTGTATATGAGCTGAGTTTTAACGCTGTCCTCCAACTTTGACCTTTATGATCTGGAAAACGTCTTTTCACACAGTTTGTAACATTTAATTTAGCCTTTAAGATGTTTTTTGTTACCGAATGTTTTAATTCAAATATATTCCTCGTATTATACTAAAAAAATATACGTATATATATATATATATATATATATATATATATATATATATGACTTTTCCTTCAATTATCCACCTAATTTAAAGCTAACTCAAAATACTCTAACTAATCAATCAATTAACTTTTCAGATCTCAAAATAATCATTGATGGTAATAAAATTTACACAGATATCTATGACAAACGGCAAGATTTTAGTTTAAATGTAAACTTATTTACACATTTTAATTCATGTCTGCATCTTTCGGTATTTAGAAACATCATCCTTAACCATTTATTTCGAATTAAGGGGCACACCTAGTGTGACAGCCTAAAAAAAAGGCGATTTTGGGGAATTTTTAAAAAACAAACTACTGTATCAATTGTTTTAAAATTTTAAGGGTATATTTATACATATTTTTAAAATACACAGTAAAATGTTTGAAGAAAAAAAGTAAATATTTTTTGAGATACACGCGATCTCCGACGGAACTAAAAAAAAAAAGGTCCTCCACTGCTGCAGTGATTCCGGCCTTCCTCGTGAATGAAACCTAAAAAAAAAAATTCTCGTTAAACTAGAAGATATTGGCCGTACAATGACCTACGTTCGAAAAAGAAAATCAAAAATTGACAAAATGGCGGCATTTTTTAAAAAAAAAAGTTGAATTTTACCCAAAATTTTGGTCGTTTTTGGCCTGCCAAAATTCGATTTTTGATCAGATCAAAAAACTGGTAGGTCATTGTATGGACAATATCTTCTAGTTTAACGAGAATTTTTTTTTTTTAAGGTTTCATCCACGGAGAAGACCGGATTCACTGCAGCAGTGGAGGACCTTTTTTTTTCAGCGCCGTCGGAGATCGCGTGTATCTCGAAAAATATTTAATTTGTTTCTTCAAAAATTTTACTGTGTATTCTTAAAATATGTATAAATATACCCTAAAAATTTTAAACAATTAATACAGTAGTTTGTTTTTTAAAAATTCCCAAAAATCGCCTTTTTTTTTAGGCTATCACACTAGGTGTGCCCCTTAATAATTTATGCTCTGCGAAGTTTAAACACAAGAATATTAATAAACTGATCACAGCCACTGCTAAAATGGGTCTTCCTAAAAACTTTGTATTTTCTATTTTATATTCTTAACCATGTCTCTGTCAGTACAAAAAAAAAAAAAAAAAAAAAAAAAAAAAAAAGGCTGTGTACACTTTTGTGTATATTAACAAAAAAATTATAAAATAATAAAAGACAATAAGAAAGGTGGCGGTTGGGTGGGCAGATGTTTGATTATGGAGGTGGGGCGGTGTTGTAAGGCTGGATGGTTGGGCGGGTTTGTGAAATTAATTTTAAATTAAAAAAAAAAAAAAAAAGCAGAAGGGTTGTTGCATTTACTTTGTATTAATATGCAAACTTTCTTTTTCCAATAAAATTTCAGTTTCTTCCTTTTTGAGTTGTCAACTATTTTTAAAATTTTAATTATACTATTAAACACAATGTAATCAATCAGTGAATTTCATTGTTGCTTCGTGGTTTCATTGTTATTCATCTGCTTTAAAATTTTCTTTTTATATCCATATGACTCCTATTCTGGTCGTGGCAGGCTGGGTGAGTGTTGCCGGCGTGAAACTAGTAAACCTACAGGCAAGACACAAGTCTTGCCGCCTGCCTCCTTCCTTCCTATCTTAAGTTTCTTAAATTATTTTTTCATACATTTTGATGTCATTGGTTTTTCAGTGATCTTGTATCTGTTGCTTGGCTTCTGCTATGCTTAATAGATTATCTTTATTATTTTTATATATATATATATATATATATATATATATATATATATATATATACATATACATATGAAAAATTAAAAATACATCAATATCAATTTTTCACAACATCGTGTTTACCCGAAAACCTGTCATCTTAACAGATGGATAATCTTTTGGATAGTCTTTTAATACCAAGTGTAACAGTATAACAACTTAATAAATATATTTTTTTTAATATTTATACATCGGTATTTCCATATCAATAGTTTAAAATTAACAAGCAATGAAAGAAATTTACGTATTATCATTTTAACACTTTCGCGAACGCATGTTTTTCTCTTTTTGACAGTATAGTCCGTTTGAGGGCGTTATTCTATCAAGTTACAATATTTCAGGTAGAAATTTTCTATCATCAGATTCCTATTATAAACGGATATACATTATAATTATTCTCTTTCTAATCAAAGTCTTTGTGTTTATTGTATATTGGTTGTACAAATACGAATACTGTGTATATTTTTAAAAGTAAATGACATACAAATTAGAGGTATGGAACACGGGCGCAGAATTCATACCACTATCAATATAAGAAAATTTCCTATTTCAAAAACCAACGATATTATAGTGAAAGAAATTTCTTAAACAAATACCGGTATGAATTCTGCGCCCGTGTTCCATCCCTGAAATTACAAAAGAAACGCCACTGCAGGAGTTACAGATTTTCAAATGACGTGAATCTACGTCACTGTTGCGAAAGTGTTAAATAATAAAATCGTTCTTTTCTTTGATTCTAATTTATATCCAATTCAGTTCATAAATGTAAAATAAAATATCATTTAGTTTTTGTAATATCAGATAATTCTGGTAAATGGCAATAAATGCCATGGCCTATTAATTTTGTCTTTAAATTTTATAGTACAATTATTATTATTATTATTATTATTATTATTACTTTAGCATAAAGCTTTTACGAGACAAGTATCATTGTTAAATAAAACTTGTTTAAGCAGCTAAAATAGATAGTTAAAGAAGCTCCAGCACACGTCACATTGGTCTTTCATTAAACTATGCTTGGCATTAAATTTTAAGGCAAGACATTTTTGATAAAACGAATTTTATTAACTGAACTAGTTTTACTATGTCCCAAAGTACTTGAAATAAAAGTTTGTTAAAATTTATACGCAAAATAATCTGGTGTGTCACTCACACGACTTTCTCTTACCCTGAAATTTAACACTATAAATACAGGTTGCAGATTAAAAGGTAAGATAACGAGTACTGTTATGTAAACCTGTGTTAAACAATTCATATTAGGCTTCTGAAGAGTTTTATATGATAATTAGTTCTGTGTGAGGGGGGGGGGCTACCGCCCCCCTCAACCCCCCGTTTCTTTAATGCACCTACATTTATACAGAATTTCATTCGGTTATTAAAAAATAATCCAGTTTTTAAAAAATAATTTTTAAAAATTATTATTTTAAAAAATTATCTTTTACGATAATGCAGACGATTTCCATATTAGAGAAGTAGTATAACTCCAAATATCCAAAATAAATCCATTTTATTCTCAATATTAAAAAAAAAAAAAAAAAAAAAAAAAAAAACGATTTTTTTGCCTTTTTTTTTTTTTTTTTTTTTTTTTTCGTTAAAAGTAAAAAAAAAATCGATAACTTTGTTTTAAATTATCGCAGATCGATGGTTCAACCATTCGTTTTAAAGGTATTGGCGAGCTCTTTTGAAAGATACCCATCATGAAAATTTACTCCCCTCGAGGGGGGGGGGAGGCGAGGCTCCTACATACACAATTTTTTTCCCCAGTTAACTATCTCTATTACAAAAAATATATATTCGTTTCATTTGGTTTAGTGCAGTCTATAGACGTTAAACTCTACTTACCTGCAATTTCCCCCATAGACGCAATGTATTAGAATTCTCTTGATCGTCCCTGTACACGAACCATTTGCTTGATGTTAACGAAAAGCTTACTGTAGCATCCCTATATGATACACATTTAGAATACCAAGTTTGAACTTTCTGCCATAATTTGTTTTTGAGATATGCTGATAACAGACAGACACACAGACATACACACAGACCATTTGCTAAAAACATGATTTTCGTATTTAGGGGACCTCAAAACGTGTAAATATAACAAAATCTCGCGTTCGAAAATTTGACCCAAAAACAATACTTTCTCTACCTTATGGGTAAGAGAAAGTAAAAATGAAGGTTCTTCAAAATCAGGGACAAAACTCGCACTGTTTACGATAAAAGCTAAAACGTCTACTAATGGGTGGTATAGGAACCCAGTTAACAACCACTGACATAAACTATACCAATTTTTGTAATGACTTGTTCGAAATAACACACACACGCACAAAAGGTGGGGGGGGGGGAATGTTGGATGTCATTCAAAAAAAAAAGAATGAAATATGTGCCAGGTGTAATAAGTAGACGACCCTTAAGCAAAATCTAAATGTACCGTTATAAACTAGACAAAGTTACTTATCGTCTGATACCAGCCGTATATTTATACGGCGAATTTGCAGTGAAATTAGTCGAGGCGTTGATTTTCTCTTTTCATTTTCATTATAAATTTTTCCTGACCATACAACGTAGATAAAGTAGAATACAGGTTTCGCAGCGCTCTTAAAATTTTACACTCATTCTATTATTGTCCCAACACAATTTTATAACTTTTTATTTTTATTTTTTTACATTGTATTTTACACTATTTAAAAATAGAAGAAATAAATATTTTTCACAGCAGTGGTCGATTTATATACAAATACTAATTAATTTCTTTTCTTTTTTTTTTTTTTTTTATGTGTGTGTGTGTAAGCTTAATTTCACATAAAAGTGAAAAATGAGATATTATAATAATAAAAAAAAAAAAAAAAAATAGAAAAGAAAAGAAAACGAAAGAATGGAAGGAAGAAAAAAAAAAAATGAGGTAAGTCTTTAGATTTTGAAGTTTTATGTGAATTGCACAATTGCACAATTTCACATTTTATACATTAAAGTGATCACAGTTCGTTGATTTTACTTTTATATTATTCAATGGTGTATATATTTGAAATATAAATTCACCTCTCTAAACGTGTGCGTACGCCACATTATACCTCCTTCATGCGTTGCGCTAGTAAACAGGACTTCCAAAGTAGCAGTCCCGTAACGTGAATAAAGTCACAGGTATCTAGATTTCCTAAGTTAAGTCTCTTGAAATAATATTGTATAATAGATGTAGTTAATTTATTTTGGTGTAAGTCTAATTATAGAATTTTATAATTTATTATTGAATATTGAGATGACATTATCAAAAAATAGAGATTTATTGAATTAAAGAATGTTTCGCAAACTATACACAACTGCAAACTTTTTCTTTTTTTTTTTAATAACAATGAAACGCAAAGATATTTCAAGTGAATGAAATTTTAATGAATGTATGGCAGACAATGAATAGCAAAATGATTGTAACAAAGATCACATGTAAACAAAATCCTAAGTCTAACGCTTATGAAATTCTAGTAAAGATTTAAAAGAAGTCAGAAGGTTTAAAACTCTTTTATTATTAAAATGAAAATATCTTGAAATAATTGGGGGAGAAATATATAATTACGGAGTAATTCTGTTAACTAAATTTATCGAATTAGCACCCGAAAAAAAATTGCTAAAGATTTTGGTTTTGTCAAAGACGGGTACATTTAAAACTCTTCCAATTTGTTAGAATTTTTTAAAAGTTTCTCATCAGTCAAACTTCCTTTTCTTCCTACCCGTATTATTCAATCAGCTTTCTGCTGCTTCTTTTTATATGAGTTTCTGATTTAGAAATAAAGTTTTCATTTTTTTTTTTTTTTTTTTTTTTTTTTTTTTTAATATTACAGGGGTCGTACTCTCCGCCCTTTTTTCAGGACAGTCTCATAGATGAAATTTTTCTTAATTTATTGCCACCACTATCTTTATAAAATAATCTGTACTCTGTATAATCTTGGCACACTAACAGAAATATACCTGAATTATTTCTGCATGAAATTAGTGGTGGCAAAAAAGGCGAAAATTTCCTATATCTGAAAGTGTCCTGAAAAAAGGGCGGAGAGTACGACCCCTGATATTACAACATGGCGCATTTTAAATTTATTTTCATAAAAGTAGGGTGGGGGGAGGGGCTAAAAGATGACATCTTTCACACTTATCAGATGGGTTGTATTTTCCTGTCTTTCTCTGTTTCCGGAAATTTTTAAAAAGAATTAAATAGACATGTATATATGGGTGTTAAATTTTAATTGAACAATTTACATTTTTGAATAAGTATAAGTTTTTATTTGCATGCCTAGAATAGAGGTGAGTTCGGGCTCTATTTTGGCAATCCGAGATTTTATAAAACATCCACCCTTATGAAGTGGAACTTGTATAATTGACATATCATGGTCAATAATTTTTCCACATAACTCCGCCCTTTAAAACAGCAAACGTAAATCTACGTTGACCGTTTTAGGCAGTCACAACGTAAAGACATAGATTTACGTGGCCCGTCCGTCAAGTGTTAAAAATGAATTCGTTAAGTATTCAAAAATTGGAAATTGAAATAAACTTACAATTCTTACAAAACGAAGCAGACTTATAAAAGGAAGCAACAAAAATCTCATAGGATAACATAGGAAGGAAGAAAGAAGAAATCTGACTCGTGTTCATTTATAATAAGTTAAAACAAAGGCAGCATTTTGAAAAACTTCAAAAATTTAACATTTTGAATTTATTATTTTATTTTATTTTTATTATTTTATCTATATTAACTTTCAAAAAAAAAAAATAATAATAATAATATATTCAAAGCTGTTATATTTTAAAGGATATCTATAGGGAAATAATTGTAACTATAAGACTATTATTTGCAAAATGTAAAAAAAAAAATTAAAATATAATTAAAAAAATAGCAATAATAATAATAATTGCCACCATTAAATTAATCTTTATAAATTTATATTTATTCCTATCTACAGTCGAGGGAAAAAAAGAAAAAAACGCAGCACTCAACGCAACTCCATTGCTAACCCGTCAGTTGGTACAGACTGTGCTCTTTTTATTCAACTGTCACGAATAATTTTAAGAAAGGATATAATCGACGTGTATACGATCTTATCTGCCTTTTATGTATACCAAATGCCACTACTAAAAATATTTGGTGGCTAGAATAAAAAAATCTGGCAACACTGAAGGATGGGCGGCAAATCGACTAACTAGCGACTACAAACTGCTAATCGATGTAGCAAAATGTAATAGGCATCATTCGACGGCGACAGAAAATGAACTAAAATTTTGAATTGGAGGTCGTCTAGATATTAAAAAGCGCACCAAATTAGATTTTTTTCAGTGGTAATACCCCATTTTTATTTTACATTTGAATTCCTCAAACCGCGACAACGCGAAAAAGTATATTGGTTGTATATTTTCACAGTGTTATAAGCGTTCAAAGTTTGAAGGTGCTAATGTTAAATTCATATTTCAAATTTTTATTAATATCTTCACAAAAAATAACTTGATAGACATGATTTTTTTTTTCTTTTTACGAGAAACAGTGACGAAACCCAAACATAATCCCTCATTACTTGTGATTCTGAAAAAATATTTTTAATTCTGAAAAATATTAATAAATTCATATTAATAAAAATTATGAATTATGTCCTGTGTTAATTGTTACATAAAATGAATCCTAATGCTGAAAAATATGGGTGCGTAAATTTCCAGCTCATTCCAGTTATTAGTTCTCGAGATATAAATAAATCTTTCTTTTCGAGTGGTTTAGGGGGGGGGGGGGGCGTCTCTTATAAAGTTTTGCATGAGATAAGAAACCAAATCATAAATAATAACAAAGAAAATTAAAGAAAATATTTTTATTTTTTATTTACGGGTCAAATTATATAGCAACAACGTCAAAACGCAAAGAAATGAAAAAAAAAAAAGATCATATTTTGACATTAGTGCTAGCATCAAGAATTCCTGTTCTCTAAAGAAGACAACCCAGTCTTCATCATTCTTCAAAACAAAATAATACAGAAAAGAAAAGTGAATGTGACATTGAGCATTCGTGTTAAACTTCTTATTTTATGTTGACAAAAATATGCACAAGTGGTATTTACTTCATCGATTACTGGTGATAAATTTTGAATGTTTTATACGAACACCAGAAGAAAAAAATTAACTAAATATGAGGGGTTTACTGTTTTAAATAGAAAAATAGGTTTAATGTAAAAATTGTAAATTAATTAAAAATAAATAAATAAATAAAACGAATATGAAATTGGAATGCAAGACAGACTTGTAAAATCGTTTCTTAACTACCGTCATAATTATAATAACAGGAGACTTGGCGTTGGAATATTAAAACCCGAATAAACTACTACGTCAGAAACGCCAAATAAAAAAATATTTGCGATGCAAACAGCTGTTTCGGTAGCTTTAAGTGTACCGTCTTAAGACGGTACGCTTAAGGCTACCGAAACAACCGTATGCATCGCAAATATTTTTCTTTTGGCGTAATTTATTCGAGTTTTAATATAGGGTTTTAATAGTTAGTTAAAGGCTTAATTATTTGCTTCATATATTGCTTTATTTTTATTTATTTTGTAGGGGAATTATTATTTTAAGGATACTTTAGTCTTTCAAATTTTATTAATATATTTTAACTTTATAAATTTTTAAATATATTTTAACACTTTTTGCGACAGCAGGACTTTGTCTTTTTGACAGTAAGATCCGCCTACGGGCGTTATTCTCTCGAAATAAAATATTTCAGAAAAAATTTTCTGTATTCACAATTATATTACAAGTGGATATATATTATAATTATTATATTCTTTCTAATCGATTTATTTCTATTGATAGTATATTTTATTGCAAAAATAAGAACACTGGGTACACACTTAAGAAATATGTAACACACAAATTGCGAAAGAAACGCCCACTGACAGAACAGACCTCTGAAGTATATGCAAATCTAAAAAACTGCAATCAGATAATTAAGGAACTGTAAAGCAATCACAGTTTTTATTAATGTTTATAATACTTTTTTTTTTTCCTGAAAGATTTCCGGTGTGAAACAATGAAGTTTTGTCTATTTCTTATTGTGTCTTAATTTTATTTTTCTACATTTACAAATGACCCCTTAACACATTTTTGATTATAACTCTATAAATACTGATGGTAAAGTATACAAATGGTATACTTTTCCGCACTGCCAGACTCTCTGAAATTCGTATATGAAGTCAAAACTGGGCGTTGCTATTGAAAAAATGTGTGCGCTCATTTCAATATGTAGGTGACCCCTAACTCAAAATTCGACGACATTTTCCGAAAGTGCATTTAATTTCCTGTTGAATTATGTCTATTAGATGTTCCTGTGTCAATTAATAACGAAATTACAACAGATGCCCCCCCCCGACTGTACAATAAAAGCAATGTCGAAGTTGTAAAATACGGAATCTTTAAACGCGATAAAACGAAATAGAAAAAGGTATTTAAGTTGTAGTAAGTTGATTTGAAGCTTTTAAGTACACAATAATTTCATCGAAACAAATGGATATGCATTTTCTAAACAGATATGAGAAAAAAGAATAAAATTAAACTTTTATGTGATACGAAATCCTAACAGAGATTTTTTAGATGAAAAATTTTCCACAGATTAAATTTAACTGTTTTAAGCCAAGAAAATTAATCATTTGCATTGTGGTTGTTTAAATTCACAATTACTGTCTTCAGAATTTATATCATTAGCTACACTATTTTTATTTTCATTGGCATTAATATTTATAAATTGGTCAATGATTACTTCTTATCATGCATCAATATCCATCAGTTCACACTCTAACTCGGTTAACTCTTTTTGCTCAAGCAGTATGCTGGAATATCATTATGCTAAGTGTCAACATTCTATAAGATCTTCTCTTAACATTTCATCCGTGAAGTGACTTATTTTTGTCTAAGTTGATGTTTTATTAAAGACTGAAGTCTCTAATCCACTGAAATAGTAGAATAGCTTTAAAAACGAATTTATCGGAAATATATCGTTTATTGGAAACACTCCATTATTTGTATGTTTTTGTCAAAGGCGAAGCTAAATTATTATTAGAAACACGGGAAGATTATTTTGAATCATTATTTAAAGCTTTATAAAATAGATTTGAAAAAAAAAAAAAAAAAGAATAGTAGTAAATATTCGTATTAAAGCAATTTTAAAATTTAAGAAAATACTAAATGAGTCATGTAAAGATATATAAGAATTTTAAATGACACGATCAATAAAAATATTCAAGTATCAAATAATTTGGGTTTATAACAAAACGAATTATCAAACAACCATTGCGTTAAGTATATTTGGCAAAGAAACCAGAAAGCAATATGAACAATCCATTAATGCAATTTAAATTCCAGATGTTAGTAATTTCACAGAATTACTAGAAAAACGAAGTCAAACTCTCGAACACTTAGTGAAGAGTTCAAACGTTAAACAAAAAGAAAAAATTCTCATGGATCATAAACAAAAACATTTTTGTTAACGCAGATAATTACGAGAAAAGATGTTCCATACAGAGATGGAACACATGAGCAAAGTTCATACCGGATTTTGTTTAAGAAATTTCTCTACATATAATATCGTTGACATAAGAAGTAGAAAATTGTCTTGCATTGATAGTGGCATGAGTTCTGCACTTGTGATCTATCTCTGTCCATATGTAAATTAGTGCATACTGTTTTAAAATGCCCAAATTTTCTAAATGTGAATTTTAATAAAAGATTTAATGCTATTAAAAGAATTCGATCGTGCGTTCAGTGTTGTCTGATTTTCATTTTTTATTCCAATGCTGATTTAAAAATGTTTGTAAAACATGCACAATAATCCACTTCATAAAAAGTCATAATATTTTGAAAAGACCCGAGACAAATCTCTAAAGATTAACTCATATCTGCCAATTACAGGGATGGAACACGGGCGCAGAATTCATACCACTATGAAAGTAAGAAAATTCTCTACCTCTTAAATCAACGATATTATAGGTATGGAAATTTCTTAAACAGATTCCGGTATGAATTCTGCGCCCGTGTTCCATCCCTGCAATTAATAATAATTATCCCATAAAATTGTTAGACTCCCCCTTTTTTTTACCACACCACTTCATTTTTAGATATTTTTTTTTTAATATAATCAAGATTAAAGAAAAAGAAACGCACTCTGAAAAAAGACTGGTTTGAAAAAAGGGCGATTTCTAACAATTTCACTGAATATTAACGGCCCTTTTCACTTACCGTCGCCGGATGTCCGAGCCAGTGTTATTCTATGGGGAAATTTTCTTTACAAATAACTTATTAACTAATACATATTTTTAAATTCTGTTTTCACATTCAGAAAATTCCCAACTGTTAAATTGACGGACCTTTTTTAAAGATGTATTTTTTTAATATTTTATTTTATATTGCAAAATGAAAAAAAATTCACATATTGAAAATTCGTATTTTGCAGATTCAAAAAAAAGAAAAAAAATTAAAAAAGGTCCGTCATTTTAACAGGTGGGAATTTTCAGAATGTGAAAACAGAATTTTAAAATATGTATTAGTTTATAAGTTATTTGTAAAGAAAATTTCCCATAGAATAACATTGGCTTCGTCTTCCGGCGGCTGTGAGTGAAGCCCTTAATTTGTAAGTTGGCAGGTATGCATTACCTGTTATGCTAAGCAAATATCAGACACTATTAAAAACCGTTAATTGTCGCGCAGAAACTTTTTCGAAACGGGAAAAGAAAACAAATCTTTCATATTACGCTTCTAATACCAGTAAATATGTCATTTTGACGACTCCTGAAATAAAAATAAAACAATTAACTGGGAAATTTATTGAGGCTAGAGGTTATTTAAATAGTTGTTCCGACATAAACTGTCTGACATTCGATGTAGCAAAACAATTAGAATTTTAAAAAATAAATAAAATTATGTCTTTGACAGAATATAATTTAGTACGATAGGACTAATTTGTACATTACAATCGTATAACTAACTAAAAATACTTTTTTTAATGGACTTTAAAATTTTTTTCCAACTATTCAGAAGACATTACCGACATATTTAAGACGATATAGCCATTTGTTCAGAAGCCATTATCAATAAATATCCAGAAGAAAAAGCCAACAATTATTCAGAAGCTTTAATCCATCCGTATTCTAAAAGTCTCTCCAACAGTTATTCAAACACCATAATCTATACATAATCCTGAAGTTATCGCCAATAGATATTAAGAAGCCATAATCAAAACATATTCAGAAGGATATTGCCAACACATAGAAACCATGATCAATATGTATTCAGAAGATATCGCGAACAAATATATAAAAACCATTATCAATATACATTTAAAAGATATCGCCAATAACTATATAGAAGCCATCACCAGAACATATTCAGGAGGTATTTCCAACAATATCCAGAAACCATCATCAATAATATACAGAAACCATCCTATTTATGAATGCTGATGGTATAAAATCGACAATACTTTTCTAGATGTAATTACATACTTGCCAACAATCTCATTATGAACCGTACAATTTTTAGTACCCGCCTTTTTCTTTCACACTAATAATTTTTAAAGTAATTTTTGTCTTATTTAATCCTAACAACATATGGAGAGAATTACTCTAAAAATATAGTGGCGTGAGAAAAGGGGCGTTTTTTCAGGGGCCGTTAACAATTGTACGGTTATTAATGAGATGGTTGGCAAGTATGTAATTAAGGTGACTGGGACGTGAAATACCTTCAAAATTTCGATTACTTAATTAGTGGCTTAAGAAATGGTGCAGATTACAAATATATATATAATTTATTGCTTCGAATTCTTTTTATTTGACCATGGTTCGTCAGATAAAGTTTGGCAGATGAAATTTCCACGGCAATCAGTTCACATAATTTTCTGTTAAATTGCAGGTGAACTGTACCTGAGTGTAATATCTGAATTATATATATATATATATATATATATATAAGCAAACAAAATATGTATGGAAAAAAAAGAAAAGAAATGTTAGGACAAAATGAATATGGAGCAGGAATGTTTTAATTACATATAAACATTTAAACTTGAAGGGCTTAATGTGTTTTTTGCATTTTTCTCAATATGTCATTCTGTATATTTGTACACTTTATGAAAAATCTGTTGAAAGCAGTTTTCTGGAATATTTGAGAAAAATAGAATAAGTGTCTCGGCATATAGTGAACCTATTTTTTTTATGTATAAACCTTGTGATATTTTTTGAAACAGCAAGTATATGTGTTGTGATGTTTCGAACCACAAACAGAGTAGACAGAAAGTCTCCTTTTTTGACACTACTGAACAAAGGATAGACGCCCGGTATACGCCCCTGACGGGTGTTGCACCTTCCGGAGAAATGTGGGAAGAAGAATTGCAGACGACGGATTTCTCCGCCCTGGCGCCACAAATTGCCAAATGGGAGATGAACGGGTCACCTCCAGCTAGATACTATTGGAGACTTAAAGGACAATTTCACTCCCCTCCAAAAACGAACTTTTCTTGGGAAGAGAAAGAAGAGAGAGGAGTAATTTTTTGTGTGCGAGCCGAGGCTCGAGTTTCTCTTTTTGAAGTCAGAACTTTGCCGGGTAACGGTAGATAACTTATAGTGTGCTTAATAACTGATACTTAGCCTTGTGAAGGCCGACTCTCAAGATTTATTTTACTTGTTAACTACTAGTTCATGTAAGCTTATCACCGACTTTCACTGTGAACCCATATTTACTCAAGATTACGAATTAATTGTATTTTAAAAATAAATAAGTGTATGTTCAAGTTGTGATAGTCTCAATTTAACGCTACCTGAAGTGGAAACATCACAGCTTAAAGTGGTGGCAGCGGTGGGATACAGTAAAGAAGGTGAAGTGATTCCAGCCTCAAGGGACATCTCCTGGGATAAAAGATTTCCGAGAGGACAAGTTGATCGGAGCGAGACTCTGCTAATGCCAAACTCTCCTCCCCCTGCCTTTTCAAAAGAGAGATAAAGATCCAAATGGAGAAAGAATAAGGTAACCTCTTTCAGTATTTATTTTGGGTCATTCTAGAGGCATTCTAAATTGCATATTTCATTTAATTCATAGAAAATAATTATTTATCTTAAGGTTAAGAGCGGGTTGCAAATTGAGAGTTTTTACTCTAGCAAACCATTTATTTTGTTTAAAGTGTTGTGTATTATTAGCAGTATTTATATTTTGAAGAAATATAGCAATATATTCTTAATTTTTTGGGTTAAGTGAGTGAAAGAACACTTTTCGTTATCAATTTTATGGGGAATAGAAAATGATATTGAAGTTTTGAAAACTAAATTATTGATAATTGATGCAATTTAATATTCATATTTTTTCTATTTATTCAGAATTTTGCAGTCAAAATTTTGAGGTTTTAGTTAGAAAGTATTTTAAGGAATTAAATTGTTGAAAATAAAGGTGAATTAAATTACACAAATTCCTTCTCACTAATTTAAAATTTTGTGCTATTATTTATGGAAAAATTGTGTTAGACAACTTAAAATAGTCTATTGTCACATGTTTTATTTCCTGTATGTTCTAGAAATTTAATGTTAAAAATTTATTTGAATTTCTGTTTAATTAGTGTGTACTATTAGTGTAATAGTTAAAGGGATTAAAATGGCCGGGTTATGGAAATATCGGAAGGCAGATTTGAAATCAGTAGCTGAGGAATTAGATATCGAGGTATTACCTAGTGATAAAATCGCAAAATTATTGAGAAAATTTCGAGCGAGCCAAATTTTAACGAAATCGCCGTACTTGCGCAACTGGAACTAGCGAAAGAAGATAGGGAAGCAGAACAACGACGTTTAGAAGAGAACCGCAGGTTTCAGGAAGAAGAAGGGAAAAGATTACACGAATTAGAAATGCTTAAATTACAACAAAGCGCAGAAACGGTTAGCGTAACTTCGCAAGCTAGTGAAAGTGCTAAGCCGACCGTATCTTTAAAACAGGTAATGCAAAAATTCGATGCTGAGAAAACTGATATTTCTATATTTTTAACATTATTTGAAAGGCAAGCAAAGAAATTGCACATTTCTGAGGATCAATGGGTGACTCAATTATTAGCCTTAGTGCCGGTAGAAATAGCGGAGATTGTGATAAGAGAACCGGAGGAGTCTATTGAAAGTTATGAATATGTAAAAAAATTATTGCTGAACAGATTTAAATTAAGTCCTGAGGTTTTCAGAACTAAATTCTTAACTCATAATAAGAAATCAGATTCGATTTGGAGGGATTTAGTATTTGAACTAAGAAGTTACCTTGAAGGATGGTTGAGCGGAGTCGAAGTTAATGATTTCGAATCGCTAAAAAAATTGATGATCGCAGATCAGATTAAAAAGAGGGCTTCCCATGAAGCGCGGGATCATTTAATAGATCAATGGGCTATTTTAAAAGAACCCGAAGAGGTTGCGAGTAAATTAGATGAGTATGAAGCGGTAAGGGGTATAAAAAGAAAACAAAATTCTAATGATTCCGAAAAGCGAGATTTCGACAGACAGCGAAATAACGAACGGGAGAAAAGGGATAGCAAAATAATAGGAAATAAGAAGGCTGATAAAAATTGGAGGGATAAGAATGTCGACGAGGAAAGGGAAAGATCAAAAATATTTGAGAAAAGAAAAGAGCCAGCGTGTTATGAGTGCGGATCAAAATCTCATCTAAGACCGATGTGTCCCAATTTAAATAAAGGAGACCGCGTGTGTTATTTAAATACAGCGGAAAAATTTGCCCCTTCCTTTTCACCTTACCTGAGTAAGGCACGCGTGAACGGTGAACAAATGATGATTCTGCGGGATACGGGCTCGAGTGTCGATATAATTTCTGAAAAATACGTTAAAAATGAAAATTTAAATGGAGAAACAATTTGGTTAAAGACCGCCCTAGAAAATGAGTCTCGATGTTTACCCTTAGCCACGGTAGAACTAGAATTCGCAGAGACTGGCCGATTTTTAACAAAGGCGGCTGTGGTAGACTTAAGTATAAATATGTCGCATTATCTCTTAGGCAATAATACGGCAGAAATTATTCAAGAAATGAAGCTACGCCATAATAGGATAAATCAGGTCGTTATTCAGAGCCAAACTGAACAAAGGGAGAAACAGCATTCTCGAAGCGAAGTTGAAAGTGAAAGGATTAGCGCGGACTTAGGAATTGAGGGAAAGACGAACGGGGAAGAAATTGATTTACCCCCGAGAAAAGAAAACGAAGTGTCAAACTTAGCTAAGACGGATACCGTTAGTTTTCGGTTAGTCCGGTCGAAAGATAAGAAGAGTTTTAGTAAATCGTGTCCTAAAGAGGAACAAGAAAGAAACTCTAAACATTTCGTGAAGAATGAATTGTTAGTTAGGAAATCTGCTGATTGCAAAGGTACGGATAACAGACAATTAATCATGCCGAAAGAAGTTAGACTTAAAAACCTTTCTAGATTAGATATTGATGTAGTAGATCCCCAACCTGTTTCGGATAAGAGAAATAAAAATACTTTTACGGCTATGAGTTTAGTTTTAAATTGTCCGGAAGTAATCCGCATCGCAGCTAATAAATCAGAGCCGATCGCAGAGACTTTATTAAATATTTTTAGTACAGTTGGATTTCCGAAGGAAATAAAAGGCAATTTAGGGATAGGTTTTACGAGCAATCTTATATCTACATTTTTCGAGAGATTGGGAATTAAAGTGATCGAATGTTTCCATGATTCGGGTAAAAGGCTATTAAAGTTCTTAGGCATAGAGCAAGGCCAGAATGGGGAAAAACAACTGCCAGCGGCAATATTTAGTTCGTTAGGAACAATAACGTACGAACTGAACGGTTCAAATTTTGCGGAGTTGATTTTTGGAAAAATTCCTAGGACTCCCGAGACTTTGTTTTTCGGAAAATTGTATGATAAGAACGTTATTCATAAAAAGCGCAAACCAGAGAACCAGATTGTAAATTTAACGGCTTCAAAGCCAAATAAACTGCCCGTTACTTGGATCGAACCGAAAAAAATAGAATGCCAAAATTCCGAGCCAGATCCTAGTGTTAACTTGCAGGAAAAAAGAGAAAAATCTCAGATCTTCCATACTAATCTTCTAAAACCCTATTATAAGAGAGGAAAACAAAAAAAAATCATTAACTCTTTCGTTCCCGTAACGGCCGAATCCGCCCGAAAGCTCTCAGTCCCATTCCGGCCCTAAAACGCCTGAGATCGTTCATCCCCCCTTTTCACTCTTTTATCTTCGCGATGGTCATTTTTCCGCGGTTAGTTGTCAGTGCGGATGACAAGTGGGCGGGTTAATTTTATGGTGACAAGAAGGGATAGGGAAGGGAGTTTTCTTGTCCTAAAGATTTGCACTCTGCAGTGAAACTGGACCAGACAATAATCCATTCTTCCCCTAATCTTAAGACGTGTTGAAATGACTCGCACATGAATAGAAAAAGAAGCCGCTCTGTGCTTCCGTGGGGGTGAAATCTCGGCCGTTTGTCCGGGATCCTGAGGTAGATGAAAATTTCATATTCATGGGACCGAAAGAGTTAAATGAAAGGTACAGTCACGAAATAAAGGAATCAGATTTAAATAGTCCTTTTTCCGTGTCTGAACTCGGTGTGTTCAATTTTAAGGAAATAATGCAGGAAGGCGAATTAACGGAAAAATATTCTCTCGAACAATCTGAAACGCAACGAAAAAAATTCATGAAATATTGGAAAATATTTTCGAACGAACCAGGTCGTACGGATATGATAGGACAGAATATAGAATCAGTTAGTTCGAAACTTTATCGCACTTCACCGCATCAATTTGAGATATTAATTAATTACGATAAAGGGATGCGGGACCTTAAAAGTATAGAAATCGGGAAAAGCGATTATGTATCTTCGGTTATAGTAGTGAAAGGAAAGATTCGGAAGAGGAAAACACCGGATTACTCAAGGGAATTCATTTTAAAGACAAACGCCATAGATAAGGGAATAGAAAAGAAGGAAGAACATACTACTTGGTGTAGGAAATTTTTGAAAACCGGAAAGAAATTCTGTACCACAGAAAAGGGATGTGCGAGGATAATTTTTGCGATTAAAGGGCTGAAACTTCACTCAGATGGTCAGCACTTTAAAACAGGGACGGATCATAATCCTTTTGTCCGGTTGCAATTGAACCCAAGGGAATACCAACGTCGCATGAGGTTATCGTTAATCCTTTTACTTTTCAAAGGAAAGGAGATAAAACATGTAGACGGTCTCAATCATGTTTAAAGAGAAACTTAGAGTTTTATTTGTATTTTTTTCCCTTGTTTTCTTATTTTATTTATTCATTCATTTATTTTTCTCGTGTGTAAAAAAAAAAAAAAAAAAAAAAAAAAAGTTTATCATGTTAAAACTTATTTAGTGTAAAATTAACTGTAGAATTTCTTTGATTATCAGTGTAGTAATTGTATTTAGTTTATTATTGTAAATTTATTATTGTTGAATGAACTGTAGAATTAAGGTTCTTAAAATTAACATTAACCAAATGGGTATTAGAGGAAGTTATTTTTTTGCCTCTGGACCCAAAGTAAATATTGTGGGAGTAACCTTGTATGAATCCATACAAATTTCGATTCTCTGCAAAATTTGCATATAATCATCTTAAGGGGGGGCGAGCTGTGATGTTTCGAACCACAAACAGAGTAGACAGAAAGTCTCCTTTTTTGACACTACTGAACAAAGGATAGACGCCCGGTTTACGCCCCTGACGGGTGTTGCACCTTCCGGAGAAATGTGGGAAGAAGAATTGCAGACGACGGATTTCTCCGCCCTGGCGCCACAAATTGCCAAATGGGAGATGAACGGGTCACCTCCAGCTAGATACTATTGGAGACTTAAAGGACAATTTCACTCCCCTCCAAAAACGAACTTTTCTTGGGAAGAGAAAGAAGAGAGAGGAGTAATTTTTTGTGTGCGAGCCGAGGCTCGAGTTTCTCTTTTTGAAGTCAGAACTTTGCCGGGTAACGGTAGATAACTTATAGTGTGCTTAATAACTGATACTTAGCCTTGTGAAGGCCGACTCTCAAGATTTATTTTACTTGTTAACTACTAGTTCATGTAAGCTTATCACCGACTTTCACTGTGAACCCATATTTACTCAAGATTACGAATTAATTGTATTTTAAAAATAAATAAGTGTATGTTCAAGTTGTGATAGTCTCAATTTAACGCTACCTGAAGTGGAAACGTCACAGTGTTAAAAAATCCATATTTCTAATAAGTAAAATACATTTATACCTTTCTACTAAAGCAGATAAAGACTGTATGGACTTTATCTCTTTAATCAATATTTAATACTTTTATTTTATTATTATTATTATTATTATTATTGTTGTTACAACGACTAAAGCTCAATAAAATATTTGCTTCTTGAAATATTAATATCAGTTTGAGCCTTTAATGCTATGATTCACTAATACTGTTACTAAGATATTCTTATTGGGCAATGTTCTAAAGCATAGATTTTTTTTTTTTTTTTTTTTTTTAATGCAATTATATACATTCTACCGATATGCATATCTATTTTTCCCTTCTTTACAAAAATTGTGCGATTTTACATATTTTTTATACGTTTGTGCTAGAATCAATGTAAATTTCCATATTTACTAAAAGTTTTAACATTAAAAGCTAGTATAAATTTAAATATCTTAATATTCATAGCTAGTATAAATTTAAAATATTTACCAGCTTTATAGAATATTTAAAATGTTTTATGACGCTGATAACATAAACGGCTTATACTATTTTAAAATTTTTAGACGAATATTATACCCATGTATAAAAATGGAATGCTCACCTTTAAATAAAACTCAAAACTCTCTAAAAAAGGTTGAATATCATAGTATCGTAACAATAAATATTTATCATTTCGTTTTACGATACATTTACTCATTGAAAAACCTTTTTGGGAATTTATACAGCTTTCGTCCTTCTATATATGAATAAAATTTATCTGAAATTGCCACGTTTTAAGTAGTATTTAAGAAAACTTCTGTAAAAATTAAAATCCTGTTTCTGAATAGTAGGGGAGCGTGGGGCGGGTTGTAACAGTTTCTGGAAAATTAAGTATATTTTGAAATGTATTTACGTTTTCCTGTTTCTAATTGCTGTTTTCTATAGCATACATATTCATCTATCATATTCATAAAAAAAAAAAAAAGAAAGAAGAAAGAAAGAAACTTGCATTAATTTTGTTAATTTAAGCACAAAAAATATTTTTGCAAAATTATTTGCCAGTTACAGTTTGCTCCGGGTTTGGGGCAAATTGTAACACACGTGGAGCAAATTGTAATGGATGCAAAGGGAACCCTAACAATAAAAACGTCACTATTTCAAAATGTTTTTTTGTCATCAATCATTTATTAATTTATTAAAATATGCAATTAATAACGAATATTAAATTATAACCTTCTTGGTATAATAACAATGAATTATATCAAATGGATTATAGTAAAATAAAGATAAAATTAAAGATAAAATCAATATAGAAGTCAATCTTAATCAGAATTGAAATTAATTCAAGCAAATGGTATTTTGTTCCCTCTCATGCCTTTAATGTGTGCTCACATTTTGCAAATTAAGCATTAAACCCATTCTTCTGCCACAAAGTGGGTTTTGCACAGCTCGAATTCGCTGCTTTTTTTTCAGGACACTGTCATTAATGAGAAATTTCTGCTTTTTTTTCAACGACAATTTTTATGCAATATTCTCTAACTGTTGATTAAATCGGGATTATAATTCGGGATTAAATAATCACGGCACTGTAATATAAAAACACAGAAAATATTTCTCTATAAACATAGTCGTGGTAAAGAAGCCAAAAATATTTCATTTTAAAAAATTTCTTGAAAATGGGCGGAGTCTTCGAGATCTGGCTGTAGGCATCTCTAAAAGCCACTCCTCTAATATGCTACAACTTGCCCCAAAAGTTTGTTTCAACTTGCCCCATTGTATGATTTTGGAAATTTTGTTTATATATACAAATATATGCCGATTTATACCAAAAAATAAACATGCATTTTATAACTTAACACACAGACTTAAAAAATAGCTATAAACATTTCTATAAAGTATAAATTAACACACCTTTAATCAAAATTTACGAAGTATATATGTATATATATATATTATCCCACAAACTATCTAAAATGAAGCACGTGTACAGAACCTCTCATTAACCATTTCTGAGGACCACCGATTGTGCTTACATTATAAAGCGCGACATAAGGATTATGTTTATAAAAATATTTAATCACAAATGTTACAAACTACTTCGTAAATTGCGTGTTACTTCTTACCCCAGTGACAACTAGCCCAACGCTTCTCTACTTATGGTTTAATTCCGAAAATATTTCTTCTTCGCTATGTATTGCTCTGAAAGCTGGTAGAAGGTAAATGACATTTTCAATCACATTTAGTGCTCGTCCACCAAGCCGTTGGAGATTATCTGTGGTTTTCCCTGAAACTCGCCTGAATTCGGGCTAAGATCCCTTAAAAAGACCTAGAAAGTAGTCATTTCACCAGGCTTAGGACCTATGTGTAGTCAATATCCTTAACCCATTCACCACCACCTTCTCTGTTATATTGTTTATTTCAATCTTATTTGAAGTTTTGTGAAATTTTATATTAGTAAATAATAATAATAATAATAATAATAATAATAATAAATCAGACATATTATAAATCAGACTTAAAAATTTATATGTCAATATACGAGTAAAAGTGTGTCAGTGTGTGCATGTGCTTAATGTAATTTTTGTATTTCCATTACTTCAAAGATTTCCTTAACTAAAACTCTTCCATTAATAAATTCTTCTCTTTCCATTATGATTCTTTACAGAAAAGAAATATTTTGTGCTTGTTAGGATGTTCCTTCAAACAATCTAACAAGAGGAGTTTTCTGAGGTAGAATAAAAAGAAAGTTTGTGCTGTGTGTGAAATCTTTAAAAAAGTATACAATATCGTGTTGAAAATACTAACGAACGAAGACATCAGAGTAGCTTACATTCTTAATATATATACATAAATTGTAATTGGTCTTTTCGATCGTGATTTTAGTGTGCTTTTAACTTGAAAATATTTTCTTTTAGATGAAAATAATTAAAATAATTAAAAAATATATTTTATTTGATCTATTAAGGAAATTAAATAGTAATATTCTTTTTTACAATTTAAATTATAGTTTTTTTTTACTTTCTTCTATATGTAATATAGAGAAAGTATTGGATTCGCTAAATTTTTCGACTTCCGTTTTTTGACCGATCTACACGTTTTGGGATGTCCTGAACACGAATTGATAATATTTTTAAAATGTCTGTTTGTCTGTCTGTCTGTGTGTGTGTCTGTCTGTGTGTCTGTGGTTTCGTGTTTTCACCGAATGAAATTCAACCAAACTTGGTATATAGTTGGACCCTGGCGGGGCATTGTGCTGATTAGATTTGGGGATCAATCGGCCAGCAGGTGGCGCTGTGATCGCATTTTATGTAAACATTTAACATGGCAGTATAGGACGAAATTTCGTATTTTTCACAGTATCTCACGAACCAATGAATGAAATTGCACCAAACTTGGTATATAGTTGGACCCTGACATGGAATGGTGCTGTGAAGTAACCACCCGGAGGGGGAAGTTTCACGATGGGTATCTTTCGAAAGGTCTCGTCAATACCTTTAAAACGAATGGTTGAACCATAAATCTGTGATAATTTAAAACAATGATGTCGTTTTTCTTTTTACTTTTAACAAAAAAAAAAAAAAAAAAAAAAAAATCTTAGAAAAAAAAATCGTATTTTTTTTTTTTTAACGAAATTTAACCAAACTTGGTATTTAGTTGATCCCCGACATAAACTGGTGCTGATTACATTCGGGGATCAATAGCTCAACAGGTGGCGCTGTGATCGCATTTTTTGCAGTATAGGACAAAATTTCGTATAAATGTACATAATGAGAGTTATTTTTAACTTGTGATTGTAAAATTAATATGAGTTATTGATTATAGTAATAGTTATCTAGGAAAAAATTTCTGTGCATGTGGGGGCATCGGTTCCCCCCCCCACATGGGGGGAAGTACCCACCCGGGGGGGGCAAAGTTTCAAGACGGGTATCTTTCGAAAGATCTCGTCGATACCTTTAAAACGAATGGTTGAACTATAGATCTGTGATAATTTAAAATAAAGTTATCGATTTTTTTACTTTTAACGAAAAAAAAATCTTTTTTTTTTTTTAATATTGTTACTGACTGAATATGTATTCCTTTTAACAAAAAATATCTTTTTTTTTTTTTTTTTTTTTTTTTTTTTTTTTATATTATTGTTACTGATTGAATATGTATATAGGAAAATATAGAAGAAAGTCTTGTGGTGGCCACAACATACTAATATCAAAATTAGATTAAATTAATTTTTCGTAGCGGCAGGAGAATTTTTCAATGATGAGTATATTTGTCAAGGAATATTTGAAATATTTTAATTTACCTGTTTAAATAGTAACATTAATTAAAATGAATTTTTAATTAAAGTATTGTTTCCTAAATGCAATATTATTACATTTATAAATAAGAATAACAAAATATTAAGAGGTTTTTTTTGAGTCACATAAAATTTTTGTACGCATAAAATTATATAAAAGTAAGTAGAAACTTTTCTTTCAAATTACATACCATATTATTTAAATTAAGTCATCCCCTATAACTTGATAGCAGATTTCTTCTGCAATACCTCAATTTTTAAATAAGATTTTACACCAGCATTTCTTTTTTATATCAACATTTCTACGGTTAGTATGTTTTTCTTGTTCACGGTACCTATAATAGCTATCGCACGGTTGAGGACAGTGCTTTAAAATGCGCAAGTCATGTTTGTAGTTGACGACTTCTTTTGGCAACCGGAAAATTCTATTTTCCCCCTCTATTTTATCAGTTAATACCGATACAGTTCGCTTATTAAATAAAGAAAATATTTCTATTAATTTTTTCCGGTAACCAAAAGGTGCAAAGTTGGCAACAGTAGTCATGTTTCCCTACCAAGCAGCAATGACACATGAAAACAACAATTTTATTTTTTAACACCACTAAAATTTTAAAACGTTAATCTATTGATTCTATTACATCTGTTTTAATTTTTGTATAAAGCAGTTGCTTTAATATAAAATTAGTTGTGTTAAAAATTAAAATTGTCGCATTCATCTGGAACCCTGCTGCCGTGGCAAATTTCATGTTTTTATCAGCAAGGAAAACTGTTACCCTCATGGTTTTTTGACGCTGAATAGCACATGAAAGTATGCCAAGCGAACACTTTTTGCACTGTAGTAGTAGTTGATTTTTTAGTACTCGCTTGTACAGGTCCTGTCTACAACTATAGTTGCCAAATTTGTACCTTTTAACTATTGAGAAATTTTATTTTTATTTATTATTATTAGTAGTATTATTTACGATATCAGTGATAACCATTACAGTTCCATGATTAAATAAAGATTACATATATTAGATATATTTCTATTAAATTTTCCCGGTAGCCAAACGGAGCTAAGTTGGCTAATGCCTACCAAGGTTACAAAATTTGGCCTTTATTTTATTCAATAGTCACCATTAATTTTTATTTGTAACGTTTGATTAATCACTTCGAAGATGGATAGCCTATTATGTGTATCAAATGTCACTTCTCAAAATTATTGGTGACGGTTGAATAAAAAAATGGCCACATCTGGCAACTCTGATGCCTACAGCCCCTATAATAATAATCGCCATCTGTTTGCCTCGGAAAACGTCAGCTTTCCCGCTTGCTTCATTTTATCACTGTAATCGCGTTTTAAAATTAATGTTTTATCATGTGCTACGTCAAGTTTAGTAGAAATAGCAAGAAATGCATTAATAATATTTATCATTTATCTGTAAAAATATGCGTACTGATTAAAAGTGGAAAACCTTCTTTTAAGCTACAAGTACGAAAAACAATAAATAGAACCCTAACAGATAATGACCAAAACAGTTCCTATGGCTTGGTAACCTACTGACTTGCTGTACACATATGACAACCCTAAGGGGAAAAAAATGTGGATGCTCCAGGCAGGGCCCGACTTAGACTACCTGCAGCCCCGGGGCAAGCCTATTCTGGGGGGCCCCCTTGCAGTGGCATAAGAGGTCTTTAGGTTGCAGAATTTCTGTATTCGCCTGTAGGGGGGCCCCTTCCAGAAGGGGGGCCCAGGGCATTTGCCCCGTATGCCCTGCCGTAAGTCAGGGCATGGCTCCAGGTCGTGTATATAGAAGCATTTATCTTTTGCCCGATCGTCTAATCAACAATCTTCCGGTTAGGTTGGCTAGTATGGTGCTTGATTACCCATAAATTTATTATAACAATAACAATAAAATACATATTTATTTTAAACAATGAGGCATCATTTATTGTATCATAATGTTCGGCGTATCATATTCAGGTAACGTGTAATTCCTCCATCAGTAATGTTATTTAATAAAACAATCTATATATTTCAAAGAAACAGTTCGTACAAATATATCTTTATTTGTCAAATAAAATTTCTGGTGCAAATCTGACATATCTAATCTACGGATTATACACCGAAAATTACAGTAATAACTTATTTTAATTTACAATAGAAATGATGATACTTCATGGATGAAACCTATTATTTCAAGTACAGATTTTTTTTTTTTTTTTATATATATAATTAATCAGCATTTTAGAACGACTAGTGAATGGCCATTCTGTTGGTTTAATGAATTCTTAATAATTTCTAATATGCGAATATGTAATAATGTTTGAATATCAGGGTGTTCACAGATCACATTTTTTCCCTGATTCTTCCACCAATATTTTTCTGTCGAAATTTTTAACATTTTGTTTGCACCATTAATTAAGTGGAAATTATCATATAAATATTCTGGTATCATATAAATATTAAAGACAAATCTCTATCGACATTCAAAACATTAAGTAATTAACGGTTGTAAAAATAAAATAAAGTAAGAGAAGTCATTAAATAAACAAAAGAGAAAATTAAAATAGGGTATATGAGTATGTTGTTTAAATTAGCGCTACTGCCCTTCAAATAATTTGAACCGATAGATCATAATAATAAAGAAATATGTGTTGGATCCCTGTAAAAATCTATGAATGCTACACTCACTAAAATCTATATAGTTCGGAAGACAGTGACCTATAACAATTATATTAATTTTCAGCTCAATCGAATAAGACGTTTAGACGCTATCGCGCTTTAAATAATTTGGGTCCGTAAGCCACAATGATAAAGAATTTTTCTTTGTGTCCCTGTAAAAAGACTATAAGTGCTAGATTCTCTAAAATTCATACAGCCCGTGGGAAAATAATCTATAACATGCATATAAAATTTCGGCTCAATCGACTATAGCGTTTAGACGTTATTGCACTTTAACGAATTTGAGCCCATAGGGAATAATATAAAATATTTTTCTCTGTGTCGTTGTAAAAAAAAAAAAAAAACTATAAACTCTAGATTCATACTAATTTGTACAGTTTGTGCGACGGTGACTCATAACAAGTGTGTAAATTTTCAGCTCAGTCGAATAAGGCATTTAAACGCTATCGCAATTTTCAAAAAATTGGGTCCATAAACCATATTAATAAGGAATTTTCTTTTGTGTCCCTGTAAGAAATCTTGAACCTGCAACTCCCCAGATTCAACAAAATCAATAGGCTTCATACTATGATGGCCTATAACATACAAACCAGATTTTATGTAATTCGATTAAAGCGTTCAATCGGCTATTTCTAAACATTGCTGGGAGGAAAACCATAATTTTAAATTTAATTCAGCTAAAATAATTTGCAGACCTAAATCCATTCATGAACTCAATTTCTTTGAAGCTTTTCATATTTATAAAAATTTTAAAAACCTTGTAAATTGTGATTTCGCTATTCCCTGTTTGTCAGACTGTTGGAAATTTTATATTCAGTCCACATTTTCTTAATTTTTCTACTGTTTACACAGCTAACTTTCCTAAATTCCTATTGGCCACTCTCCCCACCTTTCCCGTAATCCTATTGGTAGAACTAAATCCGGCCCCTCTCCTATATATACGAGCACTTCTCCTGATTCAGAATCCTTTTTGCACTGAAGACGGTACTCTTCAGGCTACCGAAACAGCTGTATGCATTTCCAATATTTTTCTTTGGTGTTTCTGACGTAGTAATTTATTCGGGTTTTAATATTCCAACGCCAAGTCTCCTGTTATTATAAGTAGATAAATACTCTAAAATGATAGTGGTGAAAAAAAGAAGGCGGAGCTAACAATACTACGGAATATTAATTAGTATGTTGGCAAGTATGTCTTAAACTCTTGAAACAATCATTATGCAAATTCAAGTCAGCACTTCATTATTGGTGTTTTACAACCACCTAAAATTTCAGTTCTCCCGCTCTACTCTTTCCCCCCGATCCCCTATGTGCGCAATCTGTCCTGCCACGTGATCTGTTCTAACTTTACCTTACGTATGAAACAACTTATTCGTTAGTAGGTATTTCTCTTTAAATAATAGAAATTGATGAATCTTGGATATATTTTATTTAATATTTTATTAGGTATCTTGTTGTATTAAGGCTTTAGTACTGTATACGAAACACGTATTAAAGAAAAAGAAAAAAAAAAGGTTATTTATTATATAAAAATCATTTTTAAAAATTAAAAATCAAAAAGTTATAATTTAAAGAATGTATTAAAAAAAAAAAAAAAAAAAAAGGAAAAGAAAAAAGAAAGAAAAGAATAAAAAGAAAAAATAAATAAAAGAAAGAAAGAAACAAGAATTTTGGGGTTTTCAAATTGATTGCGGATACTACAGGGATGGAACACGGGCGCAGAATTCATACCACTATCAATGTAAGAAATTTTTCTACTTCTTAAATCAACGATATTATAGATAGAGAAATTTCTTAAACGGATTCCGGTATGAATTCTGCGCCCGTGTTCCATCCCTGATACTATTGAAGTTGTAAAATTATTACGAGAGGGACATATTAGAGGGCTCTGATGTCTCCGCTAGACGGGAATTTACTACGGTCAAATTTTTCAAAGCCCGGTTTCACAGTAAACAAATACATTGTTTTAAGAGTGTGGGGGCAGATGAAAACCCCGTAAGCAACACCAAGATTGGTTCTGCTGTGGTAAGAATGTTCTGAAGTCAATTGCACATTAAGCAAACGGACTGTTTCAAGATCATGACACAGGAAGACGATGCCGAAATTGCCATCGAGCGAAAATTTGCTACGATTAGGATTTTCGAATATACTTCAACAGGTGGAACTAAGCGGAAAATTGCTGCAGTTAGAATTTTATAAGGTATTTGCACTAGGAGCGAACAGGGAGTTGAAGTTTCTGGAACGGGGAAAAGGCGTCGCTATCCCAACTGAACAAGTTTAATGCGATCAGTTTATTCAAGGATCGCGAGCAAGATTGTCGCTGAAGGTGACTAGTAGATTATAATTTTATATCTGTCAGTTTACAAATGTAAGGCTAATGCGAGCTAAATGGAGGAATAAAATAATATCGAAAGCTTTAAGTAAAGGTTGTCCTCGAGTCCTAATTCCAAACAATTTTCCTAAAGTTCCTCTACCAATGCAATACGTTAAATGCGAACGTTCTAGTTCTTAATTATTCTTCAGTTAATCCGTTAGGATTATCTGATTTCAAGAGTGATTATATTGGCCAAACTACAAGCAATGCACCAATGATTTAAATTCTATTATACAAGCTTTCTAACTATTTTTTTCTGGTAATAGATACATAATTGTTTTATGTCTGGTGTACGGATAATTAATTACAGATATTTTACTTCTTGGCTATGCGTTCAACACCTATTTTATTACACAGACACATGCAAAAAATAAAATAAAAATAGAAATGTTTGACAAGAGAGTGTTCAAAAAGACACAATATTATTTTAAAATCAGAAAGAAAGAAAGACAACAAACATTGTGAAATTTTCTTTTTTTAAAAAAAAATTTACATTTTATCAGAAATAAGTAAACAAAAAATTACAGAAACATTTAAATTCCATCATTTTTTGAGCCAATTATTATAATATAAACATTGAGTATTCATCTTAAATTGGCAAAAAATGTTCGGTGAAAATATGCGCATATAAAATAATTAATTTTTATATATCATGTAAAAACAAATAAGCAAACAATAAGTTTAAAATTATAAATTTTAATTATAATGATTTTTATATTTACATTGACCTTACACTAAAATTAAACAAAATCTCCCTTCTATTTCCAGCCGTTTAATTTTAATAATAATTAAAATAATAAAGAAAACGATATAAATATAAAATTTGCTGATAAAATTTCTGTAAGATTTCTGAATGGAGTCTTTAAAAATCTCCCAAATTCCCCCCCCCCCCCCCACTCATTTTCCTATTTTAACAAATATTCTTTAAATTGTCTGTCATAATAATTGAAATTTTATTTCAAGATTCAGTAATAAACTCATTTAAAACGTCTTTCTTTTTCTTTTTTTATTAATCATCAGCATTCAAGGAGACATTCGTTTAGTTATACAAATTCAGATTTACTTTTTGTATCTGCAAAGAGCGCAATAATTTTACAGTTATAAACTCTTTTAAAAGTAGATTAATGTTTTTTTTCTTTCTCTCTTTTTAACTTCCTGAATTTCCTCTTTTTTTTTTTTTTTTTCATATTTGCAGGGCAAATGTAAGTAACAATTTGCTACCACTATTTCTGTGTAATACACATTTATCTATATTTTTCTTCATTTTTGAGTTTTGAAAAATGTAATGAGTAGTACTTGTTACATATTTCCGAAAATATTTCTTCTCTGCTAGATTCTAATCTTGAAGCTGGTAGATGGGAAATGACGAGTTCTACCTCACGTCCCACCGTTTGGGTGATTCCATGGTTTCTCTAAAACATATAAATACAGGCTAGAATACCTTAAAAAGACCCTGAATACGGGCATTCCCCCCAAGCTAAGAACGTATGTGTAGATAATCTGTCATAATCACTATACCACCACCTTATCCGCTATATTCTTTATTTCCTGTTTAAAGTTTTGTTAGTTTTTATATTAGTGAAGGAAATTATAAATTCTATTTATCAGACTTAAATAAAATTGCATAAATATAGGAGTAAATGTTTGGCAATATGTGCATGTACCAAATGAATTTTTTGTATTTTTATTACCTTAACAATTTCCTTAAATAAAACTCTTGCATGAATAAATTCGTCTCTTTTCATTCTTTAAAATAAGATTCTTTAAAGTAAGAGGAAAAGATATACTGCGCTTGTTAAGATTTTATTTCAGACATTCTAACGAGGGGATTTCTCTGAGGTAGAAGGAAAAAAAATACTTTGCGCTATGTATGAAACCATTCAAAAACTTTAGAATATTCTGTTGCAAATACTAGCGAACTAACACATCAGACTAGCTTGGATTCTAATCATGAAAAACGGCAGTTTTTCGAGTGACGCAAGCGGAAGCCCAAACTGAACGCTGCGAACTCATATATACGGCTAGTTTGACATCAGAGAGATTTGTAAAAGCCGACACTTAATATCTCAGCAAATATGCCATATTTTGTTCTGATCTTTTCAAAATAGTCTTTTATCTACGGTCTTAATCTATCCTTAAAATTTTACATTTCTACATGCAGTATGTTTTGAGATCTGAATCTCAATTTAAAGCCAAAAAGGGAAAACGATTGGTGTAATGGACTAAATTCTGAAAAATATCTCTAAAACGGCTCGAAGGATTTTCATAAAATTAATATATGCTGTTAATAGGATCTTTCTTAATCTAGTAACGTCTTCGTTTTTTTCAGGAAAACTCTTGTTTTTTATAAAAGTTGTTTTAAAAATAGAACTATATTACTCCGCCAATTGCATGCTTTTCTTCGGCGAAAATGGCCGTAAATCGGTTCTTACTTCTTGCTTCCAAGGCTTTGTTGGTTGGCTGACCAACGTGAATGCAGTCAATAACTTTTTGTTATGAAGAAAATATTTTTAATTTTAAAATTTCCCATTTCGTCAAAAAATTATTTAGATAATATTTAAAGTAAAAGAAGTATTTTGTAATCATAGATATTCTATTTCATCGTTATTTATAATGAATTAATTTCTTTTTAAAGCGAAAAAGTTTATCACTCATGCACACAAATTTATACCATGGTTCATGATCTTTGGAGCGCATGCGTACATCCAAAATTTTTGGCGCTCGCTGACTCGCTGTAGACAGGCGCTAATTGTTTACCATCGAGGTTTGCACTGTATTATTCCGCCCATTCCGCCAATCAAGCTTTCAGTTTCATCTTTCATTACGTTTTTCTATTTTATTGTATCCTAATCCGTGATTACTTCGAAGTGCATTATTTAATTAGAAGATATTCTAGTTGAAAACCCTAAATTAATTAATATGGGAAGGTTTAAATAAATGATTTCAGAAAAGCAAAACTTAATATTATGTTTGCATCTAGAGGTACGTGTTTTATTATGGTTACATATTTTTTTTCGATTAGTCAATAAATGTGTTTATATATCTTTTTGATCTGTTTGCACTGCCAAGCCTAAACAAATTATTACTCATAATCGCCTGTAATTTTCAAAATATGCCTGTTTTTTAGTTCCATGTTTATGTATTGCTCGGTAACCTGTTTCAATATTCAGACATTCCTACCCAAGAAATTTGTTTGAATAATAGAATAATTTCAATAAATAAATAAAATTTCAGAATAAAAATATAACTTTAAAAATAATTAAACATTAAAATTTAAAAACAAAGCAAAATATATATGTTATGTAACCTAAAAGTAAATTTCTTTCTTATTTTCAGCAGAGGTCAATCTAGGTTTTTGAGAATGGTAACCCACTTATAATTTTTACAGTTTGTGAAAATAAAAAATGCTCTGAACAATTACCGACTTGTACAAAATAATTTTGAAATACAATTACATATGATAAAAATAGAACAATTGTAAAATAACTATAGATGTGATTGGGTAAATACCAAAATTAAAGATTTTCAAATCACTCTGTAATATGATAATAATAAAATATAAGAAGGAGCTTTCTAGCAGCAAGCGCTGCAGATTATTCCGATAAACTTATTATGGACAGCAGTAAAGTATGCTTTTTGGATTACCAGTTTAATAGTTTAATCACAATTGCTTACATGCTGTTATTTCGCTGCTTATCAATAAAATTTGCACTTTTTTTTTCTTTTTCAAGCTATTCCTGAAATATTTTTTGCTTACATTTCGCCATAATACACAATTATTTTTATTTTTTATCTATAAAGTCTGCGATTTTTTGAAAACTATTTTGAATTGAGCGATAATTTCACAGCTTGTTAATAAAATATGGAATCATATTGCTGCTTATTGAGAAACTTTATTTTTCACAATACAAATAATTACTAAGAATAGAGTATTTTGTTGCAAATTGATAAAATTCTTTTTTTTTTTTCCACCAAAGCTATTTCTCAAAATCCATGATAATTTTGTGGCCTGTTATTGAAATACAGAATCATTTGTATTTTCTGTATCTATCATCAAATTTTATGTTTAATAATATAAATAATTGCCAAAATTCATCATTATTTTGTTGCCTATCAATAATTTTTTTTTTTTTTTTTTTTTTTTTTTTTTTGTTCAGTTCTGTTTACCAAAATATGCAATAATTTTGTAATCTGTTATTAAAATGCACAAGCATTTTGCCGCTAACAGTTCAAGGTAGGCATTATTTATGAAATCAAGCATAACAGAATTTTACCCCAAAAGGCAGAACTAAATTTGCTTTTACAAAATAATTAGCTAGTTATTAGGAATGTACTGAATATTCAGTATATATATTCGATATTCGACCGTAATGCTGAATATGAAATTATTTGGCTAGATGAATCTAAAGATTGATTTTGAATTTTATACTATAAAATAAATAATGTAAAAAACTATCATCTATTCAGATACAGTCAACCGTCGAGCAAAAGGTGTGCTTATTTAGTATTTTAAGGACAAAAAAAATGTGAAAAGAGGAGGGGCATTTAACTGAGTAAAGGATTTTATGGTATTTTACGGTATATATAAAATAGGTAAATACACTAAAACGTTATCTAAAACGTATTTGCATAATTAAATCTGCTATTTTGCCAATTATGGCCATTTCTACGATCTGAAGATTAATGTTTGAAATTATAAAATATTTTAATGTTTCCCTTTCATATGTAAATTTCATGTATCTTAAATTAAATCTTAGAGCATAATAACTTTTATATTCTCTAAGAATTATCTGAGGATGATAATTTCGCATCTAAAAAAGATGTTAAGAATAAAGTTATCAGTTTTGGTTTTAGTAATTCACTATGCTGTAAGTATCAAAATGTAGCAATGAACCTAATTATGTATATACACTACAAAAGTTCTGCATGAAAGCGTGCTGTTTACCATTTAACTAAATTTTATGTTCAAAAGCTTTTTTTTTGTAATTTTAAGATGTGCAAATTTTCATATATGCTTCAATTATTCTTTCTTGCAACTACTCGGTATTCGGTGCTCGTCCAAGCACTCAGCAACTACTCGGTCAAAGTGCTATTTGGTGTAGCACTAATATCTAACAAAAGTTGTTTTTGTTAACAACAGTA
The DNA here is from genome assembly GCA_963930645.1 of Salticus scenicus. Classification (NCBI taxonomy): domain Eukaryota; kingdom Metazoa; phylum Arthropoda; class Arachnida; order Araneae; family Salticidae; genus Salticus; species Salticus scenicus. The sequence goes on along the minus strand of OZ005659.1, from coordinate 204,053,803 downwards.
CTTAAATAAAGATTATATCTTTAAAATCGAGTTAACAAGGAGTGCACATATTTTAGATAATGTTGCCATCTAGGACATTTTAGGAGATCAAACAAATATTATGTCCACCCCCGTTAAAAAAGGTGATACATGATACAAGTAAAAAAATAGTGAATTTGAGTTTGTCATATGAAAAGCCCAGTGGCAGAAACGCCGCGACACGGCGACATAGTCACGGACACAGAAAAACGGCTTGCAGACAGTTTTTGTCTGCACTAATAAAAAAAATTGACCCTAACTTCCAGACACTCTTTGTCTGTACTACTAAAAAAAAAAAATTCCCACAACTTTAAGACAGTTTTTGTCTGCAGTCATAAAAAATTGTCTGCAATTTAGATATTTTTGCCCACGACAATGCACTACTGATGTATGACGTCTTAGACGCTCTGTGGTAGGAACTCTAGAGCTCCCTATAGGTGCCTTGGAAGGAACACACAAAACAGTGCTTAACAAGGGCGACCTAGGAGCCTAGATCTCCCTTGATAGGCAGTGTTATGCATGTATTCTTTTTCTCCTGTTACCTGTTACTGAGATTCTACGGGAATGTAGGAAAGTGCTAATTTCATTTAAAACCGCTCCAAAAATTCTCCTCCACTTCAAAATTCTCTTATAAAAATTTCTGTATCAAAACTAAAATTTTATTATTTATAATTATTTATATTGTGTTGTGTCAAACATTGCTATGAAATATTTAATTGAATGAGTTAAACTTATTATTTTATAATTGTTTATACTATATTATTTTGTAGTAAAATTGTATTGTGTATTGTTGCACGAGATCACCACGGTTGTTAACCCCCCCCCCCTCCTCCCAGATTGCTGCTTTCAGGCTTTTTGAGTACAGATTACGAAATTTTAAAAACCTGTCGCAGACAGCTACAAAATTTTATGTCACTGGGATGAAAAGTGTCCCACCTAAGCTATATCATGCAGTTTATCCACCTGAGTGAGAGGCATTTTTGTTAGTTTTATTGTAAGCTAGTCAATGCTTTATTGTTATCTTTAAGTTGATTTTTCTCAAAGATTATTTTTTATTACTGGGGTGCAACATGATGTTGTCATCTAAGAAAGTTTAAGTATTTATTGAGGAATCTAACAGTTAATAACTTTCTTTGCTGTGAGCTCAGCATCATGCCACTGTGTATTGTAATATTTTCTAGTAATTTTCTACATTTAAATCAATCACCATTTCTGAAAAGGAATTTTTTATGTTAATTTCTCATAATTAAAAAAGTAAAATATTACTAAATGTAAATGGTACTATTTAAATAGTTCGAAAAAAATTAGGAAGTTGACAGCTGATTGTCAGTAATTAGCTGGCCAAATATTCGGCATTCGGCCAAAATCATTAAATAAACAGATTAACCATGAAAAGTGTCTAAAACTGATTATTTTCGTAGAGCTAAAGTTTTAATTAATACAGACATGGTACAATCTTACAGAAAAAAAGGCTGAACTTTTCCCGATCCCCCTCCCCCCTCAAAAGTGGTATCAGGCAACTGACACAATATAAATTTTTCAATAATAAAAATAATGTTAAATTTGATTGCATACATGCACACACAATAAACAAAATCAGAACAATAAATCTCATATTGAATATCATATTAATTATAATTAAAATAGTTCTAAGTGCTTAAAAAACAGACAAACTTATTACGTATACTTGAAAATAAGTTTATTCTGTAGAAGCATTGTTTGCTCGGGCAATTGATTAGCAGAATAATGTAGTTCTAGTTTATTAGGAAAATGCAGTTGAAGAGCTATTTCTTTTTCATTTTCTCAAAGTTTGAATTTGACATTTCTTGAAAGCCAATCACATAGAAATTGCTAATAATATATTGCACAAATTCAGGCTGACCCCCCCCCCCCCCTACACATGTCCAAAAAGTTTTAATGCAGATTTGCATTGATCCCAAGAATAATAATTTTCAAGCTTAAAAAGGCTGAAAAGTAACATGTCTGTTAATATCTTTACTTTTTCTTTTCCTCTTGAATTTCATTCTGAACACCACTGAAAACAGAAAACTCTCTTGCGGTAAACATTGCAAAAAGAGCCATTCTGCCACTTTTTTCTTTTTAACTGTGGTATGCTCATGCATGCAAGAACATAGCAGCGCCGGATCTAGGGGGGGGGGGCTAGGCTAAAAGTACTGACATTCATAATTGAATATTACAATTAGAAATTTTTCATTAATATGGAATAACATCTTGAAAAATCTTAGCCTCCCCCCCCCCCCAAAAAAAAAAAAAAAAAAAAAAAAAGTTTTAGATCCGCCACTGGAACATAGTGCATGAATAAGTTGTCTGCATTTTCTTTTTTGTTTAGAAACAGAATTTACTATTAATTAAAGTGAATTAAATTACATTTAGTTTAAATTAATATTTTGTATTTTAGAAGATTAATTTCTCAAGTAAATGTTTGAATATTGAAGTGTGGAACTTTAAAACAGGCATATTCGAAAAATAGAGGTTACAAGTGATTTGTTTATACTTGAAGATATTTTTGTTTTAGCCAACAGATCAACAGACATTTATTTACTTTTCGGAAATATGAATAACTACATTTTAGAAAATAAAACTATAAAACACTTGCCTCTAAATCATAGTAATGGAAGTGTATATTTATAATTTATTTTCCTTGTAGCTGCAAATCTTATGCATTTCATGAATTGCTAATAGAATAGGGATAATTTTGGATTTGGGTATGAATTATATTTCATGAAATAAAATGAAAACTAATAATTTCATATGCCTACAAGAATTCACATTTATATACATCATCATTACCTATAATTATATACTGAAAATATATTAGCAACATTGAAATTGACACAAAAAATATTTTAGTTTTTGAAGATGGCAATTCAATCAAAACAAGTACTTTCAAACAGTGCAGCTAATTAACATGCTGCTATATATTTTCCAAATTTAGGTATATACTGCACATTATATATGTTTACTTTAACATTTTATCGAATTGAAACATTTGGGGAGCAAATGTTCAAATCAAGTTTTTTCTTAAAAAAGAAAAAAAAAAAAAAAAAAGAGTTATTTTTTTAATTTATTAGTTTTTTTTTTTTTTTTTTTTTTTTTTGTCTGAAAAATTGTATCTAAAGGTGAAAACATGGTTTGAATGTTTGCTCCTCGTTTATGTTTTAATAGTTTTAATGTAATTAATGATTTTAAAACATGGGGTACTTTGGGTCAGGGTTGTTCGGTTTTTTCCATAGTGGAAAAAACCTGGTTAAAATCGCCCCGGACAAAATACCGTTTTGTCCACTATTAATTATTTGCGAGTCCTAAATTAAAAATTACATTTATTCTTTCCATGTATATAAAACAATTCTTTATCATTATGTGTATGTGAGAGCTTGTGAAATACGGTCGCCATTGGCGACCAATATTTTTTAAAACTAGTAATAATGTTTTCAACTTTAAGGATTTTTTTTTTTTTTTTAATATATATATTTTGGTGAAAGAATTGGTCCCGAAATCGGGCTCCAATTCTACTTTCGCTGTTTTGCCCTCACCACTTTTTGAGACACTGTGTTGAATTAGGGAATTTACACATCTCCGTGCATGTTTCACAACTCTGTGTTAAATTATTGCACCGTTTTAGGGAATTGGTTTACACTGCTCCTGTCTGTGCATGCTATCGATCTGGTGCTGAATTTTTGTACCTGTGTAATGATGTACCATTGCCGATGGTGTATTAATTTAGAGAAAATAATAAAACCAGTTTCATCATGTTAAATTTAAACATGTGTTTCCTGATGTAAAAAATAAATCATTCCAGCCTAATAAATAATTGATTTTTAGTTGGTATAATAATTGGTATATAGAATCTTAATTTCTATATTCCAGGGGTGCAGAAAATGTTCAGACCTCTGAAATTTCCCCCAAAAATAACGCATCAACCTATTATCTGAAAGTTTCTTTTCTTTTTTTTTTTTTTTTTGGGGGGGGGGGTAACGGGTATTTAAAGGGAATACACTTGTAAAAGAAGAATACAGCTGTTAATTTGTAGTTTAATATTCGAAAATTTGTTTTTTCAGTAATTTTTTCTTACTTCCGTTTTCATTTTTATTTTATTCTAAGATAATAATTATTCAAAATTTCCCCAGACAGCCAGAATTTCCCCCGAACATCGTTCGCACATTCGGACATATTCTGCACCCCTGCTATATTCAAGTAAATTTTGAAACTGAATAAAAAGAAAAAAAAAGAAAGAAAGAAAATGTTGGAGAATATTTTTTTATGGGCTACCATAATTTTTTGTTGGCGACCATATTTTTTAATAAATTCCTGAACCCTGTGCAGGGTTTAAACTGCCATAAGTTTTTTTAGCATTTTGCTAAAACATGTTGGTCAGAATTTCACTAAAAAGCTAAAACTGGATAACTATATAAAATATCTCTATATAATAACTCAGATTTTTTTTTTGTAATATTTGCAGGCAAAAACTACGAAAGAACTGAAATTTTTGGGAATCATTATTTGTATAGTAATATCTACCACTACACTTTATTTAATTTTTAAATTGCTTTTTCATTTTACATGTATGATATGAGTACCTCTTTTTCTATTGTTGAAATCAAAACACAGTTTTCCTGATTCATATTTTTAAAGTCACAAATATAGATGCTTGGTTAAAATCATCAATGAACAAAAGGAATAGAAAACAAAACTGAGGATAACAAAGCTAACAAGGAACACCGTGTCTGGCTGTGATTTTAATGAAACTTTAATTTCTGATAGAGGGCATGTACCAAATATTTTTTATCACAGAAATTTTTGCTATCATCCATGTTTTCTCTATTTATTGAATTTTTAAAATGTTAAAAACCACATCAGCCACATATCAACAGTAAGCTCCGCCTTTGGGTGTGACTTAAAAATACTAAATGATTTTGCGCTTTCATGTTTAAGTTACAAATGAAAATTTATAGTAGTACTGAAAATTATTTCAACTGAATTATTCATTTGAGTATTCACTTGCTGTATACACCGTGACCAATAAGTTCTCATACACTTTCAAATGTTTATTACAATAACACAAAATAAATCATACAAAAACTTTTTGCATCAAATTAAAGTAGCAATCATTGAGTATCTTTACAATAAATCCTTTGGAATAATTCCGACTTTTAGTTTCTTAACGAGCTTAAGTCTTTTTTGAAATCGATCACATGCGGCACGCACGGCTTCCATTGACATTTCCTACCATATCTTTTGAATTACATTTTTAAATTTGCTCAAATCAGTGATTTTATAGTTATTCAGTTGGGAGAGCATATATGACCACGCAAAATTATGAAGGGGGTTCATATCGGGGGAGTTAGGGAGTCATTCGTTCTTTGGCAAAAAGTCAGCTAAATTTTGACTGCACCACTCCTGAACCACACGTGCGGTATGAGAAGGGGTACCATCTTGTTTTAAGCAGAAATATTCCGCCCCATACATTCTCTGGACATTTGGGAGTAAAACGTTTTCCAAAACCTCAGTTTTATAATATTAGGCATTGATTTTTAACCCCTTATCAACGAAAACTAACGGGAGTTTTCCTCTTTTAGAAATAGCGGCACAAACCATCAGAGACGAAGCATTTTGATAACGCGGAACGTAATGTTGGCTCTCAGGGTTGTTATCAATAGAAACTGACCATACTCTGTCATTTTTGGGGTTGAGACTTTGCTGTAAACTGAATAGTTTCCCGTCTGAAAAGACAAATTCATCCCCAGCGTGCCAAGCAAGAATTTCTTCCACCCTTTCCTTCCATTTCATCTTAGCAGACTCTAAAACTCCGTGAATTTTAAGTTTCCTATAAACCTTGCACCCAAGATCCTTTTTCAGAATGTTTAGCATTGACTCATTCGATATTTTAAGCTCTCGTGCTAATTTTCTAGCAGATCTTTGTCCGTTTAGTCGTATCCTTTCCCTGGCCCTTTTTGCAGCCTCTTTTGTCCGAACGGACTTCGGCCTGCCAGATCTTTTTCTGTCATCGACAGAGAACGTCTTATTATACCTTCTGATAGTTCTGTAAATGAAATATCTCTTCACCCCCAGGGCTTTGAAGTCTCTGAAAATTTCACCGGCTGCTCTTCTTTGACGAATTTATTTAACAGAATTTCTCTCAATTTCTTCATTCTACCTAATTAAAGAAAAATTATAATTACTACGACATATACACTTGCAATAGCTTTATAACTTACACTAAATTGCCTGCAAAATATTTGGGACTACAGCAACACATATGTACAACTTTTTAACGTGCTTCAAAAGTTGTATGAGAACTTATTGGTCACGGTGTAAATACAAATTTTTCGCATATTTTTGAGTAAAATTTGATAGCATATCAAATATGAAAGAAACGCCTCTCTCTCATTGAAATCTGAGCCGGACGCTTGGGTGATGTTCCTTGAAAGTAAAAGAAATCAATGGTATCCAAAGAATTAATTAACTTTCGAAAAAGCTAAAATAGTGCTTGCCTATTTTCGCTAAAATGCTAAAGTAATTTTTTTGCCAGGTTAAACCTGTGTATGTAAATAAAATCAATTTAAATATTTCAAAATAGACATAAATGATTGAAATAGGCATGCAAATTTAACAATATTTAATAAATAAATATATCTATTTCTAAGGGTGAATTGGGTGCAAAAGTATAGTTTATAGTTTCAATTTTAATTCCCCTCCTTCCCCCCCCCTCCCCACTGCTTTCAACTACATTATCATCTCCTCCCTCATAGTCGTAAACACCTTTAAAAAATTTGTTATTAAGCATGATGAAATGAATGATTCACATATATTTCATGGAATTTTTTACTTTCTGAAAATACATAGGTAAGGAAAGTATTGTCATTATAACAAAAATTTGACGTGAAGTTGGTGTATCTACATGTTTGAAGTTCCATGAGTTCATTTTTGCTGTTTTACGATAATGTATGTACATATCTGAGTAGAGTGAACACAATATTGTCTAAATGCTTTGTTCAAATGAGCTAAAAGTTGGTGCATATGTTATAGGTTATCGTAGTACAAACTGTATACATCTTGGAGAATCTAGCACAATTTTATTTATTTATTTTAACCAGGACACAAAGATAAATTCTTTATCATTATAGTCTATGGGCTCAAATAATTTAAAGTGTGATAGCATCTGAATTCCTTATTCAGTTCAGCTGAAACTTTTATATACATGTTATCAGTCATTGTTGAATGAATCGTATAGATATATTTTGCTGAATCTAGCATTTATGGTTTTTTTTTACAGGGAAATAACGAAAAATTCTGTAATATTATGGCCTATAGTCTGAATTTATTTAAAATGTGATGGCGTCTGAAGCCTCATTTGATTGAGCTTTGAATTCATATACAAATTATAAGTATATGTCACACAAACTATATACATTTTGGTGAATCTAACACTATTAGTTCTTTTACAGATATACACAAAATAATTTGGATGCATTCCAATCCATTAAACAATATATTATTTGTGAGCAAATAATCAAATAATTTTCTCGATTGTTTATTTAATGACTTCTCTTACGTTATTTTATTTAAACAACAGTGAATTACTTTCATGTTCAGAAAGTCGACTGGAGTCACTCAACATTTTTATTATTTCTCTTTAAGTTTCTGCATATTTATCAAATTGATTATATATATATATATATACAGTTATACACATGTCACATTTATATTATTAAAGACATTACTTTTGTGAAAAATAAATAAATAACTTTTCTATGTGGAAGTAAAATTTAACTTTGTATTTTTTTCATCTGGAATTTCTATTACCAAGTAATAATTTTTTTTTACAAAATTAAAATAAGAAATATATTCAGAAAATTCAAAGTCGTTAAATTAGTACCCATTTTCCAAAAATTTATTTTTTAAATTTTTAGTATTTCATTTTGTGGTTAAAAAAAGCAATTTGTGTGAAAATTTGCATTTTTGAACGAAAAAAAAAATATAAAAATTTTTAAAAATCAATTTCTTCGAAAATGAGTACCAATTTAATAATTGTGAATTTTCTGAAAGTGAAAACGGAATTTAAAAACTACATTTGGTAATGAGTAATTTCTATATATAAAAAAAAAAAAAATTACTGTCGCTGGCGTCAAATTTTTTTTGTCTGCGACAGCATCTTCTCGCGGAGGGCAGGATCCTTCGCATCATGAGAGGTATCAGTGTGTTCCGAATACTTCAAGGAAGACATTTCAGCTGCTTAGAAATTTCTATCATTTTAATTAAAGAAGTTATTAGCTATAAACGACAAATTTATGAAAGTACTCTATTTGCCACCTTGAAAAAAGTTTCTCCCAGTGACGTTGGTCTTCTGTCATGAAGTCATTTTACACGGGAAAAATAAAATACGATCCATGGTTGTAAGTAGGTAGGTTGGATTTAACATCGCCCAAGTACTGCACTATGGGTAATTGGTGACTGTCTGGGAAGCACTTCTAGGGATGTTCCAGAGACATCACAATTTTGATCCTCCATGGAGGAGATTCCCCAGACGTATATTTTTGATGGGAACATGGAGGACTTTGTGGCCACGACAGATTTTATGTGCACCAGACACCATTAGTGCACACGACGGTCTTTGACCGGCTCAAGTATCGAATCAGCAATCTTCCAATTATGAGCTCGGTGCTTTATGGACTGGCTATACCGCTGCTCGGAACCATGGTTGTAAAAAATAAATGTCAGTGTTGCTATTAATAACTTTTTTTCTCTACTTTTAGAAAGTAAATTTTCTTACATGGGAAAATTAAAATATCCATGGTTGTAGGTAGGTAGGTAGTTAGATAGGTTGGATATGACATTGGCCATTACTGCACTATGGATAATTGGCGACGATCTGGGGCATACCCCTAAGTATGTTTCGGAGACATGCCATCACATTTTTTATCCTACACGGAAGAGATGGCTCCCCCGCTTCGGTGACCCAAAAAGGTATAGTTTTGATGGGAATATGGAGGATATTGTCGCCACAACAGATTTTACGTGCACCAGCCACCATTAGTGTACACAACGGTCTTTGGCCAGCTCGAGTACCGAACCCGCAATCTTCCAATTACGAGGTCGGCGTGCTATCGACTGGGGTGCCGCGGTCCTGATCTATAGTTAAAAAACAAAGGTGATATACTAAAGCTATAATAGAAAATAGTCTGGATATTACGGATTTCTTTCTATTAAAAAAAAAAAAATAACTGATTTTAAGCATGATTTTTATAAAAATAAAATAATGTGCTATTAAATATTACATATTTCAATTTGACATTGAATATGGGGATTTATATAATAATTTTCTGCTTTTGTCTTGTGTTATGCGCTATTAACATTCCTATTCAGTGAAAGGAAAGCAGCGGATAGGCGGGCAGAGCTCTGCATGTGTTAACAAGTAAAGTGAGTCGGGGGAAGGCGAAGCCTCCCTCAGGGGTTGGTGAGCGGAGCGAGCAGGGGGCAGAGCCCCCTAGTTATGAAAATAGATCTTCCCATAAGATAGGCCATAGCTGTTGCCAAGATTAGGTATTGTCCTCTCTTAAGAATAACTTCTTCACATTCTACATCATTATCACTTAAATTAGCATCAGACATTTTGTTTTTAATTAGTTAATAGATTGTGAATAACTCCAAAGTCATGATATAATATCAAAGTTCACATACTCATCAAAATTTATATTTAGAATGGTAAAATAATGACCAGTCAAGAAATTTTGTGAATTTTAGAAAAGTTTAAAAGACATAACTAATATTGTGTGACTTATAAACAAAGAAATTTTTCATTCAAATGAATAGGAATGAATCAGGACTTCACTAAAAGGTCGTATAAATGTAAAAGATGTATAAATTGGGTTTTTTTGTAATGGAAATTTTGTGATTACCATAACTTGACATAATACTCAAAATTGAATTGAACCAAAGTTATACAGCAAACTTATCGTACAAATATCTTAGATGAGTTCGTTAACTAAGTTGCTCTGCAGTTTGTTTTCAAGTGGCAGCTACGTGAAAATTTCAAATCCACATTTTGAATTTTGATGTTTACATTGACCACATAAAGGTCTCAACCAAGTATTTATTAATGAATTTTATCTGCCATTTTTAACAAAATGACCGATATCTTTAGTACGGCCATTTCAAATCAGGATACCACTTGTAAATTTATCATCAGAATACCTTTTGAAATACTGAATCAGTTCAAGTTGGACATTGAACTTATCACACCAATATCTTGGATGAATTTTGTACCAATATTTAGTTTCCAAGTTGCAGCCGCATGAAATCAGGCTGCTACTTGAAAATGCGCCACCATAGTAACTTTAAGAATACTAAACTGGTTCAAATGAAAGTTGGGAAGTGAACTTACAATTCAAATATCTTGGATAAGTTTGCTAGGCAACTTGCTCCACCATTTTGTTTCCAAGTGGCGGCCACTTAAATTTTTTTTTATTACAATAACTTTTGTAATACTGAATCAGTTCGAATCACGTTTGCACAGTTGACATATCATTCAAGTACCTTTGATAAGTTCACTGGGCATCTCAGTCACTCTGTCCTTTTGTTTCAAAATGGTGGCCACTTGAAAATTATCACAATAACCCTTGAACCGATTTGCTTAAAACTCCATATATACATAGCCCTCATTAATAAATCCATCAAATTCATTAATAAAATGTAGCTGCCATTTTGAAAAAATGGTGGCAACTTCTTAAGAAAAGATAAATCAACCTAACCTTCCTATGAGCCGGAAGGACTTGTTTTAATTTTTTGATCAATAACCTCTAAAAAGTAATGATATCAGTACAAAAACCCTTATCGGGTTAAAAGTTTGTGACGCAGCTACTTTATCGCTATAAAATTTTGAAATATGGGTCTTAAAAATAATGATATAAATTTTAAGTGACGCTTTACTATTAGTTAAAATATACGTAGATTTTCTTATTTGATCATTTGCTTTTTTCTTTTATTTATATTTACAATGCAAACATAATATTTTTAACTTCAAGATAAGACAAATATATTAAATATACTCACTGATACTTTTTCATTTGCACTTCAATTTCAAAATAACAGTTTTAAAAGGAATGATATAAAAATTCCAGTGACTCCTCGGTGTCATTTTAAAAGATTTGTTTTTAGATTCCATTAAAATTACCTTTGTTTTGTCTATTAAAGTATATTTACACATTGAAACAGTGCTTTTAATTTTCAAATATACTGTCAAATAATCACACTTTCACTGAGTTTGCATTATAAATTGAAATTATTTATTTCAATAAATTGATTTGTCTTTTGCGTCACGCTATCCAAAACTGTGAATAAAATTTATGTAAATATGTTACTTTGTATCATAGTATACAACTAAGTGAAAATTTGTGCAAAGAGATAGTGTGATGCAAAGAATACATTTGCACAAATTTTGTTTGCAGTTTTGGATAGCGTGACGCAAAAGACAAATCAATTTATTGAAATAAATAATTTCAATTTATAATGCAAACTCAGTGAAAGTGTGATTATTTGACAGTATATTTGAAAATTAAAAGCACTGTTTCAATGTGTAAATATACTTTAATAGACAAAACAAAGGTAATTTTAATGGAATCTAAAAACAAATCTTTTAAAATGACACCGAGGAGTCACTGGAATTTTTATATCATTCCTTTTAAAACTGTTATTTTGAAATTGAAGTGCAAATGAAAAAGTATCAGTGAGTATATTTAATATATTTGTCTTATCTTGAAGTTAAAAATATTATGTTTGCATTGTAAATATAAATAAAAGAAAAAAGCAAATGATCAAATAAGAAAATCTACGTATATTTTAACTAATAGTAAAGCGTCACTTAAAATTTATATCATTATTTTTAAGACCCATATTTCAAAATTTTATAGCGATAAAGTAGCTGCGTCACAAACTTTTAACCCGATAAGGGTTTTTGTACTGATATATATATACATATATGTATGTATATTGGAATCTATCTTTCCAATGAGGATTACAGTGCCCTTTTAACTCGAAAATGTTTTTCCTTTAGATAAAAATAGTTAAAGTACTTCAATATCAATGAAAAAATGATACGTATATTTTGTTTGCCTTATCAAGAGAATTAATTTGAAATACTTTATTAAAATTTAAATAATAGTATCTTGTTTTCAAAGTGAGATTTTTTTTTTTTTTTTTAACTATAGCAAAACTTTTCAATAATAATTATGTCAAGGGGTATTTGATTTATTTTGAATTAGCAGTTTAACAATAATGTTTATAAATATGAATATTTAATTAAAATATTCCTTACTAAATGCAATCTCATTATAATATAATATTAACATGTTTTATAATCCCATAATGAAAATTTGGTTAAAAAATTAATTGCAAAGAAAAAGAAAAGGTGTTTTGTTTTAAATTCGATAGCAAATTATTGGAATTAAATCTTTCTACTGTTACTTGATTATAGATTTCTACTGCCACCTTTACTGCCTAAACAAATTATCCTTATAATACCAGCTATCATGACCATCTTAGCAATCTGATCAATAATTTTGTTGCCTTAAATGGTCAGTTAACTTTCGAATTCTGCCAAAGGACACAGTTTAAATTTTGCAGATGAATTAAGCCTCTTTGAATCGTGTATCAGTTTTAAACCGTTAATATTTCTGTCGACATGTATTCTCTGTCCACTGTAACCCAACAATCTAATTAGCATTCAGTAAAATTGCTAGTACACTCCCCTTTTTCTATACCACATTACATTTAGAGTAATTTTATCTAAATATAATTACGATTCAGTAAGAAGAAAAATACTTAAAAAAAAAAAAAAAAAAGACTGATGTTAAAAAAAAAAAAGTGAAGTACTAACAATCTTAAGAAATATTAATTACATTGTTGACAGGTATAGTATTGAGAGAGTTGTGAACATTTTAATTTATTCTGGAGCATTTTTAGCTTCGCTTTTATTTCCTATAATTTTTTTTTTCTTAAGAGTAATTGTTTTTATTTTAACATAGCTTGTTTCTTGTTTTATCATAGTTTTATTGTAGAAAATTATTCTGTAAATAAAATGGTGTGAAATATAGGCTCAAAATGCTTGAATAAATTCAAATGTTGGCAACTATCGATACTGATGACATGAATCTGCTTATGGCCAGTGTCTCTCTCTCTCTCTCTCTCTCTCTCTTTTTTAACATGATGCTCCGTATTAAATATACTTGATTTTTTACAAGAATCAATCAACTGGAGAGACATTGTACCGCGTTATCACTGTCACTATTTTCGATTAGAAGTATTAATGGTATTTTTACGTAATTTTTTGTGATTAATTAGGATTGAAATTATAACACACTTGCCAAACACCTAATTAATAATCGTAATATTTTTACGCCCTTTTAAAACATGCCTCTATTTCCACATCACTTAATTTTTAGAGAAAATTTCTCCAAATATAGTTATGATTACATAAGAATAAAATTAGTCTAAGAAAAGACTGGTGTGAAAAAAAGGCCAGTACTATAAACGTTACGATTCCATGTTTGCCAACATACAAATTAATATTCCGCGGTATTGTTTGTCCCGCCTTATTTTTCAGGAAAACTCTTGTTTTTTATAAAAGTTGTTTTAAAAATGGAACTATATTACTCCGACAATTGCATGCTTTCATTCGGCGAAAACCTCGTGATGCGGTTCTTACTTGCAAGGCTTGAGTTGGTCCCGTTGGTTGGTAGACCATCGTGAATGCAGTCAATGAATTATTTAAATTTTCCTTTTATTAACACAAAAATATTTTATTACATTTTTTACATATTTATTGTATATATACTAAGTCAAATTCACTTAAATATATTTTCTTTTCTACTATGAAAAAGATATTTTTGATTTCAAAATTTCATATTTAGTCAAAAAAGTATTTATATAACATTTTAAATAAGGAAGTATTTTGTAATTTTAGATATTCCATTTTATCATAATAATGATGACATTTGCACTTTTTTAAAGCGAAAAATATTTATTCATTCATAAACATCGATTTTATAGTAGCTCAATGATTCCCGATTCCTATTCATCTATCCTTCCGCACCGGGAATGGGAAAAAACAGCAAATGTAGTTTTGGCGCCATCCTACGTTTTTAACTTAAAACATACACTATTTCTTTTTAAAAATTAAAAACTCTTTTTAAAATACCGTTACAGTTTATTCATATATTTACTTCTCAGACATTAAAATGATATATATTTTAAATATTGACATAATCAAACTAATTTTTTTATTATAATTTAAAGCAATAATGGTTAGGGGATAAAGAGGAGATAAATACGCTGTATATTTAAAAAATAATAATAATAAAAATGTTGATTGTGCTTTTGTTGATTGTGCCACTCCTGAATAATGTAAATTTTCAAATTCTGTGGATAATCTCCATAAAAATGGTGTGCTGTCTCCAAAGGCTTGAACTAGTTCACTGACTTATGAAAGTTAGGTTTTGGTACAGTCCTAGGCATTGAATAAACGCATCATCATTCTCTTGGTATCAACAATAAGCTATGAAATCTCTGTTAGTATCGAACTTTTAATGCGCAATCTCTCATAAACAGCAAAAGCGCAAACTCTCCGATTTTGGTAGGAGTGTTGCACAGTGTTTTATTAAATAATTACTCACTTTTAGAGGTAATCGTGGTTCTTATACCGTTAGTCTAGGTCAGTACGTTACGATAAATTGTTTAATTTAAAGATATTTTGTACTACTACCATGATATTGAAATTCTTAGGAAGGGTTATGAAAGTTCAATCATTTATTTTTGAGAACGAGAAAAAATAACTACATTTTGTCTTAAACCATATTTGCCAACTTCCTAATTAATATTCCGTAGTATTGTTAGTCACGCCATTTTCTCACACCAGTAGATTTTTAGAACAATATTCTCCAACTACAATTACGCTTAGTTAAGTAGATAAATACTCTAAAATTATAGTGGTGAAAAAAAGAAGGCGGGGCTAACAATACTACGGAATATTAATTAGCATGTTGGCAAGTATGTCTTAAACTCTTGAAACAATCATTATGCAATTCAAGTCAGCACTTCATTATTGGTGTTTTACAACCACCTAAAATTTCAGTTCTCCCGCTCTACTCTTTCCCTTCGATCCCCTATTTGCGCAATCTGTCCTACCACATGATCTGTTCTAACTTTACATTACGTATGAAACAACTTATTCGTTAGTAGGCATTTCTAGGTAAATAATAGAAATTGATGAATCTTGGATATATTTTATTTTATATTTTATTAGGTATCTTGTTGTATTAAGGCTTTAGTACTGTATACGAAGCACGTATTAAAGAAAAAGAAAAAAAAAGGTTATTTATTATATAAAAATCATTTTTAAAAATTAAAAATCAAAAAGTTATAATTTAAAGAATGTATTAAAAAAAAAAATAAATAAATAAATAAATAAAAGAAAAAATAAATAAAAGAAAGAAAGAAGCAAGAATTTTGGGGTTTTCAAATTGATTGCGGATACTTTTGAAGTTGTAAAATTATTACGAGAGGGGCATTAGAAGGCACTGATGTCTTCCCTAGACGGAAATTTTCTAAGGTCAAATTTTTCAAAGCCCGTTTTCAGAGTAAACAAATACACAGTTTTCAGAGTGTGGGCGCAGATGAGGACACCGTAAGCAACGTATAACGATGATTCGTATAACGATGATTGATTTTCAATTGCGACTGTTACTCGAATAACGAATACTCTGGTGACGAAAGCATCCATACAGTACTCTTGGCGATAACTTAAAATTCTAATACATACTTCAGAGAGCCAACCTAATCCGGCAAATTGTTTGTACCGCCCCTTTTTCTACAGCATTTAATTTTTAGAGTAATTCTTTTCAAATATATTTACGGTGAATTAAGAAAACAAATACTCTAAATATTAAGTGGTTGGCAACACAAAGGTTGTCAGCTCTGATATTTGCTAACCATCTCATTAGTAAATGGAAGATTTTTAGTAACCGCCATTCTTTTTTTTTTTTTTTTTTTTTTTTTTCGTATCTATCTTTTTTCAGAGTAATTTTGTACTCATTTACTAGTAACTACTACATTTAGAGATAATTACTCTGATATAGCGGTGTGGAAAAAGAGTTTTGATAAAAAGTTCCTGATTTTTTTTAATTAGGATCTTGGCAGGTATGTTAATATACCTGCTTGATTTTACAATTCGTTTATAACAGCACGAAATGGATTTTCTCTCACCAACACCCAAGAGAGGCTTCCCACCTCACAACTCGCTTTGCTGTTTAAACAGGTAGGGCTCTGCCTGCAGTTTACATTTCACTGAAGAGGAATATTAATAGTTCATAACTCAATATAAAGACAGAATAATACTACATAATCTTAGAATATTTGATATTACATTAAAGTACACAATATTTTTCTTCTTTTTAAAAAAAAAGAGAAATTCGTAATATCTACACCATTTAGCATAGCAGTTTTAGTATACGACTCCCTTGGCGACTTTTAGAATTTTTTCACAATTTGGTGTTTTTTTTTTTTTTTTTTTTTTTTTTTTTTTATAATTGCTTAAAAATAATAATAATAATAATAATACCGATTTTTCTAAAGCCCATTCTTTTTGCTATTGCATTTTTTTAAGTTAATTTAAGTAATATATAATACTCTATATATATTTCTTATATACAGCTAGGTTTAAAATGGCACTTGAATAGTAAAAATGCGATATTTGAAATAAATTTTTTCTACAATATGATCTAATTTGACATATTTAAAATAAACAATTTATGCGATTATTGTAAATATTTCTCTATTATTATTATTATTATTATTATTATTATTATTATCATCATCATCGTCATTATTATTTGCAGTATTTTATAACTTATCTATATTTTTAACCACGGCTAGAATTATGTCAATCGTAGTTGCGGAAATGAAATCTTTGGCTACTTTACCGCTAAATTTTAAAATTCGTCAAATGGGAACTATACTAATGCTGTTTCCATTTGGCCAATTTAAATATGGTTTAATATGGTTAATATGGTTTGATTTACAAATCGAAATTTTTATACAACTCTTCGGATCTTCGGATGGAGTTGGGATGGAGGTACGTGTGTGTGACTGAGTCATGCACCCTCCAATACATAAGGATGGTGTAACTAAGGGAGAAGAATTAATCAGCAAGTGAGGGAAGGAAAAAGTTTTAATTACCTGGATATTTTTTTTTTTTTTTTTTTTTAACAAACTTAAGGAGAAGTTTCTCCAAGGGCTTGCATAAAAATTAAAACCTTAGTGGCTTGATCATTGCAGTTTCTTTACAACATTAAGGGCATTTTTTAGTTTAATTATAAGATAAGATAAATTTGGGATATTTAATTGAGTAGTAATATTTTTTATAATGTTTTTATATCAGTAAAAATAAAAGTTTGAGAGATCTGGGAGCTGCTAATTTCGGATTGGTCGGGGGGAGTGGCTAGTTTCACGTAGCGGTTTCGGAATTGACAGGACGAGTAATGAAAGTTTTTCGTCTATTTTTAGGGAAAATGGGGCAACCTCGATACAGGGCAAGATGATTTCCACAGCAATTGCAGCATTTCGGATGTTCAACTTTTTACTTTCTCTGACCCATAAGGTAGAGAAAGTATTGTTTTTTAATTCCGAAGAGAAAGTATTGTTTTTGGGTCGAATTTTCGAACGCGAGATTTTGTTATATTTACACGTTTTGTTATATTTACACCTTTAAAACGAATGGTTCAACCATCGATCTGCGATAATTTAAAACAAAGTTATCGATTTTTTTTTCACTTTTAACAAAAAAAAAAAAAAAAAAACTTAAAAAAAAAATCGTTTTTTTTTTTTTTTTTTTTTTTTTTTAATATTGAGAATAAAATGGACTCTTTTGAGATATTTAGTGTTATACTACTTCTCTAATGTGGAAATCGTCTGCATTATCATAAAAGATAATTTTTTTAAATAATAATTTTAATAAATTATTTAAAAAAAAAGATCTATTTTTTAATAACCAAATTAAATTTTATATACATCTAGGTGCATTAATGAAACGGGGGGTTGTGGGGGGCAGTAGCCCCCCCCTGTCACAAAATTAATTATCATATAAAACTCTTCCGAAGCCTAATTTGAATTGTTTAGCATAGGTTTACATAACATCGTTATCTTACCTTTTAATCTCCAACCTGTATTTATAGTATTAAATTTCAGGGTAAGAGAAAGTCGTGTGAGTAACACACCAGATTATTTATTTCCGAAAGGGAGTTATGTTCTTCTGAGCATTTTATGCACTTGGGCTTCATGTGGCAAAATTTTGCTAAATGATGTAACTGTTGACATTTGAAATACTGCAATGTGCGTGTGGGGCTTTTGTAGCCTTCCGTGATAATATGGAAATATAATAGATTATTTAATTGGAAGATCTCTTTGCTTTCTTTTCTTCATTATTTGGTAACTGAATTTGGAATGGGGTAATTTAAGCTTAGTTTTAAAACTAATTAGTTGAGAGATTTTTAAGACGTCAAAGTCTAGTGAAGTGAGATCGTGTTCGATTTCAAGGATTTCTGCATCCACTGGGTGCCCTCGGATTACTGCCTTAAGGGGGGGGGGTGACTTTTCTTCCCTCCATAGTGTAGTACTGAACTTTTATTTCATTTAGAGCTTCGGTTATATTAATTATACATTTCTGCAGTATCGGGGAAAATTCTAAGAAAATGTCCAGCAGGGGCGGCGATGAATTTACAATTATGAGGAGGGGGGGGGCTTCTTAAATTTCTCAAAAGTTGTGAAATTTTTGAAGTTGATTGGGGGACAGTTTCATCCATAAGAATTTTTTCACCTAAGAGTTCAAATTTATTTTGGATGAGAATAAGAATTTTAGTTTTGGGTATTTCTGAATTTTGGCTAATGCTACTAATTTTTCATTTGGTTCCAGGATTTTTATCATAATTTGAGAATTACTTGGGGATGGGGCAGAAAAATTGATATCAAAGGAAAGAGTATTACCTCCCTCAACTGACTGATCATCCATGACGTCAGAATCGTCATTCGTCCTCGTCCAATCACTGGATTCAATAGTCCCATATCCAGGATGGAAGTCAGGAAAGCCAGGATAATTTTCATGAATTTCCGAAATAGTGAAGGTCTCAAGGGGGCCTTCTTTGATAATATTTCCACTCTTGTCGTGTAATTTAATGTTAGCTTTGAGTATTTTACTATAAAGCTCATCATCTTTTTGAGATCCTTGTAGAAACCAGGTTGTAAGACATGAAAATTATCAGATTCAATCCGCGATTGTAATAAAATGCTCGCCCTGTGGTGGGCTAAGGTGAAATTACAATAACCATGCTTTAATTCGGCTTTCATAAGCCGCCATTGCTTGCCGATGTTTAGTTTCACATATATTTATTGAATAAAAATGAATAAATCCGGTAAAAAAGAAAACACATACTGTTGTGTGCTACAGTGTAACTCCAAAGGATGAAGAAATCCAGAATTAAGCTTCCATTTATTTCCAAGTGACAAATTTAAAATTTCAGTTGCTTCGGCTAATGGAAGCAAAGAATTAATCAGATGAGTTAAAACTAATATTTGTTCAACTTCAGTTAAAAATCTACTTCCGATCGAACTTTGAATAAACTGAAATATTTTTTTCCAAAAGCAATCAATTTTCCATAATGTAATGAGGAGAAATTATAGTACGAATATTAAGTAGAAAAACAAAAAGAACAATAATGAATACACGTGGGTATTATATTTACTAACAACTGCAGCTCAGAAAGCGCCGTCTATCGATCATTACAAACGCGGATAGATTTGATTTTATAATCACAGAGATCTCTATTTGTTTGTGCGAAATGTGAATTTTCCATCATAACATTGTACAGAGGATTTTTATAAGCCATGGTGAAAGTGTGTACCTGGAAAATTAGCCCTGAAAAGGGCTTCAAAGTACATTAATAAAGAATGCAATTTGACTTTAACCCTTTGCGGCGCAAGACAATTCGGATCATTTAAATTATACTGCCACCGGAATTCATGAACTAAATTAAACTAAAAGAAATTTTAAATTTTAAGGTTAAAAAACCCTGCCTTTTCTGATATGTTATAAACGTTAGGTTTTGCTAAAAAATTTCCGGGATGAATTTTTGCAGCAGGATCTTAAATTTTGCGTCCTCGCAGCGAGGACAGCGCGCGTTAAGGGGTTAAGCGATTTTTATCGTCCTGGCCCGCCAGATGGTGACACTTTGGCATGCTTGCCAACCATCTCATTATGAAGCGTAGTACTTTTAGTCACCGCCTTTTTTTGTACACCAGTAATTTTTTATAGTAATTTCATTCTTATTTAATCGTAACACTATTTGGAGATAATTGCTCTAAATATAAAGTGGTGTGAGAAAAGGGGCGTATTTTCAAGGGGCGTTAACAAGTCTACGCTTATTAATGAGATGGTTGGCAGTCCTGCTTTGGGGTTCAGGAAAAAACGTCTTCTCACTACGAGAGCAGAAAACAGAATCCCCTTTGATTTAGGTTTTATACTATCTGACTTACATTGGTGTCTTTAAAATTTTATTATAAAGTTTCTAGGTTTAGTTAAAAAAACTACACTGTTAAAAATGGTTTCTCAAAAATGAGCAAAATTGTCTCAAAATAGCTCCGAAACAATATATACTTAAATTTAAAAATCCATCTACTCATTTTTGAGAATATTGACATGCTCAAAAATGAGTCTGACCACTAAGAATCTCAATATCCCTACTTTTGAGCTTGTCACTAGACTCAAAAATGAGTACACGGGTTTTCAAATTTAAGTATATATTCTTTCGGAGACTTCTTGAGTGAATTTTGCTCATGTTTGAGAAACGATTTTTAAGAGTGTATATCAACAATTGCTCAAAATAATCGTGATGTATATAACTAAATCTTTCTTTCCTGACGTTAAATTAAATAAAATATAATTTCAATAAACAATTAAATGTAATCATTCAAAAGCAGCATTGAATTTTTTTTATATAATACAAATTTCCAGTAAATAACTTTAGAATACTGTTACTCTAAAAAATTTAAATATTTGTATCAATGAAAACTTGATTTAATGCAAATGTCAATATCGAAAATATCACCAAATTAAACGCTTACCTACAATAAATAGCGAAATCAGAAATTTAACTTTCTAAAAGAATGGGGGGGGGGGAGGGAATGACATCTGCTGACGACAAATTACAATTCTAAATTCATTTTTAAATTGAAAATATCTAAGAATCTTGGATATCTTAGACTAAGATAGCGCTTTTTAGTTTTTTGCAGACGATTAATTTCTTTGTTACCAAAAGTACCGTAATTTCTGGTAGATGCCCCGCAGGTTATATATAATCTAGTGTCGCACTAGAAATTTGAATTGATAAATAAATTTATATTTCTACGACCTCTTCCTTTGAAGAAGTATAGATTTCTCTATTAAATAAAATTTCTGGTGGAGAAATGACACATCTTACCTGCGGATTATCTACCAGAAATTACGATAATATTAACTTTTTTTTTTTTTTTTAACACCATGGATAGCATTTTATATTCCTTGGTAATTGTGACGTTGTAGAACTTAAGAAACAACGATTGGGAGAAACTGTTTGTAAATTGGCAAATAGCCTTTACTATCTCAAAATTTTTAATTCATAACTTCGTTAATTAAAATGATAGCAATGTGAAACCAAAGTTAATGTGTGTCTTGGATTATTTGGCAAACATCGATGTCTCTCACGATCCTGAGGACCCTCCTGTTCGTAAGGAGATGCCATCGCAGACAAAATAATAATAATAATAATAATAATATTACGCTGTTGGCAGTAACTGATTTTTTTTTTTTTTTTTTTTTTTTTTTTTTTTTTATAGAAGTTAAGCTGCTCATGTTTGCGCAATTGACGGCTCACGATTACAACATTCTTTCGATTATTTGTTATTATAAGTTATTATATAACTAGGTTCCATTATTTTGATTATTACTCCGCCAAACTTTTAAATTTTTAAACCTTGTACGATCTATCGTTTCACAAAATCATACACAATATTTATATTGATACAATCAGTGCTTTAAGTAAATCGATATTAGAAACATCATTATTGCTGCATTTATCTCTTAATGTAAGCCACGCCCATTTTTTTTTTAAACAACAAATACGTAACTCGGTTCTTTAAGGTTTACTATAGGATTTGTAATCATGATATCCTATATAATTCTGAATTTGTATGAAGTGCTTTATTTTTCCTTAATAAAAACTGTTTTTAACGTTATATTTCGGTGAATCTAAATTTTCTTCACCCACAACAGTTAGGGGCATTAAAGGAAATATGTATTTTCTGTGCATTCTGTGCCGCAAGGAAGTGAAATTTACCAGCCAAACATTTAGGTCAATTTCAGAAAATCACATTGCGTGTACCGACTTCAAAAAGTTTGAGAATCGCTGATTCAGTGAGTGTGACTTGAAATTATCCTTTAGTTACCGAGAAAAATAAACACGTACCTACAATAAATAGCGAAAACAGAAATTGAACTTCTTTTGCTTGCTTTCTACACGTTTTGTACATTTTGTAAACCGTTGTTTTTCAAAATACGCGTTATTTAGATTTAGTAATGTTTCTATTCATAAAAATACTTTAAAAAAAAATAAAAATTTTGTTCTTTTAAGGACAATATATATATATATATATATATATATATACAGACACGACATTAATTCATTATTTAAAACATGAAAATCTGACATTGACAGATTTTAATTTAATGCCAGAGGCCTACTGCTAAACTTGTTAATATCGACAAATTCTTCTTTAGTTAATTCGTGACGATCTAAATTCCATGATAAAGTTTTCATTAAATCAAACCAATGTGTTTCAGCTGCAGATACTGTAACAAATAACGTTGGAAGTCCAAACTGTCTTATAGCCGCAAAACAACGTTTTTTCTCTTTTTCCCAATGAGGGGGAGGTGTGCCTTGGGGGGGACTCATGTCAAAAGTGTGCCTTGGGGGGGACTGATGTCAAAGTTGTACCTTGGGGGGGGGGAGTCATGTCAAAGTTGTGCCTTGGGGGGACTCATGTCAAAGTTGTACCTTGGGGGGGGGGGTTATATTTTTTAAAAATTTGTAACCTTCCTTATGAGTAATCAAATTATCTACAAAATCTTCATTCAGTAAATCCCCATTCAATATACCGACTGAAATAGGCCCTTAGCACTATTAAGAGTGACGTATAAAAAATCGACAACGCTGTACCGACTGAAATAAGCCTCTAGCACTAAATATATATATATATATATATAATATTTACTTTATATTAAGTTTTTTTTTTGTTTTTTTTTTTTTTTATATACATATATGAATTTTTCAAGTTTATATGGAAAATATCAGGGTTCAAATATTTTCAAATAATAAATCTGATTTTATTAGAATACGTAAATAAAACTTTTTTTACATTAATTTCAAATTATTATGATATTAGACATACACACAAATAAATAAATAAATGAAAAATAAACAAAATTGGGAATATGCAACATTTTTTTAAAAAATATACATATATGAATTTTTGAAGTTTACATGGAAAATATCAGGGTTCAAATATTTTCAAATAATAAATCTGGTTTTATTAGAATACGTAAATAGAACTTGTTTACATTAACTTCAAATTATTATGATATTAGACATACACACAAATAAATAAAAAAATGAAAGATAAATAAAATTGAGAATATGCAACATAAAATAATAGAATAAATTTAGCTTTATACTGATGATCAATAATATTTGATTTTTAAACTTTCTCTTACCTGCATATGGTAGAGGATATGTATAAATTTTCGAAAATGAGTTTTCGTTACATTTACACGTTTTAAGCGGTAATGAATCCAAAAATAAGCTTTTATTATTATTATTATTTATTTCTGTTGGCTTGTGTGTTTATTAGCAGTATGTCTCAAGAAAAAGTAGTAGCAATAAGTCATTTTTTTTTTCTATATCTGTATTATATAGGGATGTTCAGTAAACTTTTCATTGTGGTCGAACAAATGGTTCGTGTACAGGGACATCCAAGATAATTCAAATTTCAAATTCATTATCCCTCTATGGGTGAAATTTCTAGTAGTTGATATTTAACATCTATATTTGCAATAAATAAAATTAGATGAGTATATTTTCTTTATATATATATATATAAATAAAATCACGTTTTGTGTAAAATATGGTATGAAAATCACCGATCATTTGTTTAGAGAGCTACTAAAAAAGCATTTGGATATATTGGGCTATAATTGGAAATTGCTGGAAATTAATATATGTCTTTTTCGTATCATATAGATCTAAATTACACAAGGGGCTCTATATAGCACTTTTCAGGCTACCCCAAATTAAGCTAAACTATTTATTCTGTTGAATGTAATTAATGTAATTTACTACATTCTGCAATATCGACGAAAATTGTTCAGGAATAAAAATTAATTGATCATACTAATACGATAGACATTTTTTTTTTTTTTTTTAATTCAATTTCCATCTGTTTTTTGTATAATGTCGCGCTTTGTGGCCACGTGTATATAAGAGTCAATTTTTTTAAATGCTTAATCTGTATATGGGTGTGCTAAAAGCATAATTTAAAAAATAAATAGTTGCAAAAAATTCAAATTTGTATCTTGAAGTTCATGAAAGGATGCCATTTAAATAGTTTAAAATCGAAAAAAAAAAAAAAAAGCCACGACCGTTCGTTAGTCGAACAAAGTAGGCGCAAGTTCTGCAAACAAGAAGTAGAAGTAATACGTTATCTGGTAGTACAAGTTACTGTACTAATGCCACTACTTTTAAAATACATTTTTTTTATAGCATCCCAGCAAAATTAAACAGTCGAGTAAATGGTAACAATTCAATCCGATTTCCTTGTTCTTTTGAAGTAGCCGCCATTTAGAAAACTAGTTTCTTGTGGGCACCAATAGACTCGATATTTTCCTATATTAATTCACTAAGTGCAAATAACTTATTAAAACTATTTATTAAAATTATCTAACTGGTTGGATGCAAACGCTTTTTATCTTAGAGAAATTTAACACTAAATATCCAAAGAAAGACAGTTTTATTGCCTATAAAAAAAATCTTAAAAAATGAATTTTTGTAATGGTTATCTCATATATCATGTTTCGCAGAGTTATATAGCACAGAAGTTGAGATATAGACATCCCATTATCGAGAAAATTTACAGTATAGCAGCGCCATCTATTGGCCGATAAGCAACGAAATTGAATCAATGTCTTATAATGACCTTCTCACATATCAAGTTTTGTTTGATGATACGATATAGAATCTGAGATATAGCCTTCCCTTAATTTGCGGAAATCGCTATTCTGTTCAGCAGCGACACCTGTTGAACTGTTGACACCAAAAGTTGAGAGGCATTAATCTATGTCAAGGTGTATCTACGTACAGATTTATATGCAATTCTGTGCAGTAGTTCCTCATATATAGCCTTCCCTTAAACTGAAGAAATCACTGCATAGCAGCGCCACCTGTTGGTCGATAAGCATTCAAATTGAATGAGCAAAATATCGCATAAGGGCTTTTTCATATATAAAGTTTTGTTGTATTGTATGTAATGGAACTTGAGATATAGCATCCCCTTAAATTTCGGAAATCGCTGTACAGTAGCGCCACCTGTTGAGCAGTTGATACCAAAAGCTTATAGGATCCAATTTATGTCAAGGTGCATCTACATATAAATTTATATACAATTATGAGCAGTAGTTCCGAGGATACAGTCTCCATAAAATTTTTGACTCTATCTCTCACACATACACACACAGATAGACAGACATTTTCAATAAATAGCAAATCATGTTCTACATCTCTTAAATCGTGTAAATCCATCGAAAACCGGAAGCCAAAATTTTTTCGATTCCTACTTTCTTCTATATTTAATAGATGGTACATCGTACTATATATAAAAATGATATATCGAGCTGATCAATAAACATGGGTTATGTACATAATAATGACTTTCAGACAAATCGGTTCATAAATATATATATATTTTTTAAACTGAGTTTGAAATGTTGAAGTAATTGCAAATTTAAAACAAGTTGAAAGATCGGGTTCATTAAAAAAATTGGTTCTGTTGAGATCTTCTTATGAGTTTTGCATACATCGAGATACATGCAAATCTGTTCATAAATACGTTTTTTTTATGTGAGTTTGAAAAATTTAAGTGGCGGCCATTTTGAAATACGATGCCCGATCGAGTTGATTATTGAAACCTTGATATGAACTATGTACATACCGAATTTTATGCAAACCTGCTGAAAATTGCGTTTCTTATCCGAATTTGAAATTTTCAAATGGCCGCCAATTTTTAACTTGATGATAGATCAAATAACCAATAAAATCACCAATGTCAAATTTGTGTTTCTATTGATTCAGTTACACATACATTCATACACACACACATACAATCGAACTTCGTTAATGTGAATTACTTTTAACATGAATTGTTTAAACATTCCTCGTCAAAATTAAAATTAGTTTAATTATATGAATATTAGTTACTGATAGCATGAACTACTGATAACATGAACAAATTTCTTATCCCCTTGAGATTCACTTTAATAAGGTTCGACTGTGTATATATGTATATATATATATATATATATATACACACACAGAGAGAGAAAGAGAGAAAAAGGAACAAAGTATTTATTATAGGACGATTTTTGAAAAAACATCTACCTAAAAAGTTAAATAAATCTTAATTATTTATTTTTAGTCCTTAAATTTCCTAGCAGTGAGTGAAAAAACAAAAAATAAAGAGAGAGTAACCTGACAGCCACCAGGAAACCGAAACTAATTACAAAACGCTTACGTCATTGATAATCGATTGCAAAATCATTCGAAAGCAAACCATCCGATTTTCCCCATCTCTAATTGTGATCAGAACCGTCAAAGGGGCAGTCCTGTACTGTGAGTTATTCACAGAAATTTTCAATTAAATAGTTGCCAATGAAATAATAAATTCTATGAAAATTTTAGTTAATTTGTTTTGGTGTAAGTTTAATTTTACAATATTTAAATTGAAGAGTGAAATGATATTACCAAAACATAGAGTTTTGTTAAATTAAAGAATGCTTCACGAACTATGCACAATTGCAGACTTTTTTATTTCATTTAATAACAATGAAACGCAGAGATAATGCAAAACAACGAAATGTTAATGAACGTATGGCAGACAATGAATATCAAAAGTGATTGTATCTAAGATAACATATAAACAAAATCTTAAGCCTAACGCTTATGAAATTCTATTAAAGACTTAAAAGAAGTCAGAAGGTTTCACCCTTTCAGGGGCAATGAATTTAAGGTCATTTAAAATCAAGTTACACCAAAGTTTGGAAACAAGATTAGAAGAAAAGTAACAAATGAATGTTTTCGCATAAGCTAAAAAAAAATAAAACGTTATAAATATCTGGAATGTATTTTTGCAGTGGGGATTTGAAATTAGGTGGTATAAAATATATATCAATGCCCCTGAAAGGGTTAAAACATTTTTATTATTAAAATGAAAGTATCTTGAAATAAATGGAAGAAAAATATATAATTACGGAGTAATTCTGTTCGTTAAATTTATCAAATTAATACCTCGAAAAAGATTGCTAAAAATTTCCGTTTATTGAACGACGGGTGCATTTCAAACTGTTCCAATTAGTTAGAATTTTTGAAGGCTTTCCCATAGCATCCTAAAACTATATGCCTGTCGCGTAGCTCGGAAGCTTGGCAATAGTTCAAGCGGTAGACCGTGCCATCTGGTACAGATTATGCGAATTTTTTATTCGACTATCACCAATAATTTTAAGAGTGATATATTATTTATATAATCGACGTTTCTTCTCTTTCATTTGCCCTTTATATATATCAAATCCAACTTTTTAAACTTTTTGGTGACTGTTGAATAAAAAAAAAATAACGAAACTGTAGCAGGTGGCGCTGTCTACCGATTAAACTGTTGCCAAGTTTCTGAACCACGCGAGAGGCATCTAGTTTAGGAGGCTATGGCTTAACATTAGTCAGACTTCCTTTCTTATGTCCCATATTATACAATGTGATTTTTGATGCTTCTTTTTATACGGTTAACTCATTTAAAAATAAAGTTTTCTGGTATTTTTTTATTTCCCATATTATACAATGTGATTTTTGATGCTTCTTTTTATAAGGATAACTTATTTAAAAATATAGTTTTCTGATTTTTTTTTTCTAATAATATTAAAACATTGCTCTTTTTAAATTTATTTTCTTAAAAAGGTCGGGGAGCTAAGAGGTGACATCTTAAAAAATTAATATTCAAAAAATCTGAATTCGAAAAAACTTACAATCCTTATAAAACAAATCAATCTTATAAAATGAAGAAAAAAAAAAAAAAAAAGAAAGAAAGAAAGAAAAGGAAAAAGGAAATAAAGGAAAGAAAGAAAGAACAGAAGAAGAAGAAGTCGCAAAACTGTAAGGGATTTTTCCCAACATTTTATTTTGATTCAATCAACGTAAAATAATTTTCGCGGGTTGTAAATAAATATTGATAGAACCTCCTATCATTTTCTTTATCTCTTTGAGAGGAACTGAAATTTATTTCATTCTATCACCAACAACTCTCTGTATTTTCACGATATATGATTCGGGTTTTCATATAAGTAGTTCAATACATTTGAATGATGAATTATAGAAATTAAATTAAAATATGTTAATGTTTGTTTATGTGTGATTAAAAAATATTTATTAAAAATACTCATGCTATTTTTATACTCTGATCATAGAATAATAATAAAGGAAGAAGGAGCACGCCAATACTCTTAATGCATACAAACCCCTTCTAGTGAAATGCCAGCGAAAGCTACTTTTCCTCCTCTCAACCTTGAAATAGGGCACCCATCCTCAGCTCTATTATTGCTGTTTGTTGTGGCAACACAACAGCTTATGTAGAAACACTTATGCTCCTTCTTCCTTTATTATTATTCTATGACTCTGATAGTAGATATATTGTGTCTAATCATAGCCTCCTTAACAAGATGCCTGTCGCGTAGCTTGGAAACTAGGCAACAGTTGAAGCGGTAGACAGCACCACCTAGTACAGATTATAGGACTTTGTTATTCAAATATCACCAATAATTTATAGAAGTGATACATGGTATATAAAATCGACGTTTCTTTGATTATATTCGCCTTTTATATATATCATATCCCACTTTTAAAACATTTTGGTGGCTGTTGAATAAAAAAGTCGAGCAATCTGTACCATGGGGCGCTATCTACCGCTTCAACTATTGCCTAGTTTCCGAGCTACACGACAGGCATCTAGTTAAGGAGGCTATGATCTGATGCATAGCTGAGAAGATTTTTAATTTATTCCGCAATGCTGTTAGCCCCGCCCCTTTTCAGAAAGTAATCTTCTTAGAGTAACTTTCTACATATTTAATAATAATTATGTATTGAAGAAAATTTTTCTACAAAGATTACGATGTGGAAAAAGGGCAGGGTTAACAGCATTCCGGAGTAAATTTAAAAACTTGGCAGCTATGCTAATGTAGCATATGTCAAGTTTTCTAAAACTGAGTTTAATACTTTGCATGTTACAATAAAAAAGAGACGATTAGAAACATTTATACCTCCATGAGTATATGCTCTAATCCACCAAAAATTAATACAGATATCTAAAAAAGCCTCATTATTACATTCTTGAGCTAGACTGCATTTCAGGCCTTTCTTTTACAGCCTCATTAAAAATAGTAAGGTATTGCTTTAAAAAAACCTATGTCTACACTGCCCATTAATGAGCATACACTATGTGCAAATATGCCCATTTTACAGATGTAAAAATAACCCTATTTCATATAAATATAAACATTATAAATCCTTATTTTATTACAAAAGAATCTTAACTACTGTTTAATCATAAGATCCAAGTGCATAGATGCCAACTTTTACACTTTTTGGCTATGGGAAAAAGAAAAATTTTTATAAAATCCTGCAACGGATTTCAGAGATAAAATGAGATATAAATTTTTATTAAAATGTTCAGGCAGCAAAAAATCGTAAAAGTTAGCAACTATGGGTGAATAAAAGTTGTTTGATATTTAAATAAAGCAGTCATAGGGAAGAACATGATAATATTTTTACAGATTCTAAGATGCTCAAACTAACAGTGATAATTTGCTATTTTAATATATAAAACTACATTTACTAAATATAATAATACGTATATTATATTGTTAGTTTTTTAAAATCCAATGGGATACTTCCTTTTTCATGTGTGTACTATGGAGCACACTCCACCTTAATAATTATAAATATGTAAATAATATAAATGTAATTAGTTCGGTTATGGCATTAAATTCCAGTTAATAATTGCTTTAGTTTTGCTGTCACAAATCATATAAAGTCCCCCAATTTACATTGAACCTCTCGCGGAGTAGTTATATTTCGTTAACAAAATAGCAGCAATTGTATTACTAAATAAAAAAAAGGCTTGAATAAAAGTCAAATTAACTCGATTAGGGACTTCATTCGCTGGTGAAAGAACAACACATACAAAAATAAAAGTCACTAACGGTAAAATGTTAAAAGAAATTCTGCAATATCGATAATGTTTGCAATGATATTCCAGCATACAACCAGAATTACCAACATTTTAATTTATTCCGAAGCATTTTTAGCCACGCCTTTATTCCGTACCAGAATTTTTTTTTTTTTTTTTTTTTTTTTTTTTTTATGAGTAAGGTTTACTTATTTTATCGTCATAGCCTCCTTAACAAGATGCCTGTCGCTTAGCTTGGAAACTAGGCAAGAGTTGAAGCGGTAGACAGCGCCACCTAGTACAGATTATAGGACTTTGTTATTAAAATATCACCAATTATTTATAGAAGTGATACATGGTATATAAAATCGACGTTTCTTTGATTATATTCGCCTTTTATGTATGTCATATCTCACTTTTGAAACTTTTTGCATACTTGCCAACCATCTCATTATGAACCGTACAATTTTTAGTACCCGCCTTTTTTCTCACACCAATAATTTTATAGAGTAATTTTAGTCTTATTTAATCGTAACAATATTTGGAAAGAATTACTCTAAAAATGCAGTGGTGTGAGAAAATGGGCGTTTTTTCAGGGGGCGTTAACAATTGTACGGTTATTAATGAGATGGTTGGCAAGTATGTTTTTGATGGCTGTTGAATAGAAAAGTCGATCAATCTGTACCAGAAGGCGCTATCTACCGCTTCAAATATTGCCTAGTTTCCTAGCTACGCGACAGGCATCTAGTTAAGGAGGCTATGTTATCGTAGTTATACATTTGAGAAAATCATTCTAACAAAAATAAAGAGGTGTGAAATAAAGGTGGGCTAAAAAATGTTACGGGATTAATTAACACTTTCGCGATCGCATGATTTTGTCTTTTTAACAGACTGGTCCCGCCTGTGGGCGTTACTATTCCGAATTACAATACTTCAGAACAATATTTTCCATTTTTACTTTTATATTACAAATAGATATACATTGTAATCATATTCTTTCTAACAAATGTATTTGTAATTATAGTACATTCGATTTTAAAAATATGAATAGACGGTGTATTCTTAAGAAATAAATAGTACACAAAATTGCGAAAGAAATGCTCACTGGTGCAGTTACAGATTTCCAAATGACGTGAATCCATAGCTGCCAATATTTTAATTTATTCCGGTGTAATTTTAGCCCCGCCTTTATTTCATTCGACTTTTTTTTTTTTTTTTAAACATTTTTTTTTCTTATTTTATCGAAGTTATGTATTGAAGAAATTTTTTCTGTAAATTAAGTGGTGCGGATTAAAGGAGGAACTAAAAGTACTCCGGAATAAATTAAAATATTGGCAGCTATGTGAATCTATAGTTGCCAACTTAGCACCTTTTGGCTGTCGGAA
The DNA here is from genome assembly GCA_963930645.1 of Salticus scenicus. Classification (NCBI taxonomy): domain Eukaryota; kingdom Metazoa; phylum Arthropoda; class Arachnida; order Araneae; family Salticidae; genus Salticus; species Salticus scenicus. The sequence continues at coordinate 204,021,770 of OZ005659.1, read as the reverse complement.
AATTTTAATAGAAATATTTATTTCATTTAATAAGTGAGCTGTAACGGTTTTCACTGATTGTGTAAAATAGAAATTTTTATTAAGATTTTCTGGTAGAAGAAAGGTGGTAAATTGCCAACTACACGTTCGCGAAAGTGTTAAAATATTTTCAACTATGATGCTACCTCGAGAAGACGATTTACCCGAGTTAGACTCTGAATTTATGCATAGTGATGCGTGAAAAGAAGAGCTAGAAGTAATTTTTAATCAGTTATTAAATATTAATACCAATAAAGATAAAAATGGTGTATTTAGTGATCTGAGGTCAGTAACTGTGAATTTAAACAACCACAAATCAACTCTTTTCATTTTAAACGTACGACATGAAGAGTGGAACATTTTAAAAGACTATTTTACGGGTTTAATTATTAATAACTCTCGTTTACCAGAAACACTATAATATATGCTGTATATTTTATAGATTTCTTTAAGAAAACTTCTTCAATTTTGCTTTTTGATTAATATTAAGGATGCACCGAATATTCGGTATATATTCGGTATTCGGCCATATTAACGAATGTGCGGTTTGGCCAAATATCAAATTATTCGGCTACTATTTATCTAGTTAAACATATAAAAATATTTTTTTTTTCTTTTTAAATTTTTAATTATTTGAAAAAATTCTGCTAATTATCATTAAATTTAGATTTTTCAGAGTAATAAGAAACAGATTATATTTAAAGGTAAACAATCGTTTTATCTAGTTTCAGGTAAAATTAAAAATATTAATTATTAGTTAGATTAATCGTAACAATTAATAATATCTGACAAAATCTGACTTTATCAATAACAGTAATAAGATGTATGTTTCTAAAGTTGAGTTAAGAAAGAGCGCACATAATTCAAATGATGTTTCCATCTAGTAAATTTCAAGAGATTAAACAAAGATCACATCCAAATCATCAATATAAGAACAAATCAGCCAGCCGAAAAATTAATATTCGGTTTGAAGGATATTCAGTATTCCGCTGAAAATTCGGCATTCGGTATTTGTCCAAAATTGCTATTCGGTGCATCCCTAATTAATATCTATCATAAATATGTTCTATGATAACGTTCTTCAGTATCATTGTATAAAAAATTACTGCTTTACAAAATACAGAACTGCAGTATTTAAAAAATACATTAATTTTAAATTGAGTAAGATTAAACTATAACCATTTTTCCCAACTTCATGCAAATTTGCGATTATATATATATTTTATATGTATGTATTAGAATACACGGAAATTTCCATATTTACTAAAAATTTAGACAATTAAAATTAGTATTAATTCAAAATATTTACCAAATTTATAGAATATTAAAAATGTCCTATGACGCTGCTAAAATAAACGCCTTGTACTATTTTAAAATTTTTACACGAACATTATATTCATGTATAAAAACGAAATGCCCACCCTTTGATAAAACTCAAAACTCTTTAAAAAAGCTGAATATCCTAATAACGCAATAATAAATATTGATTATTTCATTCTATGATTTATTTTTTAACACTTTTGCGACCGTTGACGTAGATTTACGTCATTTGGAAATCTGTACCTCCGCTTGTGGGCGTTTCCTTTGCAATTTGTATGTTACTATATTTCTTAAGAATATTCCCAATATTCATATTTGTACAATCAAAATACTATGGATACAATTAATATAATTAGAAAGAGTATCATTAAAATGTAGATTCATTTCGAAAATGAATTTGGATACAGAAATTTGTGTTCTGAAATAACAAAGGAATAACGCCCACAGGCGAAATCTGTAATATATTGCACTATCAGACAGACAAAAATATGCGGTCGCGAAAGTGTTTTTTATTATATATATATATATATATATATTAATTTATAGTTTTTCACTTTATGTCTCATTAAATTGCAACTGAAATTTCCAAGTAATATTTAAGAAAACTTCACCCCTTCTGCAAAGATTAAAATCCTGTCTTCTAAATAGTACTTAATATTGAATTCCGAAAGCATTTTTTCTCCGCTAAGTATTCCTCAAGAAGCTGGTAGAAGAGAAATGCCGGGTTCGATCTAATTTCAGGCTCATCCACCAAGCCCAGAGCCTGATGAAGGGGGAAGCACAGATTATTTGTACTTACACCGTTATTTTTTAACAAATACTTTCCTCCTATAATATACAGAAAATTCTCATTAAAAATTATTTTAAAAGAATTCTGGTGTCTAATAACGGTGAGTAAATTGGATTGTTTTACACCGTTCATTTTTCATAAAAAATATATCCTCGTCAAAGCGTGGAATTTCTATGACATGAAGTAAAAAATAATTGTAAAAATATTCCGGTGAGAGCGGAGATAATGTGTGCTTCCCCCTTAATCACGCTCTGACCAAGCCGTTTCGGGTTATTCGCGAATTTCTCTTAATTTCGCGTAAATAAGGGCCAAAATCCCTTAAAAATATTTCCAAAGTAGTCATTTCGACCTACGGGTAGTCTATCTGCCTTAACCCCTTCACCACCACCTTCTGTGCTAAATTCTTTGTTTTAACCTTATTTGAAGTTTCGTGATTTTTTTTATGTTCGTAAAAAAAAAAAAAAAAAAGATTTAAATCAGACTTAAATAAATTTGTGTAAGTATGAGAGTAAAAGTGTGTCAGTATGTGCATGTGCCTAATGTTTTTTTTTTTTTTTTTTTTTTTTTTTTTTTCATTACCTCCACAATTTTCTTAAATAAAACCCTTCCATGAACAAATTGTTCTCCTTCTGTTAAGATTATTTAAAGTAAGCGGCAAAAAGTATATTGTGCTTGTTAAAATGTTGCTTCAAACAATCTAATGAGGGAATTTCTTTGACGTAGAAAAAAAGTTAGTGCTGTGTGGAAAATCTTTCAAAAGGTTAAAATATCCTGTTGTAAATACTAACGAACGAAGACATCAGAGTAGTTTAGTTTCTGAATATATATATCTATCTATATATATAATGAAACTAAACTTTCCAATCGTGATTGATGTGCGCTTTTAACATGAAAATGTTTTCCGTTAGATGGAAATAGTTACTGTATTTTAATGTCGATTTAAAAAAAGAACAAGTCCTTCCGGCTTATTCGGAAGGGTAGGTTGATTTCTTTTTCCTTATCAAGTAGCCGTCATTTTGTTTCAAAATGACGGCTACAAAGTATTATTGCACTTGGTAGAAATTTTGATGTAGTCTATGTACATATGGAGTTTTAATCAAATCGGTTCATAAATACCTTTTTATGTGAATTTAAAATTATCAAGTGGCCGGCGCACGCTTAGAAACAAAGTGGTAAGTTAAGTTGACAAATATATGAAATGTTATTGTGAAATAAATCTACTGTACACACATAGTTCGAATTAGTTCAAAATCTCAAAAGCCATCGTGTTGAAAAATTAAGTGGCTGGCACTTCGATCAAAATGGCAGAGAAAGTTCCTCATCTAAAATATCGTTGCAAATTTGAATTTTTTTTTTTTTTTTTTTTTTTGTAGAAATTTTTTCAAAGAGGCTTAGTAAGTTGATAAAATGTTAGTTTTCTGCATTTCTAGTTTGTTTTAGCATTAAAATAGCCTAATTTTTCTTTAAAAACGCATTAAAAAGATCCAGTAACGCGGGTAATGGATTTGGCGCGAAATTTGGCGACTTTTTTGGCGACTTTGGGTGAGAAAATACTTATTATCGATATACCAAAAATGGACGCAATAACGTGATTGGTTCGCGAGTTACGCGAATTTTCTAGATTTTTGTTGTTTGAATGATAAATCCATTTTTCAACTTTGATTTGAATTGATTAAGTATTTCTAAAGTTACCGTGCTAACAAATTTTCAATTGGCCGCCTGTTGGAAACAATACAGTGGAGCACGTTGGCCAGCAAACATATCCAAGACATTTGTAGCATAGGTTCAATGTCCAATTGTGGTTTAAATCAGTGCCGTGTTTCAAAAGTTAATTTTATGGCAAATTTTCAAGTGGCAGTCTAAGTGGTTGCAGCTTGGAAAGAAAATGGCAAAACAACTTGCCCAGCGAAATCATCCAGTATACTTTTATGATAAGTTCCTTGTCCAGTTCTAGTTCAAATTAAATCAGTATTTCAAAAATTATCATCATAAGAAATTGTCAGGTGGCACCACTTGGAAAAAAAAAAAGCGTAGTGAGATGACCAGCGAACTTATCTGAGATATTTGAATGATAAATCCACTACCCAAATTTGATGCGAATTGACTCAGTATTACTAAAATTACCATAATGACAAATTTTCAAGTGGCCGCCGCTTGGAAATAAAATTGCGTATCCAGTCACCCAGTGAACTTATCCTAGATATTTGAACCATAAGTTCACTATCCAACTTTTATTAGAATCAGTTTAGTATTTTAAAAGTTATCGTGTGGCATACTTTCAAGTGGCAGTGTGATTTCAAGTGGCTGGAACTTAGAAACAAGATGTCGGGACAAGTTGCCCAGTGAAAACATTCAAGATAATTATATGATAATATCACCGTCCAAATTTGGTTCGATTTGGAGTATTATTTCAGAAGTTATGATGATTTTAAATTTTCAAGTGGGAGCCTGATTTCGAGTGATCCCGCTTAACTTAAGATATCTGCCACTTTATTAATAATGGCGGATATAATTCACTAATAAACTTAATTGAGATCCTTATGTGGTCTGTATTTACGTCAAAATTCAAACAATTTCGGAATACGCTTTTTACAATTTAAATTTGAAATTTTCAAGTGGTCTCCACTTGAAAACAAAAAGGCGGAGCAACTTAGTTAATAAACTCATTTAAGATATTTATAAGATAAGTTAAGACACTGTTCAAATTTGGTTCCATTTGGAGTATTATATCGGAAGTTATCATGGTTTTAAATTTTCAAGTGGTAGCCTGATTTCAAGTGGTCCCGCTTAACTTAATATATCAGCCACTTTATTTAAAATGGCGGATAAAATTCATTAATAAAGTTATTTGAGACACTTGTATAATCTATGTATGCATCAAAAAAAAAAAAAAAAAAAAAAAATCGGAATACGCTTTTTACAGTTTGAAGTTGAAGTTTTCAAGTGGTCTCCACTTGAAAACAAAATGGCGGAGCAACTTGGTTAACAAATTCATCTAAGATAAGTTAAGACACTGTCCAAATTTGGTTCGATTTGGTGTATTATTTCAGAAGTTATTGTGATTTTAAATTTTCAAGTGGCAGCGTGATTTCAAGCGGCCCCGCTTAACTTAAGATATCTACCACTTTATTAAAAATGACGGATAAACTTCATTAATAAACTTCATTGAGACCCTTATGTGGTCTATATTTACATCAAATTTCAAACAAATTCGGAACACGCTTTTTACAATTTGAATTTAAAATTTTCAAGTGGTCTCCACTTGAAAACAAAATGGCGGAATAACTTGGTTAATAAACTCATCTAAGATATTTATAAGATAAGTTAAGACACTCTAAATTTGGTTCGATTTTGAGTATTATTTCGGAAGTTATAGTGATTTTAAATTTTCAAGTGGTAGCCTGATTTCAAGTGGTCCCGCTTAACTTAAGATATCTGCCACTTTATAAAAAATGGCGGATAAACTTCATTAATAAACTTCATTGAGACCCTCATGTGGCCTGTATTTACAACATAATTCAAGCAAATCTTGCTTTAAATATGCTTTTTACAATATCGGTTTGAAATTTTCAAGTGGCTGCCACTTGAAAACAAAAAGTCGGAGCAACTTGGTTAACGAACTCATCCAATATATTTATAAGATCACTGTCCAAATTTACTTCCATTTTGAGTATTATTTCGGTAGTTATCGTGATGACAAAATTTTCATTATAGATAGATATAGATAAACGAAGTTATTGGAATAGGTCGATTTCTAAAGAAATCAACCTAAAATGAAATTTTCGTTTGATCTACCAAGCAAATTAAATAGCAACATTCTTTTTCACAATTTAAATAATTTCTTTTTTTCTTTTTTTTTTTAGGGTGGGAATCAATTAATTTGTTTTACAATGGAAGAACATTTCAATAATAAGCATGTTTGTTAAGGAATAAACAAAATATTTTATTTTACCAATTTAAATAGTAATATTAATTAAAAGAAATTTTTAATTAAAATATTTTTTCGTAATTGCAATTTTATTACATCGGCATTTAGTGCTGATAATCAGTGCCTGATTCTGTCACGCTTTAGGCTTAAGAGATAGGCTTAGGAGGTTTCCTTGGACTCTGTCTGTGTTCGAACGCAAGTTGACACCTACTTTTCATACTATAGTTAATCAGGGATGGAACACGGGCGCAGAATTCATACCACTACCAATGTAAGAAAAATTTCTACGTCTTATATCAACGATATTATAGGTAGAGAAATTTCTTAAACAGATTCCGGTATGAATTCTGCGCCCGTGTTCCACCCTGAGTTAATTTTAAAAAATCTAATTGTCCGATAGATAAGCTGTTTAATCCGACGGATTCAGAAAAATCGCCTCTTTCATTTGGTAACTTATTTGTAACGAATTTTTGAAATTAATTAAAATATGAAAATAACATCTTTAAAATAAACATTTAAATTTTTAATTGTTGCCATTTTTTTTTTTTTTTTTTTTTTACGCATAAAAAGAAATATGTTTTCACGTGAAGAAAAGAAAAGAAAAATTATAAAATATTAAATTTGCTCATGCATATGAAAAAATGACGTCGAGATAAATAAAGTGTGAAAATTTCGCACGGGCTTGTTCGCAAATGAATTATTTGAAATGAGAAATAAATAAAATTAAATGATCATTTTTCAACGGACACCTTAGTCGCCCTGCAACTAACTAGTTCATAAATAAAACACTATAATATTAACAGGTTTTATTGTCTCATATAAAAATTTTGTTAAACATTAAATTCTATAAGAAAAATAAGTAAGCACATTTATTATTATTATTATTATTATTATTACGTTAGCAATTTACTTAAATTAAGTCATTCTCTTATTACATAATTGCAATTTTCTTCTGAAATCCCTTCAGTTTTAAAATAAAATTTCCCAGCAGTATTTTTTGAGAAATTTTCCACAAATAATTATATTTGATTTGGCCGCAATCTATATGATCAGTGCAGCCAGGATGACGAAATTTTTATTCAATTTCCACTACAAAATTTTATTAGCAACTGTTGGCTAATTACATCGAAAATTTCTTTGTAAAATGTTTTGAATTAATTAGGAAACTGTTTCAATTAAAATTTAGTAGAGGTTGTTAAATAAAAATTTCCCTCTATATGGCAGTATTGTGTACAATAATTATCTTACGCTTGACAACACTGCACGTGCCAAAGTTGTGTATTGCCTGTCAAGGCAATGTTCGTATTTATGGGCAAGGAAAGCAGTTAAATCTCACGGTTGATGAGAAGGTGCTGAATCGCACATTAAATCCTGCAAAGGAAACATTTTTTGAACATTGGTAGGAGTAGATTTTCTAGTGCATTCCTACCTACAGCCGCTATAATAATAAAGGCCGACTTATCAACTGCTATCTGTTTGCCTCGGTAAACGCCTGCTTACCCGACTGGTGCGTTTATCACAGCATTATTTATCTGTGAAAGTAAACTTACTGATCAAAAATGGATTTTCTTTTTTTTTTTTTTTTTAAGTACAAAGCTAAAAGTACGAATAGCAATGAAAAAAAAAAAAAAAAAAAAAAAACCTAACAGATAACGATTAAACAGTTCCTACTGCCTGATAACTTGCTGGATACATATGGCAATATACCTTGCTCGATATATATGACTATAGTTGCCAACTTGGCACCTTTTAGCTACCAGAAAAAAAAAAAAAAAAAAAAAATATTTTACTTTATCGGAGAAAACCGTTACAGTTCAGTGATTAAGTAAAATAAATATTTCTATTTAATTTATCCGGAAACCAAAAGGTGCTAAGTTAGCAACTATGCATACAACGAGCCTAAGGCAAAAAAAAAAAAAAAAAAAAAAAAATGTCGATTCGTCAGATCGCAGGGATGGAACACGGGCGCAGAATTCATACCACTATCAATATAAGAAAATTTTCTACCTCTTGAATCAACGATATTATAGGTAGAGAAATTTCTTAAACGGATTCCGGTATGAATTCTGCGCCCGTGTTCCATCCCTGAGATCGTATACATAGAAGCATTAATCGTACTAGATGACCCTTTGCATGAAGTATAGACGCCCATACCCTTGCCTGATATCACAGAACATAACATCCAGTTAACCAGCAGTTTAATTCTGTCCAAAAGGCTTCGAGATACAACTACATCCGAAGGTGCCGTCGAAAACATTTTCTTTTGTGAATCAAAATCTGAAACGCTGATTTTCCAGAGAAATATTTGTAAAATACAATTATTATAAAAAATCGTTATTCATCATCTACTTCGTTTTGAAAATGTAGCGCATGCTCGATTCGAGTCCGACAAACTCACATACAAGTTTTTTTTTTTTTTTTTAATTAGTGCCATTACCGGCAACTTATTTTTATTATTTTCGTATACAATTTCCGTAACAAAAATTTGTAATACATTTTTGCAAATTAATCTACACTTCGCCTGCAGAAATTTTTAAATTTTATGTTACGGAAATAGTGGTATGAAGTTAATTAAAAAAAAAAAAAAATCGCTTAGGGCGGCCATAGAGTAGTATTTCATTTTGCCATAATTCACTATTAGAGTGAAAATACTCCACGGAAACATATAAGGAGAACTAAAAACAATAGAACATATTTCGCACCACTTTATTTATAGAAAAATTGTCTCTTATACATAACTTTGATATAATAAGACAACATCACTTTTAAAAAATAAGTGTTACGAAATAAAGGCGAGGTTAGAATACTATGGAATAATTAAAATTTTAGCAGCTGCGGAAAAGAAAAAAATAAAGGTTAGTCAGATGTAAGGGCCTGTATTTATGCCCTAGTACACGAATATCTATTACAGAAATGACAAGCTAATCCGGAAGTTTATTAACACCGTCCCTTTTTCCACATCAGTCTTTTTTTAGAGTATTTTTCTTCTTAATCCATGGTAAATACGTTTAAAGAGAATTACTCTAAAAATTATCTGGTGTGGAAAAAGGGGCGGTGCTAACATTCCTCTGGATTAGGTTGACAGCTCTGCTAATATGAAAACTTCCAGGGATCACTAGACATTCTACAAGATTTTTAACTTTCATCACTTGATAATTTTGCATAGGATACAGTTCCTGGAAGAGACTATTTGGAACCTGTTCAAATAAACAATAGGGCAATCATGACCGGTTTCAAGCACGAAAGCAGTAATTTCTTTTCTTAGAAATTCTAGCACACTGGTGAAGAACTCATACCAGTATTAGATTAAAAATATTTTCCATCTGTAAAAACGTTGTTTTAAAAGGAAGAAAATTCTGTTTCGTTAATTGCGGTATGAGTTCTGCGTTAATGTTTCATCCCTGCTCTAGTATATTTTCAAGTGTATATATTTACGCGTTATCTGGCCCATGCATTTTGTTTTTTTCTTAGCGGTGTCGGACGTGCATGATTTTTTGACAAGCCTACGATCAACCGGATTATTTCCTCTCAACCACCTCCGCGTTGTTCTTAGGAAACATCAATTCCCTCATCATGTATTATCGTAGTCAGACGGGCTGCATTTTCTACGATTTTAGAGGTAGAGGTTACAGATTTTATCACTCATACGAGGCACGAAAAAATAAATCTTGATTTACCACAAAAGAGACATTGTTTATAAAGTTTCACACCGAAAAAGAAGTACAGAAATGTTAATTATAAAACAAAAAACGATGTCAATTTGAAGAACTCTCTGTGTGAGATTATAAATTAAAATTTTTTATAGGCTTATATTTATTAAACAACGGTTAGTTAAATACATCACTTCATACGAAAAAAATTAAATAGCTTGAGTCATATGAAACCTGGAATGTTGAATTACGAAAATCTAGATACCAAGATAAAAGAATAATAGTAATAATGATAATAATATTAATACCGGTAAAAAAAAAAAAAAGTGTTTATTTAAAAAAATAATTATATGCTTCGTTGGGTATATTTTTATTTTATACAGTAAGAACATGAAAGGGTTACTATTAAGTTTTACATTTAATTTTTGGCGTACAAACCAACAATATATAATATTCAAAAGTATAGATAACAAGATTTAAGCTAAAATCTGAGAAGGATATTTAACACTTTCGCGACCGCTGACGAAAATCCACGTCATTGGAAATCTGAAACTCCTCCAGTGGGCGTTTCTTTCACAATTTGTGTATTACTATATTTCTTAAGAATATTCCTTATATTCATATTTATATAAACAAAATAGTATGAATATAAATACTTTCAGTAGAAAGAGTGCGATAATTATGCATATTCATTTATAAAATAAATATGGATATAGAAAACCTCGTTCTGACATAATGTAGTTTGAAGTAATATAGGAAAAAAAAATGAAATTGCATCTGGAGTTTTTCATTCACCTTTAGTAAATAAATTATTCATAAATTTTATTTGCTAAAAAGTTCGCGTGTATTCACTCGGGGAAAGACGGCTATATTCTGGTAAAATCGCCGTGAAATCATGTGAAAAGGAATCACTTTTTTCTCCCCAATGATCAATATATTATTACTATATCTGTCGCATCTTCTGATAACGACTGATGAACTTTTAAATCTAAAGACAGAGCGACGGAACTTTATATTTAAAACTTTATATTTTAACTTTTGGTTAAAAAAAAAAAAAAAGAAAGAAAAAAGAAAAGAAAAGAAAACTGAAAATGGGACAAAGAAAACAGAAAAAAGACAAATTTGCATCTAAAGAAAGCTGTAATACATTTTTTTTTCAATGTCGCTATATGCTTTCAAGTATCTGTTTCCTTCTGTTAGTTGATTTCTTCAGCAAAATTGATAGGCAGTGTCCGTGAACATAGTAATATATACCAAAGCATTTTCATAAATTACGTTCAATAGAAAAGAACGTTCAGCTTAATTTTAGGTATCTCTGTATATTGTCTATAAACTATACGCACATCGCATTGTGCTCTTAAGTTTAGTTTTATATGAAAAACACCTAACACGAAAAGAAATAAATTTTCAGCGACTTCTAAATATAGCCCCATTATATCCAAATACTTTAAGTAGCCCTGTAAACGAATGATGAATGATTTTCATCCCACGAAGCCATTGCACGAAGCATGTATTTATGCATATAAAAAAAAAATATTTTTATTTCATTTTGTTTAGGGCAGCCTGTAGATGTTATACTATACTTACCAAAAATTTCCTCCATAGGTGTAATATATTTGAATTCTCTTGAATGTCACTGTACACGAACCGTTTACTTGATCTTAACAAAACGTTTAGCGTAGAATCACTCTACGATGCAGATTAGAATTCAGAGTTAGGGCTGCCTGCTACAATTTGCGCGTGAGATATTCTAAAAATAGACACACACAAACCAACTGCTAAAAATATGATTTTCAGATGCATAGGACCTCAAAACGTGTAAACGTAACAGAAACTCAATTTTGAAAATTTGATACAAAAACTATATTTTCTTTGCCATATATAGACCTGCTAACTATGCTAGTTTATCCGTAATGGTATTAAGCCCCACCTTTTTTTCACACCAGAATAGTTCTAGAGCAATAGTCTTATTTAATCATGAGAAAATATTGCTGAATATTACTCTACAACTATTCTGGTGTGAAAAAAAGGCGGGGCCTAATTCTATTACGGATAAACTAGCATAGTTAACAGGTCTACATATGTATGGGTAAGAGAAAGTAAAACGATGTTCCAAAATTTTTCATTTAAACACATTTTCAATGAACTTAATAAAATTTTATTAAATAAAACTCATAATCTATGTGAATTTTGCTGAAAAAAAAAAAAAAAAGATGGGATTATTTAGATATTTATAATTTTACGAAACTATTCATTATTTATACATTTTCATTTTCATTTTCATTTTTATAAATTTATTTGTTAAGTATTACGTTAATAGAAAACTATATATTATGTAAAATACATGCATTACCTTTTATAATAATTTTTATTTTCTTTAAATTTACAATCTCAGAGACAAAGCATGATTGATCGTATAAAAAATGAATGTTTCATTTCTAATGATTCACGCTATTCACAGTAAAACACCTGCTTTCAAACTGTCGCTTTGAATATAAACAGCTACCCGACATCGTGTTTGGTGCATTATTTATTTGTTGAAGAATAATATCATCTGCCTTACTGAATCCATCTATCATATGTTTTTATTTTATATTATTTTTTTAATTAAATCACACCATGCATTTCCTTTACAAACGCTGTATATATTAAATGCAAACAGCGGTGAATTCAAAATTTCGTCATATACAAGTGAAGACGGGAGTTCATTGCATACGTAGGAAAAATGGGAAAAAAGTAAATTCCGAGAACGCAAAAGAGGGGTTATACTGCATTTATTTTAATAATACATTAAATGTAGTTTATAATGAGTTATAACAGTTTCTTTTTTCGTCCAAAGACTCAACACTTTTACCACAGAATCAATTTTCAACTCTTGTAATAAAATATGTAAGAAAATTGATGTTGGAATGAGATTTTTTTTTCTTTTTTTTTGAAAGCCAAGATTGTAAAATGCAAAAGAAATCACAATAATCTCTTTGGGATCAAAATAATAGCATGGATCTTCATCTGTGAAAATAGTACATACAAGGGTGAAAATCGAAAACGCAGACCAGGATCCCCACGGCCACGCCTTTTTTCAAGGACTCTTCCACCAGAATAATCTTAAGAAAAAATTACTCTTAAATATACAGTGTATATTTAATAAAAAAATTTTTTTTAGATATTTCTCGTGGAAGAGGTCATTGAAAAAATTGGGCCGTGGGAACCCTGTAGATGTCTTCCTATATAAATTTGTTTTATACCCTAACGTGTTTTCCATAAAGTTTCCTCATCTTCACGAGTATGCAAATTCCGAGATTTTATTTTTCCTAGAACTGACGGCTTTTCCCGGTTTTGGATCTTAATACTCTTAATTCTAGTTCTACATTATTAATATTGTTTCTGTATTCCGTTGTGGTCGTTTATTGTGCTAAATTTAATGTTTTTCGGAAAAGGCGCCCTCTGGTGGACATTTTGGAATCCCCACTTTTTTTTTTTTTTTTTTTTTTTCGAAATTTCGTTAGCGCAGCTCATGTATAGTCTATATTCCAAATTTCTTTCAATTCCGTTGAGCTGTTTGCGCTGTAGAATGCTGTTTATAGGGGTTTAAATTTAACTACTCTGTATATATATATGTGTGTGTGTGTGTGTGTGTGTGTACAGTGTAGATAGATTGATTGATAGATAAAGATTCACGTCATTTGAAAATCTATAATTCCGCCAGTGGGCGTTTCTTTTGAAATTTGCAAGTCATTTATTTCTTAAGAATATACACAGTATTCATATTTGTACAACCAATATACTATGGATACAAACATTTTGATTAGAAAGTGTATAAATATTATGTATTTTCATTTGCAATATGAATCTGAATATAGAATATTGTATTTTGAAATATTGCAGCTTGGGAGAATAACGCCCACTTTTAACGGAATTTCCTGTCAAAAACATGCGCCGGCGAATGTGTTAAAATGAAATAAGAAGGAAAATACTCTTAAAAGATACTGGTGTGAAAAAGAAGGCGTATCTTTGTATTTACATATATACACGCATGCTTGCTAACATCTTAATCAATATTTCATAGTACAGTTGGTTCCACCTCATTTTTTTTTTTTTTTTTTTTCACATCAGTATTTTATGAAAGTTATGTTCAGCAACTGCAATTGCGATTGATAAAAAGAAGAAAGATTTTTCTTAAAAATTTCTGGTGTCAGAAGAAAAGGCATAACTAATGGAATAATAATTAGGATGTTAGTAGGTATGTATACACGAACTAAATAGTTATATGGTTTATCGAAAAATTGTATGATTTAAAAATTATAGAAACTGAAAGATTTGAAAACGAATAAAATTTATCTGTGTTTGCTTGTGCGTTTTTACATTTCTTAATTTAATTATATATATATATATATATATAAAGCCATACTGTTTTAGTATGTAGTTGTACGACACGTATTTAATTAACATTATTTAAGATAAGGTTAAGCAATTGAGACTTGGAGACCTGGATAGAGCAATAGAGACTTGGCACCTGGGATTTAAACTTAATACAGCTACCATAATACATCTAACTAATTGGAACAATAAAAATATTTATCACCTGATATTTTGTTTGTATCTATTTTTAAAACACTTTAAATGTGAATTTCAAATGAAAACAGATACAATTTTGAAATGAAGTTATTCTCTTTTGTTAAATGTTTCCATTTAAAAGCAAATTGCAAGTTCATTTTAAATAACTAACTTATGCTATTAATTATCATTCCCAAAACGGAAAAGAAAACATATAAACAATTTTCATTAAATTGTAAATGTTAAATAAAATTTATCTAGTCATATTTTATGCCACATTGTTTTATTTTTTTCCCCATAAAACCAATGTCAATGTAGTTAGTTAATTGATATTGACTTTTACGCAACTGCAATTAAAAAATATTATGTAATCACGATGTTTTTAACTAATGCTTTTAATGCAATATTTTTAAAGTCATTATTTTATTTCTCTCTCTTAATGAGCATGTTGTATAATTAAAGAGAATATCTTAATTAAATAGGGATTGTAGTACTTTACAAACAAACACACAAAAAGAAAAATCAAGTGCGGTTTCGCTTATGTGAAATACTTTAATAATGTTAGAATAAAAAGATATAATTACTGTTTTAAGTATATCTTAATTATTATTAAAAGCTTTAAAAAGAAGCATGTTATCATTTATTTTATTTTATTTTATTTATTTATTTTTTAATTTTATTTGCTTTAATTGTCCTGTAATTAAGTGTTTTTCAGATTTGGTTTGAACTTGTGTACGGAAATAAGAAATTAAATAATTAAACAATTATTTTATTGTTTGATAATTTTTTGTACTTTCAGAAAAATTTAATAGTCATATATAAATTTAAATGAGACTTCATCATATGTAAAAATAAAATCAAAATAATTACGCATCAGATTTGTTTACAATTTTATTGGTCTTTGAGTTCACTGTAAAACAATTAAAATAATAATAATAATAATAATAATAATAATAAAAAAAAAAAAAAAAAAAGAAGGTGAAAAGAAGGGTGAAAACGTAGAAACAAAAAGCCATAAGTACGTATTTTAGTCTTGAATTACCAAAACTAAAGTTACACACTGTTATTAACGGGAAAAAATACAGCATTTCTTGTTTGTTTTCGGAATTTCATGTCGTGTCCATGTCGCCACCTTTTAAACATCTGTTAACAATTTCAGTTCTCAACTGCAAAAATTCCTCCCAGAAATTTTATGTAAAATTTTACTTTTTAAACCATATCTGAAAACATTCATTTATTACTTTTCTTCTAATCTTGATCTCAAACTCGGGTGGCAGTTGATTTTAAATTAGCTTAAATTCATTGCCCCTGAAAGTGTTAAACAAACTAGCGCGCTCCTTTTTCACAGTGTCGAAAAATTTGTAGACATTTTTATTCAATAACCACTACTATATTTTAATTTTAACGGTTGCCTAATCACTTTGAAGATCAATCGTCTATTATGTATATGAAATCATACCCTCCTAAACTAGATGCCTGTCGCGTGGCTCGAAAACATTGCAGCAGTTGAAGCGGTAGACTGCGCCACCTTGTACAGATTGCGCAACTTTTTTATTCAGCTGTTATCAATGATTTTAAGAAGTGATATATGATATATATAATCGACGTTTCTTCGATTCTATTCGCCTTTCATTTATATCATATCCCACTTTTAATAATTTTTGGTGGCCTTTAATTATAAAAGTCGCGCAATCTGCACCAGGTGGCGCTGTCTACCGCTTCAACTGTTACCAAGTTCCCGAGCCACGCGACAGGCATCTAGTTTAGGAGGCTATGATGAAATATATTTTCTCAAATTGTTGGTGACTATTCAATAAAATGTCCTTAATTTTAGCGAGACTCCTTTTTTGGCATATTTTCTTATTATTCCGAAAATCCGCTTATTGCTTTCACAATATTCATATAATTTATTTAATATTTCTTTTGATTTTTATTTCCGAAAATTTAAAAGTATTGAAATCTTAGTGCGTAAGAATTTACGTCTTAAAACCCTGATTAGTACATTTTAGCTAGGACGTTAATATAGCTGCCAATAATTTAATTTATTCCGGAGTATTTTTAGCCCCGCCTTTGTTGCGTTTCAGTCGCAGTGTTCCCGCAGATGGAACACCTAATTTTAATTCTCAAGTGCAAAAACTTATACCGGAAATTTTTTAGCAAAAATTTACATTTATACCATAACAGAAAATGCCCTTTTTTTTTAAGTGAAAATTTAAAATGTCTCTTTATTTTAATTATGTTCGTAAATTCCGGTGGCAGTCTAATTTAAATGATCCGAATTACCTTGCGCCGCAAAGAGTTAAAATACTCCGGAATAAATTGAAATGTTGGGATCTATGCAACTTTTACGAGTTTTTGTTGTCGATAATGTTTACTTATAAAGTGATATATTTATTAAATTGAATATTATTTGAATTTAATAAGGTTTACTTACAGATGTTTTAAACCGAAAATTTCTAGAAAAAGAACAATTCTAATTTTTTATTTTTTAAATATTTATGATCAGCTATGTGTCTAAAAGCCATTTTTAAAACTAGTGTAATAATTTTTAAAATAAATTAACTAGTGAACGTTAAAGGATTAATGAGATTGGTAATACTAATTCACTACCACTGGGGCATATATATTCCAAGCAGTGCTGCCAGATTAAGGTAAATTGTTATTTAATATCCACCACTAAGTTTTAATTGTAATGTTGTCTAATAATTTTCTATTAAGATAGCTAGCAACTCATTACACAAAAGCTTCAATTAAAATTTATTGGCGGATGTTGAATTGAATATTCGGTCAATCTGGTAGTATTCATGCCATAGTCTCCTAAACTAGATGTCTTTCATGTGGCTCAGAAACTTGGCAACAGTTCAAGCGGTAGACAGCGCCACCTGGTACAAAGTATACGAATTTTTTTACTCAGCTGTCACCAATAATTTTAAGAAGTGATATATGATTTATAAAATCGACGTTTCTTTTCTTTTTTTTTCTGTATATCGAATCCCACTTAACAAATTTTTTTGCTGTTGAATAAAAAAGTCGCGCAATCTGTACGAGGAGGCGCTGTCTACAGCCAAGTTTCGAAGCCACGCGGAAGGTGTCTAGTATAGGAGGCTATGATTAGTGCCAAGGACGCTAATATTGGTAGTGAAAGGTGAATTTGAACGTTGGTGATAAATGAAAAATATAATATAATAAATAAAAAACAAGAATAAATGAAATAAATCGACTAAAAAAATAATGTCTACTTTAATTATACATATTTTAATAAAATTTACTTCAACTATAAATAATAACTACAAGTTCGTATTATAATTTATTTTTTTCCAATGAATTGTGGCATCGTGTTAATACGTCATGAAGTGCTCTACTCGTACATGTCATCCAATCGCTGTTCGATTCAATGCCTTGGCAGATATGTGCCGTTATGGCTCACAGAGGTCGCTGCTTTGTGTATTCTTTTCTCAGTACATATTACTCCAAATTTCCTGAAATTTTAATCAATCGTTCTTCCTACTATAATGTATGTGTCCAACAAATTTCATTCCGTTATTATCATTCCTTCTTGGTGTTGCATTTTCAATGTCGAGCAGTGTATTTTACAAAAAGGGATTTCTATGGGAAAATTGTTTTTCGAGTTCATTTGCCAATACAATTTTATGTTTTTATGAGAAAAAATAGGTAGTTCTGATATGAAATTCTTTAGATTTATTGATGATCCTAAAATGCTTAATTTAGAAGTAATTTTTCGAGGTTGGTTAGTTGGTTAAATTTAAAGATGCACTAGCACTGCGGAATGAGTAATTAGCGACAGTGGTTTAGAGCAGGGCGCGAAATTTCCGCTCGCCAGCTCGCCATTGGCGAGTGGAAATTTTACTGTGGCGAGTAAAATTTGCGTCTAAATGTAGGTAGAATTCTTACAGTATACGGTGCTACAAAATAAATAAATAAATAAATGAAAAAAAAATATATATCGATTTAAAAACGTAAAATCATGATAATCTTAGGTAAGGTGACCAGACTTCTTCTCTTTCAACGCTCTGCCCTATTAAACGAAAAAAAAAAAAAAAAATACATTACAAGACTAAAAAGTCCCTTTTTTTATGCTTTTCGTCCTCTGTCCTCTGTCCTCTTTTTCAAATGAAAAGGATTTAGTTCTTAATTTAAAAAATTTCGCAAAAACTGGGAAGCCCAATCGGCTGTTGGCTGTATCGACGGTGAACATTAACTTTTTTCTGTGTTATATTCACAAAAGAACAACTTTCTAATAAATTTGCCAAATCATATTATGGTTTATGTATATTCAGATTCTTCGAACGGATCCAGAACTTAACTTTTTTTTTGAGGGGTGGGGGTGGGGGGGGGTGGGGCTAAGATTTTTCAAGATGATATTCCAGATCAACGAAAAATTTACAATTGTAATATTCAGTTGTGAAGGTCAGTGCTTTTTTTTTTTTTTTTTTTTTTTTTGGGGGGGGGGGGGTCAGCCCCCTACCACCCTCCCTCCTTAGATCCACCATTGCGGTTCTTTGACACGGAAAGGGAATCACTATTGAAATTGTCATGAAATCATTAAGAAGGTGGTGCTCCCGTTGGTACGCGGTGGGTTGACGTGTGTTCTCACTTTTGCATGAATAATATTCCTCATAAAAATAGGTCCACCAGTGACAGAGAGATTTTTTCCTCGAAGCTGGTATACGTGAGGCGCGGGATTCGATACCCGGTCGCGCTTGTTGGCCTAGCCGTTAGGAGTTTTTCGTGGATTTCTCCGAAAATAGAGTAAATATGTGCTACGACCTCTTACAAAGACCCCCAGGCAGAACTCTCCTTTTCAGGCCTAGAGCCTTAGTGCAGACAATTGGTCTTAATGGTAAGACTACTACAGCCTCACAAAAATATGTAAACGTTAGTTAAATTCATTTTTTTTTTTCTCCTGGCAAAAACAATCCCACAAAGCGACTGTTTTCGTCTATGAACAAAATGTAGAGGTGTGAAAAAAATCTCCTTTATATACCTACTTTAAAAAGTTAGTAACATACTAAGACTAATATAGGTTATACTTGTGAAAATTTTTATAAAATGTTGATAAAGAATGACTGTTCGTGAAACAAATCGTTTCATCTGCCGAATATTAATTTTATTTTTTCATTTGAAAATTTTATTTTTTCTTTTATGATTATGATTTTAATTTAAAAAAAATGTCCACCAACTTTTTTTAAGTAACTGCATGAAAGTACCACTTTTTTTTTTTTTTTTTTTTGTGTGTGTGTGTGTGTGTGTGTGTGTCTATAGCAAAAAGTAATAATAATAATAATAATAATCCATATTGTCCAGTGACACCTGTAAAAATTAGGGATTTTTCTTCTCGTATCCATATATTATTAATTTAAACTAAGGTATACTGATCCAAATTCACCATTTGAGGTAAAAATGTTTCCACCACTGTGTAAAGTAGCTTTTGAATCAGTTTTTGTAATTATTTTCATTCAACTTTGTGTCCTCTTTCCTTAAAATGACCTCTTTTTCAAAATTGAATGCCTTCTATTTTCTTATAAAATAAAAGACATTGCGTGATTTCTTCTCTTTTTCCAATAAAAAAATCTGGTCACCTTTACGTAAAAAATAGAGTAAGTTAATCATATATTGTGGCGAGTAACTTTTTTTTTTCAGCGAGTGTAATCTAAGTTGAAATTTCGGGACCTCGTTTAGAGGTTTCTGCTAATAGTTATCCTAAAGATTTAAGTTTAAAACACACTCTTAATAATGGTTTAATTTCCTTTTTGGTTTTCAAAATTAAATTAGTTAACACTTTCGCGACCGCTGACGTGAATTCACGTCATTGGAAAATACGTAACTCTGCCAGTGGGCGTTTCTTTACGTTACATAAGTTATATTATTTTTTAACATTATACCTAATATTCACATTTGTGCAATCAGTGCACTATAGATACAAATACTTTAATTAGAAAGAGTATAATCGTAATGTATAGTAATTTATATATTCTATATGAATACAGAAAACATTGATTTAAAGTAATGCAATATAAAAGAATAACGCCTACAGGCAGTGCTGCCAGATTGAGGGAAATTTTTATTTAACACCCACCACTAAATTTTAATTTAAACGGTTTGGTAGCTGTTTGGAAACTCCTTTTACAGGAATTGTGTATGTAATTAGATAACCGTTACAAGTAAAATTTAACGATGGATGTTGAATAAAAATTTCCTTCAAATCTGGCAGCATTGCCCACAGGTGATGCTTGTTGTCCAAAAGGAAAAAAAAAAAAACATACAGTCGCAAAAGTTTTAAAAAATCTTGGAATATTATTCTTTATGATAAAATATAAGATTTCGATTTTAAGGTTATTAGTTTAATTATTTGTTTATCATGTATATTTACCGAAGTTTTGAAAAATATTGTATTTGCCAGAATTGCTAGATTACAAGAATTTGCAATAATTGTGATAGCATCGAAGATGCGTTTTGCAATTTGTTCGACACTGCGAAATTAAATTGTTATGCATCTTGTATTAAAACTGCTGTCCCTAAGTGTAAGATACTGTAAACATTTAAACATTTTTCAATGATATTATTCAAATCGGTTTTAAATTTGAAGATAAGTTAAAATGATTACCAGAATTTCCAAGATTGACCATGGTAAATGCATTTTATATAAAATAAAGCTAGGAGAGTTTGCGCACAATTCAACAAAATGGCATAAAAAATCCAAATATTAAATTTTTGCTAAAGTATTGGTGTATAATTTTGAACTGATCTTTCTTCTATGCATTTCCATTGCTATTATGTTGCTCTGTTATAATTTAAAACAACTGTAGCAATAAAACCAAGAGAGCTATTTTTCGCAATTTCTCCTCATAGCGTAGGAGTGATTGCTGTATGGGTAGGAGAGAATACGCTTAATTATAACTACATTTACATTATCAATAATAATAATTCACTTAAATGACATTATTGTAAGGTATTTGTAAACAAATATTTTCCCATTAAAAGTGGATTTTTCAATTCAATAATTAAAAAAAAAAAAAAAAAAAAAAAAGAAATAAAAGAAATTTAAAAAGAAGTACAAATATTTATTTTAAGATTTTTTTTTTTTTTTTTTTTTTTTTTTTTTTTTTTTAAGAAACAGAAAAAGAACAAAATTAGATAAAGAAAAAGACCAGAAAATAATATTAAGTTGCTAGTTAACACTTTTAACTTAAAATTAGTACATTACCTTTTCAGCTATATGGTTTCTTGTTTGCTGACCGAATCTCTCGTTATCCAGAATTATTGACTTATTATTGTACAGTCGGGGGAGGGGGGGGACGCAACACCCGCTGTAATTTCGTTATGAATTGACGCATGAACATCTATAAATTTTATTCAAAAGGAAATTTAATTCACTTTCTGAAAATGTTGTCGAATTTTAAATTAGGGGTTTTCTACATATTGAAATGAGTGACAACTTTTTTCAATAGCAATACCCAATTTCGACTTCATATTCAAATTTCATCTAATAGACATAATTCAACAGGAAATTAAATGCACTTTCCGAAAATGTCGCTGAAGTTTGAATTAGGGGTAATTTACATATTGAAATATTAATAAATAATGATAATGAATCAATATTGAAATGATAATTATCAATAATTTACATATTGAAATCAACTTGGTAGTGCTGAAAAGTATACTGTTTGTATACTTTATCTTTAGTATTTATAGAGTTATAATCAAAAATGTGTTAGGGGGTTATCTGTAAATGTAGAAAAATAAAAATAATATCCTATAAGAAAATGACAAAATTTTAATGTTTGTCACCGGAAATCTTTCAGGAAAAAAATGTATTATTTTAATTAATAAATCTGTTTACACTTTCCAGTTTCTTAATTAATCAGAATTCAAGTTTTGTTAGATTTGTATATACTTCAGTACTTTTTTAGATATTTTTAGGTCTATTTAATAACATTACACTTGTGATTGGTCCAGAGAGTACGCCTTGAAAAAAGTGCAATATTTTTCAAGTGTCTATTATGGCTGTACTGATCACCAATAAAGCTTAAATTTTCTTTTGTAGGTGTAACATAACATACGAAATGAAATAATATAGATATATATATATACAACAATGCATAAACTAAATCTTTTCGGATAAATTATTGTAAGGTTTTATGAAGTAAATATTAAAGAATTTTAATCACATTTACCAGTTTTGGGTCAGTTGAATTCTTTGGAAATGCGCGATATATGTTTTATAATTTCCAGGAAAGTATAATTTCTTAATTAACGCTTTCACGACTTCTGCATAGATTCACATGATTTGAAAATATGTAACTCTGCCAGTGGGTGTTTCTTTCGTAATTTATGTGTTACTTATTTCTTAAGTATGTTTAGCCAGTGTTCATATTTTTGCAATGAAATATACAGTTGATAGAAATATATTGAATAGAAAGAATAAAATTATAATGTATATCCATTTGTAATATAATTGTGAATACAGAAAATTTGTTCTGAAATATTTTATTTTGAGAAAATAACGTCCGTAGGCGGATCTTACTGTGAAAAAAACAAAATCCTGCGGTCGCAAAAAGTGTTAAAATATATTTATGAAAGTTAAAATATATATTTAAAAATATGTATAAAGTTAAAATATATTCATAAAATTTTGAAGACTAAAGTATCCTTAAGATAATAATCCCCCTCCCCCTTTAAAATAAAAATAAAAATAAAAATGAATAAAAATTTAAATAAAAATATGAAGCTATATGAGAAGTAAATGATTAAGCCTTTAACTATGACGGTAATTAACACTTTCGCGACCGCTGACGTAGATTCACGTCATTTGAAAACTTGTAACACCTCCAGTGGGCGGTCCTTTCACAATTTCTATATTATTTATTTCGTAACTATATCAGGGATGGAACACTGGCGCAGAATTCATACCGGAATCTGTTTAAGAAATTTCTCTAACTATAATATCGTTGATTTAAGGAGTAGAAAATTTTCTTACATTGATACCGGTATGAATTCTGCGCCCGTGTTCCATTCCTGCTATATACCAATATTCATACTTTTACAATGAAATATACTAAAGATACAAATAATTTGATAAGAAATAATACAATTTTAATACTTATTGTTCTGTAATATAAATATCAAACAAAAATTTTGGTTCTGAAGTATT
Organism: Salticus scenicus; assembly: GCA_963930645.1. Classification (NCBI taxonomy): domain Eukaryota; kingdom Metazoa; phylum Arthropoda; class Arachnida; order Araneae; family Salticidae; genus Salticus; species Salticus scenicus. The sequence continues at coordinate 203,998,338 of OZ005659.1, read as the reverse complement.
ATAACTTGAAAGAATGACGCCTACAGGCGGACCTTACTTTTAAAATGATAAAAACATTCGGTCGCGAAAATGTTAAGAAACGATTTTAGAAGTCTGTCTTGCATTCCAATTCCATTTGTTATTTTTAATTGACAATTTTTACATTCAACCTATTTTTCTATTTTAAACAGCAAACCCCGCCTATTTAGTTTTTTTTTTTTTTTTTTTCGTCTAGTGTTCGTAGGATTCAAAATTTATCCTCCGTTATCGATGAAGTAAATAAGACTTGTATATATTTTTGTCAACCTAAAATAAGTAGTTTAACACGAATGCTCAAAGTCACATTTACTTTTCTTTTCTGTATTGTTTTGTTTTGAAGAACGATGAATGGCGGTGCTGTTCTTCTTCAGAAAACAGGAATTCTTGATGCAAAAACAAAACTCTAAAAATTAGTCGTGGGGTGATCTTTTTTTCTGATTGTCTCGAAAACTACTTGAACAGCGATAAAATAAATAAATAAAAATTCCATAAAATAAAAAATATTAATGCTTGAATACATTAATCGCGAACGCTATGGCCATTTTAATGTTACTTATCAAGTTGCCCATAAGAGACAACTTATTTCATGACACATCTGACTACAACTATATAAATTAACCATGCAATGATGTGTTTTTATTTATCTATACATATATATTCCTTAATATTTTACGGTGTGAATATAAAATACTTATGTAATTTGCATAGTTGTTTACATCATAATTAACAATTTCGCGAATTCGGACGTATATTCACGCCACTTGGAAATTTATAACTCCTCCAGTGTGCGTTTCTTTTGCAAAATTTATATTGCATTGTTTCTAAAAAATATACCTTATAAGTATAATTATATATTTATAATTTATACATATATAATTATATATGTACAACCAAAATACTACGGATAAAAATTCTTTCACTAGAAAGAGTATAATAAACATGTATATTTATATGAAATATATATAAGGATTCAGAAAAGCTTATTCTAAAATAATGTAGCTTGAAATGATAACGCCCAAATGCGGAACATGCTACCAAAAAGAAAAAAAATGCGGTCGCAAAAGTGTTAATATTCCGTAATATTGCTATTACCCGCCATTTTTTCACGCCAGTTTTCTTTTACAGTATTTTTCTTCTTATTTAATCATAATTACATTTGGAAAGCATTACTCTAAAAATAAATGAATGTAGAAAAGAGACGGGTAGTAATAATACTACGGAAAATTAATTAGAATGTTGGTAGCTAATTAAAGATATAGATCAGGAAGGAATGAATATATATATATATATATACATATATTTATATATATAAACGTACCACTCACAAAAAAAAAAAAGTAATATTATAATACACCTCATTTAAGTAAAAAGATTCTTTGTTATAATCCAGATTCTTTTTAATTCTTAAACCTTTTATCTTGGACATACAGACATACAGAATATATATTGTAATTTTCTGTAAAATAAAAAAAAAAAATTGTTTGCAGTCGTCCGCAAAGAATAAAAAATAATCGTCTAAAAACAAGGGGAAAGAGGGGTAAGACTCGTCTTTTATCTATTGGTATCCAAAATTAAACTTAGGTTGTCTACCTATCATCATTTCTTCTGGCAAGATGCTCAGTCGTGATCCATTTTAAAATCTGAACTCTAGAAATAACACGAGTATTTTCGTTTTGCTCCCTAATCCTGGTGTTTCGCTTTCTGTCTCGGCGGGTGAATTTTAAACATGCATCTCTCCATGCTTCTTTGGGTTGTTTTAAATTTTTCTAAAGTTTTACATTTTAATATCCAAGTTTCTGAAGCATAAGTTAAAACAGGCAAAATGCAATGATCAAAAACCTTTCTTTTCAGTTAAATTGGGAGGTCACTTTTAAATATAGCACTATTTCTTCCTAATGTTCTCCATGCAAGTTTAATTCGGTCGTTAAATTTTTCCATGTTGTTCCCGTTTATCGTAAATACTTGTCCCGCATAAGTATAACTGCATGTTTTTTGTAATTTTTGCATATCGACAGTGATCTTCACTTGAGAAACAAAGGAACTTGATGTAATAGTTGTTTTACTGGGTTTCATTTTGAATCCATTGAGCTTGATTTCTTTGTACAGTTCCTGAAGCATTTCTTGCAAATCCTCAGATGATGAACCAAGTAGTATAACATCATCCGCAAATTCTAAACAGGTTTCCCACGGCCCGATTTTTTTGAAGGACTCATCCGCGAGTATTATCTAAACATAAATTTGTTCTTAAACATACTCTGAACAATTAAGGATAAATTTATCTTCGGATTATTCTGGTGGAAGAGTACTTGAAAAAAACCGGGCCGTGGGAACCATGCTAAATGATTTATAAACTTTCTATCTTTTTTTTCTGCCTTTCTCTTGTCAGTTTAGTTTTTAAAAAAACTTGTTGATGCACATATATTTATGTCAGGGATGAAAATTTGTCACAGAACTCATACTGGTATTTAAATATATATATATTCTTTGTCTTAAACCAACGGTTTTATAAGTATAGAGAAATTTTAAACAAATACTGGTATGAGTTCTGCACCAAATTCCCACTCATGATATAAATATATATTGGTCGAAATTTGACGCATAGATTTCTCAAAAATGTAGTATAAAATACATTTATACTCTATTATATATGAATATAATAAATACAACTAATGTAGTAAAAAAGACATTTATAATACATTTACACCATTTCTATAAAGCAGATAAATACTGTATGATTCACTTTAGTTAGTACCTATCTCTTTTTTTTTTCTTAACCCTTTGCGGCGCAAGACAATTGGGATCATTTAAATTTTACTGCCACCGGAATTCATAAACTAAATTTAACTAAAAGAAATTTCAAATTTTAAGGTATAAAAAACCAGCCTCTTCTGCTATGTTATAAACATAAAGTTTTGCTAAAAAATTTCCGGGATGAATTTTTGCAGCTGGATCTTAAATTTTGCGTCCTTGCAGCGAGGACACCGCGCGTTAAGGGGTTAAAACGCAATACAAAATTGAGTCTTGAAATTTTCATTTCATTTTCGCGAGGATGTTATGATTCAGTTATAATAATTAAATACGTTTACTAGGTAAGGTTAATTCATATAAAATATTTTGTTTGTAATTACATTTATTCTTTTGCAGTGCATAACCATTATTACTTCCTTTATACAAATTTGCGATTACATATATATTTCATATGTATGTAATTTACAATCCATAGCTGCCAACATTTTAATTTATTCCGGAGCATTTTTAGATCCGCCTTTATTTCGGACCACTTTATTTTTAGATTATTATATCTAGTATTTAACAACGGTAAAATAAGAAAATTTTTCTCTTTTTAAAAAAGTGGTATGAAATAACGGCGGGGCAAAATATGCTCCGTAAGAGATTAAAATTTTGGTAACTCTGCTAGAATTCATGTAAATTTTTATATTTAATAAAAATGTTAACATTCACATCTAGTGTAAATTTAAAATATTTACCAGCTTTATACAATACTAGAGCAGCCTACGTCCGCTATACTGGTTCCTATTTTTAAGTGAATCACTATAGTTAATGAAGTCTCAGAATTGCATTAATTTTTGTCATGCAGAAAAAAAAAAAGAGAAAAAAAAAATCTCATTTAAAAAAATGTCGCACCAGGTCCCCACTGCCTTCGGCAGCGCAGGTCATTGTGCGCTGCGCGTGCGCATTTATGTTCCACACTCTTAATGAATCACTACATTATCATAAGGGAAAACATAAATATAAAATGCAAAACAAACATATATAAACATATTCGCCCATTGGTGGAATAATCGGTCTGGGCCCCCACTGGCTGGGGCAGTATATGCAGGCACGCATGTTCCTTCACCTACAGTTCCCGCCCCTTCTAATTATTTTAGACTTTGAAAAAAACTCGCAATCTTTCTCTCGAGCGTCTAACCTAATAATACTAATTTCCAACATTCTATCTGAATTTCTTTATTTCTATCACTGCGCCCGCTCCCTTTCCCGCACCTCGTAATAATTCTGTACTTTCAAAATTTTCCGCAATCGATTTATCGAGCCTCAAAACTTGACAACACTAATTTTCAGTGCTCTAACTCTTATTTACATATTTTTGGCCCTTTACCCCATCCCCTTCCCGTCTACACAAATCATTTTACAAACTCGAAAATATTCGCAATCGATTTGTAGGTATCAAAAACCTCCATGTTCCAATTTTGAGCGACCTATATCTACTTTTATATTCTTTTGCCCCCACCCCCCTTACCACCCCTACTATTAACTTTACAAATTCGAAAATATCCGCAGTCGATTTATATCAGAAACCTCTATGTACCAATTTTCAACGACCAAACTCTATTTTTATTTTTTGCCCCTCGCCCCCTCCTTCCCGCCCCTCCTAATAATTTTGAATTTCGAAAATATCCGCAATCGATTTGTAAGTATCAAACGCCTGTATGTACAAATTTTGAACTGTCTAACTTTATTTTTATCCCCACCCCTTTCTGACCCTCCTAATAATTTTACACTTTCCAAAAGAAAACCTCATTCGACTTGCAAACCTCTAAAACCTATCTGTACCAATTTTGAACGGTCTATCTGTCTTCTATTTCGTTGCCCATGGCCCCCCCCCCACTTCCTACTCCTCCTAATATACAAATTCAAAAATATCCGCAATCGATTTCTAAGTATCAAAAGCTTCTACGTACCAATTTTGAATGACCTATATCTATTTTTATATTTTAACCCTCCTAATAATTTTACAATTTCGAAAATATCCGCAATCGATTTGTAGGTATCAAAAACCTCTATATACCAATTTTTCTAACTCTATTTTTATTTAATTTTTTGTTCCTACCCCCCCCCCTCTTCTGACCCTCCTAGTAAATTTACACTTTCGAAAATATCCTTATTCGACTTGGAGGCCTCTAAAACCTATCTGTACTAATTTTGAAAGGTGTAACTGTATTTCTATTTTTTTGCCCCATACCCCCCCCCCCTTTCCCGCACCATCTGGTACGAATTTCTAAAATTAAAGAAATTAGTTTTTATGTATTTGTGGGAGCTATATTTTAGAGCAAAAATCTCACATATATCTTTCTTTTTTCTGTTTGTGATATAAAGGATTATTTCAAATCATTTTGCCCCCTCTCCCCCTTCTTGCGGGCCGAATTTCTAAAATTCCAGAAACTGGTTTTTAGGTATTTGTATTTGCTATATATTAGAGCAAAAAATTCACGTATATCTGTTTTTTTTGTTTGAGATATATAGGGGTATGTGAAACCACGTTTTGCACATATGAAATCACTTTGTGCCCCCTTTTCCCCCTTGGGGACCGAATTTCTAAAATTCCAGAAATACGTTTTTAGGTATTTGTGTTAGCTATATTTTAAAGGAAAAATTTTAGGGATATATTTTTTTTTCTTTGAGATATGAAGGTTTTTGTCAAATCACATTTTGCCCCCTATTCCCCCTTGGTGGGCGAATTTCGCAAAATTGCTTTTTAGGGGTGCTTACAATATGTATTCTATAATCTAAATCAGTTTCGAGTCAGTGACTCTAGTAGAGTTTGCTGTGCGTTGATGAGTCAGTGAGTGAGTGGAAGTACTCATTTATATGTATACATTAAAAATATTCTATTTCGCTGCTAAAATAAACGTCTTGTACTATTTTGAATTTTTTTGCACGAATGTTATACCGATGTATAAAAATGGACCGCTCACCCTTTGATACAACTCAAAACTCTTTAAAAAGGTTGAATATCATAATAACGTAATAAAAATATTTGTTATTTGATTCTAATAAAGATTTTTTATTTTTTTAATTTATAGTTTTTTACCTAATGTATGATTAAAATGTAACTGAAATTTCCATGTTTTAAGTAATATTTAAGAAAGCTTGACTGCTTCTGCAAAAATAAAAAAATTGTCTTCTGAGTACCACTTAATATTTAATTCCGAAAATATTTTTTCCCCGCTAGGTAATGCTAAAAAAACTGGTAGAAGAGAAATGCCGGATTCGATCCCATTTAGCGCTCGTCTACCAAGCCGTTTCGGGTTACCGGTGAATTTCTCTTAAACTGGAGTAAAAACGGGCAAAGATCACTTAAAAATGTTTCCAAAGTAGTCATTTCACCAATTCTTAGGACCTACGGATAGTCTATCTGCCTTAATCCCTTCACTACGAGCTTCTTGCTAAATTCTTTATATATATATATATATGTATATATATAAACTTATTTGAAGTTTTGTGATTTTTTATGTTCGTAGAAAAATAAAGTTATTTTGAATGAGGCTTAAATAAATTTGTATGGGTATGAAAGTATGGGTATGTGAATGTGCCTATTGTTTTTTTTTTTTTTTTTTTTTTTTTTTTTTGTATTTTCATTACCTCAAAAATTTTCTTATATAAAACCAGAACTGCCAACCTTTTCAACTTTTAAATCAAAATTTACACCAATATTTTTAAATGAAAAATTTTATATATATTTTCGACGATTAATAATACAGGAAACAGCTTTAAAAATTTTCCGGTTTGAAGTCTCCCTTGAAAAACGCGAGACTTGGCACCTATGTACAAAACGCTTGCTTAAATAAATTCCTCTCCTTCAATTAAGATTCTTTAAAGAAAGAGGCAAAAAAATATATTGTGATTGTTAAGATGTTTCTACAAGTATTCTAACGAGGGGATTTTTCTGAGGTTCAAAGAAAGTTTCGGCTGTGTGGAAAATCTTTCAAAAGTTTAGAATATCCTGTTGAAAATACTAACGAACAAAAACATCAGAGTAGTTTAGATTCTGAATATATATATATATATATCGAAATTGATCTTTCCAATCGTGATTGCATCGCGCTTTTTGCATGAAAATATTTTCCGTTAGATGAAAATAGTTAAATTATTTTAATATCGACAAAAAAAAAAAAAAAAAAAAAAAAAAAAGAAAAAGAAAATTTAAAAAAATGAATATTTTGTTTGATCTATCAACCAAATCAAATAGTAATACTCTTTTTTACAATTTAAATAATTACTTTTTTTTTTTTTTTAAGACGGGATTCAATTAATTTTTTAACAATTGAAGAACTTTTTAGTAATGAGCATATCTGTTAAGATATATATGAAATATTTTATTTTAGCCGTTTAAATAGTAATATTAATTAATATGGATTTTTGACTAAAATACTGTTTTCAAATGCTATTTTATTACATTCATAAATAAAAATCTATAATATTAACAGGTATTATTGATTCATATAAATTTTTTTTTACGCATTAAATTCTGTAAAAATAAGTAAGCACATATTTTTAATATGTAAGCAATTTATTTAAATTAAGTCATTCTCCTGTTACTTAATTGCAGACATCTTCCGCAATCTCTTCAATTTTCAGTTAAGACTTTCCATCAGCATTTTTTGAAAAAATTTCCACAAATAATTATATTTGATCTGGCGTTAGTATGCACGATAATTATCTTATGCTTGACAACACTGCACTAAAATGCCAAAGTTGTGTATCCCTGTTAAGGCAATACTCGTTTTTATGGGCAAGGGCAGCAGTTACAGCTCAAGGTTTGATGAGAAGGTGCTGAATCGTGCATTAAATCCTGCCAGGGAAACATTTTTGAACAGTGGTAGGAATAGCTTTTCTAGTGCAAGTCCTACCTACAGCCGCTATAATAATAAAGGCCGACTTATCAAACGCCATCTGTTTGCCTCGATAAACGTCTGCTTCCCCGACTAGTGCGTTTATCACAGCATCATTTACCTATGAAAGAAATCTTACTAATCAAAAGTGGAAAACTTTCTTTTTTTTTTTTTTTTAAGTACAAAGCTAAAACTACGAAAATGAATGGAAAACCAAACAGATAACGACTAAAACAATTCCTACCGCCAGATAAATTGCTGGATGACCATATGACTTCCTGGATACATATGACTGTAGTTGCCAACTTAGCACCTTTTAGCTACCGGAAATTAAAATAAATAAGTAAATAAAATATTTTACTTTATCAGTGAAAACCGTCCCAATTCACTGATTATGTAAAATAAATATTTCTGTTACATTTATCCGGTAACAAAAAGATGCTAAGTTGGCAACTATGCTTATAACAAGATTAAGCCCCCCCCCCCCTCCCTAAAAAAATATTTGTCAATTTGCCAGATCGTATGCATTTATATCGTATGCATATGCCAGGTGGTCCTTTGAAAGAAGTACAGACGCCCATACCCTTGCCTGAGATCACAGAACACGCCATCCATTTAACTGGGAGTTTAATTTTGTCCAAAAGGCGTCGAGGTGCAACTACATCCGAAGGCGTCGTCGGACAAATTTTTTTTTGTGAATCAAAATCTGAACTTCGTTTTGAAAATGTAGCACATACTTGATTCCATTCCGACAAACTCATGTACAAGTTCTTTTTTTTTTTAATCTTAGCCTGCCACAGACAACCTCTTTTTATTGTTTTTGTATACAATTTTCATAACATAAATTACCATAATACATTTTTGCAAATAAGTCTATACTCTGCCCGCGCAAATTTATTATAAATTTTATGTTATGGGAATAGTAATACAAAATTCATTAAAAAAAAAAAAAAATCGCTTAGGACAGCCCTGCAGTAGTACTTCATACTGAAATCATTCACTATTAGAGTGAAAATACTACGCGGAAACATATAAGGAGAACTAAGAAGAACAGAACTGAAAAAAAAAAAAAAAATTAAAGGGCAAAAGAAAAAATTAAAAGTTTGTCAGCCATGAGGGCCTGTAATTATACTCGAATACACTAATATCTATTACAGAGATGCCAACCTAATCCTGAATATTGTTAGCCCCGCCCCTTTTTTTCCACACCAGTCTTTTTTAATGTATTTTTCTTCTTAATCCTTCGTAAATATATTTGAAGAGAATTACTCTAAAAATTAACTGGTGTGGAAAAGGGGGCGGTACTCACAATCCTCCGGATTAAATTGACAGCTCATCTATTATGAAATATATCTAAATAACTAATAATTTGTTTGTGGAGGACAGGGAACTATCCGAATTCTTTTAAGATTAAAATTCAATTCAGAGTTAACTTGTACATTTTTACTGTGTGTAATAACGAGATTTACTAATATAAGCTTAGCTTAAATGATTAAAATAACTACATTTATTCTTTAAAGTGTAAATTATATTTGTATATAGCAGCAGCTTAAAGTTCGTTAGGAGAAACATTTTACAATTATAAACTTTGCATTCACTATATTATAATACTTAAATACTTTATATTTTTCAATAAATTACAGTCACTCTTTTTAAAAATAATGCTAATATTAGAAAAAGGAAAAAAAAATATATACATATATATCAATATATATATATATATACCTTTATTAGAATTACCAATTTTTGTAATTTATTCACGAGCATTTTTAGCTCCGCCTTCCTTTGGCACCAGAAATTTTATAGAATTATTTTTCTTTAATATGAGACAATTATTAAATAAGAAGAAAATCATTTTTCAAAATTTCCGGTATGAAAAAGAGCCGGGGAAAAAATGCTCATGAATAAATTATAAAACTTGGGAACTCTGATATATATACACACACACACACATATATATATATACGAGGTGTGGCTATTAAATAACGAGACTATTGCTGCTACAGATGAACTACATATGCGCCGAATCCGAACGACCGACAGCTGTGCAGCGTAAAGCCTTCTCTTTCGATTGCAGCACTTCCCGTGTTTGTAGAGAAATCAGTCTGGCTGTAACCTTCGTTTGTGTAAGAGTTGTGCGTTTCGTTTTGCCGAAATCGTGATAAGTGTAAAAGTAGAGTAACGAGTTGTCGTGAAATTTCACGTGAAACTTGGTAAAACCGCTAGTGAAACATATCGATCCTTTTTTTCGACATACATGGTATTGTGTTCCTTCACTGGGTTCCTGAATGTCAAACTATTAATCAACATTAGTATCTTGAGGTGCTTGCTCAACTCCGTGAAGGGGTAAGGAAAAAACGACCAGAATTGTGGAAGAACAAGTCATGGGTTCTCCATCAAGACAACGCGCCGGCTCACACGTCATTGTCTGTCAAGACGTTTCTAGCCAAATACAACATCCCAGTTTTAGAGAATCAGCCTTATTCGCCTGACCTGGCCCCATGGGACTTTTATCCGTTCCCCAAAGTTAAATCTGCATTAAAAAGAACAGGATTTGAGTCAATTAAAGCTGTGAAAGAAAAATCGGCACGCCTCATGCAGGAGCTCACAGGACAAGACTTTCAGCACTGTTCCGAACAATGGAAAATTCGCATGGAGTGTTGTAGAGATAGAGGAGGGGTGTATATTGAAGGTGATAATAACTAAACATGTATAAATTTAAAATAAAATGTTTCACAGCAATAGTAACGTTATTTGATAGCCACACCTCGTATATATATATATATATATATATATGTGTGTGTGTGTGTGTGTGTGTGTATTGGATTTAATGGAAATTGATCTTAATTTTATATACACGTAAAGTAATGTCACAATTTGAATCACACCTATCTGTAATGCAGAAATAATTGAGAAGCTGCTAAATTAAAAATTTGTTATAGAGTTAATGAGAAAAGAGATTTGAAACCCTGATTATAAACGCTAATTCAAAATTTCCTGCTCCGTAAATAGATTTTCATAAATCGATTATCAACGTATGAGATTTCTGACCAAGATATAACATGTGTCATAATTGAAACATGAAACTTCAATAAGCAATCAAGCTCGAACATGAATATTAATAAAATTTCCTTCTGACATAACCCAGGGTATTACATACATGGATGGTACAGTCGGGGGGGGGGGGGGTAAAAAACGCAACACCTGCTATAATTTCGTTATTTATTAAAGCACGAACATATACTAGACGTAAATCAACAGGAAATTAAATACACTTTCTGAAAATGTCATCGAAGTTTGAATTGGGGGTCATCTACATATTGAAATGAACGCCAAATTTGATTTGGTAAAGTTATAATCAAGAATGTGTTAGGGGGTTATCTCTAAATGTAGAAAAAAAAATTAAGATTCTATAAGAAATAGACAGCATTTTAATGTTTGACACCGGAAATCTTTCAGAAAAAAAGAATTTATAAAAATTAATAAAAACGTGTATATTTCAGTTTCTTATTAACAAGCATTGCGTTGCGATTAGTGCACACAGTACTTTTTGAAAAACGTGCAATATTTTTCAAGTAAATGTGTGTTAATTAACAATAAAGCTTAAATTTTCTTTTGTACGTGTAACATAATATACGAAATGAAATAATATAGAGATATATACATACTTGCCAACCATCTCATTAATAACCGTACATTTGTTAACGCCGCCTGAAAAAAACGCATCTTTTCTCACACCACTATATTTTTAGAGTAATTCTCTCCAAATGTTGTTACGATTAAATAAGATTAAAATTACTCTAAAAACTTATTGGTGTGGTAAAATGGCGGGTACTAAAAATTGTACGGTTCATAATGAGATGGTTGACAAGCATGTGTATATACAGCAACGCATAAAATAAATCTTTTCGGATAAATTATTGTAAGGGTTCATGAAGTAAATATTAAACAATTTTAATCGCACTTAGTAGTTTTGGATCAGTTGAACTCTTTGGAACTGTACGATTCGTTTTATAATTTCTTAATTAATCCATTCGCGACTGCTGACATAGATTCACGCCATTTGAAAATCTGTAACTCTGTCAGTGGGCGTTTCTTTCGTAATTTGTGTGTTACTTATTTCTTAAGTGTGTAACCATTGTTTATATTTTTGCAATAAAATATACTATGGATCGAAATATATTGATTAGAAAGAATATAATTATAATTTATTTGTAATATAATTGTGAAAACAGAAAATTTCTTCTGAAATATGAAGCCTTTTTTTCTGTTTAAAACAGTAAACCCCATCTATTTAGTTATTTTTTTTCTTCTAGTGTTCGTTTAAAAGATTCAAAATTTATCACCAGTAATCGATGAACTAAATACCACTTGTGCATATTTTTGTCGACATAAAAGAAGGGGTTTAAAAAGAATACTCGATATCACATTTACTTTACTTTTCTTTTCTGTATTGTTTTTTTTTTTTTTTTTTTTTTTTTTTTTGAGGAACGATGAAGGCGGGATTGTCTTCAACAGGAATTCTTGATGACAAATGACTAAAAATCAACATTTTTGTTTCATTTCTTTGCATTTGACGTTGTTGTTATATAATTTGACACGTAAATAAAAAATAAAAATATTTTGTTTAATTTTCTTTGTTATTTTTTAAGATTTGATTCGTTATCTCATTCAAAACAAGACACGGCCCCCAAAACAACTCGAAAAGAAAGATTTATTTATATCTCGAAATAACTAGAATAAACTGCAAATTTGCACTCCCATATTTTTCAGCTTTAGGATTCACTTTATGTAAAAATTAATATAGGTCATAATTCATAATTTTTATAAATATGAATTTATTAATAATTTTCAGAATTAAAAATATTTTTCAGAATCAAAAGTAATGATGGATTGTGTTTGGGTTTCTTCACGCTATCTTGTAGTAATAATAATTAAAAAAAATATCGATTAAGTTATTTTTTGTGAAGAAATTAATAAAAGTTTGAAATATGAATTTAACATTAGCACCTTCAAACTTTGAACGACTATAACTCTGTGAAAAATAAGTAAAATATACAACCAATATACTTTTTCGCGTTGTCGTGATCCCAGGAATTGAAATATAAAATTAAAATGGGGCATTACAATTGAAAAAATCAAAGTTGGTGCGCGTTTTAATATGTAGACGACCCCCAATTAAAATTTTCACTTCATTTTCTGAAACTACTCACAATTCCCCGTCGAATGATACCTATCACATTTTTCTACATCGATTAGGAATGAGGTTACGTTGAGTGTTGCGTTTTTTTTTTTTTTTTTTTTTTTTTCCCGACTGTACATCTAAGATAAAGAAAAATAATAATAAACGTATATATTCTTAGTAAGATTCATTAAGATTCAAAAAGAGTTTCTTTCAAAATTAAATTTTTGAATTAAATATAATTAAAGTAAATTTATAAATTGTTTAACTTGTATCAACTGGCACTTCCTTAGACTATTTTATTTTATTTATAAATTTTCAATAAAGTTTTTTAGGTATTTTAAATACTTAATTCTGTAGCAATAAAACCAAGGGTGCTATCTTGCGCAATTTTTCCTCATGGGCTAGGAGTGACTGCGTGTATGGGTAGGAGAGACTACGCTTAATTATAACTACATTTACATTATCAATAATAATAATAATAACAATAACAATGCACTTAAATGACATTATTTTAACAAATATTTTCGCATTAGAAGTGGATTTTTCAATTCAATAACTAAAAAAAAAAAAAAAAAGAAAGAAAGAAAGAAGAAAAGAAATTTAAAAAGAAGTACAAATATTTATTTTAAGATTTTTTTTTTTTTTTTTTTTTTTTTTTAAGAAACGGCAAAAGAACAAAACTCGATAAAGAACAAGATCAGAAAATAATATTAAGTTTCTAGTTAACACTTTTAACTTAAAATTAGTACATTACCTTTTCAGCTAATATGGTTTCTTATATTCTGACCGAATCTCTAGTTATCCAGAATCATTGCTCGTATTACTGTACAGTCGGGGGATAATAAACGCAACATCCGCTGTAATTTCGTTATTAATTGACGCAGGAACATTTATTAAACAAAATTCAACACGAAATTTAATGCACTTTCTGAAAATGTTGTCGAATTTTGAATTAGGGATTATCTACATATTGAAATGAGCGCCAATTTTTTTTCAATAGCAATACCCAATTTCGACTTCATATTCGAATTTCTGAGAGTCTGGCAGTGAGGAAAATTATGCTGTTTGTATACTTTATCTTTATTATTCATAGAGTTATAATCAAAATTGTGTTAGGGGGTTATCTTTAAATGTAAAAAAAATAAAATAAAGATCCTTCAAGAATAAAACAACATTTTACTGTTTCGCACAAGAAATATTTCAAGACAAAAAGTATTATAGAAATTAATAAACATTATATATTTTTTTGCAAAACTTAATTATCCTGAATTCAATGTTTTAGATATGTATTTACTTCAGTTCTTATATAGATAAATTTAAGTATATCTAAATACATTACACTTACGATTGGTCAGACAATACTATTTGAAAAATTTGCAAATTTTTTCATTTAAAAAGTGTCTATCATGGCTATACTGATCGCCAATAAAGCTTAAATTTTCTTTCGTTTGTGTAGCATAATATACGAACTGAAATAATATACAACGCATAAACTGAGTCTTTTCGGATAAATTATTGTAAGGTTTTATGAAGTAAATATTTAACAATTTTAATCACACTTACCAGTTTTGGGTCAGTTGAACTCTTTAGAAATGCGCGATATGTGTTTTATAATTTCTTTCTTAATTAACGCTTTCACGATTTCTGACATAGGTTCACATGATTTGAAAATATGTAACTCTGTCAGTGGGCGTTTCTTTCGTAATTTATGTGTTACTTATTTCTTAAGTATGTTTACCCAGTGTTCATATTTTTGCAATGAAATATACAATTAGTAGAAATATATTGAATAGAAAGAATATAATTATAATGTATATCCATTTGTAATGTAATTGTGAATACAGAAAATTTGTTCCGAAATATTTTATTTTGAGAAAATAACGCCCGTAGGCGGATCTTACTGTCAAAAAGAAAAAATCATGCGGTCCCAAAAAGTGTTAAAATATATTTATAAAATTTAAAATATATATTTAAAAATATATATAAAGTTAAAATGTATTCATAAAATTTTGAAGACTAGAGTATCCTGAAGATAATAATCCTCGTCCCAATAAAATAAAAATAAAATAAAAATGAATAAAAATTTAAATAAAAATATAAAGCTATATAAGAAGTAAATAATTAAGCCTTTAACTATGGTATGACGGTAATTAACACTTTCGCGACAGCTGACGTAGATTCACGTCATTTGAAAACTTGTAACACCTCCAGTTGGCGGTCCTTTCACAATTTCTATATTATTTATTTCTTAAGTATATACCAATATTCAAATTTATACAATGAAATATACTATAGATACAAATACTTTGATAAGAAAGAATATAATTTTAATACATATTGTTTTGTTAATACGAAACAAAAAATTTGGTTCTGAAATATTATAATTTGGGAGAATGACGCCGACAGGCGGACCTTACTTTTAAAACGATAAAAACATGCGGTCGCGAAAATGTTAAGAAACAATTTTAGAAGTCTGTCTTGCATTCCAGTTCCATTTGTTATTTTTAATTGACAATTTTTACATTCAACCTGTTTTTCTACTTTAAACAGCAAACCACGCCTATTTAGTTTTTTTTTTCCCCTCTAGTGGTCGTAGGATTCAAAATTTATCCTCCGTAATCGATGAAGTAAATAAGACTTGTATGTATTTTTGTCATCCTAAAATAAGTAGTTTAACACGAATGGTCAAAGTCACATTTACTTTTCTTTTCTGTATTGTTTTGTTTTGAAGAACGATGAATGGCGGTGCTTTTCTTCTTCAGAAAACAGGAACTCTTGATGGAAAAACTAGTCTAAAAATTAGTCGTGGGGGATCTTTTTTCGGATTGTCTCGAAAACTACTTGAACAGCGACATAATAAATAAATAAAGATTCAATAAATAAAATATTAATGCTTGAATACATTCATCGCGAACGGTATGGCCGTTTTAATGTTACTTATCAAGTTGCCCATAAGAGACATCTTATTTCATGACACATTTCTCCACAACTATATACAACGACCAACGATGTCATGTTTTTATTTATCTACACATATATATTCCTTAATATTTTACGGTGTGAATATAAAATACTTATTTAAATTGTATAGTTGTTTACATCATAATTAACAATTTCGCGATTTCGGACGTATATTCACGCCATTTGGAAATTTATAACTCCTCCAGTGGGCGTTCCTTTTGCAAAATTTATATTGCATTGTTTCTAAAAAATACACCTTATATTTATATATGTACAACCAAAATACTACGGATAAAAATTCTTTCACTAGAAAGAGTATAATAAACATGTATATTTATATGAAATATATATATGGATTCAGAAAAGCTTATTCTAAACTAATGTAGCTTGAAAGGATAACGCCCAAAAGCGAAACATGCTACCAAAAAGACAAAAACATGCAGTCGCAAAAGTGTTAATATTCCGTAATATTGCTATTACCCGCCATTTTTTCACACCAGTTTTCTTTTACAGTATTTTTCTTCTTATTTAATCATAATTACATATGGAAGGCATTACTCTAAAAATAAAAGGATGTAGAAAAGAGGCGGGTAGTAACAATACTACGGAAAATTAATTAGAATGTTGGTAGCTAATTAAAGACATAGATCAGGAAGAAATGGATATATATATATATGTATATATATATATATATATATATATATATATATATATATATATATATATATATAAATGTACCACTCACAAAAAAATGTAATATTGTAATACACCTCATTTCAGTAAAAAGATTCTTTGTTATAATCAAGATTCTTTTTAATTCTTAAACCTTTTATCTTGGAAATACAGACATACAGAATATATATTGTAATTTTCTGTAAAATAAAAAAAAATTATTTGCAGTCGTCCGCAAAGAATTAAAAATAATCGTCTAAAAACAAGGAGAAAGAGGGGTAAGAGCCGTCTTTTATCTATTGGTATCCAAAATTAAACTTAGGTTGTCTACCTATCATCATTTCTTCTGGTAAGATGCTCAGTCGAGCTCCATTTTAAAATCTGAACTCTAGAAATAACATAAGTATTTTCGTTTTGCTCCCTAATCCTGGTGTTTCGCTTTCTGTCTCTCCGGGTGAATCCGAACATGCATCTCTCCATGCTTCTTTGGGTTGTTTGCAAAATGCAATGACCAAAAACTTTTCTTTTCAGTTAAATTGGGAGGTCACTTTTAAATATAGCACTATTTCTTCCTAATGTTCTCCATGCAAGTTTAATTCGGTCGTTAAATTTTTCCATGATAATTTATCGTAAGTACTTGTCCCGCATAAGTGTAACTGCATGTTTTTTGTAATTTTTCCATATCGACAGTGATCTTCACTTGAGAAACAAAGGAATTTGATATAATTTTTGTTTTACTGGGTTTCATTTTGAATCCAATGAGCTTGATTTCTTTGTATTGTTCCTAATGAATTTCTGGCAAATCCTCAGGTGAGGAAACAAGTAGCAGAGCTGCCAACATTTTAAACTTTTAAATCAGAATCAACACCAATAATTATGAATGGAATATGTTATACGTATTTTCGACGATTAATATTACCGTAAGCAGCTATAAAATTTTCCGGTTTAAAGTCTCCCTTGAAAAACGGGAGACTTGGCACCTATGAAGTAGCGTAACATCATCAGCAAATCCTAAACTGATTTCCTACGGCCCGATTTTTTTCAAGGACTCTTCCACGGGTACTATCTAAACACAAATTTGTTCTTAAACGTACCCTGTACAATTAAGGATAAATTTATCTTCAGTTTATTCTGGTGGAAGAGTACTTGAAAAAGCCCGGGCCGTCGGAACCATGCTAAATGATTTAGAAACTTTCCATCATTTTTTTCTGCCTTTCTCTTGTCAGTTTAGTTTTTTAAAAACTTCTTGATGTACATATATTTATGTCAGGGATGAAAATTTGTCACAGAACTCATACTGTTATTTAAATATATATATATATATACATTCTTTGTCTTAAACCAACGGTTTTATAAGTATAGAGAAATTTTAAACAAATACTGGTATGAGTTCTGCATCAAATTCCCACTCATGATATAAATCTATATTGGTCGAAATCTGATGCATAGATTTCTCAAAAATGTTGTATAAAATACATTTATACTCTATTAAATAAATATAAATACAACTAATGTAGTAAAGAAGACATTTATAATACAGAACTAGATAAAAAAAGACATACGCCATTTTTTTTTACGCCATTTTTATAAAGCAGATAAATACTGTATGAGCTTCTTCACTTTAAATAGTACCTAAATCTTTTTTTTTTTTTTCTTAAAACGCAATACAAAATTGAGTCTTGAAATTTTCATTTCATTATTGCGTGGATGTTATGATTCAGTTATAATAATTAAATACGTTTACTGAGTACGGTTCATTCATATAAAATATTTTGTTTGTAATTACATTTATTCTTTTGCAGTGCATAACCATTATTACTTCCTTTATACAAATTTGTGATTATATATATATTTCATATGTATGTAATTTACAATCCATAGTTGCCAACATTTTAATTTATTCCGGAGCATTTTTAGATCCGACTTTATTTCGGACCACTTCATTTTTAGATTATTATATCTTGTATTTAACAACGGTAAAATAAGAAAAATTTTCTCTTTTTAAAAAAGTGGTATGAAACAACGGCGGGGCAAAATATGCTCCGTAAGAGATTAAAATTTTGGTAACTCTGCTAGAATCCATGTACATTTTCATATTTAATAAAAATGTTAACATTCACATCTAGTGTAAATTTAAAATATTTACCAGCTTTATACAATACTAGCAGCCTACGCCCGCTACACTGTTTCCTATTTTTAAGTGAATCACTATAGTTAATGAAGTCTCAGAATTGCATTAATTTTTTTCATGCGAAAAAGAAAAAAAAAAAAAAAAAGAGAGAGAGAGAGAGAGAGAGAGAGAGAGAGAAAAGGTCTCATTTAAAAAAATGTCGCACCGGGTCCCCCCTCACCTACAGTTCCCGCCCCTTCTAATAATTTAATAATTTTAAACTTTGAAAAATACTCGCAATCGTTCTCTCGAGCTTCTAACCTAATAATACTAATTTCCAACATTCTATCTGAATTTCTTTATTTCTATCACTGCGCCCGCTCCCTTTCCCGCACCTCGTAATAATTCTGTACTTTCGAAAATTTCCGCAATCGATTTATCGAGCCTCAAAACTTGACAACACTAATTTTCAGCGCTCTAACTCTTATTTATATATTTTTGGCCCTTTACCCCATCCCCTTCCCGTCTACACTAATCATTTTACAAAATCGAAAATATTCACAATCGATTTGTAGGTATCAAAAACCTCCATGTTCCAATTTTGAGCGACCTATATCTATTCCCCCCCCTTACCACCCCTCCTAATAACTTTACAAATTCGAAAATATCCGCAATCGATTTATATCAAAAACCTCTATGTACCAATTTTCAACGACCAAACTCTATTTTTATTTTTTGCCCCTCGCCCCCCCCCTTCCCGCCCCTCCTAATAATTTTAGAATTTCGAAAATATCCGCAATCGATTTGTAAGTATCAAACACCTGTATGTACAAATTTTGAACTGTCTAACTTTATTTTTATCCCCACCCCTTTCTGACCCTCCTAATAACTTTACACTTTCCAAAAGAAAACCTCATTCGAATTGCAAACCTCTAAAACCCATCAGTACCAATTTTGAACGGTCTATCTGTATTTCTATTTTGTTGCCTCATTGAACCCCCCCTTCCTACTCCTCCTATTAACTTTTTGAAAGGGGCTGTGACAGCATCTGTCACGCTTCACCATAGGATTTCGGAAGAGCCCCTCTCAAAAGGTTAACTTTACAAATTCGAAAATATCCGCAATCGATTTCTAAGTATCGAAAGCTTCTACGTACCAATTTTGAATGACCTAAATCTATTTTTATTTTTTACCCCTCCTAATAATTTTACAATTTCGAAAATATCCGCAATCGATTTGTAGGCATCAAAAACCTCTATGTACCAATTTTGAACGGTCTAACTCTATTTTTATTTAATTTTCTGTTCCTACCTCCCCCCTCTTCTGACCCTCCTAGTAAATTTACACTTTCGAAAATATCCTTATTTGACTTGGAGGCCTCTAAAACCTATGTGTACCAATTTTGAAAGGTCTAACTGTATTTCTATTTCTTTGCCCCATAGCCCCTCCCCTTTCCCGCACCATCTTGTACGAATTTCTAAAATTAAAGAAATTAGTTTTTATGTATTTGTGGGAGCTATATTTTAGAGCAAAAATCTCACATATATCTTTTTTTTTCTGTTTGCGATATAAAGGATTATTTCAAATCATTTTGCCCCCTCTTCCTCTTCTTGCGGGCCGAATTTCTAAAATTCCAGAAACTGGTTTTTAGGTATTTGTATTTGATATATATTAGAGCAAAAAATTCACGTATATCTATTTTTTTCTTTGAGATATATAGGAGTACGTGAAACCACGTTTTGCACATATGAAATCACGTTGTGCCCCCTTTTCCCCCTTGGGGACCGAATTTCTAAAATTCCAGAAATACGTTTTTAGATATTTGTGTTAGCTATATTTTAAAACAAAAATTTTAGAGATACATGTTTTTTTTTTTTTTTTTTCTTTGAGATATGAAGGTATTTGTCAAATCACATTTTGCCCCCTACTCCCCATTGGTGGGCGAATTTCACAAAATCGCTTTTTAGGGGGTGCTTACACTATATATTCTATAATATAACTCAGTTTCGAGTAAGTGGCTCTAGTAGAGTTTGCTGTGCGTTGATGAGTCAGTGAGGGAGTGGAAGTACTCTTTTATACGTATACATTAAAAATATTCTATGATGTTGCTAAAATAAACGGCTTGTACTATTTTAAATTTTTTGCACGAATGTTATACCCATGTATAAAAATGGACCGCTCACCCTTTGATAAAACTCAAAACTCTTTAAAAAGGTTGAATATCATAATAACGTGATAAAAATATTTGTTATTTCATTCTAATAATAGATTTTTTTATTTTTTTATTTATAGTTTTTTACCTAATGTATGATTAAAATGTAACTGAAATTTCCATGTTTTAAGTAATATTTAAGAAAGCTTGATTGCTTCTGCAAAGATAAAAAAAATTGTCTTCTGAATACCACTTAATATTTAATTCCGAAAATATTTTTTCCCCGCTAGGTAATGCTAAAAAAACTGTAGAAGAGAAATGCCGGATTCGATCCCATTTAGCGCTCGTCTACCAAGCCGTTTCGGGTTACCGGCGAATTTCTCTAAAACTGGAGTAAAAACGGGCAAAGATCTATTAAAAATGTTTCCAAAGTAGTCATTTCACCAATTCTTAGGACCTACGGATAGTCTATCTGCCATAATCCCTTCACTACAAGCTTCTTGCTAAATTCTTTCTTTTCTTTTTTTTTTTACAAACTTATTTGAAATTTTGTGATATTTTTTATGTTCGTAGAAAAATAAAATTATTTTAAATGAGACTCAAATAAATTTGTATGGGTATGAAAGTATGGGTATGTAAATGTGCCTAACGCATTTTTTTTTTTTTTTTTTTTTTTTTTTTTTGTATTTTTATTACCTCAAAAATTTTCTTACATAAAACGCTTGCTTGAATAAATTGTTCTCCTTCAATTAAGATTCTTTAAAGAAAGAGACAAAAAAATATATTGTGATTGTTAAGCTGTTTCTACAAGTATTCTAACGAGGGGATTTTTCTGAGGTACAAAGAAAGTTTCTGCTGTGTGGGAAATCTTTCAAAACATTAGAATACCCAGTTGAAAATACTAACGAACAAAAAAATCGGAGTAGTTTAGATTCTGAATATATATATATATATATATATATATATATCGAAATTGAGCTTTCCAATCGTGATTGCATCGCGCTTTTTGCATGAAAATATTTTCCGTTAGATAGAAATAGTTAAAGTATTTTAATGTCGATAAAAAAAAAAGAAGGAAAGAAAAAGAAAAAAGAAAAAGAAAATGGAAAAATGAATATTTTGTTTGATCTATCAAGCAAATCAAATAGTAACGCACTTTTTTACAATTTAAATTATTGTGTTTTTTAAAGATGGGATTAAATTAATTTTTTAACAATTGAAGAAATTTTTAGTAATAAGCATATCTGTTAAGAAATATATAAATATTTCATTTTATCAGTTAAAATAGTAATATTAATTAATCGGAATTTTCAATTAAAATACTGTTTCCTAATGCAATTTTATTACATTTATAAATAAAAAGCTATAACATTAACAGATTTTATTGACTAATATAATAATTTTGTTACGCATTAAATTCTAGAAAAATAGGCAAGCACATATTTTTATTATGTAAGCAATTTATTTAAATAAAGTCATTCTCCTGTTACTTAATTGCAGATGTCTTCTGCAATCCCTTCAATTGTTAAATAAGATTTTCGACCAGTATTTTTTGAGAAATTTTCCACAAATAACTATATTTGATCTGGCGATAGTATGTACGATAACAATCTTACGCTTAGCAACACTGCACCAAAGTGCCAAAGACAGAGCTGCCAACCTAATCCGGCAAATTGTTAGTACCGCCCCCTTTTCTACACCACTTAATTTTTAAAGTAATTTTCTTCAAATATATTTGCGATGAATTAAGAAGAAAATAACTCAATAAAATTATTGGTGTAGAAAAAGGGGCGGTACTAACAATTTGCCGGATTAGGTTGGCAGCTCTGCAAAGATGTGCATCCGTGTCAAGGCAACACTCGTTTTTATCGGCAAGGAATGCAGTTACACCTCAAGGTTTTGTCAGATGGTGCCGAATTGTATATTAAATCCTACCAGGGAAACATTTTTTGAACTGTGGTAGGAGTAGATTTTTTAGTAAAAGTCCTACCTACAGCCGCTGTAATAATAAAGGCCGACTTATCAACCGCTATCTGTTTGCCTCGATAAACGCACTTATCACAGCATCATTTATCTGTAAAAAATAGCTTACTGACCAAAACAGTCCCTACCGTCTGATAACTTGCTGGATACATATGACTATAGTTGCTAACTTAGCACATTTTGGCTTCCGGAAAATAAATAAAGAAAGAAAGAAAGAAAATATTTTAATTTATCAGTGAAAACTGTTACAGTTCACTGATTAAGTAAAATAAATATTTCTATTAAATTTTTCCGGTAACCAAAAGGTACTAAGTTGGCAACTATGCATATGACGAGCCTAAGGCATAAAAATGTCGATGCGCCAGATCATGTATGTGCAACCGTTAATCATGTCAGATGGTAATTTGCATGAAGTATAGACGCCCGTACCCTTGCCTGAGATCACAGAACACACCATCCATTTACTAGGAGTTTAATTCTGTCCAAAAGGCGTTGAGGTACAACTACATCCGAAGGTAAATTCGGATAAATTTTCTTTTGTCAATCAAAATCTGAAATGCTGATTACCCAGAGAAATATTTTTAAAATACAATTATTATAACAATCTTTATTCATCATCTACTTCGTTTTGAAAATGCAGCACATACCATAGTTGCCAACAGCCTAATTAATATTCCGTGGGGTTTTTAGTCCCGCCCCTTTTTAATCAGTGCCTGCCACACGGAACTTCTTTTTATTATTTTCGTATGCAATTTCCATAAGGTAAATTTATGATACATTTTTGTAAAAAAATTTACATTTTGCCTGAAGAAATTTATTTTAATTTCATGTTATGGAATAAGTTGTACGAAATTAATTTAAGATAAAACTCGCTTAGTGCAGTCCTGCAGTAGCACTTCATATTGACATCATTCACTAGAGTGGGAATATTCCGCAAAAACATACCCTTTTGCATCATATCGTCGAAATGATTATCGTACCGTTACAATTAAAATTTAGTGGTGGCTGTTGAATAAAAAATTCTCTCATCCTGGCAGCACTGCCTGTAATTATACTCGAGTACACGAATATCTATTACAGAGATGCCAACCTAATCTGGAAGATTTTTAGCACCGTCCCTTTGTCTTCACTAGTCTTTTTTTAGAGTATTTTTCTTCTTAATCCATCGCAAATATATTTGAATAAAATTACTCTGAAAATTAAATGGTGTGGAGAAAGGGGGGGTACTAACAATTCTCCGGATTAGGTTGACAGCTGTGCTATTATGAAAATTTCCGGTCATCAATAGACATTCTCCAGGATTTTTAGCTTTCATTACTTGATCATTTTGCATAGGACACAGTTTGTGGAAGAGACCATTTGGAGTCTGTTCAAATAACTAGCAAAGCAATCATGACCGGCTTCAAATCCGAAAGCAGCTTTATTTATTTATTTATTTATTTATTTTTATTTATTTATTTATTTTTAAGAAATTTTAGCACACAGGCGAAGAACTCATACCAGTATTAGCTTAAAAAATTTCTGTTTTAAGAAGAAGAAAATTTTGTTTCATTAATGGCGGTATGAGTTCTGCGCTAATGTTCCATCCCTGCTCTAGTATATTTTCAGGTGTATATAGTCACGTGTTATCTGGCCCATGCATTTTGCTTTTTCTTTGCGGTGTCGGACGTGCATGATTTTTTGACAAGCCTACGATCAACCAGATTATTTACTATCAACCACCTCCGTGTTGTTCTTAGGAAACATCAATTCCCTCGTCATATATTATCGTATCAGACGAGTTTTTTCTACGATTTTAGTGGCAGATGTTACAGATTTTATCATTCGTACGAGGCATGGTAATTCTTTTTTTACTACATTTTTCTGACAAGGTCCTCTTCCAAAGGCTTTTTTTTTTTATTATTATTATTCAGTCTTATTTTCCTGCAAATATCAACCAAATTCACAACTCTTGAAAGATTTATAACATCTCTCTGGAAATGTGTAGAATAACGTAATAACATTAGTATTTCTCTACATTTTCTTCAAGATATAATTTCTCCATGCTACAAAAAAAAAAAAAAAAGAGGTTATTACGGCCTAATATTGATCAAATTCAAATTAATGCCTAAAACTTAGCAAAATATTTGTATTAAGAAACATAAATTCCGTTTTCAATACTATCGCAAGACTTTTTTAAAATTATGCGATAATTTCCTGATGTCAAAGATGAGGGCAAAATGCAAGTTCCGAAAACAGAATCGCCGAACGGACCATCCAAACATTAACAGGGAAGCGATGTTGTGAACCACGATGGTCTCACGTCGTGGGAGTTTCCCTGTGCCCACTAATGTAGTACAACGTACTGGTTAAATAAATCCTTCTTTTGCGAAGTACGCTTCATCAGAAAAAAAAAATAATAATAAATAAATAAATATTTTCTATAGTGGTCGTTTAAACTATTTGTGGCCTGCCTTCATCATATCTCCAGAGGCCCATAACCGCACAAACTGTAATGAACACGCGAAAACAAAGCATACGTGGTAAACTTTTTCCGTAAGAACTGTTTTTGATTCATTCATTCAGCTTTTCCGGCAGTGTTGTTTGCCTAACCATATACGTCCTGTATGTCTGCCAGTTCTACATTTGTATAGCGTTGCATGCTTTGTCACAGCGACTATTACTCGGATGACGAATACTCTGGTGTCGAAAATATCCCTACAGCACTCTTGGCCGCCGCGTAAAATTTCTATTATGCCTGCTTAATTTCATAGATCGTACAGTCCTTGAATTTTCTTGATTTTCTGCACCAATAATATTTCAAGGCAAATTTTTAGATGAATGGAACCTTAAATTTTAATAGGAAATAAACTGTGTAATTATACTGGTGGGAGAGTCCTTGAAAAAAGGCGTGGCCATACGAACCATGAACTTTTCAATTCATTTATAAAGGCGCGATACGGATTTTCTGCTTGCATGTTTCCCAATGCTGGCATAGTTCCCTGTAAACTACCTCGACCCATGAAATAATCCCATGATCGTCGACGTTAGCCGTTGAGCGCCTGATATTTTCCGTTTTTTTTAGTATTTAGTTGTGTGTGCACAATTGACGACTTACGAGTACAATATTCTTTTGATTATTTGGAACTCCGCCTCCTATCTTGAAAATTTAAAAATTTTGTGCGATTTCACAAAATAACACACATTATTCATATTAATGCAATCAGTGCTTCAAATACATCGATTGGAAACATCATTATTTCAATGTTTATCTTATTATGCAATCATTTCCATGGAATTTTTTTTAATTAAAAATTGAACATTCAATAACCACGTTCACATCTTTTTAAAAGTAAACAAAGAGCCCAGTTCTTAAAAGATTACTATGAGAATCTTTTTCAATGGATCCTATACGTGTCTGAATCCTTATGAAGTTCCCTATCTCCCCTGAATGAACGCTATTTTTAACGTTATATTTCAATGAATAAGAATTTTCTAGAAGCAACACAATTAAAGGTAATAAAGGAAGTATCTATTTCTGTGAATTCAGAAGAAAGTGAAATTATACTTTTCAAATACTTAATAAAATTATTTACAGTGCACGACTTTAAAAGTTTTGAAAATCACTGTGTGTGACCATAGCCTTCGACACAAACAGGCTTAGAAAGTTTCAAGAAAGCAAGAAGAGGAGATAAAGAAAATTTTATTCAGTTTACAACTAGATTAATTTCACTATAGGAATATTATTGTAAATAGAGGAATGTGAAAGACTTAGAAGCATTAAAAGAACTAATAATATCAGATCGTCTTATGGAAACACTGGATCATGAAACAGCAACATACATAAATATAAAATAACTCGTAGGATATCTTCCATCTGAAAAGCCGGGAATCATCGTAAATTAACCTCTGTGAGCGGAATCGTTTCTCTTCAAAGAACTCTTTATGATACCAGTTTTCTTTCCATGGCGTCACTTTCTCACCAGTCACAAGAAAAATCCAGCATATTTGTCTGCCAGCGAAAATTCATGCTGATTCACCGCGGGGAGAGATATATAGACTTTAAACCCCTCCAACCTCCCCCTCAAAAACAAGAAGCGATCTTAATTATCGCAATCACTATTAAAACAATTCCTAGTAAAAATTTCTAACCACGGAAACGCCCTGACAGCAAATTAACAAATCTGTGTTGCCAAAATTTACAGATAAAAATCTCGATCTGCTGATTCGATGTCGAGTGAAAGAGTATTTTTACAAAAAAAAAAAAAAAAAAAAAAAAAAAAAAAACGCCCTAGCAACAAATTAAAGAAAACCTGATCAGGTAATTCTCTCACGCCTAAAAAATTCCAAAAACCGTTAGTAAATCCCAATTTCACATTAATTAGCCACACATCTTTACAAAAACATTTTACAAGACAGTTAAAAATCGATTAGGGGATTGCTATCTTAATCCTAACCACGACAGTCATCTTTTTAATTTTACTGTTTCGTTTTCTGATCGGGAATAAGAGAGAATCTTACTGAGCGCAGGCGCGCCTGACAAACATATGTTGTTCCCATCCCAGAACCGACTTTGCAGAATGAGAGTGGAGAAAAATAACTGACCCGGACACGTGAGAGTAAACGAGGTAGCGGAATTCTAAAAAAGAAGCAAATGATTATCATATTTACAAATGCACATAAAAGATATACTACAGATGTGTTAACGTGTATGAAACGCATTTCTCTATTTAAACAAGTGCTGGAGAGATTACAGATCTGAGGGAAAACTGCAATTAGCTGATTTCTATAAAAACAGATTTTGAACTAATAATTAAACATACATATCTTTAATTCACCATTTACTCATTTTTTTTTTGAATTATCTATCTTAAAATGAATATTAACGATTTGTCACAAAACGCCTTGTGACAGTCCCATATCAGAGTATCAATCTAATTTACTAATCTGTTTGATATACACATAAAGTAATTTTAAACAATTTACTATAATAATAATAAAACCATTAAGTCTTATGAAAGTATAGTTATCTTCCTTCTGATAACAAATTTTAATAATATTTCCTTTGATAACAGATAAATTGGATAAAGTTAGTGAAAATCGGAAACGAAAAAAAAGGGGTGGGGGGAATTGGCGAATTTCGGCAACTGTGGAGTGAAACAGCAAATTTACAAGTAAGATCACTGCACCCATACTAAATGTATCCTAGGTAACCGTATGAGATCACCCAGTTTCGAGAATATTTTTTAAACAATTGACATTTACATAAAACGTATCAATTTTAAATTTTATTATACAGACTCCTATCAATTATTTCTGGTGTGAATAGATATATAATACTTTTTTTTTTCCTGAGTATATATAACAGAGCTGCCAACCTAATCCGGATTATTGTTAGTACCGCCCCTTTTTTCTGCACCACTTAATTTTTAGAGTAATTCTCTTAAAATACATTTTCGATGAATTAAGAAGAGAAAGACTAAAAAATAACTGGTGTGGAAAAAGGGCGGAGTTAACGATCCTCCGGATTAAGTTGGCAGCTCTGGGATAGTTAATTGCAGATAATGTGTTTCATGGCATTAGCACTGATGCGTTTAGGGCCTATAACATTCCACCAAACAATAAAAATAAAAATAAATGAAATGAAATGAAATAAATAAATGAAAATTGAAATGTCTGATAAGAAATTGTACAAGAAGACACAGCATTATTTTAAAAGCATAAATAAATAAATAAATATGTAAAAAAATAAATAAATCAAGCATTGATACAATTATTCTTGAAAAAAAAAAAAAAAAAAAAAAAACTACATTTTATAATTTTATAAGAGAGAATAATAAAAATAATTGTAACAAATATTTAAGTTCCAGCATTTATTGAGGCAATTATTATAATATAAAAAGCGAGACTTTCCTAAGAAAATACGCGCGTATAAAATATTTAATTTTTTTTTTAAATATTGTAAAAACAAATATACATATAATAAGTTTAAAATTATAACTTTTATTTATAATGATTTTTTATATTAACAGAGCTGCCAACCTAATCCGGCAAACTGTTAGCACCGCCCCTTTTTCTACACCACTTAACTTTTAGAGTAATTCTCCTTAAATATATTTACGTTGAATTAAGAAAACAAATACTCTAAAAATTAAGTGGTGTACAAAAAGGGGCGGAACAAACAATTTGCCGGATTAGGTTGGCAGCTCTGTATTAATAATGTCCTTACACTAAAATTATATAAAATCTTCTTTCTATCTCTAAACTTTTATTTTAATAAAAATTAAAACAATAAAGAAAACGCTATAAGTCAAAATTTTGCTGATTAAATTTCGAAAAGATTTATCAATGATGTCTTGAAAATCTGACAACCCTGTTTTCTGGGCGCATTTTAACAAATAACCTTTTAAATATCAGTTACAAATATTGAAATTTTGTTTCATGATTCAGTAATAAATTCATTCAAAACTATTTTTTTTTATTAATCATCAGCATTTATAGATACATTATTTTAGTTATACAAATTCGGATTTACTTTTCTGTATCTATAATAAGCGCAATAATTTAATAGTTATAAAAACTTTGAAACGTAGACTAATATTATTTCTCTCTATCTCTTTAAATTTCCATTTCTTCTATATATGCAGAGTACATGTAAGTTGCTGTTTGATACCACTATTTCTGTATAGTACTCATTTTTCTCTATTTTTCTTTGTGTTTGAGTTTTAAAAATCTAACTTTCTGAAGAGTATGTGTTACCATAGCCTCCTGAACTAGATGCTTATCGCGTGGCTCGGAAACTCGGCAAAAGTTCAAGCGGTAAATAGCGCTACGTGGCACAGATTGAGCGACTTTTTTCTTCAACAGTCACCAAAAATTTTTAAAAGTGGGATTTGATATACATAAAAGGCAAATAGAATCGCAGAAACGTCGATTATATATATCATATATCAATTCTTAAAATTATTGGTGACAATTCAATAAAAATGTCGCACAATCTGTACTAGGTGGCGCTGTCTACCGTTGAACTGTTGCCGAGTTTCCAAGCTCCTCGACAGGCATCTAGTTTAGGAGGCTATGGTATTACATATTTCCAAAAATATTTCTTCTCCGATACTTTCGCGGGAAAAACCGAGTTCTATCTCATATCACACTAGTCCATCAATCCATTCGGGGTTTTCCTTGGTTTCTCTAAAATGGCTGTAAATATAAGCTGGGATACTTTAAGAATAACCCAAATATGGTATACCTAAGCTTAGGACCTATGTGCAATCATTTTATGTTAACCACTACAACACCACCTTATCCGGTGTAGTCTTAATTTCCTATTTGAAGTCATATTAGTTTATATAATAGGTGGGATTAAAACTTATATATATCAGACTTAAATAAAATTGCATAAATATAAGTGTAAATATGCAGGACTGCCAACCATCTCATTAATAAGCGTAGTCTTGTTAACGCCCCTTGAAAATACGCCCCTTTTCCCACACCACTTTATATTTAGAGCAATTCTCTCTAAATAAGAATGAAATTACTCTAAAAAATTACTGGTGTACAAAAAAAGGCGGTGACTAAAAGTACTACGCTTCATAATGAGATGGTTGGCAAGCATGTAATAAGATGGTTGGCAAGTATGTATGTGTCACATTCATGCAAACACTTTAAATTCTTCCGGAGTATTTTTAGCCCTAACTTTTTTTGCATACCACTTATTTTTTCAGGTTAAATTTTCCTTATTTAATCGAAGTTATATATTGTAGAAAATTTTTCGATAAATACAGTGGTTCGAAATAAAGGCGGGGATAAAAATACTCCGAAACAAATTAAAATATCAGCATCTATGGTATCAGTATGTGCACGTGCCTAATGTGCTTATTGTATTTTCATTACGTAAACATTATTATTATTATTATTATTATTATTATTATTATTATTATTGATAAAGCTATTGCATGTATAAATTTATCTCTTCCCATTGAGATTCTTTAAAATAAGAGGAAAAGATATATTGTGCTTGTTAATTCCCCCCCCCCCCCCAAACATTCTAACGAGGGGATTTATCTGAAATAGAACAAAAAGAAAGTTTATGCTCTGTGTAAAATCCTTCAAAAACTTTTGAATATCCTGTTGCAAATACTAACGAATGAAGAGTTCAGAGTAGCTTAGATTCTAAAATATATATATGTATATATATTGGAATCGATCTTTCCAATCGGGATTGCAGGGCTCTTTTAACATGAAAATATTTTTCATTTAGATGAAAATAGTTAAAGCACTTCAGTATCGATAAGAAAATGATATGCATATTTCGTTTCTTTTACCAAACGAAATAAATTGAAATACTTGTTTTAAATTTTAAATAATAGCACGTTGTTTTCAAAATAGGATTCAATTCATTTTTCTTAATTATAGCAAATCTTTTCAATAATAAGAATGTCAAATGGTACTTGAATTATTTTAAATTATCAGTCTAACAATAATATATTTCTAAGTGAATATTTAATTGAAATATTCTTTTCTAAATGCAATATTTTTACATTGATAAATAAAAATAATATAATATTAACATGCTTTATAGATTTATATAAAAACTTGGTTTCACATTTAATTGCACAAAAATAGATAGATAACTCTTTCGTTTTAAATTATACAGATTTTTTTTCTTTATAAATCCTTCCACAATTACTTGATTGCATATTTCTCTTGCAATCTTTACTCCTCTAGATTGAATAAATTATCCTTATAATTCTAGTTGACCTGGGCATCTTAGCAATCTGACCAATAATTTTGTTGTTTTAAATGATTAATTCCGCTTCGAATTCTGGCAAAGGCCACAATTTAAATTCGAAAATTCTGTAAATGAATGAAGCGTCTCTGAATCATATAACAGTTTTAAACCAATAATTTCTCAGTCGACATGCATTATACATGCCAACAATCTAATTAATATTCCGTAAAATTGCTACTATATTCACCTTTTTCTACACCATTTTATTTTTAGAGTAATTTCATCTAAATATAACTACAATTAAATTAGAAGAAAAAGAGTGGTGTTAAAAAAAAGTGAGTACTGACTATTTTACGAAATATTAATTAGACTGTTGACAGAGTTGCCAACATTTTAATTTATTCCAGAGCATTAGCTTCGCTTTTATTTTATACCTTTTATTTAAGGTAATTGTTTCTTATTTTATTGCAGTTTATTGTAGAAAATTATTCTATGAATAAAGTGGTAGGAAATAAAAGAGTAGCTAAAAATTCTCTGGAATATACTAATACTTTCGCGACCGCATGTTTTTGTCTTTTTCACAGTAAGCTGGCCTCGCAGCATTCCTAAAATTTTACTATCATTTTATTATACTCCCACCACTCTCATCAATAAAAAAAAATTTTGAATGTCTTAATGCAAAAATATGTGTAGATCTTGTATAAAGAAGTATTGATTTAATTGGGTGGTGAAAATATAATAAAATGTGACAAAAGTTTTAGGAACGCTGCGAGGCCTGCTGTAAGTTCCGTCTGTGAGCGTTATTCTCATCAGTTACAATATTTCAGAACAAAATTTTCAGTATTCACATTTATATTACAAATGGATATACATTATAGTTACACTCTTTCAAATCAAAGCATTTATATCCATAGCATATTGATAGTACAAATATGAATATTGGGTATACTTAAAAAAAAAAAAATAATAATAATAATAATAATAATAACATACATATTGCGAAAGAAACGCCCACTGGTGGAGATAGAGATTTTCAAATGACGTGAATCTACGTCAGCGGTCGCGAAAGTGTTAAAACGTTGGCAACTACGGGTATTAATAAAAATAATCCGATTATGGCTAGTGTCTCTCTCTTTTTTAATTAGATACCTCCGTATTATATATACTTGATTTTTTTTTTCCAAAAATCAATCAACTAGAGTGACATTGTACATATTAATTGTATTTTTCGGTGATTTTTTGTGATTGATTAAAATTGAAATTATAAATAAAGAGTACAGATGAATGAGTTTCGTCCAAAGACGGAACACTTTCACCATTGAATCACTTTTCCACTCTTGTAATAAAATATATAAGAAAACTGGTGTTGGAAGGATATGGAAAATTTTTTGAAAGCCAAAAGTATAAATTGCAAAAAAAAGTCACAATAATCTCTTTGGGATCAAAAGAATAGAACGGATCTTCCTTCACCTGTGAAAAAAGTACAAACAAGTGTAAAAATCGAAAACGTCGACGACTTCCTGAAGAAATTTGTATAATCATAAATGGACATTTCTGATTATTCATGTACCAATATCAGTTTTTATCAATGAAACATTACAACTATGGTATGACCAGCAAGAGAAACATCAACTGGTCAAGAATTTCAAAATACTATTACTTCATAGAATATGTTTATTCAAGAAAATAAAGTATGAGATTTTTAAGCTTTTGTACTTTTATCAGCACAAAAATTATCTAAAAATATGTGGTTCTGCATGCTATGTCAGTCATATAGGTAATAATTCAGTTTCTGTTTTTTAATATAAATACCAACATATTTTACTTGTTTTGAATAGTAAATTCGAACCAGAAATTTTATTTATAAAAATTATTTTAATTTTAATCAGATTTCATATACTTTTTTTTCAGCATTAATTCCTGATATATACTGCCATACCTGTCAACTCATTAACACTTTCGCGACCATTGACGTAGATTCACGTCATTTGAAAATCTCTAACTCCCCCAGTGGGCGTTTCTTTCGGAATTTGTATGTTATTTATTTCTTGAAAATGTACCCAATAATCATATTTGTACTATCAATATACTATGGGTATAAATGCTTTGATTAGAATGAGGGTAACTATAATGTATATCCATTTATAATATAAATGTGAATATGGAAAATTTTGTTCTGAAATATTGTAACTGGGGAGAATAACGCCTACAGGTGGACCTTTCTGTGAAAAAGAGAAAAGTATGCGGTCGCGAAATTGTTAATTAATATTTCATAAAATTGTTAGAACACGCCCCTTTTACTCCACCAATTTATTTATTTATTTATTTTTTTTTTTTTTTTTTTTCAAATGTAATCACAATTAAATAAGAAGAAAAATACTCTAATAAAAGACTGGTGTGAGAAAATAGGCGAATGATAACTATTTTAAGGAATTTGAATTAGTAAATGGCAGGTACGTATACGCCATGTAAAATTTTAACTCAAGATTTTGTCCCAGATTCATTTCGACAGCAGCGCTTTCGACGTGCAACTAATCCTTGTGAAAAATTACGCGCAAGTAGTTTCTTGTTTAAAATCTTATCTCCACTGTGGTTAAAGTAAACAAGAATTAATTCTATTGCTATGGGTAGATGTGATTATGATATACCTACGATGTAAGTATATTATTTAGTTTAAATTTATAGCAATCATTTCATATATAATTTAAAGTACAGCAGTAACCAAATTAGTAGTAATTTTTCATTTTTTCGCAAAGTCAATGTTCAAAAATTTTTTTCAACGCTATTAATCGACATATATTGAAATTCTTTTGTTACATGTAGTATTTTAAAAAGGTATCATGGTGTAATACAATTATGAACAAGAGTTTGAGTACGCATACCGAGACACAGTAAAGTCTCGTACAACGCAGTGGCAGAGATAAGAAATAAATAAAGCAGTTTTATTTTTTAATACCACTAAATTTTTTGAATGTCAATCTATTGGTTCATACGCTCGATTTAGCTTTTATATAAAGCAATTGCTTCGGTGTTGAATAATAAATTTTTTATATCCATGAGGCAAACTTGCCCCCTTGTTAAACGAGAGTTCACTGTACTTTATATCATTTGTCGATTCGTGCTAATATTACGAATTTCTGTTATACAAAAAGTGGACAAAAAATATTTTTTATGGTATAAGTGCAATTATTTACTAATTTCTTTTATTTTACACCTTCCTTCTCGCTCCCGTTAAATTGACGGGGTGAGTTTTCACTTTCTATTTCTCGTGCCCGTGCATAGCCTCCTTAACTAGATGCCTGTCGCGTAGCTCGGAAACTAGGCAACAGCTGAAGCGCTAGGCAGCGCCACCTAGTACAGATTATGGGATTTTTTTATTCAACTTTCACCAATAATTTAAAGAAGTGATATATGATATATATATTCGACGTTTCTCCGATTCTATTCGCCTTTTATGTATATCAAATCCCAGTTGAAAAAAAATTTTGGTGGCTGTTGAATAAAAAATCGTGCAATCTGTACCAGGTGGCGCTGTCTACCGTTTCAACTGTTGCGTAGTTTCCAAGCTACGCGACAGGCATTTAGTTAAGGAGTCTATGGTTCGTGATATTTCAGGGCTGGAGTGTTCAAAAGTAACACACTAAAAATAAACCATTTCTGAATTTTCCTATTTACCCGGGAAATTTTTTATTTCTTTTTTTACACTCTAAAGGGAAATAGCAGTCTATTTAAAATGTAATTGGAGATACTACGTTTGTTTTAAACCAGCGTGATTCAGTTTTAAATATTTCTAGTACTTACCTTGTAATGTTAACTTAGTTAGATTTTTAAATGTATGTGTTTTTGTGTCTGCGTTTTTTTTTTTTTTTCTAATATTGTGTACATTATTTCGTCAGAAACACAAAATGACTCGGATTCTAATTTTAGTATAATGCATCTGTGAGTGATTTGGAAATAAGTGATATTTCTGAAAGTTCGGATCGCGAAACTGAGAACACTGTATTATATAAATGTGAATACAGAAAATTTTGTTCTGAAATACTGTAACTTGGGAGAATAACGCCTACAGGCGGAACTTACTATTAAAAAGACAAAAGTATGCGGTCACAAAAGTGCTAAAAGAAAATCTAGCCCCGCCTTTAGGCGTTTCTGTGAAGCAAATACTTTACTTTTAAAAAAGGCTTTTCTTTATTCCTCTTTAACAGTTGCGGCATCATCATATATGTATGTGCAAGTGATATTTACCGCATCCATTTACGTAAATAAAATATAATTGAACTAATTACATATACGTAAAATAATATTATTAATTAATGTAACATATTACTAACATATTCAAAGGCGGGTTTAAATGTTAAAAATAGAAAAATACTCCGTCGACATTGTTTGTCTGCGAAAA
The DNA here is from genome assembly GCA_963930645.1 of Salticus scenicus. NCBI lineage: Eukaryota > Metazoa > Arthropoda > Arachnida > Araneae > Salticidae > Salticus > Salticus scenicus. Next base: position 203,962,514 of record OZ005659.1, on the reverse strand, counting down.
ATGCCATTTTTTGAATAGTACTCAGTACTTATTTATAATAATATTTCTTGGTTACATTTTGCACTCAAAGCTGGTAGACTGGAAATGCCAGACTCGCGTTCGTTCACCTGTCTGTTTAAAATGTTTAAGGTTTTCTTCGTAACTCGAATAAATATAAGCCAGAATGACTTAAAAATACCCTAAATATGAGTATTGCAACAATCTTAGGGACTTATATGTGGTTAATATACCTCAATATTTACGCTACAATCTTATCTACTATTTTCTTTACTTTAAGTTTATTTAAATTTTATTAATTTTTAGATTAGCAAAAAATAAAATAAAATAAAAATAAATAAATAAATAAAATAAAATAAATCAGACAATAAAAATTGTATAAATATAGGAGCAAATGTTTTTCAAATGGCGCATGTGCCTAATGCATTTTTTATATTTCATTTACGTCAAAAGTTTCCTTAAATAAAACTCTAGCATGAATAAATCTTCCAGGAACATATTGAGAACATTTTTTTTTTTTTTTTTTTAAGTTAAACATATTTTGTGCTAGTTAGCTTTTTGTTTCAGGTATTCTAACGAGAGGATTTCTTTGAAGTATAATAAAATGAAAGATCGTGCTGTGTACGAAATGATATGATGATATAATGTACGATGACACGATTTGTATATGATGTTATGATATGCGTATGATATGATGTGCAAAAATTAATTAATAGTAAACAGTTTTTACTTGATTATTTTTAAAGTAATAAGTTCCTTATTTCGTACATAGTCGCCAACTTTAGCACTTTTATGCCTCTGGAAGTTTTTTAATAGAAATTTTTATTTGAAAACTATCACATATTTCAATAAAAGCTTTCTATTAAATATATGAAATAAATGGCTTAAGCGATAAATTAACTTTATATTTGCCTTCTATTTAGTACAATTTTGTACTATAACTATTTTCTCAGGCAAAAGGAGAAATTAAGCAATGAGTTTAGCCACTTTATTTTATAAGCAACGAGTTTCACCACTATTTAAATTAGGTTAATATTTTTGTTTTACATATTTTGGTAACAGTCAAATTTATTTCACCTTTACAAAAAACGAGTAGAGTAAAAAATCGTCAGTTAAGAGGGGTTTATTAGAGTTGAATATTATATAATTTTTTATTTTTATTTATTAATTTTTCATTTGAAATAGTTAACTGCCTCTATTTAAAACCTACACTGGCGCAGCAAGTCTAGTTTAAACTGATTGTGCAATGGTAACAGTGTACGACAAATAAAAGAGCACACGTGAAAAATACGTATATATACAAGTAATTCCCTACCAGACCGATAAACTTGCAGGGGGTGTAGGAGGTATAACGACGATTTGGAATCACATGGGAATGCAATTCTAACGAGATAGGGAAACTGACAATTTATTTTAAGCTTTTGGCCTTTAAATGTTATTTCACGATCCCCATGTATTCATAGTTTTCATCCCAGCACTTTTGTGATTAGCTTCTAACAGTTTTGCTGTGATAACCCTTAGCCCTTTAACTCTGGAGTAGATAAAATTAACGGTATTTGACCACGCCCCCAAGTATGCGTTAGGATTGCATTCCTTTGTGATTCCGAGTCGTCTCTGTGCCCCCTAAAAGTTTGTCGGTCTGGCAGCGAATACCCTTGTATGTAAAGAACCTTTCTCTCTATACACGCATTTCAAAAGTAACAAAAGAACAAAAGTCTAGCTAAGTAAATGCGGTTTTAACTTCATAATTTTAATGTAATAAATATATTATTATTTTTTTTTCTTTTATCTTCAATATGATATTTTAAGCTTCATCCAAATCTCTATTAAAAGCTTTTTCGATGAAAATATTAGAAAAATATATATTAATAAAATTTTATGAAAAAGAGATAATTTATTCATCTTTTATTTGCCCTATTTAAAGACGATTTATTCATCTAAATAGATTTTTGAATTTTTTTAAAGAATCATCAATTATATAATTTCTCTTTACAATTCACACACGGATTAAAAACGCTAAATACATGAAACATGGTACTTGGCCATTTATCCCCAATCAGTAATTTTTATTTTTATATTATTTTAATGCCCTTGTAAATAAATATTTTTAAAATTTTCGTTTCTCCTGCATTCAAATTTATATCAATTCACGTTTCCTATACATTTTAAAAGATTAAAATTTTTATTATTTAGTGTAAAGCTAGAATAAATAATAACTACTTATCTTTCCCGAGACAATTTATTAAACACAATTTTTCTCTCAAAATTAATGGTTGTTGTTATGGTATTAAACGATTATGTTTTAAGCCCCACTGTTTACATTCTGATTCTGCTTAGCACAGCGTTAAACAATTGTTGTTTTCACAGAATAGGCAGTGGCACATTTAAACTATTCTTTATTTTACATTCAAAGAATTCAATAGATTAAAAAAAAAAAAAAAAAAAAAGAAAGTTAGGACTATTATTTTTATGCAAATTAAATATTAGATATTAAATATAATTTATCCATCTACATTTAAAAAAGAAAAAAAAAAAAAAAAAAAAGGGATTTTAATAAAGGATTAAATTTAATTTGAATTTTATACATTTAAGATTATTTTATTTTTATTTATTTATAATTTATGCAATATTTAATAATATCTTTAAAATAGTATTGTTTAACTTTAAATCCCAATCATCTCTATAGATTTAAAATATAAATAATGATAATAATGATGAGATAGAATAAATAAAGGTAGCGCATAATTAGTTAATTTTCTTCCAGGGATTGAACACGGGCGTAGAATTCATACCGGTATTTGTTTAAGAAATTTCTCTACCTATAGTATCGTTGGATTAAGAATAGATTTTTTTTTTTTTTTTTTAGATTGATAGTGGTATGAGTTCTGCGCCCGTGTTTCATCCCTGTTCTAGAGTCCGGCATCTTGTCGGTTAACCTGATTTTTCCAGAACACAACTTACCCCCAGGGTCGGGTTCCTGTTCGAGTATGGTTTAATTTTCAACAAATTGGGTTGACTTGAGAACATCTTTGAAAAAAAAAAAAAAAAAATCTTAATAAATAGAAATTTGTTTGATATATTTATAGTTATATAACTCATAAAAACATACTATAAATACACATGATTAGATATACGGTTACGCAAATTATTAAATTAATGTAGAAAATTATATCGGACCAAAGCAATGCGCAAAGAAACAATATATATTTATATATATATACATACATTGATACGAATTTTAAATGATAATTATTATTTTTATGTAATTTCATTTAAAGAGGTTTAATTAGTTTATAAAATCTTAACTTTCCTCTTTTCTGCTTTGTTTTGTTATTAAACCTGCTGTTTTTCCTTTAAAAACCTGTTAAAATGCTTCACTAGGTTAGAAAATAGCCTTGGCGACGAATTTGGTGCGTTTATCGCCTTTTGATGACTTTTATGGCGACTTTAGCGAAAAATCCTTATTATCGATATATTGATTATCTAATGACTAAATCAAATCTTTCACAAAATACCGGAAATATTCAGAAAATATATGATGCTATATAAAGACATAACATTCTGACTTTTCGTTTAGCTGTAGCAAAGTCAATGCCGTGTCAAAAGCTCAGTTTGACTAGGCCTCTGCTGAGCGATCCCAACTTTTATAATTTATTCACAATCATTTAGAGGCTCGCCTCTTTTTCTTGCCGGAAATTTTGAAACATGTTTTGTTTTCTTATTTAATCGTTGACACATATTAAAGTAAAATATTCTACTAAATTTCTGATGCGAAAAGAAGGCGCGGCTAAAAATGATTGTGAATAAATTATAAAAGTTAGGAATGCTGCCTCTGCCTCTGCTACTAAATACAGCCTGTGTATTATGGTGCATTTTTTGCTGTAATTTCTGGTGAAACTGAAGTTGATACTCGGTTGACAGACCAGTAATCTTTCGGAATTTTCTGTAAATAAATTTTGAGTCTATGGAAGACCTGTCGTTCGTTCACGGGCAATTCACAAACTCCGATTACGCAACAATACATCTATATGCAGGGCCTGATTAAGGGGGAAGCTCGCTCTTCACACATTATTTATACTTACACCGTTATTTTTTAACAAATACTTTCCTCCTATAATAAACAGAAAATTTTCATTAAAACTTATTTTAAAAGAATTCTGGTGTCTAATAACGGTGAGTAAATTGGATTGTTTTACACCGTTCATTTTTTATAAAAAATATTTCCTCGTCAAAGCGTGGAATTTCTATGACATGAAGTAAAAAATAATTGTAAAAATATTTCGGTATGAGCGAGCTTCCCCCTTAATCAGGCCCTGTCTATATGTGTCACCTATATAAGGATTAAACTGCAAACATTAGACACTAAACACATTTCTGTACATTTAAATTACACTATACACATAAATGTTTAAAAATTATATTTTATGCATTTTTCAGATTTAGTGTATCAGTAATTAAGACTGTGTGACAATAAAAATTTACTTTATTTTATAACTTAAAAATTTCTGAATGAGTATTTGATGAATTATTAATTTTTATCCAATTTTCGGGTTTCGGGTCGGATATGGGTGTAAAGAAATCTGGTTCAAGTCGGCAGCGTGACGTCAAATTTCTCTACTGCGGGTTTTGGTCGATTTTCGGTCGATAGAGTTTTCTTTCTTTCTTTCTCTTTTTCTTTTTGTCAGGTTCCGATATGACCAGAGCAGGAATCTGAATCATTGACAATGTAAAACTACGCAATGCGTGGAAAGACCTTCATTATAGATACGATGTTTGTAGTGTAACCAAAGGGTTCCACATCAAATATTTGCAACTAGGAAAAAAAATAGTTGGCATAGGGGGACTCTGCTCAGTTCCCCATCATATTTATGTTCTCAGAAATTTCTAGTGCGAGACATATTATAATCATGTTAAAGGAAATGAATTTGACCAAAGCTTGATAAAGTGACAGAATGAAATCCCCGCCTAATAGGCTATCCACCGCTCACTTCGATATATTTTTCTTATTCTAATCTATTAATTTATTTTATCGGGGTCAATTCCGTTGTTTAGTTTTCATGCTACTATTTCCAATGCAATAATCCTCAAAATTCATATTTATTTAAAAAATTTACAATTTTGCTACTTTGATAAAATCGTAAATTATGAATAATTTACGAAATTTTCCTAGTAGAATATTTGTATTCAATCATGTTCAAACAAATATCATAAACGTAATTTTGAAGTTGTCTAATGTATTCAGGAACCTCAAAATGGAAGTTTATGCTCAGTTTTGCCTTATTCTGACGTGTTAAGTAAATCGTAAATTCCAAATAACTTACGAATTTTTTAAATTGGAAAAATCATAGTCTATGATATTCATGCCAGTATCCTAAATAATATTTCGAAAGTGGTTTGACATCTTTAGGATGAAAATATCCCTCAAGATTGACGTTTATGTGAAATTTTGCTCTATTTTGCCATGTTAAGAAATTCGTAAATTTCCAATAACTTACGAAATCTTTATACTGGAAAATTCATAGTCATTAATATTCATGCCAATGTCCATATATAATATTTCAAAAGTGGTCTGACATCTTTATGATGAAAATATCTCTAAAAATTGACGTTTATGTGAAATTTTGCCCTATACTGCCATGTTAAGAAATTCGTAAATTTCCAAAAACTCGCGAAATTTTCAAAGTAGCATATTTATAGTTACTGATGTTCATTCCGGCATCAAAAGTGATATTTTAAAACTGGTCTGACATTTTTACAGTAAAAAGTTTCCATTAAATGCACGTTTAAGTGAATTTTTGTCCTATTCTCCCATGTAAAGAAAATCGTAAATTTCTAATAACTTACGAAATTTTTAAATTTGAATGTTGCAAATGAATAGGGTTCTTGCCAGTGTCGAAAGTAATATTTCAAAACTGATCTGACCTCTCTGCGACAATTTATTCTTGAGATATCGTGTACACAGACTAACAAACTAACGGACTAACACACTAACAGACTAACAGACTAACAGACACCATAGAAATTTTGTCATTTTCGGATTCCTCACACCTGAAAACATGTAGAAAAGTCAAAAAACCGAGGTCGAAAATTTTCACGAGTACCTAAGTTCCCCATACCTGTAGAATGATGGGGAACTAAAAAAATAAATAAATAAAGGGTATATTTTTCTTTAGTTTGTGCACACTTATTGTAATGTACATAATAGTTTCGAAAATATAAATTGTTAAAATACGGTCACTCATTTGTGCTAACACTATATAATCTTTTATATACAGAATGGAACAGAACAGAACACCGCCTCTGGAGGCGGTGTTAGCAGGACACGCTCTAACCTTTCGGTTTAGAGTGTTTCATGCAAGCAGGGCCTCCAGGGCAAAACCAGTCACTCTTTCCAGCGGATCCGCAGCCCAGGGCGCGGCCCCGGAGAAAGAGAAAAGACCCGAAGTCCGCTCGACCTAACTGCTCACCGGGTAGGCCGGGTCCTGGAAACTCACTTGAACCTATAACAGGAGTAAGGCCAGAGGTGAAGTGTAAGATGCAGATATAAGGAAAAACAACATCCAGCGCCTCGTGCTGCCAAGCACCGCCCCAGACATAGCTGCAGCTTGTTACTATTTCAAGCAGCCAGTGACTATAGCCTCCAATTGACTGGAAGAACTACCGGCTCACCAGCCAGCTGAGAGCACCCGCGCTGCCGCGCTGCCTCGTTAGCTCGTCGTCTTAGGCGACTCCCCAGGGGCCTCCAGAAGGAGGTGAGGTCGTCCGACGCCAGTAAGAATGCCGCCACAAGACGACACCCCACGACCCCAATATGACTACATACAGGATTATGGAAATGTAAGTTATATATAATACACTCACAGGACTCGAAGCGTTCCAAAAAATTTAAGCATATTTTATAATACTGCCGCCACTATTATCAAAAGGAATTTTTTCTTTAATGTTTTAATGTTAAATACGTAAAAAATGTATTATTTTAACATAGTGGTGAAAAAATGATAAAATGAATTGTAGAATTCCTGAAATTTTAGGAACGCTGTGAGACCTGTAATTAATTGCTATTATTATTTTTATTCATTTATCTTCAAATATCATAAATTATACAACTATTTATCATAGTTGCGAAGTTATTCAATTTATTCCGGCCTTTATTTCCACCGTAATCCTTTTAGAGTGATTTTCTGCATATTTAATCGTAATTATATATTGAATAATTTTTTTCTACAAATATTACGGTGTTAAAAAAAAAAAAAAAAAAAAAAAAAAAAAAAAGGAGGGGGGAGGGGAAGCCTAATATTATTCAGCAATAAATTAAAAAAACTTGGCATCTATGATTTAGTAACGTTATATCTTTGTAATTGCATATATACGTGCGTACCTGCTAACTTCCTAATAAATAGTCCATAATATTGTTAGTTCTCCTTTTTCACCATCTTCTTTCTTTCTTTCTTCCATTTCTATCTTTCTTTTTTTTTTTTTCACATCAGTAATTTTTTAGAGTTATATTCTCGAATTTCAATTAAAATTAAATAAGAAGAAAAAATCTCAAAAATTATTGATGTTAGAAAAAAGATCTAAATAACAGTACTACGTAATATCATTTAGAATTCTCTCAGGTAAGTAATACACCAGGCGCCGTATTCTCCACTCGAAATTTTGAAATTTATTGCTACCACTATCTTTATAAAATAATCTCTAACCCGTATAATAATACCACATTATTATAAATATACCAGAAGTCTTTCTGCATGAAATTCGTAGTGTCAAAAAAGCCAGATATTTCTTACTTCTGAGAGTGTCCTGATGAAAGGGCGGAGTACGACCCCTGGTTACACAAGTGTTAAATGGTTTATCGAAAGATTGTGTGATTTAAAAATTAAATGTTAATGAAATTGAGGGATTTGAGATCGAATAAAATTTATCAGTGTTTGGTTGTACATTTCTTAATTTCATTTAAAAAAAAAAAAGTTTTAGCACATATAATTGTACATCACATATTAACTACTAACATTATTCAATATAAGACTCATATAATTAACACACTAACATTATTCAATATAAGACTAAGCAATAGAGACTTGGATAGAACAATAGAGACTTGAATAGAACAATAGAGGCTTGAAGTCTATGATACCATAATGTATCTAACTATATTATGAACAATAAAAATATTTATCACGTAATATTTTGTTCTTATACATATTTGAAAATTTTTAAATGTGAATTTCAATTGACAATTGACAAAGATTTGAAATAAATGTATTTTCTTTTATTAAACGTTTCCATTACTTTTATTTATCATTTAAAAGCAAATTACAAGTTCATTAAAAATATTTAACTAATGCTATTTATTATCATCCTCAAGACAGAAAAGAAAACAGTTACACAATTTTCATTAAATTGTAAATGTTAGAGAATATTTATCTGATGATATTTTATTTCACATTATTTTATTTTATTCCATGAAAATAATGTCAATGTAATTAGTTAATTGATATTGAATTTTATGCAACAACAATTAAAAATTATTATGTAATCACGATGTTTTTAACTAATGCTTTTAATGGAATACGTTTAAGGTCTTTATTATATTTCTCTCTTAATGAGCATGTTGTATAATTAAAGAGAATATCTTAATTAAATAGGGTTTGTAGTACTTACAAACATACACAGTTAAAAAAAAAAAAAAAAAAAAAAAAAAGAATTGCGGTTTTGTTTATGCGAAGTACATTAATGATGTTAGAATAAAAAGATGTAATTACTATTTTAAGTACATCTGAATTATTATTAAAAATCCTAAAAATAATTATGTTATCATTTATTATTATTATTATTATTATTTACCGCTTTGTGCATTGTATGACTTGCTTTAATTGTCTTGTAATTAACTGTTTTTGTGATTTGGTTTAAATTTTGGTTTGAACTTATGTAATTGAATAAGAAATTATAAAATTAAACAATTATTTCATTCATTTCAGAAAATTTTGGAGTGGAAGGCTGATATTTTATACCAACTATGTGAAAAATACCAGAGCCGGGAATCCAACCCGGGCCTTCCGCTTTACGTGCGGATACTCAAACCATTGAGTTACCCTGGGTGATTAGCAGTTAGGCATTTCTCACATAACATTCGTTGGCAAAGTCACCGAGTCTGTAAACACAGCTATATCAAGTGACATTAATATTCATGGCACCACTCCAATAGACCACGAAATTTTATTTTAATCTAGAAATTTATTCATCAACCATTCGTGGCATAGGCCAACGAATGTTATGTGAGAAATGTGAGAACCTTTTTGTTTATATATAAGAATCCTTTAATTCTGTTTATATTTTTTCTGTTTATATTTTTATGTAGCATTTTTGTTTATTAACCAAAATTGATGAAATTTGAACTGCAAGTTGGTATTTTGTTGTTCAGGCTGTATATTATATTTTTGTGTTCGTGAGAGAAAATTAAAAAATAAATAAATAAATAAATAAAATAAACTGCAATTTTTAATCTCACTTCAAAAACACGTGACTTAATTTGAAGCAGATTTTTTTTTCTCCAAATGGTTTCCATACAATCTTCTGCTATTGCCACCTAAAATTCATACTTTAGTTAATTTTAAAATGTCTAACTGTTCGATCGATAAGCTGTTTAATCCGTCGGATTCACAAAAATCGCCCCTTTCATTTGGTACCTTTTTTGTAACGACACGGCTGATATTTCTAATTTATTTTCTAATTTTTCTAATTTATTTTCCTAATTTTAAGTAAATGTACTTTATTATTATTATTATTATTTTATTTTGTCGAAATAAAATTGGCAACAATTGAATTATGGATAAAATTTAAATGGCTAATTTATCAGAAATTAGAAGGTTATTATTTTCACATTTTAATTAATTAAAAGAAAACTAATCAAAAATTCGAAAATCAGGCTTCGAAGTGCATCAGGAGAGGTCATTATGAACCTCTATGCAAATTTCTATAGCTCTGCGATCAGCCGTTTTCCTAAAAACCTCTGGACATACAGACACAATGACACACTAACAACTTATTTTATTATAGGTATAGATGAAAGAAAAGAATTTATGGGAATTATTAATAACATTTATTTATTCAGAAACAGAAATGAAAGTGGCTCTTATTAATTTAAACAGGTAAGTTGTATTTGAAAATTAACACGGACTAAATCAGAAACCTTGGAACTATGAGACATATTTGTTAAATTTTTGTCCGTTATTTCCCAACCGCGTCCAAGGTGGCTTCCAGATGAGAGGAGATAGAAGGGGGGGGGGGGTTCCAGGAAACACCCGGGTAAAAGAAAGCTGCTCTCAAAAGCTGTTTTTTTTTTTTTTTTTTTTTTTTTTTTTTTCCGGCTGTACATGTGTTTTTACTTAATCTAATTTTAGTTTTTTTAGACTATGTTAAATATCATTGTTATTAAATAATAATAATAATAAATAAAATAAATGATTGAACGGTTTTCTTTAAATAATTCTTAATTTTTTTTTTTTTATTAATAAAAAATTTCATGGAGTTTAAAAAGATCAATTTAAAGATTTTAAATTTGAATAATAATAATAATAATAATTTAAAAGGAGAGGCATTTTTGTCTATGACACATAAACCTAAATCTAAATATTGATAAATCTAAGATGTAACTAAATTAGTTTATAAATACAGGGAAGGCTTTCAACGTGTAAAACGACAAAAGGGTAGAAAATAGTAAAAAATGGATTCATCTATTTCTGTAGCACTGAGCGTTCTGTTATCCGTGCTTACAGAAAAAAATTGAAACCTATATATACGAAGAGAAACTGATTCTACGACTTGTTCATAAACCAATAAAATTGAGCGGAATGTGCATGATTAGAATACAGGGATATGGAGGAACAATAAGTTGTAAAAAAAATGAAAATAATAATAATAATAATAATAATAAATAAATACATAACTGCGGATTGAATGTAAAATTTTTGATAATTCGACATAGAGAGTTACAACAAAACCTCTTTTATTTATTTATTTATTTTTTTATTTTAAGATTCCTGTAAATATATAAAGCTTCAAAGAAATAGAATTAAAGTGTAAATTTAGGAAAGCAATTTATTTTGGCTGTAACAATATTATTTTTTCTTTTCTCCATAATCCTTAGAAGCGGTTAATTCGTTCGTGTTCTATTTTCAGTCCTAACTGATATTTCCCTTTAAACAAAATTTAAAACTGCGGTTAATTTGAAGAACATGAAATAAGACACAGTCTATATTGGCAAGCTAAAGGGGACAATATTAAATTGAAGAGCTAGTGTACAACCATAGTCTCCTAAACTAAATGCCTTCCGCGTGGCTCGGAAACTTGGCAACAGTTCAAGCGGCAGACAGCGCCACCTGTTACAGATTGAACGACTTTTTTTTTATTCAACAGCCAGCAAAAATTTTTAAAAGTGGGATTTGATATACAGTGAGACCCCCGATTAACGCGGGGGATACGTTCCATCAAAGTAGAGCGTAATGCGAAACAGCGCGCGCACAATTTCAGGGAATCCCCGTACTGCTGCGAGCAATTTCGGGGAATCCACAGGGGAAATAAAAGAGTGCTAAATGAAACAGCGTTAAGCGGGGTCTTACTGTACATATAAAGCGAATAGAATCGAAGAAACGTCGCTTATATATATATCATATATCACTTCTTAAAATTATTGGTGGCATTGAATAAATGTCACACAATCTGTACCAGGTGGATCTGACTACCGCTTGAACTGTTGCCAAGTTTCCGAGCAACGCGGAAGGCATCTATAATAGTTTAGTAGGCTATGGTACAACAATAATTAAACTACAAAAGAAGAAAAAATATTGACACACCATAAAATTAATGAGAGCACTATCGGTTTAGAAAGTTGGTCGCCTTTCTTCTGTAGGTTTTGCCCCCTGTAGAACAAATACCATGTCCTTTTCAAACCGGTAGTGCTCTCATTAATTTTACGGTGTGTAAAGAAGTTTTTTTTTTTTTTTTTTTTGAAGTTTACTCTTAAAAAAGTGGTACTAAAGGTTAATTTTTCTTTCTTTTTTTATGCACGGATCAAGGTATTCTCAATGCAGCGATGGAACACGAGCACAGAATTCATATCACTATCAATGTGAGAAAATTTTCTACCTCTTAAATCAACGTTATTATAGGTAGAGAAATTTCTTACGCAGATTCCGGTATGAATTCTGCGCCCGTGTTCCATCCCTGTCAATGCGATCAAAATAGCTGACTGGACCTCACCTTTTTTTACATAGCAGCGCTTTCCTTTCGTGTGATTTTTTTCTAGATTTCCATTTCCTGAATATTCTCTAAAAATTCTAAAAGCATCTCTTCTTAACTTGATTGTTGGATATATTTTATTCATGTAAAAAAAAAGGGATTTTTTTTTTTTTTTTCGTATATGTATAGCAAAAATTGAATGAAAATAAAGAATAATTTTATTCATAAAACCTTTTGATTTACTTTACTTCTTTTAGTCTACTGTACTGATGTCAACTACTGTACTTTTTGTCTGTGTACTGATGAGAGTATGTTCAATGATACCGAAAGCGATGTCTGCAACTTCTTTATTCTTGATGGAGTTCTGTAAGTTGAAGAACTTTTTCCAGTATTTATTTATCCAGCTCTAAGTTTTCTTATAATAATATTAAGAACATATTTGATACAATTATTACACATGAAATAACAAACAAATTTTATTATTATTATTAGTTTTATTATACATTATGTAATTAATTTGTTAAACTGTTATTTTAAAATACAGAATTTTTTTTTAATATAAATGTAATAAATTTTCCTCTGAATAATCTTTTATCATAAAGATAACATTCAAAATAATTTAAACTTTCTCTAAATTCAAATTTCCCTGAAGGAATCGTATTTTGCAAACTAGTTTCATGAATTATATTTAGTTACATTTCAAGTAGAATTATTAAAACTTTAAAATTCTGTTCAGATATCCGTTAAACAGAATATGCTTTTCGTACAAGCTTAATGAGTGTCGAAGAATATCATCTTATAATAAATACTTCTGCCATTTACGTCATGTAAAGAAGTTGGAAATTAAGCATTCGCAATACCATTAACACTGCATGTTTTCATGTAGCATTAAATGTCATTTAATTTTATTCAATGCTTTTCTGCAACTTTCTAATAATAATTATATTACGAAAGTCAGTTAAGGAAATGAAACGATATTTAGCATAGCTGCCAATATTTTAATTTATTCCGGAGTGCTTTTAGCCCCGCCTTTATTTTTGCACAACTTTATTTACAGTAAAAATTTCTTTATTGCAAAACATCGACGAAATAAGAAAAAATTACTTTTAAAAAATAAATGCTACGAAATAGAGGCGGGGCTAAAATTACTCCGGAATAAATTGAAATATTAGCAGCTACGTATTTAGTAATATTTATTATTAACGACCCTGAATTACAGTTACATATTTGCCAACCATCTTATTATGAACCGTACAAGCTTTAGTACCCGCCTTTTTTTTTACACCAATATTTTTTTAGACTCGTAACAACATTTGGTGAGAATTATTCTAAAAATACAGTGATGTGAGAAAAGGAGCGTTTTTTCAGGGGGCGTTAACAATTGTACAGTTATTAATGAGATCGGTGGCAAGTATGCAGTTAAAATAGAAATTAAACTGAAACAAGTATTATTTTGTATTTTTTAACATAGATGCCAACATTTTAATTTATTCCAGAGTATTTTTAGCCCCGCATTTTTTCCCATTCCAATTATTTTTTAAGGATAATTTTTTCTTATTTTATCAAAGTTATGTATTGGAGCAATAAATAATGTGGTACGAAATAAAAGCGAGGCTAAAAATACTCCGGAATAAATTAAATATTGGCGTCTATGTTTTAATATCATCCCTTTTGTTTCATTTGACGAACACATACATAGCAATATTTATAAAGTATTCCTGAGTGTCATTATTACTCGTCCGATTTTTACACCACTAATTTTACGTAGTATTTTTCTTCTTATATCATTGTAATTACGCATTAGAGAAAAATTACAAAATACCGGATATTATTAGTACTCCAGAATAAATTATAAATATTTTCAGAAATTTATTTATTTATATATTTATTTATTTATTTATTTTCAAAAATGATAAAATATTTGTTAAACGGAAATTTGCAAAAAATAATCAATTAAAGAACACGAATTAAAACTGCAAGTGGAATATGCAACAGTTATTTCATGATTTATGATATATATATAATATATATATAGAGAGAGATAGAGAGAGAGAGAGAAAGAGAAAGAGAGATACATAAATAGATAGATGGATATGTGTGTGTGTCTTTCAAGGCTATTAAGAATTTTCAAAAGTAAATTTTAAACGATAAGCGGACGTTATTAGTAGTAAAGAGATTAAAAAAATAAAATAAAATAAATAAATAAATAAATCATACCTAAAAGCTTTAGTCTACTTTAATAATGAAACTGAATAAATATTTTATATTTCCTCCATTTATAAATATTTTATAATTAACCAGTAATCGCAAATCTTTAGTGTTTTTAGCCTCAATTATTCAAGCGAAAAACGTTTGCTCTATTTAAAATCCAAAGTTCTGAAAGAAAATTATAACAGTTTTAAAATCTTAACTTAGACTTAAATTTCTATTGCATATTATTTCTTGCGTGAACTTAACTTTATTTATTTATTTATTTATTTAATTTTTATTTAATTTCATTTAATTTAATTCTTATATATATATATATATATATATATATATATATATTCGGATAAATTTCTTACACGCTTTCTGTTTTAACTTTATTTATAGTAAAGACAAAGTATATGAACTGCATGCTTTTTAACATCATGAGTAAAGACATCCATATATAGCGATTAAATAGGGTATTGCTATTTAAAAAATAATAATAATGTCGGCATTCATTTTAATATGTAGGTAACCTCCAATTCAAAATTTCACATCATAGAGTTTCGAAAAGTATACATAATTTCCAATTGAGTGATATCTATTAAATTTTTCTGCTACAATTAATAACAAAAGGATATCGGGGTTTTACGTTCCCCTCCGCGATTTAACAATTTTGTGTGCATGAAAATAATTACAAAATATACGTAGGGTAGGTTCTACAGTGACTTGACATGCTCTAGTAATTGACATTTATCCCGAAATAATTAATAAATAATAAAAATGATAAAATCGTATATCTTACATATAATAATTTTAACATTTTATGTCAAACACTGGAGCATAGGGTGCTAATAACTGGTAAAATGAATAACTAGCAGTGTCAAACACTGGAACATAGGGTGCCAATTACTGAAAAAATGAAAAACTGGCAGTGTCAAATACTGGAACATTGAGTGAGTGTCAAATAAAAATTCATTAAAAACAAATAATTGCTATCAAATATATATTTTTTAACATACATGTGCTTCTGAATGTCTTTCATACCATATGTACCAACTTAAGATTTCTAAAAATATTTTCTGATGACTAGAACATTAAAAACATCAGAGATTGCTCTAAAAGTGTCAAGCACTGGTGCACTTACCCTGTATATATATTTTTTTCTGAATATTTTTGCATTAATGATATAATTTTTTTTATTAAGTTACCTTATCATGCTATATTTAAATATTTGTATACAAAATCTACAATGCTGAAAAATAAATATGGCATGCGTATTTACGTAATCCACAACATTATTTTCTGAAATATAACTGCGATAAACATATTATAAATAAAAAATTGTATTCATATTTTAAAATTATTTTAAATAGTTAATCGTTTATTATTTTTAATGCGTAAAAAAATTAATTATAAAAACTGAATTGTATTCTATAGAAATATTCTACAACCTTTTATATAAATAACACTTACCTAAAAAATGTTTCTAACACTTGTGTGTAAAAGTAAAATAACAAACTATTTTTCAGTTATTTTTTTAGGCATAATGTTTATACATATGAACACATAAATATAGAATTACACTGTTAGTCTGATTTTATAGAACCTTAATATAAGTGGTATCCTTTAAACAGAAATTACTTCATGATTTCTAAATGTAAGACTTGCATAAAATAAACTATTTTTTTAAAAAAATGATTTAATGATAATTTATGATAAATATTGGCATGTTCTTTTAAATGTTAAAATTAAAATCCATTTTTTCTTTCTGTATTGATTTCTCTGTTACCTTCATAACAAACATTTTGAAACAAAAATTAGAAGAAATTTTCTAAATTGCATCACTGCAATTCAGAATCCTTTAAATAAAATATGAAAAATTAATAGAAAAGAGAAATTCATAACATATTAAAACTGAAATTGGCTTAGAACATCTTTCCTGAAAGAATTAGCCCATGTAAACTAGATACCATTAATTATACAAAATTTACATCAAAATTTTCTCTTATGCTTTTCCGTCATTCCCATAATTTTTAAAGCCTTATCTTAACTGCACTTTAGGTTGGAGAATATCCTTGTGAATTAAGAAAGGAATTAAATCTTCCTTTATCTTTAAACATCCAGAAATAATTAGTGTAACTGCTTTTTATCTAGCGTTTATTAAAGTAGAAGATAATCCGCTAAAATTTGCATTAGCCTTTTAAAAATATTATATTCTGGCTTGTATTCTATATCATATCTTATTGAAACATTTAGAATATTATAAAAGGAGAATTAAAGGTAATATTATACGAAATATAAATATGCAAATGAAATTGTAGTGAAATATTGAAATCGTAACTGAAAGATTCGGCATGCAACTGAAAAGATTAAGAAAATACGAAATATTTTTATATTAAATTATACAAAATAGTACGAAATATATATAATTTTTAAATAATACATTATCTCTTTAGCGCCAATAATAAATTTTAATAATTTGTTTTTTTTTATTATTTTAGTAATTTTCATTTCCGATTTCATTCCTTATAACTTTCTTCTTACATTTTTTTTTTTTTTTTTAAATATTTTTTTATTACTAAAATGTTATAAAATTGCACAAATAAAAAGAAAACACAAGGTCTGAGCAATTCACCTGAGACATTTTTTGACGATGCGTACGTACATTTCCTTGTAAGAGATTGTTTGCACGACAGATGAATTTTCCTGGCAGGTATGTTTCACTGAACATTGTTTTTTTTTTTCCTGTAAAGGTAAATAAACCTTCTAAAGCAGTTTTAAACATGCTATTTAAAAGACGTGTATTACTATGCATTTTCTTATTAATTCCGCAGTTTTTTCCCCTTTATTATTAAATTCCGTAGATTTTTTCCCCTACCGATTACTCATAGCTTCCAAGTTTTTTAATTTATACCGGAATGATGTTAGTCCCGTCCTTTTTTCACACCGTAAACTTTGTAGGAAAATATTCTTCAAAATATAATTACGATTAAATATGAAGAAAATTACTCTAAAAAGATTACGGTGTGAAAAAGGGGTGGGACTAACAACATTCAGGAATAAATTAAAATACTTGGCAGCTATGCGATTAGTCATCTTTGTAAAAAGGTCCTATTATTTGTATCTGAAAGAGTAATGCATAAAAATAAAAACTTAATTAATTTATTTATTTAAAAAAAAAAAAAAAAAAAAAAAAAAATAGAATTTGTGCATAAAAAATGTTGTTTGCAACATCTTTGTCTCTAAAAATATTACAAGAAATTATTTTTTAACATTATTTCCAAAACAATGTACACATTACGATTAAGGAGCGAATAAAATTGTCCATTTTCTGTAAGCATGATACATTATAAGTTTGACTGGATTCCTAGCTGTTGATGAATATTGCTCGAGAAAATACTTTAATGTCTACCTTAATACATACGTATTGTACAAATACTCTTTAATGGAGAGTCAGGAACGTTTCGAGATACATGCGCTTTCATAAAATATAATTGATTAAAGTTTTAGTACATTCTAAATAATTAAACGTCTGTTGTTGGGTTTATAAATAATTATATGTTTATTATTTAAAAAAAAAAAAAAAAAAAAAAACCTCTTTTAAAAAAACTTAAAAAGAAAACCTTTTAAACATATTGGTTTTATACTGAACAATATAGCAAAAGTTTTTCGAATATCAAATTTCAAAGAAGTTTCTTTAGTGGTTAAAGTTACAAAATTTGGAGCATTTAAAAGGGCAACATTTAGAAATACGTACTTAGTAAAAATTTCATTAAAAAGTTAAGAAATTTCAGTAGTTGATTTTCGGTTTCCGGAGGCTCTTCAGAATATATGGGCACGATCTCTCAAAACACTATTACACTGATCATATCTCAACTTTATACGTTTCGAAATAGAATTGGTTAGAGCTCTAACGAAGGATTAAAAGAAAAAGTGAAGTTTTAACATTTCGAAGAGATGAAGAGTTAGATGGAAAAACAATACAATTTTCAATAGATTTTACCCCACGTATAGCTTTGAAAAATTAGTTCTAATAATAATAATAATATTAACAATAATAAAGGGAAAATCCTTAGAGAATTTTTTTAATAGTAATCCTTTACTTCTTATCAGAGTTTATATTCTGCGAAGCCTTATATGTACAGTTTCGAACACGCTAAACTTTTTAATACCACTGCTTCTAAAAATATTTTCTTATTATTTAATCATACGGTTTTCGTTACGCTCTTACCAGGAAAGAATGAAAATAACTCAACTTGAGTTCATTTTTCCTCATTCGCCTTCTCATTTTGAGTTAAATTGAAGAAATTCATTGCGTTAACTTAATGTGCTCAAACTTGAATTATTTATTGCATTTGAGTAATTTATTTATCTTATTAATGATTTTAATACAAATGATTTTAATAAATGGACACTTCACAATGGTGTCCGATCATTTCACAATGTCATTGCTCGTTGCACTTGAGTGCTACTAAAGAAATGCGTTGTAGCCAGAGACACGTTGCCATTTACCATAGCTGCCAATATTTTAATTTATTCCGAAGTACTTCTAGCCCCGCCTTTATTTCGCACCACTTTATTTATAGAAAAAAATTCTCCAATACATAACTTCTATAAAATAAGACAAAATTACTTTTAAAAAATAAGTGGTACGAAATAAAGGCGGGGCTAAAAATACTTTGGAATAAATTAAAATATTGGCGGCTATGCATTTACAAGTAGTTTAATGAATAGAAATAACTTAAATATCGATAAATATCGATAACTCAAGTTCATTTAAATATAAAGCTATTAATTAGCTCAAAGAATTACATTTGTAACTAAAGATGATTTTAAACACACACACACACACACACACACACACACACAAAAAAAAAAAAAAAAAGAAACATCCCACTTGACATAGTGAACAAACTCATTCATTTTAAGAGAGTATTATTAAAGCAAAAATATCCATTAAAATTACTGGTATAAAAAATTCAGAGGATTCGTAATACTGTATATATTAGGTGTACCGGAAAGTTATGTCGTTTCGAATAATTAAAATGAAACCGGAAATTTTTGTTTAACAGTGTTTACATGGTACTTTACAAATAACCATCTTATAAGTCACCTAAGAATATCTTAAATTTTATCCAGGATAAATTTCCGATGTCAGTATTTTAATTCAAACCGACATTAATTCCGGTCCCCCTAATGCTTAAAGTTTTTTTTTTTTTTTTCCATATTTTTTATTATTAAATTTTGTTTTTAAAAGTTCCTGTCTGTCCTTGATCATTCTACGGCAGTCATAGTGCTGCCTTTATCTATACTTTTTATTTTTAAATTGTGATTTTGTTTATTTATGTGCTAATTTTTTATTCGCTGTTCATAGTACTATTATCTATACCGTCGCTTTATTTTATATAATCTATTCGCTAATGACAGTCAATTCATATCCTAAATTCCTCACACGTTAGTTGTTCATGTTACTACGCACAGGAAGATGCGCAGCATTGGACACAGATACTTTTAAGCTTAATGATCTATTAAAATAGAACTTTAAATTAAAAAAAAAAAAATGCAAAATTTTAATTAGTTGTACGTTATTTTAAAACTCATTAATTTTTCATTACGATTTTTCTTTTTTTTTTTTTTTTTTATTTAATACATCTACCTAAATATCATTTAATAAGTTGATTTCTAACTAAATCACTGTTGTATATATTTTTTTAACTACTAGAAATATGTGAATATAAACAGTAACAATTATTATTAATTAAAGTTAAAATAAATACAACAATTAACTCGTATGTGGATCACTTCTACTACTTCTCTTTAACATTGTCGTGTTAACTATCGCCTTTGTTCCACACAGCATCTTAATCTAAATTAGAGTTTCACAGAATTATAAATGAGTTCTGAGAAAGGCAGTGATTCCCAAGAGAGGACAGAAAGGTGTACATTCTGTCCATTTCCTGTTATGGAGGACAAAGTTTCAGACATGAAATCTGATGGTAATGGAAGTTCGTAAATTTCCTTTAGCATATCAAAGGGTATATATGTTTATGTATAAATTATCCCCTATCACCATTAATTTACCTTGAGATGCGAACATAATTATCATTTCATATTACTGCTTCTTTACTAAGTAATGTGTAAGGAATGTCTTTAATTGTTTTATTAATTATAAAATATGAAAATTAAATAAATAAAGACAAATATGCAAATGACTTCGCTGATTTTATTTTTATTTTTTTATTTATTTAAATCTTCTGTTGTTACAGCAATAATGTTTGAACATCAATAATTAGTCAACAGAGTTGCATTGTTGCCAACATTTTAATTTATTCCAGAGCATTTTAGCTCACCTTTACGTACTTGCCAACATCCTAATTAATATTCGGTTGCCTTGTTAGTTCTGCCTTTTTTACACACCAGTAAAGTTTTAGAGTAGTATTCTCCAAACAGAAATACGATTAAATAAGAAGAAAAATGGTCTAAAAATATACTGGTGTGAAAAAGAAGGCGGTGCTAACAATGCTACGGAATATTAATTAGTATATTGGTAAGTATGCCTTTATCCATAGCCTCCTAAACTAGATGCCTGCCACGTAGCTCGGAAGCTTGGTAACAGTTGAAGCGGTAGACAACGTCACCTGGAACAGATTGTACGACTTTTTTATTGAACAGCCACCAAAAAATTTTAAATGTGGGATATGATATGCATAAAAGTCGAATAGAATCGAAGGAACGTCCATTATATATATCATATATCACTTCTTAAAATTATTTGGTGATAGTTGAATAAAAAAGTCACGCAATCTGTACCAGGTGGCGCTATCTACCGCTTCGACTGTTGCCAAGTTTATGAGCCACGCGACAGGCATCTAGTTAAGGAGGTAATGCTTTAACCCACATCACTTTATTTATAGAATATTTTTCTCCAATACACAACTACCACAAAATAAGAAAAAACACTCTTAAGAAAAAAATGGTATGCAATAGAGGCGGGGCTAAAATGCTCTGGAATAAATTTAGATCTTGGCATCTTTAAAGTTGCCAACATTTTAATATATTCCGGAGCATTTTCAGCCCCGCCTTTATTTTAAAATTCTATTTTATTAAGAGTAATATTTTCTCATTTTATCGTAGTTATATATTGCTGAAAAAAAATTCTAAAAATAAAGTGGTGTGAAATAAAGGCGGGGCTAAAAATGCTCTGGAATAATTTAAAATGTGGGCAATTATGAGTCAAATGCCGCAATTCCTGTTCAAAGAAGTTCAAGGTTTCTGACTTGAAGTAAAATGAATTATAAAATGACAGATTAAAATTTTAAAAAGAATATTGTTTTTAATTAAGAATCATTTAAATATATTTTATACATTTCTCATGTTATTTTCTTCTTGAGAATTTTTTTTTTTTTTTTGTACTTTTTAATTAAAATACCTAATAATATAATTATGTAATGCAACACTATGAAAAATTCATGAATGTATTTATAATGCATAGGAGTATGAGATAAGTTGATAAACTATATTGAAAGTAATCAATACAAATATCATTCAATACATTCAATTACATTATCATTATAAAAGTCACGATACAAGTGCTGTTTAAAGTATAAATAAGAAAATTACTGTTTCATATATTAATCTTTTTCAAATAAATGGATCCTATTTACCATTTAAAAACAAAACAGTACAAAACTTTGCTTTATTTAATTTTTGCTGTAACAAAAACATAATAATAATAATAATAATAATAATAATAATAATAATAATAATAAACGATTCAAATATGTAAGAGGTTATAACATAGATAAATCTTACTGGAATTATAAAATTAAATTAATAGACATTTGTGTTTTCTTTTTTATCGAAAATAACAACATAGCTGTTAACTCTTCTAGTTTTTGAATACCATTATTTTAAATAATTATTTTACTTTTATTTTATTACATAATTTAAATTGTATAATAATTTTTTTTAACTTAAAAATAATTTATTTGGCAGCTAAGAAAAAATTAAAAAGGAACAGAAAAGTACAGTTTTTGACGAATTGCGTCACAAAAGAGATTATGAAGCATTTTGAAATATAATTAAAAACTGATTGGATATAAAATAGCAATATACAAACCTCATGATGATATATAGAAGATGTATATTATGAGATTCTAGTTTGAGTTTAAAATGCTTTTTAGAGTTAACAATAAGTTAAGAGTTAACTTAGAGTTAAGAGTTAACAATAGTTTAAGAAAGAAGAATAAAAAAAAAAAAAAAAAAAAAAAAAAAAAATCGATAAAAATAAATAAATAAATAAATAAATAATAAAAATAAAAATAAAAATAAAAATGAACTATAAAAAATAAATTTCGAGCCCTGATACCATTTTTGTTGATTCTTATGCAATATGCCCCCCCCCTCCCCACTTTGCCCAATCACCCACTGTTTTCACAGTACGCCAAGCCTTCCCCCAATTTTTATTACTGTTCGATAATTTTATAGCCATGAATTTGATTTTGAGGATGGAAAAGGATTATTTAACACTTAAAAACGAAAAATATAATGTATAATAAATAATAATAGATTAATAAAATATAATAAATGTAATTTATAATTTCCGTGTCTAATCCCCACCCCCAAAATTTCCCCTAGCTACAAATGTTCATGTGTTAGAATTTTCCTCTTCTGTTGACCCTCAGAATATAGTTAATAGTTAAAATAGGCCTTCCTCTCCTCCTCTTTCAAATCTAATCCACGGCCATTAAATTACCGAACAGTGATAAACACTGTTCGGTAGGGGGTGAGGTTCCCCCCAAAACGGTGAGTGATTTCGGATTCAGGAGGTCATTTTACATAAGAATTTACAGGAATGGTGTTAGAGTTTATTTTTATAAAGAGCGGTGTAATTAAAGTTTTCCCCAAACAATTAAAAATGTCAGTTAACCGTTTGTAGAGGAATCATTTAAATTCGGACCATTTAAATTATATTACCACCGGAATTCATGAACTAAATTAAACTACAAGAAATTTTAAATTTTAAGGTTGAAAGAAACCAGCCTCGTCTGATATGTTAAAAAACGTAAGTTTTTTTTCTAAAAAATATCTGGGATGAATTTTTGCAGTTGGGAAGTGAAATTTGGTGGTATAAAATATATACCACCGCCTTTGAAAGGGTTAAATGTATTTTGCGTTTCATGATCTCGTTCCTATTACACCTAAAATAATACAATACTGTAAGTTTTACATTGTTTAGTTAAAATGCATCTTTCAAAATTTTATAATTTTCTATTATTCTTTTTTCTTTATATCTTTTACAGGGATGGAACACGGGCGCAGAATTCATACCGGAATCTGTTTAAGAAATTTTTCTACCTAGAATATCGTTGATTTAAGAAGTAGAAAATTTTCTTACATTGATAGTGGTACGAATTCTGCGCCCGTGTTCCATCCCTGCTTTTATGTTACGTCACTAATATTTGTCTAAATATTTTAAACAGGAAGTTCTAAAATTTTAATTTAAAACGCAAGGTGATTAATAAATTTCAAGTCCAGTATCGGGAAATTAAAGGCTCATTTTGAATTGGATTTCTGAAAATGCAATCAGTGAGTTATTTGTTAAACGATGACGCTTGTGGAGAATTGAATCGAACAATTTGATTTTCCACAAATCGATTTTCAATTTTTATTTGTTTGTTGTTTAGATTTGTAGTTTTATCTCCTTTTAAAATGGCATTTTATTTATATTCGTTCTAGGC
This sequence comes from Salticus scenicus, assembly GCA_963930645.1. Taxonomy (NCBI): domain Eukaryota; kingdom Metazoa; phylum Arthropoda; class Arachnida; order Araneae; family Salticidae; genus Salticus; species Salticus scenicus. The sequence goes on along the minus strand of OZ005659.1, from coordinate 203,938,350 downwards.
ATTTAAATGTGTATTTTAAACTAGAATTCAAAATATATCATTTTATAGAAATTGTTTGTATATAAACACTATTAATAGTATAAACTTAGTTCTCATGTGCAATCTCATAATATTAAATTAAACAGAATGAGTGTTTATACTAATTATTAGGATTTATCAAACTGTGTATCTTTAAGTAGATTTTAAATAAAATTTCGGTATTTACATTTAATAAAGTTGTAAAGGACGTACATCAAATGCAAGGAAAAGTAGAATTTGTAAATAAACTTACAAAGTCGTGTCTTGTGTAATATTACGAAACAAAAGACTTATTATATAAAAAAAAAACTATTCTCTAAAATTTCTGGAGTGTGAATTGTGTTCCTTGAAATAATTGCTATTGTTTTAACACACATACACACACACACACACACAAAAAAAAAAAAAAAAAAAGGAGCACGCCGGGACTGCCAACAGAAGTGAAAACTTGAACAATTACGTGTGCATTTCTTGAATCGTCAAGAATTATTTTATTGTGCAGGAAATCCTTTTAAATTAAGTATTTTTTTATTCATTAATATAAACTACTACTACAAAAATAATATTACAATTTTTATTTTATGCGCTATTGTACATGTAAAATGATGCATATTATTTTACATACAAAAATTACAATCTGTTGCTTAAAACTTAATTTACAAATACATGAAATATGAAATTTAATTAATTGGTATTCTTTCAGGGATGGAACACGGGCGCAGAATTCATACCACAATCGATGTAAGAAAATTATCTACTTCTTAAATCAACGATATTATAAGTAGAGAAATTTCTTAAACAGATTCCGGTATGAATTTTGTGCCCGTGTTCCATCCCTGTTCTTTGAAATGAATACCAATGAAACATATGAATTTTTATCCACAATTTCAACAACTCTTCCATCATCATCATTATTATCATTATATTCCAAAACTGATATTATAGGTAACTAAAATAGGAAACAAACAGTTTTGATTCGAATCTATTTAAATATCTTGTAAAGACTGCATCAATTGTAGTTTTATACTTCGTTGAGCTAAGACTGCGATCATTGTTCATCGTTAAATCAAATTCTCTATTTAAAAATTCAAGTAATGGTAGATTTTTATCATCTGCAAAGTTGATGTTGAAATCCCCACTCAAAATCATTGGCAAATCATCAAATCTTTTCCCAATTTTATCTTGAAGTAATACAGAAGCGTCTTTAGAATAAATAAATAAATTTTCATTCAAAATTTCTCGTATTGCTCTTAAAGACTTATCCGGTGAAATATAACCGGCAACCATTACAATTAGTTGCCCATTTTCAGAGTGACAACGACAAACACATATATCACCGATATAAGAAATATTAGTACTAAACATACTGGTGTACCTCGCATGCACATCATATTATATGTAGTTATATTATCAATGTATTTCAACCCAAACTTAATTGTCGTGTAAACGGGGCCAATATATGTAGATACTTATATACAGAGGTGTCGGTTACGGTAACAGTGTCGCGAGTTGAATGGTTTTTTCCCATCTCAAAAAATATCAACATGCATGTGTATCTATGCACGTACATACACAATATATGTAAGAGGTGTCGGTTACGGTAACAGTGTCGCGAGTTCAATGGTTTTTTTACCATCTAAAAAATGCCCAACGCGCCTAAAGAAAATTTTACTTCAAAAAAGAGAAACACCATTAATCTTCTAGATATTTTCGAGAGCAATTTTTCATATTTTACAATACTTTTGTTGATTATAAATTACATGATACGCGGCTTTGTAATTTATTTACAAGTTTAATTTTACGGAGCATTTGAGATAAATTCGATATAGAATTTACTGAATAAGAATATTTGTTGTTTTTCTCACATAAAAATATAAATACAAATATGAGTTTGATAAAGTTAGATATTCAGTATAAACATTATGTGTTATTTTTACTTCTGTCCCCATAACTGTTATTCCCGCCACATTATATATAAAACTGAAAAGAAATTTACTTTTTATCACAGATATACAATAAATTAAATATATCTTTAAATGTAAAGACAAATTGCAAGAACAAACCTTTAAAAACATCACTTAACCATTTATATCCCAAATTATTATTATTATTATCATTATTATTATTATTATTATTGTTGTTGTTGTTGTTGTTGTTATTATTATTATTATTTTGGAAAATAGTTTGAAACTTTTTTATTATATTTCTTTATGCATGAGAATCATCTCATAAATAGCACTTTCGCGACCACGTGATTTTAAATTTTTGACAGTAAGGTCCACCTGTGGGCGTTATTCTCCTATGTTGCATTATTTCAGAACAAAATTTTCTGTAATCTCATTTATATTAGAAATGGATATGCATTATAATTATATTCTTATTAATCAAAGTATTTGTATACATAGTATATTTCATTGTAAAAATGTGAATACTGGTAACATATTTAAGAATTAAATAGCATACAAATTGCGAAAGAAACACCCACTGGTGGAGTTACAGATTTTCAAATGACGTGAATCTACGCCAGCGGTCGCGAAAGTATTAATTTTAGCTTAAACTATAGCTTAACTATAGGGAAAACTTAAACTATAGGGACTAAAACTCAAAGTATAGTCCCAATGAAATCCTGTAGTAAATTTATGCTATATTGAGAAAATTTTTTAATGGGACTTTAAAGTCCCGGTGGGATACAAAGGGTTAAAAGCTTTATTTTTTAAGTGACAGCCAGAAAAACTAAAGTGATGTTCATTCTACACATATAAATGTTTGAAACTTAACATTTGATATATATATATATAATTTTTCATGAGTATAATGAAAAGAATGAGAACGTTGAATAATTCTACACAAATACCCACAAAGACCAATTAGGTAACTATTTAACTTGAATAGATTTAATAATTTTAATGTATTTGGATAGTTATATTAATTTAAATTTATCAAAAAATTAATAACATTACTTACCTAATTTTAAAACTTCTAGATTACAAAACTTGTTGAAAACATGTAAAAGAAGGATCTTTGGAGGTAATGTAGTAGAAGAGAAGAAACTAATAATAGAATTGATTGCATTAAAAAGGTTAGAATGACGAAAGGTACCATAAAAGTTGAGATTAGCAAAATATTTTTGAACCTAATCACAAAAAACTGATAGATTATTAAATAAAATAGCTCAAAATGCGAAAGGACTTCTTCAGGAGCAACGCCTAAAGCACTGAGTAGAAAAAATGCAAGGCTTCTTTCTGTTTTTGGTTAGCAATATCATAGCCTCCTTAACTAGATGCCTGTCGCGTAGTTCGAAAACTAGGCAACAGTTGAAGCGGTAGACAGTGCCACCTAGTACAGATTGCGCGACTTTTTTATTCAACAGCCACCAAAATTTTTAAAAAGTGGGATATGATACACATAAAAGGCGAATAGAATCGAAGAAACGTCGATTATATATATCATGTATCACTTCTTTAAATTATTGGTGACAGTTGAATAAAATAATTGCATAATCTGTACTAGGTGGAGTTGTCTACCGCTTCAACTGCTGCCTAGTTTCCGAGCTACGCGGCAGGCATCTAGTTAAGGAGGCTATGACAATATTACGCAAAATATCAAAAGGTAGCTCAACCCTGCATAAAAAATATCACTAATTGAAATACACACACACACATATATATGTGCATATATATGTAACTATAATGTAATATATAGAACTAATGTATATATATATATATATATATATACAACAATTGTGTGTGTAATCAACTTTGTATGTGTGTGTATATGAACACACACACACATACACACACACATATGTATATATATATATGTGTGTGTGTGTGTGTGTGTGTGAATGTGCGTGTTTAAATAAGAAGTATGATTACAAATAAATTTTAAAATATTATCTATCTTATTCTGGCTATATAATCCTATTTATAAGCAACAAGTTGAAGTATTGCTGCATTAACCTTTATCAGAATTATAAATGAGTATTGAAGAATTTAACATTGCCCAAGAGATATGTGCTAGATCTATGATCTCTTAATTCACAGTATTAGCAAAGTTTCAGATGTGAAACTTGGTGATAAAGGAGACTAAAGATTTCCGGTTATATATTAAAGAGTGTTATTTGCATGCATATCGTTATTTGTAACATTTGAATCCCATTCAGTTGTAAAATTTATTATAATTACCTGTTATTAGTTTCTTAGTGATATATTCTACATTGATTGCAGTCATAAATAAAATTTACAAAGTGAGCTATTATAGGCTTTCTGCTATTAGAGTTCTTTATGTTTATCAGATATTATTAAATTTATTATGGAGAATTTTAATTGTTAGTAAAATGCACAATATAATATACCATTCTTAATATTAAAGTTTTATATTAAAAACTATTTGTTTGTTTTAAAATAAATATATAAAACTATTCCATTCGTGAGAATATTATACTATTTTAATCCTAATTAAAAATAATTTTAATATATGCCTAACTAATAAAATATAAATAATAGATATTTTTAATTACAAATAATTTTAACAGGTATTCGCATTTGATTATTTATTCACAAAATCATTTCATTTTCTATTGTATTATTTATAAATCAAAATTGTTTATTTCTTTAGAAATCGACCTATTGCAACCACTCCATTTATCTATCTATCTATTTATCTATAATGGAAATTTGGTCATCACGATAACTTCCGAAATAAAATTCCAAATCGAACCAAATTTGAACAGCGAACTTATAAATATCTTGGATGACTTCGTTAACCAAGTTGCTCCGCCTTTTTGTTTTTAAGTGGTGGCCACTTGAAAATTTCAAATCCACATTGTAAAAAGCGTATTTAAAGCCGGATTTGCTTGAATTTTGATGTAAATACAGACCACATAAAGGTCTCAATCAAGTTTATTATTTGATCTTATCCGCTATTTTTAATAAATTGTTGAATATCGTAAGTTAAGCGGGGCCACTTGAAATCAGGCTACTACTTGAGAATTTAAAATCACGATAACGTCCGAAATAATACTCTAAATCGAACCAAATTTGAACAGCGAACTCATCTTATCTATATCTTTAATGAGCCTCTTAACCAAATTGCTCCACCGTTTTGTTTTCAAGTTGAAGCCATTTGAAAATTTCAAATTCACATTGTAAAAACCGTATTTAAGACCGGATTTGCTTGAGTTTTTATGTGTAAATAGACTATACAAGGGTCTTAACCAAATTCATTTATGAACTTTATCCGCCATTTTTAACAAAATATAGATGTTATAAACTAAGCGAAACAACTAGAAATTAGGCTACCACTTGAAAATTTATAAACATTATAACTTTTTAAATTCTGATTCAATTCGAACCAAAGTTGAACAAAGATATTATCCTGCAATTATCTTAGATGAGTTCACTGGGCAACTTGTTCCGACATTTTGTTTCCAAGTTGCGGCTACTTGTAATTCCGCTGCCACATGAAAATATGCCATCAAGATGACTTTTAAAATATTAAACTGAATCAAACAAAAGTTGGATAGTGAACTTATGGTTCAAATATCTTGGATAAGTTCGCTTGGTAATTTGATCCGCAATTTTATTTCCAAGTGGCTGCTACTTACAATTTTGTCATTATGATAACTTTTATAATAATGAATCAATTCACATCAAATTTTGGGTAATGGATTTATCATTCAAATATATCAGATAAGTTTGTTGGGCATCTCACTTCATTTTTTCCCCAAGTGGTGGCTACTTGAAATCGCGGTGCCACTTGAAAATTTTGTATTAAGGTAATTTTTGAAATAATGAATTAGTTTCAACTAAAGTTGGACAGTGAACTTATTGTACAAATATCTTGGATGATTTCTCTGAGCAAGTTGCGTCGCCATTTTTTTTTCTTAGTTGCAGTTACTTATACTGCCTCTTGAAAATTTGTCATAGCATTAACTTTTGAAACACTGCAGTGATTCGAACCAAAGTTGAACAGTGAACGTATTTTCAAATATCTTGGATGAATTTGCTGGCCACTTGCGCCGTTATATTGTTTCCATGTGGCAGCCATCGGAAAATTTGTTTTCACGATAATTTTTGAAATACTTAATCAATTCAAATTAAAGTTGAAAAATGGAATTCAAATATCTATGATTTCCGTGGGCAATTTTCTCCGCAATTTTGTTTCCAAATTGTGTCCACTTGAATGCTGCCACTTGAGACTTTATTATTGCGATAACGTTTGAAATACTGAATTTCTTCGAACCAAAGTAGGGCAGTGGACTTACTTTAAAAAATATCTTGGATTAGTTCACTGAGCAACTTGTTTCACCAATTTGATCCAAATAGCACCCACTTAAATTTTCAACACGATGACTTTTGAGATTCTGAATTAGTTCGAACAAAATTTGTACAATAGACTTGTCTTACAAGTGCATTTTGTATATTTGTTTTACAACTTGGTCTGCCATTTTGTTTTAAAGTGCTGGCCTCTTGAAACTTTTAAATTCACAAAAAACGGTATTTTTCAACCGATTTGTTTAAAACTCCATATGTACTTACCCTACATCAATATTTGTAACAGGTCCATTAATCATTTGCAGCCACCGTTTTGGAACAAAATGGCGGCTACTTGATGAAAAAGAAATCAACCTACACTTCCAAATCAGCTGAATGGACTAGTTTTTTTTTTTTTCAGAACATTGTTTGGCAGAATGGAAGTATTATGATGCTATTTATGTAGTAAAATCACTCAGTGATATATGGCATATTCTGGTTTTAATTGCAAAATTATTTTGAAATTGTTTGATTTTGTCATTTTATAAATTACTTATTAATTGAGATTTTAAAACACAAGATGTCTTTTTCTTGAAATAAAATGTTGATTTTAAAATTGAAAAAGAATTGAGTCCTTAATTATAATTAACTAGCAATATAAATAAAAAATTCAACACTATTATTCAATTGGACGATGATTAGTGAACAATAACAGTAACACAGTAACAAAAAATGTAAATAGTTTCAACACAGAAATATATAACTGAATAACAAAAAAATTCTTTCTGAGAGGGGGGGGGGTAGGAACTATCAGCCTTATTTTAAGATCAATATCCAATTAAGGAATAAGTTGCAAAGTACTACTGGATGAAAAAATAAGATTGGCTTAACCCTTTCAGGGACGGTTATGTCACTACAGCATCACCTAATTTTAATTTTCAACTGCAAAAACTCATCCCGGAATATTTTAGCAAAATTTTCGTTTTATAACATAGTAGAAGAGGTCGTCAATTTCTTTTCTTTTAATTTTGCTCCTGAATTCCGGTGACAGTGTAATTTAAATGATCCCAATCACCCGTTAAATGACTATAACTCCTTTTTTTTTTTTTTTTTTTAATTTGTAATCATTACTGAATATAGCAGAACTTGAAAGTCATTAAAAGAAACATACTGTTATAATTAAAATCCTTGCCTTTATTTTCATATAATATTTATTTGCATTTTTTAAAAGGGTATTAGAGTTATTTATTTTAAAAAGAAAGTTAATATTTCATAAAGAAAAGTATATATATATATATATATATATATATAATGCAAATTAATCTCAATATCATATGCATATAAAGTAGTATCACATTCTGTATCGCTTCTGTATTTAATACAGTAACACTTGGGAAACTGCTAAATTTAAAATTTCTGACAATGTTAATCAGAAAACAGATTTCAAACTCTGATTACAATTATCAAACGTTAATTAGAAATTTCCTGCTCGGTAAATAGATTTTCATGAATCGATTATCGTGGTATGGGATTTGAGACAAGGATAATAACATGTGACGTAATTGAAACATGAAACGTTATTCAATGATCGAGATCGTAATTGAATATTTATGAAATTTTCTTCGGACATAAAAAAAAAAAGGGTTGATAATACATTCAGAATAAATAACATTTAAAAGTACACATTCTCAGTAATATTTATTCAGTTTCAAGAAGAGTTTCATAAATAATGAAATTTTTTTCAAATGAAAAAATAAGTAAAATAAATAAGTAAATTGCATAATTTGTATTATATAGTACTTTGTTAGTATATAATTATGACTATTAGCAATATAATTATATTTATAAACTTCGCATATTTTTTTAGGATTTTTAAATAATATATGTTTAAGAAAAAATTTCAGTTTTCTATTTTAAGCTTTTTCGTTTAAAGGAAAATAGATTTATAAGAAATGAACTAAACTAAACATTAAATTAAAGTAAATCTAAATTATATATATTTTTTTTTAATTTGATCTAATCCAACATATGTAATAATTGAGAGATGTCCATAACTAAAATTTAAGTGTCATTTTTGAATCAGAAAAAGAAAATATTTATATAAAAATCAAATTACAATTATGAAACGTCAATTCAAAATTTCCTCGCTCTTCAAATGGGTTTTCATGAATCGCATGAGATCCTAAGCCAAGATAATAGTATGTGTCATAATTGAAACAGGAAATTTTAATCATTGATAAAGCCTTTACTTGAACGTTAATTCGATTATCTTCTGTCTTGAGCCAGAATATTGATATTATGTCTAAGATGAATTAAATTTATAAGACTGAATTCTTAGTAGTATTTATTGTAATACAAATGGAATTACATTAATAATGAATTTTTAAAATAAAACTTAATTAAAGTATATTTTTAAATTGCATCTAAAAAAATATTTAATTTCAAAATTATAGTTTTATTTATACATATTGCATTAATTTCAGGAGCATAATTTATGGAATAATAGCATAATTAGTATCATTTTTATCACCTGAAATTTTATTAGACTTTTACAATTATAACTATATATAAAAATTTTATATAAATTTTTATAGCAGAATTATTTACTTTATGAAATTTTATATAAAAATTGCATTCATTAATGTAAAGTTTTTTTTTTCTTTTTTATGAAAATTATTTAATAAAGTTATAGGTATAGATATATGAGTATAAATTATCTTAATTTGAATTATTCATTTGAAATACCTGAAAGGTGTCTAAAATTAAAATTTGATTTACTCTGTTAATCAAAAAATTGATTTTAAACTCCAATTAATAATATGAAACATTAATTGAACATTTTCGATTCTTTAAATATATTTTCATGAATCGATTATTAATGTATGCAATCTCAAACGAAGATAATAGCATGTGTCACAAATAAAATACGAAACTGTAATTAAGATCAAGTTCGTACTTGAAGGATAATTGGATTCTCTTCTGACTTGAAAGATACTATTGTTATATTTTCTAAGGTGAACTAAATTTACTTAGAAATTTAGAAAACTTACAAGGAAACATTCAAAAAGTGTCGTCTTAAAAAAAATATTGAAAAAAAAAAAAAAAAAAAATGTGATTCTGCTCTTTATAAACAACAGAAAGTGAAAAAATTATCGGCTGAAATGAATTACAGTGACTACAAAAAAATATCAAAATTAAGCATTTTTGGTGATTTAGCGCTGTTGGGCGATAAGTTCGCTAGCACCGAGGTCGCCGTGTATGAACAGAACCATGTTTTGCTTCTCCGCCAAGCACTCAAAATAAATCGCCTAACAGTGTAAAATCACCAAATATGCTTAATTTTGATTTTTTTTTTTTTTTTTTTTTTTTTTTTTGTGGCCGTTGTAATTCATTTTAGCCGTTAATTTTTTCAATTTCTGGTGTTTTATGAAGAGTAGAATCACATATTTTTTTTTCTTTTCGATATTTTTTGAAGACGACACCTTTTGAATGTTTCCTTGTTAGTAAAAATCGCTAAGCAACTTCTTAGCAATATTTACTATTATTCAAATGATATTGCCTAAATAATGCATTTTTAGTTTAAAACCTAATTAAAGTATATTTGTAAGGTATTTACTTATTTTATATTTTTTTTGTTAGAACATTAGAGATGTATTTATAAATGAAAAATCGTCGTTAAGAAAAATTGCAGTTATTCATAAAATAAAAAAAAAAAATAGATAAATAAATAAATAAATAAATAAAAATTGAATAAAATTATTTAGAAAATACATTGAGTTACAGAAAAATCTGAATTAAGTTTCCCTGAGTGTGAATTAGTAACTTATGATATCCCTATACCCAATAAATGACTTCAGAAGTTATTCACATTACAAATTCTCCGATACTTTTAATGAGAAAATGTATTTTAAACACAGATTAAAATTGTGAAATTTTAATTCAGAATTCCCTGTTCTGTAAATAGATTTTCCTGAATTGATTATCAACGTATGAGATTTCAAACTAAGATAATAACATGTGTCATAATTGAAACATGAAACTTTAATCAACGATCAAGCTCGTACTTGAACATTAATTGAATTCTCTTTGGATTAAAGCCGGAGCATTGACGTTTTATCTAAGAATGAATTAAACTTAACAAATTCTCAGGAGAATTCACTATAAATTAAAACTAATAGGTTAGAAATGAATTGTATAAATCTGAATTATTTAAAGTAATATGTTAATTTTATATTTATTTATAGTTTTATATAATGTTTAGTTAATATATTTTGGGAATGGTGTATAGACCTGCTAACTATGATAGTTTATCCATAATTGTATTAAGCCCCGCCTTTTTTTCACATCAGAATAGTTGTAGAGTAATTGTCTTATTGTTTAATCATGGGATCATATTGCTGAATATTACTCTACAACTATTCTGGTGTGAAAAAAAAGGCGGGGCTTAATACCATTATGGATAAACTAGCATAGTTAGCAGGTCTAGGTGTAAGTCTGTTGACGTAAATATGCTATACTAACGGTAACAAGTTAACAGTACTAAACTATTATTATTACTACGATTAATAATAATAAGAAGCATTAATAATAATCTATATATAATAAATAAGCATTTATTTCTGTCAGTCCTCTTACGTAACCTTATTTTCAGAAATATAATATAAACAAATATTTACAATACATCGACTGTACATTTACTTATTTATTTGTATTAGTATAATAATATTTTTTTAATGTTGTCGAAACAAAGGACTTTTACAAACATCTCTAAATTTTATTATTATTATTATTATTATGATCATTGCTTTTAGTGTACCTGTTCTGTAAAAAAATAAATAAATGCTCAAATAGATAAAAAGACTTCGTTCGTAAATTTATTTTGAGAAATGTAATATAAAAACTGTTATATAGTACACTACATGTCATATATAATTTCTTTTGTAATAACATGATTAATGTTCACTATATTATAGTCGAAATAAAATATTAATTAATTAATTAATTAAACTGTCACAAACAATGATCTTTAAACTTTTGTCATTACAAACAATATTATTATTATTTGCATGAAAACAAATCAATATTTAAGTACTGTTAAATAGTTCTCCTGTGAAAATTAATTCTGCGAATAATAATATTGGAACTTAGCTCTTATTTCTTTTTGTTGAAAAAATATTGAAAATTATTATATATCTACTACAAAGAAATTCACCCGTTAAATAAATAAAGTTTATAATTATGAAAGTAAATCACGAAAGAAAACAGATTATTAATATCATAAAAATAAATTTACTCATGTTAATAAAATTATTCTTTAATTTTAATATTAAATATAGTGATTTCCGAATTGAATTACAAAATATAAAATACAATTTCTGCTTAATTGAAGAAGATTCCGTCTAGAGAAAGATCTTCTTTCCAGTAAATAGGAATAAATAAATAAATAAAATAAATTCGACTTCTATCTGCACCCATTTCTGCTAAATAGTCTATGAAAAAGGTTTCACTTAATCTGTAGGGACTATCAATTTTCTTCTTTCTATTTAGCTATAAAAGGCTATATTCTGGTCTCTTATTACAGAATCTATTTTTTCAATATATCTAGAATACAACACAGCGTGGGAAGAATATTTTTGCTTTATTTTTCATAAATTTAAGCATTGGTTGCTCTTATGTATTCTTTATGTTATCTTTTCCTCTTATGTAAATTAATTCTGTGAATAATTTCAATATATCTAGAATACAACACAGCGTGGGAAGAATATTTTTGCTTTATTTTTCATAAATTTAAGCATTGGTTGCTCTTATGTATTCTTATGTTATCTTTTCCTCTTATGTAAATTAATTCTGTGAATAACAATATAGGAACTTAGCTCTTATTTCTTTTTGTTGAAAAAATATTGAAAGTTATTATATATCTACTACAAAGAAATTCACCCGTTAGATAAATAAAGTTTATAATTATGAAAGTAAATCGCGAAAAAAAACAGATTATTAATATCATAAAAATAAATTTACTCATGTTAATAAAATTATTCTTTTATTTTAATATTAAATATAGTGTTTTCTGATTTGAATTACAAAATATAAAATACAATTTCTGCTTAATTGAAGAAGATTCCGTCTAGAGAAAGATCTTCTTTCCAGTAAATAGGAATAAATAAATAAATAAAATAAATTCGACTTCTATCTGCACCCATTTCTGCTAAATAGTCTATGAAAAAGGTTTCACTTAATCTGTAGGGACTATCAATTTTCTTCTTTCTATTTAGCTATAAAAGGCTATATTCTGGTCTCTTATTACAGAATCTATTTTTTCAATATATCTAGAATACAACACAGCGTGGGAAGAATATTTTTGCTTTATTTTTCATAAATTTAAGCATTGGTTGCTCTTATGTATTCTTTATGTTATCTTTTCCTCTTATGTAAATTAATTCTGTGAATAATTTCAATATATCTAGAATACAACACAGCGTGGGAAGAATATTTTTGCTTTATTTTTCATAAATTTAAGCATTGGTTGCTCTTATGTATTCTTATGTTATCTTTTCCTCTTATGTAAATTAATTCTGTGAATAACAATATAGGAACTTAGCTCTTATTTCTTTTTGTTGAAAAAATATTGAAAGTTATTATATATCTACTACAAAGAAATTCACCCGTTAGATAAATAAAGTTTATAATTATGAAAGTAAATCGCGAAAAAAAACAGATTATTAATATCATAAAAATAAATTTACTCATGTTAATAAAATTATTCTTTTATTTTAATATTAAATATAGTGTTTTCTGATTTGAATTACAAAATATAAAATACAATTTCTGCTTAATTGAAGAAGATTCCGTCTAGAGAAAGATCTTCTTTCCAGTAAATAGGAATAAATAAATAAATAAAATAAATTCGACTTCTATCTGCACCCATTTCTGCTAAATAGTCTATGAAAAAGGTTTCACTTAATCTGTAGGGACTATCAATTTTCTTCTTTCTATTTAGCTATAAAAGGCTATATTCTGGTCTCTTATTACAGAATCTATTTTTTCAATATATCTAGAATACAACACAGCGTGGGAAGAATATTTTTGCTTTATTTTTCATAAATTTAAGCATTGGTTGTTGCATCGTCTAATAAAATATTTTAAAAATTATCATTTTCCCCTCCATTTCAGTTATTAATAATATAAAATTCGAAATTAAATGTAAAGATTTCCCCCGAAATTTTGTGTTTTGATGTAGTTGAAATATCATGCTGAAATATCATGAAATATCAGTTCTAAAGCTGTCATATCATGCTGTAGAAATAGCCGAAATTTGTTGTAATCATTTTTTTCAATTACTGCTAATATACATGTAGGTATGTACACACACACACATATATATATATACATACATATATATAAATATACACACACGCACATATATATATATATATATACACAGTCGAACAGTCGAACCTCGTTAACGTGAACACTGTTAAGGCGAATTACTTTTAACGTGCACTGGCTCCACAATCCCTGCCAAAATGAAGATTAGTTTAGTTATACGAAGGTTAGTTACTAATAGCATGAACTACTGATAATATAAACTTTTTTTCCCTTTGAGATTCACGTTAACGAGGTTCGACTGTATATATATATATATATATATATATATATATATATATATATATATATATTACCTTTTAAAAAGGTTTATGCTTTTGAGTAAAAACAAAAGAAAAAAATATATTTTTAACTGGGAAAATATTGTAATAACTTAAAATGAAAAGTTTTCTTTACCGCTTTCGTTTCAGTGTCTCATTCCAAAGGTGGGGTATATTGAGAAAGAAATTTACACCGCCTCCATCTAGAACGAATAAATAGTCATTTTCTTCCCTAAACTAAAAAATACAGATTTACGAACTATGCATATAAGGTAAACAAATAACCTGAATAGACGAAATGATCAAGAATTTCTAGTTCATACTTTTCTAAATGGTGAAACAATATTCTAAATATTATGAATATTATGAAATCTTTGTAGAGCAAGAATTTCTCGCTTGATTTCCTAGAATTGGGTTATAAACCACGATTATAGCTACTGAAACTCGCCTTTTGAGTTTGTATTTATTTGCACAGATGAGTTTCACTACGATAATGTAGGAAAATTATTTACAATTCTAGTAGGGGTTTTTATAACTCGCTATCAAAGGGAACTAGAGTTTATAAGGATGATATGGAACTATTTTTACTAGAAATACAATTTAGTTTCTAGATGTGAGTCACAGATTTTCTTTTCAGTATAACATGGACGTCTATTTAGAGATATATACACAATTTTATGATATGTTATACATCTCCTTTAAAACACGTCATTAGCTTAGATAGAACTAAAATAAAATACTATAAATTATTTTATTTAATATTTTTCCATAATTGCTGCATAAATTTAACTTGATGAAGAAAAAAAAAATCCTTGTTTTATTCTAGGACCTTTCAAAAGGCACAGTTTCGCTTATTAAATTACAAAAGTGTAAACGAACCTGCTTAATAATTTCGAAGGACAGGCCAATCAATTTAAATTTTAAAGTTTTTTTATTTTTTCTATTTCTGTTATGATTTACAAATCTTACTAAACAAGGAGCAAGTCAATTTTTTTTAACACATACTATATGTAGAAAAACAAATAAGAATATTATTATAAATTGTATAATGATATTCATGGAATATGATTAGAAAATGTAATATGTTTAAATATTGAACTTTTCTTTATTTTTATTTCTCCCTAAATTATATATATATATAATATAATATAATATAAAACCACAGTTGCAAATTCATGAGAAATTTGTACACTGCCATTAAATAAAAAAAAAAAAATAAAAAAAAAAACACTTTATATTTTTTAACGACTAAAATTCTGCAGTGAAATAAGAAAATATAACAATTCATAAATAGCGGTGCCAAAAATTCAGAAAATATGGTAGTAAATGTAAAATGTGTGGGTGGACAGTTACACTGCAGTATGCTGGTAAAAGTAATACCTACTCACTGTACTCTATTTACAATTTTTTCTATAAAATAAATGTTTGGTTTTTTTAACTAACGTGCGCTGCAACTCTTGTAGTTTGCTAGAAAGACTAAAAGTAAGCGCCCTAATTTAATCAAAAGCTAGAAAACAGAATTTTAAAACACTGGAGCAAAGAATTCGGAAGTTTAAATCATTTTCATATACAATAAATATTCCCTCGAATAACGTAGATAAATTCCATTAATATCAATGCACATTTCTTATATATGTATAATAACTTAAGCAAACAATTATGTCTTATCCAAGATTCTACCACAGTTATTCTATTTCAGAGGTAACGTTTAAACTAAACAATAGATCTAGGAAATTTTCCATGATTTAGCGCTACAACAACATGATAATGTCAAGTACTCTGCTGATTATTTAATAAATCGCGTGATCTGCACCAAAAAGGCTCTGGGGAAAATACACCACATAGCACACAGGGCGAATTATATTGGATTTTATTTTCTTTGCAGAGTTATCTGTGACTTAATGCAACCTTTGTTGCATTCCAATGATAATTTGTATTTTACGAAAATTCCTTACATAATGCATAATTTATTTCAATTAATAAATCGCTCATTAAAGCTTATTGTAAAAAAAAAAAAAAAAATACTCTAGCTGAAATACCTAATGTAATAAATGTATAAACTTCATTTTTTTAATTCGTTTTATTAAATATAGGAATAAAATTTTAATTATTATTATTATTATTTGCTTAATGGCTATATCGCATGAGAGGTTTTCAAGCAACATCTTACCCATCACAACAAAGCAGCGTACGGGGAAGATACAAGATCAGCGGGTAATCAACTTTTTCAATCGTCACTCGGAAAAGTTTATCATGTTGTGTTCAGTAAAATTTTAAGCGAAATCTCTCATGCGATACACACACAAGAAGTATGATGTTTAACATTTGTAGAAAAAAAAATACATTAAAACTATGCCATTTGCTATTATTAGTATATAGTTATAAGGGTGGTTCGAAAAAATCGATTTTTTTATTTCGGAATCGCGTTACCTCTCAAAAGTTGTAGTTTGGTATCCTTAATTGGAGAAAAAAAAAAAAATTCTAAGTTGACATCTTTAGTTCGCGCACGAGGCTGAAAGTTTGAAAAAATATGTTAAAAATTAAAATTTTCAAAAATAACAAAATTAGTTTTTTTTTTTTTTTAAATAATGCAACAGCCATAAATTGTCAGTATTTGGCGTAGTTTGAACCTAAAAAAATATTTTATAGCTTTTACATAATATCTTTAGTTCGCGCATACGCCTTAAATTGGGCTAAAATAGCCTAAAATTTGAAATTTACATGTTTAATATACAATAATACATACATGACATATTTATGTTTCAAAAGTATTTAAAAAATTCTAAATTTGTTGAATATAACCTTTTATTACAGTATTATAAGTACAAGTATAGTTACACACACATTTATATGTATATAAAAACATTGCATGTCATAGCTAATTACAGAATGATTTATAGATTTTTTATGTCATAGTTAAACTTGAGAACAAAATTGTCCTTGTGAAACCACCCCTGTTCTCTTCTCCACATACTTTAGTACAAGATTCTGTTACGAGCTTTACAATTCTTTCGACACTTTGCGTGTGGCAAGGAAATTTAATTAGCTCGAACTCTGGGAGAACATTAGTATTAATAAGTTGTTCTAGGCTTTTCGCTGACACATTGCTCATTATTGCTGGAGGTGTAAGTTTGCACTTGGACCAATCAATAAGTTCAATGTAATTTGAAGCTGCAAAACTGATGGTCAGTGGTTGAAAAGTTCGCACCGATTTCCCTTTTGGTTCTTGTTTTCTTGCTTTTAGCAATATTCGAAGAGCTAGCTGTCTTACGTGCACTCTCTCATCTAGTACCATTGAAATTAAATAATTTTCGGGATGACAAAAATACGCATTCCTCTGAATGACAGGATGAATTATTTTACGTACCCTGTCGGACAGCTGTCTTGTCTTCCGTACTAATATAAACACGTAAACTGCTCCAAACTTTACAGAGGGATGCATTTTAATTCCAAACCATACTGGAGCGTATATCTTCATAATGTAGCTGACTAGCAGTTTAATTTCGTCAAAAGGTTTTACTTCAAAAATATATAGTCTTAAGATCCTGTTTGTACAACTTAACTAACTAAGAAGACCAGGATCTTTCACAGCGTGATCTGGCGCACACTCTCCTGTCTTGACTGCTCGATAAATATTAAGTAAATATTGTTGGTCCATGCTTAAGTCAGTTTTGGTCACATTTATCTCCTCACTATTAATCGTTTCAAAATTAGCAACGGGGAGTTTTTCACAGTCAGTTAACTTCTTGACAATTTGTCCTGAGAAACTTGTGGGTCCTGTAGTATCACCATCTACACTTTCAAACAAATATCTGAACGGAAGTTCGTTGAAATGTAATAAAGGTATAAACCATTGTAAAGGACGACCAAGTTTAAGCTCAAGGTTACGAATAACACCGTTTTTCCATCCTGTGTTAATCGCTGTTCCATCACATCCAATTGCAACAAGCTTAACATAATCAAAGTTATTATTTTCTAAATAGCAAAAGATGCAATTAGCTATTTCACTTCCAGTGTCCCTTGGAGATGTCAAATGTCCCTGATACTTTCCTCCAGGCTCTAAATGACTTTCTTAAAGTGTAGCACTTATTACGGTAATCTTTTATCAATTTAACAATACTGACCGTTGGTATAGAAGCTTTACAGTACAGTTCTTCTATTTGAGAAGCAATGCAAACTGAATTCTTTGAAAAAGATTCGTTTTTTACAGATTTTGCTGTTTCTTCAAAACAAGCTAGCAACACATCTGCACATGTGGGTAAAACATTTTGACTTAACGCTTTTGGTGCACCGAAAAACGGACAAACACTTAAGCGTTTAGAAGTTTTCGGCGGTCCCATTATTTATTATTTGGAGAACGTAGAACAATATAACAAAACTCGAGCATAAAAATCTCCAATAACTTTACAAAATAATCTACTCAAAGCAAAACGCGCTGCACTTTTTGATTCACTTACAGTTACAAATTAAAAATGCTGCTTGCTTAGCGGCTACTAACTGACTGGCAAAGTGAAAGCAGAGCCTTTAAACTGTCTAATAAAATGTGTCTACTGTTTAGACAAGTCGGCGGTGGAATAAGAATGCGACTTCGCGGCGCCAACTTAGCGCTTGCCGGTCAGTTACTGTTCGTGTTCAGTTTTTGACATTTTTTTATTTAATTTTAAGCGTCATGCGCAAACAGAATATATCATCTGAAAGTTATCATTTTTTTTAGGTTGAAATTACGCTGTATACTAGCAATTTATGGCCGTTGCATTATAAAAAATTACAAAAAAAACTAATTTTATTATTTTTTCAAAATTTCAATTTTTAACATATTTTTTCAAACTTTCACCCTCATGCGCGAACTGAAAATGTCAACTTAGAATTTTTATTTTATTTTCCTCCCATTGAGGATACCAAACTACAACTTTTGAGAGGTAACGCGATTCCGAAATAAAAAAATCGATTTTTTCGAACCACCCTATAACAGATATTTCTTTTTCGTAATGCATTTTAAAAACGTTAGTTGTATTTGTTAAGCGGTAGCTGTAGAAATACAATTTAAAATCTAATATACCTAAAAAATTTTCCATGAAAACAAAATGGAATTGTGTGAAGATATTTATAGACGAAAAATGTATTTATAAGCATGTGAAAATAATTATATATAATGGTATTACAGACGAAAAGAAAAAAAAAAAATAGATGTTACGAATAAAAAAGAATTTATCTCATTCAACTTGATAACTTTTTTTAAAGATTTGCAATAAAAATATAGGAATTAAACTTTTTTATTTAAAATAACCTTCTTAATACTACTCATTAATTGATAAAATGAATTACAAATTCTGTTATATCATGAAGGTTACGCATCAATTCACAAAATACACAAATCCATCGTTGCCAAGTAGAAATAGATATTCAATAGAAATTTTTATGAATAAATATTTTCAACTTCTTTACTTAGGTACAAATTCACAATATTTTTTTAACTACCTTTAGTGAAATTTAATACAAGCATGTGATACATGTGTAATTACTCAACCGTGAAATATTATTATTAACAATAATAAGACATTGCAGAAGGAATAATAGTATCCAAACTATATTTTTAAATAAACCAATACCATTTTTGCTAAACAGTATTTGTTTTACGTAATAAGCTATTTATTTGTACAATCAGGCGATTTTTGATAGAATCCTTAATAAATTTTATAATTTAATACAATATTGTACAGTAAATACCATCATCTCTTTCTTTCTCTCTAAAGTTTAAGGAAAACTCTTAACATATATAAAATTATTCAACTATGAAATATTATTATTAACAATACTGATACATTGCAGAAATGATAGTACTCTTCAAAGTACTTTCTGAAACTAAACTAATAAAATTTCAAAATAATAATAATAATAATAATAATTGTTTACGAGGAAACTTTATAACTTATACTGCCAGAAGATTCTTGAAAGAATTCCTAATCAATAAGTAATTTAGTATTATCAAAATATTTTTGAAAAAATTTCTTTTTAAAAATAAGTGTCATTAAAAGAGAATGTAAAAATTTTAATAATTTATATTGCTGAACACAATTGGATAATAATAATAATTTGAAATTCTGGAAGCCAAATAATTAACTCTATCAATTTATACACTCTATGTAATCCATGATTATATATAAAAACTACATATATCCTATATATATTTAGAAGGATCATAATTTTTTAATAATTTATAACAAAAACATAAACAAGAAATATTGTACTTTTTTAAAAAAAATCAATTATAATACAATCATATTTATCACAAAAAATGTTGAAAGATATAAATCTTGATTTTATTTCTCGATGATAAAAAAGCAAGATAATCCAAATAAGTTCCGGAATTATCGGAAAATGCTTACGTTTAAAACAGTAAAGCATAATACTATTTTATCTAGCATTTCATACCAGATAATATTTTTTTTCTCGATTGTACACTTTGTAAATCTTCTTGTAGAAAATACCTTAAGTAGCATTTTCCCCATGTGTTAGATACATACATACATATATATATAATATATATATATATGTATGTATTTGTATATTTTCTGTACTTGTGATATAGATTGATAAATGAAATTTTCTGTGTATACGATGCTCATATATAACAATTGCGACATGGCACATGAATACTTTTTTAATGATTTTGTAAAAATATTGCAATTTTTTAAACAAAAAAGTTTGTACAGTTTACATTAGACTGTAAATTATATTATTATATGTGCCTGAAAACATACACGATTTTTTTTTTTTTTTTTTCGAAACATCAAACGTTTTGTTAAATCAATCAAAATTATGTTGATTTAATTTGAAAAAGAATTTTGTTAACCAAGGTCAAATAATTTTGTTATTTAAACTAAATATTTCATTTTTAATCTAAACACTATTTGTTTAAATCAACAACATAATTGTGTTTACTTAAACATACAATTATGTTGATTTAGTACATGACTCAATCATTGGCTGTTTACAGAGAGATCTATGATATAGCGCAATAATTATCCAATAAGAGTAGCCCTTTTTTCTAACAATTTCTTTAGAAATTGCAAGTTTAGTTAACTATAAGATTATTGTTAAACTGGCAAAAAAAAAAAAAAAAAAAAAAAAAAAAAAAAAAAAAAAAACATAAAATTATTTTGGTGTAGTACATCATTTGCTCACTGGCTGTTTGCAGAGAGATTTATGACATAGATAATTGAATTATCCAATAATAGTAACTCTTCTTTCTACCAATTTTCTTTAGTCAATCAGATCAAGTTAGTTTAGTTAATTATAAAAAATTATTGTTAAAATAACAAAATAAATAAACATACAATTATGTTGGTTTAGTGCATGTCTCTCTCATTGGCTGTTTACAGAAAGATAGATAGCATAGCTTATTGGATTATCAAATAACACCAGTAACAGTAACTCATCTTTCAACCAATTTTGTTTGGTCAATCAAAGCAAGTTAGTTTAAAAACTATAAAATACTATTGTTAAACTGACAAAATAAATCACAAAACCAGTCAAAAATAAATAAAAATTTAATTAAATTTAGTTTTACAATAAAAAAAATATTTTCAGAGTACAGGTATAGCCTTTAATAGACAAAATAAATTAAAATATACAATGATTAACAAATGTCTTATGTAGCATTTGCCTACGTATATATGTTAATAACAGAAAAACAAAAATCTACAATATGGCTGAAAATAGTAATAATTATCTGAATAATTTCATCTTTATGATTTTGACAAAATAACCAATGAACAATTTTCTAAATTGTGATTTAAAAATTCTAAATTGTTACTGGCTAACATGCACAGAAGTGAATTAAAATTACTGGACATTTTTATTAATGTCGAAGTGAATCAGTAATAATTTCTGAGTATTAAATACCAGTTCTTTTTCCTTTGTCATTAACAATTTAAATAATTTTCAGTATTTTCTATGCTAAAAACTGTAGGAAACAAAATGAAATTTCATTTAGTCAAAGAAAACAGAAGTGGAAAGGAAACAGAGCCACACCTATATATCTAATCAAAACTCCAACCTGATCCTCTGGAAAATTAACTTCTCTGGAAAACTAACGAAAATAATGAAACGATAAATTAATAATGCGTAGACCAATTCTTTATTTAGCTGTACTTTACACTACAACAGAATGTGTAAACGCAAGTTACACTATACGCAATATACATGGTCGTAGTTTCAGTACTCCTAAATAGTTCCAATCAAAACATTAAATTACTAAAGCTTCACTCAAACAATAACGTGGGTGAGCACTTATAACTTGGTAGCTTAGAAAATTGCGGATATAGTAAGAAACTAAACGTAGTTCCACTCATTAGTGGAATATATACACTGGTATTCAAAATTTAAGCAACAACCTGTCTTCTCTTTTTTCTTCTTTTGCGCATAATTTTTAAACAAATAAACATATGAAAATGAAATTTAGGTGGCATGTTCGTTATCATATCATTAATTGGATTTTATATAATTTTAGTATGAGTAATAATTTTTAAATTAATTATTATTATTTTTTCGAAAGTATTCTTTGGAAAAATGGAAAATTTTCATTTAGAAAAAAAAAAAAAACTTAATGAAAAGTGGTGTTAATGATACATTATAAATAGATAAAGACACACATGCCTTGAAATGTTACTCTAAATCTCAATTTTACTTTCTGTATTAACTTTTCTTTTATTTTTATAATAGACTCAAATAATAACAATAATAATAATAATAATAATAATAATAATAATAAATAACTTGTAAAGTATGAGCATCACCAGAATAATAAAAAAGTCAATAAATAGCTTTATAATGAATATCTTATCCAATTTTCCTGTTTGTATGTATATTTTTTTAAAAGTTATTTACATGTGAAAATAAAGAAGAAAAAAGAAGAAACAGAAAAGTGAATACAGGTGAAAAGATCCGGTTTTAATTTAACATGTGTGTGCGTTTTCACCTATTTGCAATGCATCCTTATGACCATTTTTCATTAAGTTGTCTTTTCTAAAATTGTTGAAATTTCTCATTTTTTTTCCAAAGCTTATTTTTGAGAAAAAGTGTATATTTATTAGCTTAAAAATTATTACTTATGTTAAAATTATATAAATTTCGGTTAATGATACGATAATGAACATGTCATCCAATGTTCATATGTTTATTGGTTTTAAAATTATGAGCAAAAGAAGAAAACGAGAAAATAGGTTGTTGCTTAAATTTTGAGCACCAATGTAGGTAGATAGATAGGCAGGTAAGTAGACAGAAAGAAAGATGGACATAATAAAAATACTAATAAAGTGCACGAGACAGAAAATAAAAATATTCTATAAATTTTTTACCTCGATTTTTTTTCTCATTAAATAAAGGAAAAAAAAAAAAAAAAAAAAGAGGTAAAGGGATTTTCAGTTCACAAAATTGGTGCAATGTCCTTTTCTAGATTTAGATGTCCTTTAGTTAATTTGACATTTACAGACGTTTAGAGATTGAGAAATAGAAAATAATAAAATCTATATAACCTCTAATGGATCACCAGTCTGTAATATGGTTTTTTCTATGAAGTCGTGATGAGGTATAAATGATCCTAAAATCACAAATTGATATAGTAGAATATTCGACTCATTAAATAGTTCGCTATTTAAAATTACTTTGGGGCATGAGAAATCCGAAAATAACAGAACATATACATAATGTACATATGTAGGATAGTCGCTAAGTAAGTTTGGTTTAATCAGTTAGATTGCGTTAATATTATCTCAAGAGTTAATAATAATAAAGAAGGTGCACCTGTTTTGAAATATAATTTATAATACTGAGTTGTACAACGTATTGCAATTTTCAACTTTTATTGAAAGTACTAGAAAACATACGCACATTATGTATATGTGAGTTTTAAGAATTTAAAAAAAAAAAAAAAATCTGTCTAATTAAAAATTTAATATTTTTTTTTCTCACATTGAAATATTGAAATAACCTCACTCTCTCTATATCCCGTTTGCAGAGAATGGAAATTGTAAGGTCATGCTTCTGACTATCCCTAAGGTGGAACCCCTAATTGCCAATCTAAGCTTCAGTGCGAATTTAAACTATTCAAAATTAACATCTTACTCCCTTTTTTATACTATACAAATTTTGATTTGACTGTTGTTTTCTAAAATAAATAAATAAATAAATAAATAAAAATAAATAATTAAATAAATAAAAACATTTAAGGAAAATTATTATTATTATTTTCTTGGAAATTTGTGCTTCATGTTAAAAAGAAAATGAAACAGAAGGAGAGGATTCCTAGACGCGATTAGACACCTTAATTAAAGCTAATAAATAATTAAATTAATTTCTGGTAGGAAACACCATAAATCACAACAACTTGCAACGATTGTTTTGGGGTTGCATTAAAGTTCATTGCTATACATTTCGACATTTTTTGCCTGATGAAGGGTTATGAAATTATTTTGACTTGAAACATATGTTGAGTATTTTGGTAATTTATGTATATTCTGGCTAAGCCCATTATTAATTACTCTTTAATAACAATTATTCCTTATATTTAATTATACTTTAAAACTGTTTACATAAAAATCTTGCCTTTTTACAAAACAATATTGCAAATAATATAAATAATTTTTCTCTTAATTATGTTTGTAAAATAAATATATGTGTTAATAGACTAAAAGGTAATAAAATCTTGATTTAAAGGTATTATCTAAACCCAGTGTTATTTAATAACGGAAGATATAACACTTAATGGCGGAAGACATAAAATAAACATTTACGATATTTGTTTAACAAAGTACCGAAGATATCTCAATAGATACTAGAATTAAGGAAGTTCAGGAATTTATCAAGAAAACATAGTTGTCCTGTACTTTATTGCTTTAAAAATAACTAATAATAAAAGTGAAGGATACTTGGAATCATGTATTTTTACTATATTTAAAACAAAAATTGTGTAAACGATAATTTCTGAATTTTTCAGAACATCATTCATTGTTTTACTGCTATTTACTATGATGTATATATATATATATATATATTATGAAAAATAGAAAGTTATTATTATTATTATTATTATTATTATTTTAAGTTTCTTATTATATAAAAGCATAATCCACTGTCAAAGCAAAAGCAGTAAGAACTGAAGGCTGCCTTATAAATTAAAAAATATATAAAAATTTCATAAGAAATATAATAAAACTGAAATTATCACTTACATGACAATTCGCCAACCGTTAAATTTTGCCTCAGATCTTCAGTGTAGCCAGGATCCAAATACAGTTCAGTATGCAGTTAGATGTAGAATCTTAATTAAATTTTATTTTTCAAGATTGAAAATAAAATTTAACTAATAATTAATATAACAACTAAACAATTAAAATTTAATTTAATTTAATTAAAATTTCACATTTCACATTCAAACATAATTATTAGTTTCATAAGTTAAATTAGTTTGAATTCGTAAGTACAGTTATATAAACATTCGCATTTTTAAGATTAAATTGAATTCAAAATTGAATTGAGTGATGGCGCCTTCTATTAGACCATTGCTAAATTAGCGAAATTTACAATCAAGATAAGTAAAAATAGCCCTCTTATATAGAGACGATTGAGGGGGAAAGTAGACACCCTATATATATATCCTATAAACTATATATCCATAAAGTATAGCCTGAAAAAAAATAGCTTTATTTATTTATTTATTTTTACTTTTGTATTTCTTAGAACAAAGATGTTTAATCTATATAATAAATCAAATAAAATATTTTTATACACAGTTTTAAGTAAACATGATTTTAAATGAGTAAATAAATTAACCTTAAAAGAAATTTCTTTTCTTTTATTAAAAAATAAATAAAATAAAATAAAATGAAATTCTAAATTTTCATATTCATTTCTTTTTTGTCTTAAATGTTTTATTCCATTAAAAATGTATAATGTATTTGTTTGATGTTAGTAAAAATTTGATTTACTAGATATTTTGGATATCCATAAAGTATAGCCTGAAAAAAAAAAAAGCTTTATTTATTTATTTATTTTTACTTTTGTATTTCTTAGAACAAAGATGTTTATTCTATATAAGAAATCAAAACACAGTTTTAAGTAAACATGATTTTAAATGAGTAAATAAATTAACCTTAAAAGAAATTTCTTTTCTTTTATTAAAAAAAAAAATAATAATAATAATTCTAAATTTCCATATATATATATATATATATATATATATATTGTCTTAATTGTTTTATTCCATTAAAAATGTATAATGTATTTGTTTGAATGGAATTTCGTGTGTACTTAAGAGGAGAGAAAAGAGAAGCGTAATAATATACACATAGCTTATATATGTTTATTATATCTTAGTGCTCCTTATTATTTTCAAAATAATTAATTAATTTATACTTTTTTTTTCACTTATAGCTTTTATATTTATTTGCATATTTAAACAAATTTCATTATATTTTTATGCTATGAAGAACAGGAAGAAAAATTCTTTTTATATAATTTATTATACTATTTTTTTTTTTACTGCGTTATCTCGTTAATTGTGTACATAAACATAACAAAACAAAAATAAACAGGAGATATATTTTAGGAATGTCTTTAAATATTTCTTTCTGCTTAGTATTCCAAGAATTTTTCTTCATCATGAATGTAAGCATTTTTAATTTTTAAATTTTTCTTTGTTTATTGTATTTTCTTTTTTTTTTTCCCTTAATTATAGAATTAAGGACTTTGTTATAAGAATAAAACTTATGTTATCAAATTTTATTACGTGCAGTTAATTTAGGAAAGTACATGAATAATGAAATTAAAGATTTTTTTTTCTTTCTGACTTTTTTAAATGATACCGTATTATAATTTCTATATGTACATATATTTTACTACACATTACATAATTCATATATTTCTTTTCTCTTATAAATATTTTCTTTGCTAAAAATGTAAAGCAAATTTTTTGAATTTTTTAAACTTTTTAAACTTTATAGAAAATAAAGTAGTAGTAGTAAGAAATAAATAAAAAGTAAGTAAAAATTAGTAAAAAGAAATAAATAAAAGATATGTGAATAAAAAAAAAAAATGCGTATTGTGAATATTTCCCATTATTTCTTTATGCTTTTTTTATCTTTATGAATTAATTTATTTTTATAATTTTTCTTAGTTATAGCATTTGTATCTAATTGCATATTTAGGGAAATACTACTTTTTTATTTTATTTTTATTTTAATTTACTTTTTTTCCCGTATAAATCATAAATATGCATGTATATATGTGTGCGTGTATTTGTAATTTATTATAAAGAAAGAATTATTTTAAATACGTTTTTTCGTGAACTTTATCCATAAGCATAACAAAACAAAAATAAATAGTGGGTAGATTGTAGGAAGTTTATATATATTTTTCTTTTTCTTTTTTGTTCTCAGCAATTACTTTCCTTGTTTTTCCTCTTTTTAAACTATTAAATCAGAAAGTATGATTAGCTAGGGCAGGCTGTTCGAAGAGTACTCGCTTAAGGTTCAAACTGTTCTGAAATAAAAACATATAATTATAAATAATCAGGTTAACATTTATTTAGTTCTTAATTAACACAACTTTCATAAAATAATAAAATAACGTAACAAAAATATACCACATGTTTGGAAAAATTAAAAATTAACAAAAGTAAGAATTGCGTACTTTTACAAGTGCTGTTGGATAAGAGTACGCATGTGAGTTGATAAGAATACGCAGAAAAATTACCTGAAAATTCGTGCTTACGTTACTTGCAGGGGTCACAAATAAAGTTTACATCACCTTCATAGCTCGAATAAGATTAACCACTCCTCGCATTTGCAGCATCCTACCTAGTCTTGGGGGGAGGGGGGGGTCTAAGTATACTTCACCACATGGAGGACATTTCCTTGTTTTATTTTTTGGTGTTTTCTTTAGAACTTTAAACCGCTTATTGGCCCCTTTAGTAGTTGGTTTTGAAATTCTTTTTTTGTTTTTTCTCTGATACCTGTTTAAAGGCCGAATCCTCTTCGAAAGCCATCTTGTATATACACCCACTGAAAATGAGTGATTTCATTCTTTTGGGGTTAGGCCTTGAGAATACTTTAGCTTGTTATAGTGAGGCTATATATGCAAGCGGTACATGAAGCAATTTAATTCCTTTGCTTTTAATGTAGGCATGTGGTGCATACGCTCTTTCTCTCAAAGTACTTTGACTATCTTACAATGACGTGTTCTCATCCTGCAATTTATTTGATATTTCATTTGCTGTGCATGAGGACAGTCCTGAATTGCCAGATATATTGTTGTTACTAGCTGGAACAGTAATTTCCATAGATGTTTAATTGGTAGTTTCAATCTGCTTCTAGTTGGACTTCTCAATCCCCCCTAAGTTACTAGCCTGAAGTTGTTCTACCATAACATTAGTATGATCCCCATTATCGTCGCCAACGAGTTAGCCACGGCATATGTAGTGTTTTCTTTGTAATGAAAGTTTTGTACTCGATCATGAACTAGAATGAAATTTTGTTCCTCTCGCGTTTCCAGCAAAGTCCTTTCTATCACTGCACTGGGTAAGAAATCGTTTTATCCAAAACTATCCGGGTTTAATAGTTGTATTCCTGATACCTTGAAACTTCGTATGGCATTTGCGGAAGTAGCTACTTTCAGATACGCCGGAGTCAAGATTTCAGCAGTTTGGTGAACTGTTATCTCTTAACCAGGATGATTACGATCCTATTTTTCCCATTTCAATGCGAAAAAAAATCTCCAGGCTCTTATGGATGCAGCGATCAAGTGACTGCTGTGAGGTAGTATTGTAAAAGCATGTACATGGTTAGCCCAGAAGAAATTAACCGCCTCTAAGGTGCAGTGTGCCGTTTGGTTATCTAATATCAATAGTACTTAGACTGCCTTTGCTAAGCTTTGTGTGATCTTTAAAATGAGATAACTAGTCCACAAGCAAAGCGCTGTTGATGTAGCTCGTGGCTGACACTATTCACATAGAAGCAAACGGAGCCCTGTCTAGAAGTTCGGCCTCCAAACGCTAGCGAAGAAATATGAATGCTGATGGAATAAAATTCCCAGAAACATTGGCCGCATTTACTAATGCTACGTTGATACAACGTTCAGTATTGGAAATCTTATTAACGCAACGTTTCCACTTTGTTCAAATCACCTTTGGTGGTTTGTTTGGCACCGTGGAGAGCCCAGTTTCGTCCATATTGTAAATTGCGTGAGGAGGGAACTTGTAGCAATCCAACAACTTCACCAGATTATTAATGTAGTGATCGCATCGAGGCTTATTAAAGTCTATCGCTCAAGCAACACTTGTTGAGGATGGCGTGCGCAATGACAATTCTGGATGCTTTTTCATAAATAGCCGAAGCCACTCCATACAAACCGCTTCCTTTTCTGTATTAAAGCGATGTCATAATTCATTAATCTCTTCAAAACTAAAAGCAAATTCTCGTATTTTTTTAGTGGTTAGTCCGTACAACATGCTATCTGTTTATTTATTTTATTTTATTTATTTATTTATTTATTTTTTATGTACTCACACAGTTTTATTTCCATTCCCGGAAAAACAGTTTCAGAGTATCTGCTCGAATATCCGGCTGGAGATGATCTTTTTAATATCTTCCGCAATGTTACTTCATGCATTCCTTATTATTTAGCTTCCGTTCTCTTACTTTCGCCTGTCTCGATGCGTATTTTTGCATCCAGCCATTGTTCTGGAGTACAAAAACTTCTTTGAGTACTCTTTTGTGGCATAGACATCCTGTTAAAAGGAAAAAAAAAAGATTACGATGCACGTAAAAACTATTATAAAAAATGGTGTGTAAGAGTACGGACATACTCTTGTAACATACACAAGTGTGTACTGTTGCACACATTGTCGATTATCTAACCAAACGAAGTGCAACGCCATTTATTGGCATCGACCTGAATTGCTCTCGCTATGAGGCTTATATTAGTTTCTTGCAGATCGAACAGCATAAATTTTCCTTCTTAAATATTTAAAGATTCCTCAGAGTAATACTTCCAAACTGCAATAAATATTTAATAAAATAAGCAAAAATATTTAAACTTGCGTAATTTCTCCGTTTTTGTAGGTTTATATATATATATATATATATATATATATATATATATATATATATATTATTTTTTTTCCGCGCAGCACCTCCCGTTAGCTTGCACTTCAAAATAACACTCAAATTAGACGCATATTGCAAACAGCATCCTGACTGTTTGGATTGCATACTCTTAGACCAACCTGTCCTAAGAAATTCGGTATATCAAATTATGGTATGTTCTAAAAATTAAAAATATTATATAAAAATTAAATTGTAATTAAAGTTTAAATGAAAATTTTAACGTAATTTGTTTTTATAATTTCTATACATAGATATATTGGTATATTTAATTAGCTTTTGGTTTTAAACAATTTCTTTATTAAAAATACAGTTTATTTATTTATTCTTTTATGAAGCATTTTGAGTAATTTAATTTTATTAATCAGGTAGTGTATCGGAATTAAAAACATTCGTTTGCATTTAACTGTATATATATTTAATAAAAGTCATTGAAATGTAAATTAATAACATCATTTAAGACAGAATAGAATTTTATTGTTTTAACGAAAGTGTCCTTGAACTGTAATTGTTTTTCCATTCCTCAATGATTACATTTAAACTTGGTATTTTAAAATTGAACATCATTTAACCCTTTATTTACAGCATTATGAAACTAATAAAGATGTATTTCATACACATTTTTTTTTAGTCACTTAAGAGTATTTCTTAAAGATATATGTAATAAAAACTATGTATATCAACATTTTGTGATACAGAATATGTTTCCGAAGTATATTCAAAGGGCCGAATTATGTCTATCAACATTTTGTGATAGCAGAATGTTTCCGAAGCATATTCCAAGGATTGAATTATGTATATCAACATTTTATGATAGGAGAATATGTTTCCGAAGTATATTCCAAGGATTGAATTATGTATATCAAGATTTTGGGATAACAGAATACGTTTTCGAAGCATATTGCAAAGGTCAAATTTTCTGACCCCTCCTTCTCTTTTTAGGACATTTACTATCACTACTTTTTAATTTCAATTGTTGCAATAAAATTAGCCTGTAAATTTATATTTAAAAAAAAAATTATTGCAAGACAATATTTTCGGAGAGTGTCATAAAAATAAAAGGAATTTCAAGTTTTGAAAATTATGTATTTGAAAAAATTATTTGTAATAAAGACTTGATAAATTAAATATAATTATTTCAATTCTTAAAAAACTCAGGACTTAAATTAATTTTTTCTTTAAACTTGAGTAAACATATTAAAAAACGGAAAAAAAAACATAAAGATAAATGTATATATTACTTTAATATATTACAGCAAATTATTTCTGTACTGATAAGTATAAAGGATTTAAGTCCAAAAATGTCGATTTTGAGTTAAGTACATAGTCAGACTCAGAAAAAAATTCTCTATTGATTGGTATAAAGGATTTAATTCTATGTCATTTAGTCTTTGAGAAAATCCAATGGTAAAAAAAGGACCAATTCAGAAATGTACCATTCATGTATGGTATAAAATATTTAATTCAAATTTTCCCGTTATTAAATGGAAGTTGACAACCACTGAATGGTATAAAGGGTATAAATCAACGAAATACCTTTTTCCTAATCGATTCTTCTGATTTGTTTTTAGCTAGTTAAACTTTATTTTTCGTCTCCTGAAAAATCAAGAATATGGACTTAAATCCTTTATACTTATCAGTACAGATTTATTATAGATAATTTTATTTAAATACTTGCAAAACAAAATATTTTAATAAAATACATTAAAAAAAATACAGTCAAATATTTTAAAGAGTTTACGTATAAAAGGATTCTTTAATCATAAACTCAATTTGAGAAATAAATATCGTATATAATAAAAACTAGCATTCAATTTAATCCTAAATTATTTGATGCATATTTAATGAAATCCAAAGTTTAATATCTTTCTGTAAATAAAATTTATCCCAAAGAGGTTATATTTATAAAAGAAATAAGAAAGTAAAAAGTTTGCTTTTATAGAAACAACGAATGGAAAACAACTTAATTTTTCCCAAAATGATTTACCATACTTAATTAAAGATTAGAAATTTAATTTTGAAGATACAAGTTATTAAAGATAAAATTTAAAATTTTATTTATAATAAAAATGTTAAAACTTTTTTTGCTAGATATTAATTGTACTTCCTTCCTCTTGACTTTAGAAATTGACATGTTATTAAATAAATTTTTACTTTTAAAATCTTGAAATGTAACAAGTTAAAAGAACATAGATTTTGAGTTGTTTTATTATTCATTTTTTGTATGTAGTTCTATTAAATATTTCCACAAGTCTTAAAATGAAAGAACACGCTTGAAAATAATAAAATTTATAAACCTGAATTTTTAATAATTTATAAAATTTACTAAGCATTTCTTAAAAGTTTTAATTTAACATTTTGATGTTTAACATTTTTAAAAATGTAGAAAAATTTTATACGTCTAGAATTGTTTACTTGTTTAGGCAAAGAAATATTATTACACGTGCATTAGTTACTCCGTGTATATTTATAAAGAAAAAAGTTTATTGTAAGTCCATAACGGCGGAATACACTGAAAAAGTAGGCAATTTGGAGTTCTGAAATTTTCTGCATGAAAAAATTATTGTAATTAGAATAAACTTAATAAATTAAATATAATTATTTAGATTTTTCAAAACCTTAGAATTAAAATTACTTTTTTATTAAACTTGAACGCGCATATTAAAAACGCATGTTTTATGAAACACAAAGATAAAAATAAAATAAAATAAAATAATTAAAGTAGCATCGCTTGTGCTCGCATAACAATTCCCTATAGTTTTAACTTAAGAAATTATTCCTACGGTAGATATTACTTCTATAAAATTCAAAATTTCAAACTATACAACAAAATGCAACCAACATTGTTGCTTTCTTTATTCTATTTCTTAAGACAATTTTTATAAATGCCACGCGCATCACATAACCTTTAAATTTTACATCTACTTTCTAAGATTGCACGCGATCATATTTTATATAAAAAGTAAATCATTAAATTCATTTTTTACTTACATTTACTTCATTTTGCACGGGCACTTTTTATTTCCTAATTCAAAATTATTAAAAAAAAAAAAAAAAAAAAAAAAAAAACTTTTTCGATAGTGTTTGTTTCGATACTGATAATTATTAATTTTCTTTTCTTTTTCTTTCAAAAAATAAATAAATAAATAAATGATTTTGATGAAATTCTGGCAAAAGCAGAATTTAGTTTAGGACGGAGGACTATTAGTTTTTTTTCCGAATTACCATAATTCCTGGTAGATAACCCGCAGGTAAGATGTGTCATTTATCCACCAGAAATTTTATTTAATAGAGAACTCTCTACTTTTTCGAAGGAAGAGCTCGTACAAATATAAATTTATTTATCAATTGAAATTTCTGGTGCAAAACTGTATTGTATCATCTGCGGGGTATCTACCACAAATTACGGTATAACTAGTGCTGCCAGATTTGAGCGAAATTTTTATTCAATATCCACCGTTAAATTTTACTTGTAACGGTTACGTAATTACTTCGAAGATTTCTGTGAAAGATGTTTCGAAACAATTAGAAAACCGTTTCAATGAATATTTAGTGGTGGGTGTTAAATAAAAATATATCTTAATCTCGCAGCACTGATTATAACACCGTTTTCAAATTATTCAGTTATATTTTCGATAAATTTCAGATTTCGATAAACCTCCAACTATCGGAAAATGACACTGCAAAAATCCCAGATTGAAACAAATAGTCCTCAGCCCTTTAAAAAAATATATATTAAAAAAAAATCAAAAATTATTTCCACAAGTAGATGATTTTATTTAGACACTTTTAAAATAATATATTTTGGTAAAATACATAAAAAATAATCTGTGTCACTCACACGACTGTCTCTAACCCTAAAATTTAATACTATAAATACAGGTTGCAGATTAATAGGTGAGATAACGAGTACTGTTATGTAAACCTGTGTTAAACAATTCAAATTAGGCTTCGGAAGCGTTTGATATGATAATTAGTTCTGTGTGAGGGGGGGCCACCGCCCCCTCAACCCCCCGTTTCATTTATGCACCTACATTTATATGGAATTTAATACGGCTATTAAAAAATAATTCTGTTTTAAAAAAATAATTTATTAAAATTATTATTTAAAAAAATTATCTTTTATGATAATGCAGACGATTTCCATATTAGAGAAGTAGTATAACACTAAATATTAAAAAAAAAAAGTCCATTTTATTCTCAATATATATAAAAGATTTTTTTCTAAGTTTTTTTTCGTTAAAAGTAAAAAAAAATCCATAACTTTGTTTTAAATTATCGCAGATCGACGGTTCAACCATTCGTTTTAAAGGTATTGGCGAGCTCTTTTGAAGGATACCCATCATGAAAATTTACTCCTCTCGAGGGGGAACTTCCCCCCCCCCCAGGGAGGGAGGCGAGGCTCCTATATACACAATTTTTTCCCTGTTGACTATCTCTATTACAATATATATATATATATATATTCGTTTCATTTGGTTTAGTGCAGTCTATAGATGTTAAACTGTACTTACCTGCAATTTCTCTCTTAGACGTAATGTATTTGAATACTTTTGAGTGTCCCTGTATACGAACCATTTGCTTGATCTTAACGAAAAGCTTTCGTTAAAACACATTTAGAATACCAAGTTTGAACTTTCTGCCATAATTTGTTTTTGAGATATGCTGATAACAGACAGACACACACACACAGACCATTTGCTAAAAACATGATTTTCGTATTCAGGGGACCTCAGAACATGTAAATATAACAAAAACTCGCGTTCGAAAATTTGACCTCAAAACAATACTTTTTCTACCTTATGGGTAAGAGAAAGTAATAATATCAGCAAGCATTATTAAAAAGTTACATATGAATGAAATCTTTAATGATTACAGAAACAATATCATATTAATAAAACTTATCATTTAATTTACTCTAAATTATTTGATGTACATTTACTTAAATCTAAAATTTAATACTTTTCTTTATATAAAATTTAACGGAAAATGATATTCTATAAATTAAATTGGAAAATACAGACTGTGCTTTTCCAAAGTTGTATCTCGGAAGTAAAGGATATCATGTCCATTTTGTAAAAAAAGTTAGCACCATGTCATTTATGTGCACTTTTTGCTTTATATAGGAGGCATTAAGCACTGATGTCAGGTTACTTATATAAGAAAATAAGTCAATGGAAATTAAAAGCATGTCCATTTTCTTTGTTCGTGGAAGTATTTAATTGTAGAACATTAAAGACATGGTGGTAACTCTTTTCACAAAACTGGTATGATGTCCTTTACCTCCCTTACCGATGATCACATATCGGATTACATATCGGAGATTATGTTTCTTACCGTTCCGATAAGATTTATTTATTATTTATTTATTTATTTTATTTATTTATTTATTTTATTTATTTATTTTGAAATAATAGCGCAGGTCTTTAGAAGAGCTAATGTGTGAATTTAAATTCATATGTTTAATTTTTTAATAATTTATAAAATTTACTAAGCATTTTAATTTAATACTTAGACGTTTAACTTTTTTTGAAAACGCGAATATTTTGTGTCTTTAATTCTTTACTTCTTCTGATAAAGAAATGAATATTTTTGAGCGTGTATTAGTTATTTTGTAAGACAAGTCAAATTAACACTAAGTTGCTCACGGAAGTTTTTTGACTGCTTCTTAATTCCATTTGAAAAATTGTTCCAATCTGTGCCGATAGATAGCGCTGTCAGCGTAAAAATATGGAAAAAAGACTCAAATGATTCGATAAACACAAGAATGTTGTTAGTCGAAAAGAAACAATAGACTCCATGGTTTTATGACAAATTTTTTAGCGAAAAGACAAGAACACCTGTTTATAGAGAAGACAGTAAAAATGACAAGAGGAAAAGTGGCTTTATGAAACAATCACCTTACAGATGGCTAACAATACATTTTAGAAATATTTTTGTTTCCTTCGTTAAACAAAATTTCATTGCCACACTATTGTTCGCATAAAATATCAAGTCATTCTGACCGATTGTATTAAAGTTAGAGCGTAATGAGTTTACTTTAATTATAATTAATCTGTAAGTTATAATTTGACAGTTTACTGATAAACGCTTACCCTCTCGCTCTATTGCAAATTAGATTGACACTGAATTTCACTGGCACTGAATTTCATATTTTGTCTTACGACGAATTTTTTTTTTTTTTTTTTAATGTATTGGCAGTTTTCAAAGCTTTGATTGTTATGAAGGTTACTGGATAAAATTTATTCCACCCACAATTTATTCTTAATGCACACATTCTTGTAAATTAAAGCTATTAATTTTGGTGCGTTTCATTTCCGAAAGCGGTAAATATGAAGTACCCCGCAAAACCTTCAACTCTGAAATGTGAAGGAGATCATAACGTTTTAACCCTTAATATGAAACAAACTAAAATAGCTAAATACATTTTCTTTTAAATGGTAATACTGAAACAGAAAAAAAAAAAAAAAAAAAAAAAAATGTGACTGACGTCCAGAAACAATTTTTTGTTGTAGTAAAAATAATTCCATGTCTACCTCAGGAATTTTAGTTTCCTTTGCTAGAAAATTCTAAAAATCTCTGTTAAAATTCTAGATCGTTTTCCTATATCATCTTGGGGTAATACTTATTTAAAAATCTCTGAAACTAAATGTGAACTCCAGAGCCGAGTTTATGTAACTATAATCTTGGTTTATGATCTAATTCTAGGAAATAAAGCCAGAATTTCTCGGAATACAAAGAATTCATAATATTCATAATATTGTTTCACATACATGTAGATAAGTACATACATCTACATAGTACATCATCTACATCATTTATATATAGTATATACATAATAATCTAGATAAATGTAAACAAGAAATTATTGATTATTTACTTATAAAGTTGTTTGTTCATCTTACGTATAAATATTTTAAATCTTTATTTCTAGTTTATAGAATCAAAAAACGATTACATTTTCTTTCTAGATGAAGTCAAAATATTTTTTATTTCACTGAAAACTTTCGTTTTATATAATATTGTAAATTACCAATCATTAATAACTTTTTTTACTTTCCGAACACTATAGTGAGGAAAGTATTGTAATCATGTCAAAAATCCGAATTCGAGATTTTGATGTTTCTATACGTTTTGAGGTCCCCTGAGTCCGTTTTCACTATTTTTACGATGATGTATGTATGTGTGTGTGTATGTGTGTATGTGTGTATGTGTGTATGTGTGTATGTGTGTATGTCTGTGGGTGAACACGCTAGCGTCTAAACGCTTCGTTCGATTAACCTGAAAGTTGGTACGCATATTGTAAGTCACCATAGTACGAACCCTATAGATTTTGGTGAATCTAGCACTTATAGTTTTTTTACAGGGACACAAAGAAAAATTCTTTATCATTATGGCCTATGGGAGCAAAATCTTAAAAGTGCGATAGCATCTAAACGCCTTATTCAATTGAGCAAAAATTTTATACACATATTATAGATCACAAATACTCAATCTGTATAGATTTTGGAGAATCTAGCACTTATAGTTTTTTTACAGGGACACAAAGAAAAATTCTTTATCATTATGCCTATGGGGCCAAATTTTTAAAAATGTGATAGTGTCTAAACGCCTTATTAATCCGAGCAAAAAAATTGTACACATGTTATAGATCACAGTTGAACTAACTGTATAGATTTTGGTGAATCTAGCACTTACAGTTTTTTTACAGGGACACAAAGAAAAATTCTTTATCATTATGGCCTATGGGACTAAATTTTTAAAAGTACGATAGCATCTAAACGCCTTATTGAATTCAGCTGAAAATTTATATGAGTATTATAAATCACTGTTGCACTAACTATAAGCATTTTGGTGAATCTAACATTTATAGGTTTTTACAGGGACACAACGAAAATTTCTTTGTCATTATGATCTATGGGCTCAAAGTTCAGTAGCGTTAAATAAAACAACGTGTAATAGATGGAGAAAAATACTCAAACACTCTATTATGGTTTTCTCTCTTTTGTTTGTTTAACAACTACTCTTTCTTTACTTTATCTACAAAACTGTTAATTACTCAATGTTCGGAAAGTCGAGTGGAGTCACTCCAGATTTTTTTCTTTTCTGAAACCAGTAGATTGAATTAACCGCATTTCTAGACAATTTGCTAGCTCCACAATGACGGCTAACAAAAGGTCAGAAAACACGGAATAAAGTGTACCTCGGGATAGTGAATATGTAAAGAGATCTTAAAAAGTAAAATAAAATTTATATTTCTATCCCCATTATTTAAATCGATTTAGAAATATAGACGTTAAATCAATATTTTACGATGAATCGAGACATCAGCCAGTCTTAATTTTTATTCATCATGACGTTATTTGGTGTACTTGAATTAAAAACTAATATGTGTGTAAGTATAGAAAAAGCACGTTCATATTAGCCATCATGAGCACTTTCAGAAGATTTCTGTAATTTTAACACACGTTGTTATCGAACAAACATAGATTTCGATCAACATTGTACAGTAGTTTTAAAAATGCCTTTGAAATAATTCAGTACTGGGTGGCAAGTGTGCATATTTTCTCCCTGACACTGAAACCACTTTATTTACATAATAGTTTTAGGTAGCATGCGTCAAAGTAATTACTGGTAAAATTAATATAGGCGTAAAGTAGAAGAAAAATCAGAGAAAAAATTCAGGTTCGTTACTTCAGGTCTTAATGGCGATAAATCACTGCCACACGGTTAATTTGAAAGTACCTTGTAAAAAAATCAAATGTCGATACAAATTACATTATTCTACCTAACTAACTAAGCTATGCTCGACTAACGTGGTGGAAAATCGAGAGACACATTAATCGCACTTAATGAATAGATTAATTAGAATAGGCTGATATTTTCCGTTCGCATTCCGCTTCACCGTTTCATTGTTTCTTTTTAAACAGCCGACAGCTGTAGAAAACTTGAGCAACATATTTGAAAATATTGCAAAATTAAACAGATATAAAATGATATTAAATAATTTGCGAAAAAATTATCGTAGGTTAACACAGGCATTCATGAGCTAAATACTACGAGAGGTGTAGCTTTTGTCAATCATTGCCACTCCTGAATGATATCCAATTTCGAATTATGAGGACGGTCTTCAAAAAGATGCGCTATTTTGAATGAGTTAAACTAGTCCAGTCACTAGTCGAAGTTGTCTCCTGGTACAGTTCCTGACATTTAACATTCTCATTGTCTTATCATTACCAATAAATTGCGTATTCTTTCCTAGTAAAGAATTTAATGAAATCAATGCGCAATCTCTCCTAAATAGCAAATGCGCTAAATTTCCAATTTCGGTAGGAGAAGTTGTGCAGTCTTTTCTTTAGTATTTATCTA
Source organism: Salticus scenicus (assembly GCA_963930645.1). Classification (NCBI taxonomy): domain Eukaryota; kingdom Metazoa; phylum Arthropoda; class Arachnida; order Araneae; family Salticidae; genus Salticus; species Salticus scenicus. The sequence continues at coordinate 203,898,906 of OZ005659.1, read as the reverse complement.
GATTTTTGAAGATTTGTTGACGTTCGTATCTTTAGTCTAGGTTGACAGCTTATGACAAATCTTTTAATTGAAACATATTTTGTACTTTTGCTATTCTATAAGTATTTCTGTGAAGTGATATGCATTTTTCCCCTTAAAAATTCGAAACAATCAGCATGCAAATTCAAACATTCACCTACTTTTGATGTTCTACGACTTCCTGGAGTATCAGCACACTACTCCTTCCTTCTGCTCCTCTATGTGTGCAACCTCTCCTACCATTGTCTTAACTAATTTAAGGGGCTAATAGATTATGATATAAACATTTTATCTAACAGATAAAATGTTACCATCGCTACTTCCAACTGAAGGTCCAACTGAAAGAACTATATATTAAAAGCACAAAAAATGATTTTTTTTTTTTTTCAATTTCTAAAATTACATAAGGGTATATTTATGCTGAAATTCTGAAAAGTTAAAATAAACAAAGAAATAAGAAATAAAATAAATAAAAACAATGCTTTAATCATTCTACTGATATACATATATATATATATATATATAACCAAACTGTTTGGTGACAAGTTGGGGGCTAAGGATGGTTATTGGCTAATTGCTACTATCCTTTCAGAAACTTCTCTTTAACTTCTACACGGAAAGGCCTCCCTGATGAAGACTTCTGTGTGTTTTGGGGTTTTATTTCATTTCATTTGTTAATTTATTCCCATATTCAAGTTTTACATTTCCTTTTGCAGCAATTTTGCGCATTGGTTTGTAAATTTCCTGTTGGCTTTTCTAATTTTTAATTTCATATACATAAATATTTGTTTTAAAAATATCATATTTAATAAAAACATTGTTTAGCTATGCAGCTTTTAGCGCTAGCTTTCTCTGTTTTACGTTTTATTATAATAAATCTTTCATTTTATATCATTTTATTGTACACATATTCGTTTTTAAAAATTTCTTATATATATATATATATATATGTAAGATAAAATTTAAATATAGGACGGAGTAAAACTTGAATTATTAAATATATAGAACTAGAACAATTTAAGTGCTAGTAAGTGCCCTACTAGCTGAAACGGGTTCTATGTTTATAACGGAGGGTGTTTTTCAATTTCCCATATTGTAATAACTATTCCAGTTTGTCCATGTATGTATTTATATACTCTTGTATTATTTATATTCTTGTATTTTATATTGATGTATTATATTTTGTGCTTGATTTCTGAATTTAATCGTTTTTTATGCTTTCTATTAATTAAAATCCGTTTGCTGTATGGTCTTGCTTCCATCTGTGAGAAGTCAGGGGCCAGAAACGTGTTTTTTTTTTTTTTTTTTTTTTTTTTTTTTTGTTAAATTACCAGCGTTTCATCAGAAACTTCTCATATTAATTTCCCTACATGGGGGAGCTCCTCTGATGAAGGCTCTCATGTGTTTTGGGATTAATTTTTCATCTATCTTTAATTATTTTGCTTATATATATATATATATATATATATATATATATATGTATTATATATTATGTAATATATATATGTAATATGCATTATATATGTATATATATATATATATATATATATATACATATATAATGCCTAAATTTAAATACAAAAATATTAAATACCTAATGACAAAAAATGTAGTTATAAATAATGCACGTACAATATATATATATATATATATATATATATATATTTATAGATCAAATGTGTTTAACATTTTTACTATATTTTCAAAAAAATTATAAATATTTTAACTAGGCAAGTTTTAATAATTCTTAAAATTTATATGAAACATGATAAATTTATTCTTTTCCTCCAGTATTTAATTAAATTTTTGAGGGAATAGTTTTAATTTTTTGAAAAACTATTGCTGTAGATTCACTAAATAAAAATTCAGTTATTTTGTCACGTGAAATATTTTTCTTGTTTCTGTTTTTTTTTTTTTTTTTTTTTTTTTTTTTTTTTTACGAGCTTACAAATAATGCTGTTTATGCAAAAATTAGTTTAATAAATATGCTTATGTAAAAATTTTCGGATAGATAAAATATGCTGGATTGTATAAATATAATTAAAATACACTTTTCTTAATATTAAGATATTTAGCCCAGTCAATAGGTATGTAAAAAAGGGCTTACTTAGCAAAAGGTGGGGTAGAAGATATTTTTTTTTTTTATTTGTACATATTAGTGTCAATATGAAAAAAATGAGTTATCCAACATGATCGACACCGGGAGAATTTTTGTCGGCTGAAAACCCCCGAAAATTTACTACTTTTTTGACTTTTTTTGAAATATCTCAGAAATGGCTAAATTTAGCGATATTTGTCTATCATAAAGTTTAAAGAAGATTAAATTTCCTAAAATTTTCTTCATTACAACTATTTTGTAGTACTAATAGCAAGCGTGTTACAGCCTCTTGAAAGTCGCCTTTTTTTCTCAAGCTAACTCAAGAAATGGGTCGGTGCATGAACTCTTATTAGAACACAGAAAGAAAGAAAGGGACATATTCAGCTCTCTGACCTTAAGAAATGACATCTGCTTCGTAGCAAAGAAGATATATATATATATATATATATATATATATATATATATATATATATATATATATATATATATAAACTGCCTCCCCTCCTTTAATTAAAAAACTCTCCCTTTCCTCCCGCCTCTTCTCATCCTGTACTACGCTGCATCGGCTGAACATCTATCTATGTTATTCAGTTCAGTTCGAACGTGCAAACGTACTGTTTCAACCAGTGAGTGTTTTCTATAACAATAACCGGAGTGTTTGTTTATTTTCGAAATCAGTTTGAATAAAGGTGAAGTAAAGATTCTGAAGGAGAAAGGTATACAAAAAATCTGTAAAAGTGCAATGCAAAACGTCAAAATGAAGAACATTAGTGTTTTTTTGAAGAACCTAAAACAAGTAAGAATTCACAATGCCTGTCACAAATGATGCATCAATGAGCAAATTCTTGCAGCACATGTACGGCGTCATACAACTGGTGGTGGAGCTGGTCCAAACAGTGCGGCTCCATATATTCCATCAAGAACTGAAGGTTTCAATTTTAAAGATCAGCGTTTCTTGTGTGGAGAGGGGATACTTAAATATTTCTTTAAAAAAACAGGAACGTCTTCCTCAGCATGAAAGAAAATTTATCCACCATGCTATGAAACTGGGTGTGAAAGAAACAATTGTAAATGGTGCCGAAAATCGTGGGGATGAGAGAAGAAAAAAAAGTACTTGAATGCATCGGAAAAGTAAAAGTTCTTATATATATATATATATATCATATTCGAGTAAAATAAAAGAAAGAAAAGAAAATTTCCAATATATAATTATTTTCCCATTCGAAAATTGCGTTAACATCTTGCCAAAATCGTGCGCACCCACCTTCCTTTTAAATTACAACGCAGGTAAATAAGTAAAAGCAATTGGAATCTTGGGAGGAAGACTCGGTAAAATTGAAAGTTGGGTATATATGAACGGAAAACAAGGAGGCCTCTTCATTGCTATAAATGCTGGGTATCAAAGGTTTTGTCATCAAAAACTACATTGGAGGCCTAAAAGTGAGATGAAGCAAGGATACTACCCTGCAGGTAACACTGATGAGGCAATGGAATCAATTTACACCTACCCTGAAAACGACTCGGAGGAGTGCCAGTCTCATAAACTATTTGATGAATAAAATAGAGGGTGATTTTCGTCCTGGCATCAGGGCGATTACATCATGCCTTTGCAAAAAATATGGTGAAGATGTTTTAATAGCTGAAACTGCCAACAAGAAAGCAGTTTGCTTCCAAAGTGTTGGCTATAAAATACTCAGTGAAACAGGTATAGTAACAAGGACTCTGATCCTCAACAGGAAAATGTCGTACTACTTTCATCATTGGACGAGGCTGAAGAAGATGATAAGCTATTCTAAGAGCTTATATAACTACTGCAAGACAGAGAGGAACAATTTGAGGACGACACACCTTTCTTCTACTTCTCATGACTATCGAAATTTAAGAACCCGGCTTTCAAAACAACCACGAAGACAATGAACATTTATATTATACATTAATGTACGTTTCTTTATTTGTTTCAAGGCTAAATGAATCTCCCTATAATTTATATATAAAGTTAAATTTCTGCAATTTACTATTGTAATTATTTGTTATTGTTCTTTAGACAACTTTGCCTATTTATGAAGTTCATTTAAAATTAAGATTTATATTGTTATTATCATCAATATTAATATAGCGGTAATTAATGTTTATTACAACATTATGTATTATATCTAAATATCATTAATGTTTTACAATTTAATAAATAGTAGAATTAAAATATTTATGTATCAATGAATTGAGTTTTTGCTTATTAGCACCCTAATATTTATTTATTTACATTTATATACAAATATTTTTTATTTTATTTATTTTTCTTTGCATGTGTTTGAGTGTGTATTATGTGTTGCAGTGGTAGAATACTATACATCGGCAGTTATTGGAGTCTGATGATGACTACTGTTGTTAGGCCAGAATTGTCAGTGCGTGGCCGGGGCCGGGGGGTTAGTAAAAAGGGGAAGGGAAAAATTAAAAGGGAGCAGATTTGTTATCTGCCGTCCTTAGTGAAAAAAAAAGAAATGATCGCCAATTTATCTGCCGAGCATATTTAATTCCTTTCAAAAATCACGATTATTTTAACAAGGTATATGTTAAGAGAACAATCAAGCATATAAAACAGTATTTCTTACAATACATATATTGTGAAAAAATTCATCTGGCGTGTGTATTTCCGTATTATGTTTTTGATCACCAAATCCAAAAATCCCAAGGACGACAGATATCAGAGCTATACCATTAAAATTTGTTAAGCTTTCTGTAAATAAAGCTTCTAATTCTAATAATTACTTTACATTATTTATAAGGAGTAATGTACCTTGTTAATATTAATTTACTGTTAATGTTTGTTCGTTGTAAATGAACAATATATGGTTAAAAATAAATAAATAAATAAAATCAGGTAAAAGAAATATTAAAATGAGGTTCCCACTTTTAATCGGTATGCTTTTTTTTTTCCTTTTTTTTTGTTAGTTATGAATGTTATTACAAATAGGCACAGATTACTAGTTGCTTATCGCTTAGGACCGACCATAGCTTCGGATCAAATTTCTTTAAATCTCCAGGGAAGAGCTATGGATGCCAAGCGGAAATAGTGTGCTCTTCCTAGGCACAAAAAAGGCGGTGAAGGAGCCTTTATATATAATGTATTTAAGAGGCTTTAAGTCTAACAGACAAAATGTTGGCGTTACTATTTTTAATCGAAAGAGCCCACCAGTGGCCGAGCGGTTTTGCGCTCAAAGCTGGTAGACGTGAGGTGCCGGGTTCGATCCCAAGTGCCCTCCCCTGTTTACCCTTTCAGAGTTTTCCATAGTTTTCTCCGAAACTTTCGTAAATACGGAATAGGGCCCCTTAAGAAAACCTCCCCTTTAGGTCAAGGACTCCAGTCCTGTGAATCGGCCTTATTAACACCAACACATCCAGTCGAAAGACTGTATATCAAAAACGTAAAAAAATAAAAGAATGAAACAATATATATATACTTTTTTTTAAATGCCAGTTTCTTATATTACATAAGGGTACGCATTCTTGTTAAAATTCTGAATAGCTAAAAATGAGAAACAAAATAATTAAAAAAACAACGCAACAAACATTCAGAATATTGTTTCATTTATATTAATTGAATTGATGATCTTTTCTTACATCCGTATTTTTCAGTATTTTCTTTGCAGGTTCTAATTTCCTAAACTTTAATTAATATTTTTTAAAGATTGTAATTGAATACATAAAAGCATATGAAACATAATATATAAATTTAAATACAAAAACATTAAATGCAAAATAACAAAAAAAGAAAAAGAAAAATGCAGTTATAAATGATATACATAGAATACATTTCCTTTTTATAAATTTCTTCTGCTTAATTTAAAATTTTAATAGGTTTTCTAAAATTTATAAATAATTTAACCAGGTATGTTTTAAAAATTCTGCAAACTGATATGAAATATGATAATAAATTTATTCTTTTTCTCGAGTATTTAATTAAATTTTTGTGAAAAGAATTTTTTATTCTTTGAAAACCATTTGCTTTAGATTCGCTAAAAAAAAAGTTCAGTTATTTTGTTACATGAAACATTTTTCATGATTCTGTTTTATTACGAGTTTACAAATAATGCTGTTTACGCAAAAAATAGGTTAATAAGTATGCTTATGTAAAAATGTTCTTGTGCATAAAATATGCTGAACTGTATAAATATAATTAAAATGCATTTTTCTTAATATTAAGAGATTGTATTTCTTCCGGAAACGTTATTTTAAAAATGTTTCCATCATAAACAATGAATATTATAAAAAAGAAAAAAAAAAAAAATTATGAAAATTTATGTAACCTGTTTTTAAACACGTGAAAGTTATAAATATATATGTATATTAATTTCGCAAACAACAGAACATATGTTGTTACAAAATGTTTATTTCAGCGCTTTCATTTTAAGAAGTGACAGCATGCATAATTATTTTTACATCTTATTTTTGTCATTAAAATTGTTTAACATTTGTCTACTCTTATCTTAATCATTTACGGAGCATTAATTAATTGAAGAATTAATGTTATTAAACTATGAACTCTAACTTTATACTTGTGACTCAATGTATAAACAGAAGTTAAAAACTTAATATAAACAGGAGGTAAAATTTAATATAAAATAAAGGTGAAAACTTAAAGCAAAAAATAAATAAATAAAATAATAATAATAATAATAATACTACTAATAATAAATAAATAAAATTAATTAATTAATTCATCTTTAATGTACACAAACAACAAACCGTCTCAATTATATATCTTAAGATCAAAAACTTTTTCATTTACGAGACAAAACTTTAGTTAAAATAGTATACACTTAAAAACAATTAAAATTTAGTCGATTCGAAACTCGTCTTTATTTGCTCATCAGTATCAGTGCAACAGAATTTTCAAGCATTACATAAATGCCCAAGCATTACATAAATATAATAATAGGTATCTATGTAATGCTTGCAAATTATGTTGTACTGACACTGATGAGGAAACTCGGACGAGTTTCGAAACATCTAAATTTTATTATTTTTAAGTGTATATTTTAATTGTTTTTTAATGAATATTTTAACTAAAGTTTTGTCTCAAAAATAAAAAAGTTTTTGATCTTAATTAATTAATGTAGTTAAAAAAATTTAATACAATTAAACAAGAACTAACTTTATAAAAATTCGTTTTCATCTTTAAAATAACTAGATAACCATAAAGCGAATGTTAAAAAGAACATTTGAATCAAAGGTATCTTCATAAATTAAGTATGGTATTAAAGGCATTCACAAAACCGATAGATAATTTGATAATGTAAATACTTATGCCACTCGGAAACTTCGAGCCCCGGTAAGGAATTTACCCGGATTAAACACGTTAGCAGCGCGACTTTTGTTTTAGAGAACCATCACAAGTATGGAAAAACGGTATAGCTCGCGAAATTCTCGGGAGATGGCATAACCAGCAAGCAACAAGCGCTCAAAAATAAATTTGTATCATAGTCCAATATATCCCGTCATCTCGTATTCCCAGAGGTATAATTTTCATGGGAACTTAGAGGACTGTGTCACTATGGCAAATTTATTGTGGACCATTAGCATACATGGCGGTCTTCGGCCCACTCAAATCTTTCAATTACAAGCCTGTTGCTATAGATGGAGTAAGGGTACTTAATATTATTTTATCTCGGAAGATGGCGTTTCAAAAATCTACTTTCTCCATTTTCTTCAAACAACTACTATATGTACTTTTGTAGTATATATATGTTAACGTTTCTATTGCTGACATATTCGTTGACATCCTGATTAGTTTAGCCAAATCATGTTTTCTTACCACTTTCAATGTAAAATAGAAAAGCCGTAATAATTCACTTTTCCGTAACTATTCCTTGAGTTTTCCGTTACAATTTATTTTTTTACAATTTTGGAATTGACGAATTCTTTTGGCTATGTTATGCAAATTGTTTATAGTATGCATTTCTATTTCTGGTTTATTTTATTATAAATAAAAATGGAAATATTTTTTTTTTTTTTCTGTTGAAAATTTTATATACACTTTCTCCGTGATTTCGAAATTAAACTCAACAAAATATGATATAATACAATACAATATGTTTTTCCTCCTAATATCACTGATTGTTTAAGAATTTTCAGCTTGTTTAGGTTGAATAAGTTTTAAGTCGTACAAACTTGCCAACCTAACCAGGAAGATTGTTAGTCCCGCCCCTTTCCCCATATTCTTTTACACCACTCTTTTTTTAACGATTTTCTCCTTTAATCCTAAATGTATTTGAAGAGAATTGCTCTAAAAATTAGGTAGTGCAAAAAAAGAGGCGGGAACTAACAATATTCCGGGTTAGGTTGGCAAGTGCGGAAGTACTATAGCTCTGCAATAATTTAATTTAATACTTTCGCGACCGCATGTTTTTGTCTTTTTGACAGCAAAGTCCGCCTGTGGTCGTTTTTCTCCCAAAATATAATATTTCAGAACAAATTTTTTGTATTCACATTTATAATACAAATGGATATACATTATAATTATACGGAATCTAACCAAAGAATTTGTATTTATAGTATATTGATTGTACAAATATGATTATTATAGTGCGACCACGTTTCCTACGACTAGCAGGGAGGTCGAGTCCAAAAGTTTGGAAGGATGCAAAATTGCCCGAGAGATAGTTATTCAGCAAACATCCAGTTATTCGGTGTTCCCTTATCGCTTGTTTTCTCTCAGTCACCCCTATTTTAACACTGGACTCGCAGGGCCTGATTAAGGGGGAAGCTCGCTCATACCGGAATTTTTTTACAAATATTTTTTACTTCATGTCATAAAAATTCCACGCTTTGACGAGGAAATATTTTTTATAAAAAATGAACGGTGTAAAACTATCCAATTTACTCACCGTTATTAGACACCTAAATTCTTTTAAAATAATTTTTAATGAAAATTTTCTGTTTATTATAGGAGGAAAGTATTTGTTAAAAAATAACGGTGTAAGTATAAATAATGTGTGAAGAGCGAGCTTCCCCCTTAATCAGGCCCTGTGGACTCGTTCAATCCGCATTTGCGCAGAGGCTTCCATGGTCGCAAGAAATGTGGTTAAAGAATAGGTATATTCTTAAGGAATAAATAACATATAAATGTCGAAAGAAACGCCCACTGGTGGAGTTACAGATTTTCAAATGATGTGAATCTCTGTCAGCGGTTGCGAAAGTGTTAAAAATCAGACAGGTTTCTATTATTTTGTGATGATTATCCAACTACAGCTGTGCGTGCTTATTTTCGCCAAATCAAGGCTATTAATAAACGATTTTTAATTTATACACTATGTTCATAGTTGCAATTGCGCTTCTACTATGGTATTAATTCTTATTCTTATTCTAATTCTAATTTTAATCCTCATTCTCAAACTTAATCTAATTAGTTAGATTAAAATTAACTTAAATAAGTTAAAGAATGTAATGAACAGCAGATTGTTGATTTATTTTGATAATTCTTCTTACAGTTGTCTTAACAGGATAAATAATGTTTTAACTAGTTACCTAAGTGCAGCGTTCCCAACTTTTATAATTTATTCACAATCATTTTAGCCCCGCCTTCTTTTCGCACCAGAAATTTAGTATGTGACAACGATTAAATAATAAGAAAATCATTTTTCAAAATTTGCGGTTGGAGAAAAAGGCGGGGCTAAAAGTGATTGTGAATAAATTTTAAAAGTTGGGAACGCTGACTAAATGGCCTTTGTGAGTTTTTGTGGTAATTTTTACAACTGTTTGGTTTTCGTTCTAATTTTTTTCATTAAACTCATGATAAATTAAGTATATATATATATATATTTATATATTTACTTACTATGTCTGTATTTTTTTTTTACTTTTGAATTACTTCTTCATAAATGATTTAGAAGGTATTTTATTATTCTAAGACTCTTGTTTGGTTTTTTTTTTTTTTTTTTTTTTAATCTGCAGCATATCTTTGCTGAAAAAAGACAAAAAAAAAAAAAAAAACTTTCTGTGAAAATACAAAAAAGATTTTCCTTGTTATTTATGACTGCATAATTACGAAAGTCGAACCAGCTATCTGACTATAATTTGCAACGGAGATTTATAGTAAACGATGATATTTTACAGTCTGACAAAAATTATTGTTTACATTACCACAAAACGCAACTTTGCTTTTTTTTTTTTTTTTTTTTTTTTTTTTAGGACTGAGGGCCTATTAGTCTCAATCTGGGATTTTTCCGTTGTCGTTTTCGATAGTTGGACATTTGTCGAAATCATTTTTCGATAGTTGGACATTTATCGAAATCTAAAATTTATCGAAAATATAATTGAATAATTTGAAAGCGATGTTATAATTGTTATAATTGGGAAGAAGAAAAAAACTAATACTCCTCCGTCCTACACTAAATTCTGCTTTTGCCAGAATTTCATCAAAATCATTTTTCTTTTCTTTTTTTTTAAGAAAAAGAAAAGAAAATTTATACAGTATCGTTACAAACGATATCGAAATTTTTTTTTTTTTTTTTTTATAATTTTGAATCAGGAAATAAAAAGTGCGCGAGGAATATGAAATAAAAATAAGTAAAAAAAAAAAAAATAATAATAATTTAATGATTTAAATTTTATATAGAACATGATCGCATGCTATCATATAAAGTATATGTAAAATTTAAAGTTTAATTTTTTTTGGCAACAATTATAAATTAAAATAAATAATTTAATAAAAGTTTAGAAGTTAGAATTTCTATACATATATATATATATATATATATATATTTTTTTTTTTTAAGAAGATATCATGTAGTTTACAGGTAGCAATGTGGCAGCATGTGATTCTTCTTCAAATTATGTGTATTTATTTTAATTAGACTAATGCATATATCAGGGATGGAACACGGGCGCAGGATTCACACCGGAATCCGTTTAAGAAATTTCTCTACCTATAATATCGTTGATTTAAGAAGTAGAAAATTTTCTTACATTGATAGTGGTATGAATTCTGCGCCCGTGTTCCATCCCTGATATATACACATAAGTATTTTGTTTTAATATATATATATATATAGATATTTTATAACGCACGTGTATTAAACTCTTCCTGAAATATTTTTTAATTCCGCATGGACAAGAGTTAAATAAATTGGATTTGTATAATATTTTAGTTAAATACATTACACTAATTGTTAAAAAAATAAAAATATGTAAATATCGTAAAAAATTCTGAAGCCATTGATAACAAAAACTAAATTTCAGTTCCTCAAAAAAAAAAAAATAAATAAATAAATAAATAAATAAAAAAATAAATAAAAATAAATAAATAAATAAATAAATAATAATAAAAATAATAATAAAAATAATAATAAATAAATGAATAAATAAATAAAGAATGAATAAAGGGGGGGGAGGGATTTTTTCTTTTTTACAATCAAAGAGTTTTTTTTTTTTTTTTTTTTTGAGGTACTACAATTTACTAACGTTTTTAATCATCACGATATTTACTTGGGATTTTCATAAGTAACACAATATATTTGCAGGGGTGGAACACGGGCGCAGAATTCATACCGGAATCTGTTTAAGAAATATCTCTACCTGTAGTATCGTTGATTTAAGAAGTAGAAAATTTCCTTACATTGATAGTGGTATGAATTCTGCGCCCGTGTTCCATCCCTGTATTTGGCTAATAAATCATGGAGAGGAAATTTCGTTGTATTTTTTTTTTTTTTTTTTTTTTTTGCTCGTCGTAGGAAGTTCAATATTTAAGTCATTTTACATAAATAACAAAATCTGTCAAAAATACTCGCTTAATCATGTATTATTTCATGTAGGGATTTCCTAGTCTAGAAATCTCAATCGTTTAATTATAAATGTCTTTTCTAAAATGTTGCTCAGCTGGTGGAATTTCGAAAGGAAAAAATAGCTAACTGAATTTTTAAAATTGCTTGTTCTTTCCTGTCTAAAGTTCGCGATGAATCTTTCATCAAATATATATGCTTTCAGAATAGCTGTAAATAAAAATAAAATAAGACAAAACATACATGACTTAAAAAGCGTAATTTTCCCCCGAATTAGGGGAAATAATCAGCAATTTTTTATTCACTATAGGAAATCTAAGTTGTATGCCGTATCATTTTGGAACCTACGATTTTGCTATCGCCCAAAACCTGACTTGATTAGTTGACGTAAATAACATCACTATAGATCTACTCACCAGTAAAGATGATACAGAGGTAGGACATCACAATTTTGATCTTTAATGAACTGAATCGGGAAAAGTAATTATGTTTTTGTTTAATTGAGTAGATTGTAGTTTTTTCTATTTTTTCACACATTGTCATGAGTTTTTTTTTTCCTTTTTTTTTTTTTTCTTTGGCGTTCCTCTAAAACGATACATTATATCACAAAATGATTTTACGTATCTGTGATTAAATTAGTAGTATATTTGTGAGGTTCCTAGCAAATGGAGGTGGAAAATGCTGCCGGCTTACGTACACGTCAGAAGCACACGTAAACTGTCTTTGAGTGAAATATTATTTTATAGGAAAGCCTAAAGAAGCACTCATTCTTCTTTTTGAAAAAAGAACCTTTACTTCACCTATAAACAATATTTTAAGTATTTTATATTGCTAAGAACTAAAAATAATTAACTATTTCAAAAAACATTAAAAAAGAAGTAACAAACAATATCTAAAGTTTCAATCATAACGAAATCTTTAATCCCAAAAGTTTTTTAAGAAACGATTAACATATGTATTAAATTAAAATCATCATTCATTTTATTTCTAAGTTATTGGATGCACGCTTATTAAAATCTAAAACTTAATATTTTTGTTTAAAGACAATTTATCTCAAACGGATTATTTAAAAAAAATTAAAGCACAAAATGAACATTTATAAAGTAACAAATGGGAAAATTTTCCGAAAAAGATTTACTATATTTAATTATAGAATAGGAAAATAATTTTTAAAGCGGAATTTATTAAACATAAAAATAAAAATTTTGTTTATAAATGGGAAAAAAAAGTCAGGATTGGAAACATTCTTGTTAGATATTAATTAATTGTATTCTCTTCTCAGAGGTTTTACAAATTGTTATTTTATTGAACAAATTTTTACTTTTAAAACCTGAAATGCAACATGTTAAAAGTACATCGGTTTTTAGTTGTTGTTACTTTCCGAACACTATAGTGAGGAAAGTATTGTAATCATGTCAAAAATCCGAATTCGAGATTTTGATGTTTCTATACGTTTTGAGGTCCCCTGAGTCCGTTTTCACTATTTTTACGATGATGTATGTATGTGTGTGTGTATGTGTGTATGTATGTGTGTATGTGTGTATGTCTGTGGGTGAACACGCTAGCGTCTAAACGCTTCGTTCGATTAACCTGAAAGTTGGTACGCATATTGTAAGTCACCATAGTACGAACCCTATAGATTTTGGTGAATCTAGCACTTATAGTTTTTTTACAGGGACACAAAGAAAAATTCTTTATCATTATGGCCTATGGGAGCAAAATCTTAAAAGTGCGATAGCATCTAAACGCCTTATTCAATTGAGCAAAAATTTTATACACATATTATAGATCACAAATACTCAATCTGTATAGATTTTGGAGAATCTAGCACTTATAGTTTTTTTACAGGGACACAAAGAAAAATTCTTTATCATTATGCCTATGGGGCCAAATTTTTAAAAATGTGATAGTGTCTAAACGCCTTATTAATCCAAGCAAAAAAATTGTACACATGTTATAGATCACAGTTGAACTAACTGTATAGATTTTGGTGAATCTAGCACTTACAGTTTTTTTACAGGGACACAAAGAAAAATTCTTTATCATTATGGCCTATGGGACTAAATTTTTAAAAGTACGATAGCATCTAAACGCCTTATTGAATTCAGCTGAAAATTTATATGAGTATTATAAATCACTGTTGCACTAACTATAAGCATTTTGGTGAATCTAACATTTATAGGTTTTTACAGGGACACAAAGAAAAATTCTTTATCATTATGGCCTATGGGACTAAATTTTTAAAAGTACGATAGCATCTAAACGCCTTATTGAATTCAGCTGAAAATTTATAAGAGTATTATAAATCACTGTTGCACTAACTATAAGCATTTTGGTGAATCTAACATTTATAGGTTTTTACAGGGACACAACGAAAATTTCTTTGTCATTATGATCTATGGGCTCAAAGTTCAGTAGCGTTAAATAAAACAACGTGTAATAGATGGAGAAAAATACTCAAACACTCTATTATGGTTTTCTCTCTTTTGTTTGTTTAACAACTACTCTTTCTTTACTTTATCTACAAAACTGTTAATTACTCAATGTTCGGAAAGTCGAGTGGAGTCACTCCAGATTTTTTTATTATGCAGTTATATGTAAATTTTTTTTTCTATTTAATAGTGGTTCAAGTTTTAGGAGAGAAGATATCTAAAAATAATTTATTTAATCTGCATTTTTAAAAACATAAATTTTACTAACCTCATATCATGGCTTTTAATTTAACATTTTGACGTTTAACTGGTAAATGTAGAAATGTATTTTTGCGTTTCTAATTGTTTACATGTTTACATATTCAGATAAGTTGATGATTATTATTGTACGTATTTTAATTATGTCATAAAACAAAGTAAATGTAACTATATAATAACCTTGCAGCTTTATTATATATGTTTACTGTTCTTCTGTATTACAATTTATATATTACAATTTTCTGCATTACAATTTCTGTATTACAATTTTCTGCATAATAACTTATCTTTATGTGTAAATTGTGTTTAATCAGATATATTGATATCAATTTGTTTCGTTTTCGAAAGCCTTAGATTTAAAGTAGCTTGCAAAACTTCTTAATTTTTAAATGTGTATTATAGTGTTTACTTATCAACCTTATTAACCATTTCACTGGCCACAGTGGTGTGTGGAAGGCTAAATTTTCCCCCGAGTTATCTCGGGATAGCTGGTGCAGTGGTTAATAAAAGCGAAATGGTGTCTGTCTGTCAGCTGGCTACAGAAACATCTACAGCACTTTCAGACAGGAAAATTAAGTAGTACAGTCAGTATTGAGTATTATACATATAGACTCTAACGACTCGTGCACCTCGAATCCGAATTTTCATTTTTTTAATTAGAAATAAAGTTATTGATTAAAGTGCATTAACGTATTTTGACTCTATTAAATTTTGTGACATTTTTCTTTGTTTTGTTATTTCAGCCTGTTGCCAATGAAATATAATGCTTACAATTTCTTATTTTATTTATTTTTTTCTAACATAAAAAAAAAGCATTTTTCCACACGTTAAAAATAACAACAACAGCAACAACAACAATAATAATAATAAGAAGAAGAAAACTGCAAAATCAAACCTGTATCATCAAAAATGTGCGATAAAACTTACGTCATAACATCTTAAAAATTTTTATTTACTTATATTTTAAACACTAATTTCATTTAATCAAATAATCATATCTTTTTTTTTCCTTAATTTTATTGTTCACAAAGTAATGTGGGTAGAACACGACATGAAAGCCGATAATGACTTCAGAAAAATTTCCGTGTGTGTGTGTCATTGTGTCCGTGTTTCTGTAACGTTATTTTTGGCTGGGTATCACAAGAGAACGGCTGAACGGAATTTAACGTCACTTGGTAGAAATTTAGGTCTTTACTAAAAATTATATGTATCGAAAATTTAAAAATTTTGGTTAAATTTAGAGATACGGGTATAACACGCCTGCGTATGCGCCATAAGGCTCATTGAATGGGAAACAAATTGCGTTATCCTTACGTTTTATGCATCAGGGAATGCCAAAATTATTTCAGAATGTTTTCTCTGTGTTCATGGGAGGAGATAGCGGTATATAAAAAGGTTTTATTTATTTATTTATTTATTTATTTTTTTTATTATTCGGTCAAGTATCACTGAAAAACAGCTGGACAGGAATCAGTGGCGCTTGGCTCAGGTTTAGGTTTATAACAAACTTAAAATTGTATTCATCTAAACTTTCAAGATTTCATTAGATTTACAGATATATGAGCAAAAACGCTTCTGTAACCAATTACAAATTATACGTAGGTATTTAGATACATTAAAATGAGTATATTTGACAAAAACACGGCTTTTTATTCGTTCTTATTTTATTTATGTTTTAATGTGAACTCAGCGTTCTCTTACGCAGACTTTATCTTTCCACATTTCTGAACTTTCCTTTTAAAACTTATATTATACTTTAAAAGTTACATTGTTTTGTATGTAAAACACATATTGTATCACGAGCAATGGTGATTCACAGGTAAGCTTTTTTAATATATATATATATACTAGCAGACCCGGCCACGCGTTGCTGTGACTAAGTTATACGTTGAATTATACGGCTGTAAACTATTTAGTACAGTCAAATTATTATTTACGAACAAAGACGAAAACGTTGACCGTTGTAGCCGATGTAAAAACCCACAGGGTTGAGATTTCAAACTTAGGTCAAAATTTGGAAGCGATTGATAAACATTTTCGTAGTGTTGATATTAAGCACAAATTAATTTTATTGTAGGGTCCTATAAATTTTAATGGAGAAGTGATATATATTATTTCTAATGCTTCTTTGGATAAAATTGCTAAAATGACTAATATATAAATTAAATTCTATTAAAATTCTATTAAAATAAAAGTATAAAAGAAACAGACGATTTTAAAATCAATTTTTATGGAGGAGTGAAATATAATATATGCTATAATGGATAATTTTACTATAAAATGACCTCATCATTTTAAATATTTTAAAGAGGGCAACAGCTGTAGTTATAAAAAGGAAAACAATAAGGCTAAACCAGAAAAATAAGTAAATTTGATAAATATTTTAAAACTTTAAAATTGGAAATCTTATAAAATATTGGACATTTAAAGTAAATACATGCATCATTTTAAATAGAAAAAGATTTTGGAAAAGTTTAGTGTATTTTAACGAAGTGATGAGAAGTTTTTGAGTATGTTAAAATTTTAATAGTAAATTCAAGTTAATAAAGATGGGAAACATTGAGGATTAAGATAAGAATAATTATAAGATTAAAAAAAAAAAAAAAAAAAAAAAAAAAAAAAAAAACTTTTTATATACCATGCTTTTAAATTTTAATATACTAATAATATACTAATTAAAAGGAAAATGATAAATATTCTATCATAGTTTGAAGTCAAATTTGTTTTCAAATGTCTAAATAAAATATCTGATGTAAGATACTAATATTTTGCAGCGGAATAGATTTCATTTCTGTCATCCTTGGCGAAAAAAAAAAGAATATCGCCAAATTATCTGTCGAAAATATTTAATTCCTTTCAAAAATCATGGTTATTTTAACAACTTATATTAAAAGAGTAATGAATAATATGAAACAATATTTCGTACAATACATATTACATGTCATACTACAATGAATAATACATATTACATTTCGTACAATGCATACATCTGGCATGTATATTTTCGTGTTACGCTTTTGATCGCCAAATAATAATAATAATAATAATAAAAAGCCAAGGACGGCAGAGTTTTGAAATTCGAAATTAAAATTTTGTCAATTTGACAGCAAAATAATTCAATCTAACACCCGCAATAACTAATACATATCTATACCCAAATATAAGGATTAAAATCGGGAAATAAATTTCCTCGATTTTTAATAATTTCTTACAAAAAATCCAGTGGCCAATTAACATAGGAAATCTTTTTCTTGGCTGCACAGACGGTCAGTGAGTCACACTTCGCTTGCGTATAGAACTCATAGATATAGTATAGCATATATAGAATAGAGTGATCATTGGGGAGAAAAAAGTTATTCCTTTTCATTTGGGAAAAGACGACGTTTTTACCAAAATATGGCCGTCTTTCCCCGAGTGAATACACACGGGAATACATACTAATATTTTTGCAAATAAAATTTATGAATAATTTATTTGCTAAAGGGGAATGGAAGACTCCAGATACAGTTTCAAATTCATATTTCTTTCTTTCTTTTTTTTTTTTTTTTCAATACCACTTAATGGCTGTTTCCAAAGCTTTTATTTTTTTTTTTTTTCGTCATCAAAAATCTTTGTACGATAACATGGGGATGAGATATCTGTATATATATTATTATATCCATGATAGAACTACATTAGCACTTTATCAATGTGTATAAAATCTTTAAATTGATTATGACGTCAATTTTCGTGAGATGCATAATTTAACTTTTTATAATTTTTTAACGTTCACGTTTGATTAAATGTATTTATTTTTATGTCGAAAGAAAATGAACTCGTTTTTTTTTTTTTTTTTTTTTTTTTTTTTTTTTTGGCAACAATTAAATTAATGGAACTCGCAGATATTTTGGAGCAACTTTAATAAAGGTCTATAATTAACAAATAATTGCAATAAAACAATATTGTGACAATAAATTGAGATAAAAACTATCCTATCTCTCAAGTTGGACCAAACTGCACGCAGTGTGCAAAATTTCATTAAAATCGGTTCCTTAGTTTAGGAGTTTACCCCGGACAAACATCGTGACACGTAATTTATATATATATACAGATATATATATATATATATATATATATATATATATATTATTTCATGCTTTTTAAGTAATTATTTTTGTAAAGTACTTATAACTGCAATATTTATTTCTTAAAATTAGTAAGCAGTAATTGTATGTGTTATCTGCGGGGAAAAAATAAAGAAAATTCTGCTTACATTCATTGTAAATAGAGTTTTATTTAGTACGACCGACAGGACTTATTTTAATCTATCTATCCATGTAAAGGTATGCAGTAACTGTGTTTCGATCCCTAGCATCACTAACTTTATTCATTTCTGAAAATTTTTTAGGTATAGCTGTAGGATAAGATCCCCTTGGTGGCTTTTAAATTTTTGTTGTCATTTTGACGATAAATTAAAATGGCTGTCGCAGTCACGTTAAAAAAGACCTCGGCGAGAAACGACCGAGCTACTTCGGTGCGAAATTTCAAATTTCGCCAAGTAGGGCTTCTAAAGCTATTCCAAAATATAATTATTTTTTCTATTTTATAACGCAGATATATTAAGTGATTCTCTGTTTTCCATAAGTATTTTTTCATTAAACATTTTATTATAGAAAAGGCCTGAAAATTTTTTAGTAGTTTGTTTTATGACTATATTAAAGGAAAGCGACATAAGAAAAAATTAGATTGTTGCAATTTCTGAAATTCTCTAGATGAAAGAACATCTGCAGTAAATTTGTTAAATTATGTATAATTATTTCGATTCTTAAAAATCTCAGAAGTTAAATTATTTTTTTTTCTTTAAACATAAATGAACATTATGTTTCTTTGATGAACGTTATGTTTCTGATGAACATTAATGAACATTATGTTCATTAATGAACATAACGAATGAACATAATGAACATTATGTTCATTATGTTCAAATGAACATTATGTTTCTTTGCGCATCTTACAACATGCGTTTTATGTTGTAAGATGCGCAAAGAAAAATGGTAAATTGCTGCAAATTATTTATTATAGATAATTTCATTTAAATACTTTTAAACAAAATATTTTAACAAAATACATTAAAAAAAAAAAAGACAAAATTGTTAAAAAGTTTACGTATAAATGAAAATTTTAATCATAAATTTAATTTGAGAAATTATTATCATATATAATAAAAACTATCATTCGATTCACTCTTATAATATCTGATGCACGCTTATTAAAATCCAAAATTTAATACCTTCCTGCAAACAAAAATTATCGAAAAGAGATTATTTATAAAGGAAAAAATTAATGAGCAAAAAATGTACTTTTATAATAATAATAATAATAATAATAATAATGAATGGAAAATAATTTAATTTTTCCCAAAATGATTTACCATTGTTAATTAAAGATTAGAAATTTAATTTTAAAGATACAAGTCATTAAAGATAAAATTAAAAGTTTTAATTATAATCAAAATTTTAAAACTTTTTTTTTTTTTTTTTTGCCAGATATTAATTTCTTTCTTTGGATTTTAGAAATTAACATCTTATTAAATACAACTTTATTTTTAAAATCTTAAAATATAACATAGATTTTTGAGTTATTTTATTACGCGTTTTTATGTAGTTTTCTCAAATGTTGGCGCAAGCCTTTAGGAGAGATGTTTGAAACTAATTAACTTTATAAATCTACATTTATAATAACTTATAAAATATATTGAGCATTTGTTAGAAGTTTTAATTTTACATTTACATATTTAACTGTTAAAAAGCGAAGATTTTTTTCCTTTATAATTGTTTACTTGTTTTAATAAGAAAATAAATATTATTATACGTATATTAGTAATTTCGTAAAACATGCACAATTAACACTAGCTTGTCCTCCTAAATTTCATTTTAAAAATATGCTTAGAATGGTACTATTTCGTAGATTTTACGAAGCTTTGTAAACATGATATAACAGCATTTATCAGTACTTACTATCCGGCCCCCTATGTTTCTAAATTTTATTAAAAAAAAAAAAAAAAAAAAAAAGATAAGTCAAATCAACTATAGAAAGCTCGTGTGAAATATCTTATAATTTTGAAATTGGTTTATGTACTCTTATTGTTTCACCATAGTCTCCTAAACTATATGCCTGTCGCGTAGCTCGGAAACTTGGCAACAGTTGAAGCGGTAGACAGAGCCACCTGGTACAGATTGAGGGATTTTTTTATTCAACAGCGACCAAAAAGTTTTAAAAGTGGGATATGATATACATAAAATGCACACAGAATCGAAAAAACGTCGATTTTATCTATCATATATCACTTCTTAAATTTATTGGTGTGTTGCCAAGTTTCCGAGCTACGCTACTGGCATCTAGTTTAGGAGGCTATGGTTTCACTATATTTATACTTGCCAACATACTAATTAATATTCCGTAATATTTTTAGATCCGCCCTCTTTTTCACACCAGAATCTTTTTAGAGTATTTTTCTTCTTATTTTATCATAATTGCATTTGAAGAATATTACTCTACAAATTTATTGGTATGAAAAAAAGGGCGGGATTAAGAACTCTATGGAATATTAATTAGGATGTTGGCAAGTATGCTATATTGCAAATAATACTGACATTTTTGTACCGAGTTTTGCGTTTCCTCTTATGACGAAAATTTCATATTCTTTTTTCTACACACTAGAATTTTTAAAAGTTTTTTATATTATTCAGGTACAACTTAGGTTACTGAATAATATTTATTCCACCTATAATTTATTTTTACTGTGCAAATGTTTTACAAATGAAACGCGTTTATTTTAATACATATGATTACCAAAAGCCGCAGATTTCAAGTATCCCGTAAAACCTCCAAAACCTTAAATGTTTAAAAGTTATCCTAACATCTTAACCACTAATAGGAAACAAACCTAACTATGTTAAAACCAGAATAAAATACTACGTCAGAAACGCCAAAGAAAAATATTGGCGTTTCTGACGTAGTAATTTATTCAGGTTTTAATATTCCAACGCCAAGTCTCCTGTTATTATTTATTAAACCTAACTATGCTTTCTTTTAAAATTTAATTAGCCTTTTTTTTTTTTTTTTCATTATATTGTAAATAAAAGCTATTGATAATGGTTTGTTTGTTTTTCGAAATTAGCAGCTTGAATTAACCCCATTTCTATACAGCCTACAAATTCTGTAATAACAACTTACAAAAGGTCAGAAAACGACCATTTAAATATATTTCAGGATGCTCAATATGTAGAAAGGACTTAAAATATAAAATAATATCTATATATATATTCTATTCGAATTATGTCAATCGGTTTAGCGATATTGAAGTTAAATCAATATTTCTCGGTAAATAAAATCATCGCTCAAGGTTAATTTTTATTCGCCTTGACTTTAGTTGGTGTACTTGCACTAAAAGCAAATATGTATATAAAAATTAAAAAAACATTTTTATGCTCGTCATTTACCATGAGTTTATGTTAATAAAGATTGCTGTAATTGTAACACAGATTGCAACAGAATAAACACAGATTGCTATCAACAATGAAGAATAGTTCTAAAATGTGCGTTTAAAATAATTCACTACACAGTGGCAAATTTACATATTTTCTCCCTGACTCTGCAACCACTTTATTTATGCAATAATTTCGGTAATATGTTTCAAGATTATTTACAAGGAAAATTAGTGTATCCATAAGGTGGAGGAAAAATCAGAGAAAAAAAGAAGGGTTGGCTACTTCAGTTCTTACAAGGAAACATTCAAAAGGTGTCGTCATAAATAAATATATATATATATATATATATATGTGTGTGTGTGTGTGTGTGTGTGTGTGATTCTACTCTTCATAAAATACCGGAAAGTGAAAAAAATTATCGGCTGAAATGAATTACAGCGACCACAATAAATTATCAAAATTAAGCTTTTTTGGCTATTTAGTGCTGTTAGGAGATAATTCGCTAGTACCGAGATTGCTGTGTACGAACGAAATCGTCTTTTACTTCTCCGCCAAGTACTCAAAATTAATCGCTGAACAGTGTGAAATCGTCAAGTATGCTTAATTTTGATAATTTTTTGTGGTCGCAGTAATTCATTTCAGCCGATAATTTTTTCACTTTCTGATGTTTTATAAAGAGTAGAATTACATTTTTTTTTTCGATATTTTTTGAAAACGACTCTTTTTGAATGTTTCCTTGATAGATCAGTTCAGCGATAAATTGCCGCCATATAGTTAATCTGAAAAAAAAAAAAAAAAGTGTCGATCCAAATTTTCTTATTTTACCTAACTAACGGAACTATATCCGTCTAGTTGGTGTGAAATTGTAAGACATCAATTGTAAAATGTCAATAATCACAATTATTAATTAAATCTCTGGAATGGTATCAAAAACTTATGATTCAATTTATGATCAACTGTAAAATGTCAATAATCACAATTATTAATTAAATCTCTGGAATGGTATCAAAAACTTATGATTCACTCCAGTGTTTTTTCGTTAAACGAGATATTCCGTATTATGCGTTCTTTTCAGTGGACACGGATCAAGGCTAAATAATTGCTTGTTTTCACGAAGCTGAGCCCAACTAATTCATCATTCTTCATTTCCCTGTGATATTCTCCATAGAATACAAATATTTATCCATAATATACAATCAAAAGCGTGCGACTCATACAGCTTTCTTTTTAGTCATGACATATTAAGTTTTTGTGATGTTACAGCGATAAATTTTACTTAGAAATTAACAAGATAGTTGCATGTTTAGGCTTATAACCTAGTGTTTCCGTAAATTTCAGATGTTTTGGTTCTATATAAAAATGTGATTAAAAAAAAAAATTCTAAACTTGTTTATTTTGGTAAATTTTTAAGATGATGATCATCCTTCTGGCATCGCTTCAACACACAGTTATTACTAGAGAAGTAACTTTAATATTATTATGAAGTGAAAACTTCGTAAAGGTAATAAAAAAAAAAAATAATAAAAAAAAAAAAAAAACAGTTGCATCTTAATTTTTTATATATTGTTTATAGGATAACATATGTATGATTATAAATCATCCAGTCAGAATTATTCCATTGAAAATTCCCAAAGCGTCAGTTTTAACTTACCTGTTCAAAAACATGCTTGGAAATATGTAAGAATACCGGTAAAAATATGCTCAGAATCATGTAACTACAAAAAAAGAAAATAAAAAAAAGGAATAAAAAACAAAACTAGAAATAGAAACGAAAAAAGATAAAGATAAATGATAGTATATATTTTTTTTTCCTTCCAGAAAAAAAAAAAGTATATATATATATATATATTCATTTTTTTTTTTAGATATTTATTTCTTATTACAATTTATGTCTCCTTTCTTGAAAAAATATAAAATTCGATTCTTTTTTTTTTTTTTTTTTTTTTTTTTGTGTGTGTGTGGGGGGGGGGGGGGGGGGGGTATTAAAATCACATGTTCTTTAACATTTTTTTTCTTGCAAAATAATAATATATACTAGAAATTACTAGCAAAAACAAATGCTAGAATAAGCTTTCCAATTTTAAGAAGTAGCCTATATTTATTTATTTATTTATTTATTTTACATATATTATGTATTGTATTAGAAATAGGTCAGATTTCTTGTGTCTTATCATTCTGGATCAATCATGATTTCTGATCAAAAATTGTTTAAAAGGTGAGGGAAGCGATGAGGACGCCAAGCAGAAATGCTGTCCTCTTCCAAAGAGAATAATAATAATAATAATAATAATAATAATAATAATAATAATAATAACAAAACAAATATAAAAATTGCGGCAAAAGAGCCAGTTTGTTTAATTTTTTTAAGGGGCTCTAAATAATAATAATTCGGAATAGCTAACGAAAAAAGAGGTAGAGATAAATAAAATAAATAAATAATAATAATAACAATAATAATAATAATAACAACAACAACAACAATAATAATAGTAAACGCATTAGTCGATCAGTGGATTGCACTTGATTCTTTTACTTGAACTGTGAACTGATATTTTCTTACATCCATATTCTTTTCTTTTTCTTTCTTTTTTTTCTTTTTTCTTTTTTTTTTTTTTTTTTTTTTTTTCAGGTTTTAATCTGGTAAACTTTGGTTAATATTTTTTAAAGATTTTAATTGAATACAGAAAAGCGTATGAACTATAATGCATAAATTTAAATACAGAAACAATAAATACAAAATAACAAAAAAAGAATTTCTAAATAATGCATATGCATTTCTTTTCTACATAGGGATTGTGTTTAATTAAAATTTTACTATGCTTTCTAAAATTTACAAATATTTTAACAAAGAAGGTTTTAATAGTTCTAAGCACCGATGTGAAACATGATAATAAATTTATTTTTTCTCGAGTATTTAATTAAATTTACGGGAAAGAATTTTTAATTCATTGAAAAACAATTGCTAGAAAAATGGATCAGTTATTTTGTCCCGTGAAATATTTTTCTTGTTCTTGTTCTTGTTCCTGTTCCTGTTCCTGTTTTTTTTTTTTTTTTTTTTTTTTTTTTTACAAATAATGCTGTTTACGCAAAAAAATCGGTAAATAGGTTAATAAATATGCTTATGTAAAAATGTTTTTGTAGATAAAATATGCTGGATTGTATTACTTTTTCTTAATATTAAGGGATTGTATTTCTCGCAGAAACATTATTTTTAAAACATTTACTTCTAAAATAATGAGTTTTATTAAAAAGGGAAAATAATGGTGCGTAAATTTATGTAAAATATTTTTAACATGGAAAAGTTATGAATATATACATATTTTTTTCAATTTTTCAAACCACATAAAATATTTATGACATTATTTTTATTTCAGAGTTTCAACTTTAGAAATGCCAGCTTACATAATAGTTTTTCATCTTATTTTTGTCATAAAAATTGTTTAATGTCTATCTAATCTTATCTCATAAATTTAATAAGTAATAATTCATTGAAGAATGAATATTATTTAAATAACAACACCAATTCTAAGATTTTGTGATTTAATTTATTAGAACATAGCCTCCTAAACTAGATGCCTATCGCGTTGGTCGTAAACTTGGCAATAGTTCAAGCGGTAGACAGCGCCACCTGGTACAGATTGCGCGGCTTTTTTATTCAAGTGTCACCAATAATTTTAATAAGTGATATATGACATATGTAATTTACATTTCTACGGTTCTATTTGCCTTTTATGTATATCAAATCCCACATAAAAAAAGAAAAAAAAAAAAAATCTGCCGTCTGTCTGCCCACCCTCAGCGTCCTTAAATATTTTTAGATTTTTTAAAAAGATATATATATATGTTATTCAAATTAAATGTGGAATGTTCCCTATTTTACATGGCATTAGTGAGTCCTGTGCCACTAGTTTGTGTACAAGGGCACCCAAAAAAATTCTGATGCATTGCATTTTAAGACAGACATTTTTATAAATTGCATTTAAATAACTTTCTATTGAAAAATCCATAAAGCAATTGACATTTATTGTTAACATTCTTAAATTATATTTTGTATAGAATATGATTTTGTTAACCTTCAGATTTACAAACTCAGATTTTCTTTTGTGTTAAGAATTTTTAACTGTTTCTAGCAATTTTTAAGAATTATTAGGAATTCAGTTAGTCTATCTGCATGCCTTTCAGTACTACTGTCTGTCCATTGTGTGATTGCGTAGGCAAAGCGCACTAGAGGTTATACAATGAAACAATTACGTACATTTGGAAATTGTTAAAAATTAATGCGTTCCGCATGATTTTTCGTTCTTGTTTTTAATTCTTCTCAAGTTATTTAATTAGATATTTAAAAATAAATAAATAAATAATGGCTTATTGTAAAAAAAAAGTGCTAAGAAAAGTTCACTCATTTCGACAAATGACAAATTTTTTAATCATTTTTCATGAGTTTTATACACATAACTAGGTTATAAATATGCATATGTAAAAATCTTCGTGTAGATAAAACTTCCTAGATTAAATAAACATAATTAAAATATGCTTCCCTTAATATTAAGGTACTGTATTTCCTGGGAAAATTGTCTTTCTAATTTATGTTTTATTCATAAACAATGAGTGTTATTTTAATACAGAAAAAAAATGTTTTTTGCTTAAGAAAATTTATGTTACTTGCTATTAAATATAAAAAATACATGATTATTATTTTTGTGTTTTATTTATTATTATTATTTTTTCACTTAGCAAGCAACATAAAATATCTCTTTTTATTTGATTGTTTAAACTTATGAAAGTGACAGTTTACACAAGTTCTCTTGTTTTTTTACTAAGGAAAAATATTTATGTTTGTTTACTCTTGTTTGTTTCTTTGGAAAATTAATGTTACTTAAATGTTTACACTTAAATATAATTTTTTTGTGTCAATATAGCAGTGTAAATAGCAAGTAAAAGTTAAACCACAGAACCTAAATTGATGTAGTTTTAAAAATTATTTATAACAAAATTAATGTTTCGTTACCAATTTCTTCATCATTTTTAGCTTAGCTTTATCAATTTATAGTTAAATTAGTCGGCATATTAAAGGTTATCATCTGAAGAACAGTACAAATTTACATGAGTATAGAATTTAAGTTTCTTCTTTTCTTTTGTTTGTTTTTACTGGTATACAAAGTGGAATTTTTATACATTGTGGTCTATGGGCTTAAACTATTGGAAATTACGTTCAGTAATGTTACTTTCAAAAAAAAAAAAAAAAAAAAACGGGTAATTATTTAGTATCGCAAACTTGCCATTTTTGTTCTTTTACAGTGGCCCGCAAAGAAATTTTTGAACATTACAACCCATTTAAAGATAGGGAACTAGCAGATACATACCAAAAGCTCTATTTTAATTTTCCTTTTTGTTCTGTCGTTTTCTGTCGACGATTTTTGTCATTTAAAGTTATTTAAATTACTACTAACTGCTAAAAATTCGGAAAGTCGATTGAGTCACTCCAGTTTAGTTTAATTTTATATTTTTATATTTTCCTATTGATTACTTGTCGTACAGTTGTTTAAAAATCGAATTTATTACGTTAATTTGTTTACGTGTGGCGCAAACAGTTACGTGCAGTTGTTTACAAATCTATATTGAAGTCTTTCAAGGAAAGGTCACGACATGGAAAATTCAGATCGGAACGAAATTATGCAGAATTGTAGTATGTTATGAAGGTAGCAACATATTAAATCAGTAGCGCGCACTAGCCAAGCAATTTTGAAAAAAAAAAAAAAAAAACTTTAAAGTTTTAGTAATTTTTTAGTACAAGTTATTTTGCAAAAGAGCAAACCACCCCCAGTGGTGTATTTGGGAATGAAAGCGACTGTCATCCCGAAGATCACCTCCGAAGACTCCCGCAGGTGCGATGCTGCCTACGGAAATTATTTTTTTCTTTAATTATTTATTTAATCTAAATATTTTATTTTATTTTTACACTCTTCCTTAATTCAATTCAAAATTTGAAAATTTTAATTAATAATAATTATTTGATTTATTATTATAATTATTATTAAAAAAATTGCAAGATATGTGTTGTTTCCATTTGCAATACTTATAATTTTCAGTAACATAAAAAATAAATATTACAAATAGAAAAATATAACTATATAACTTACATATTTAAAAATTAAAAAATTATTGTTCATTGATTTTTTAAAATTTTGCTTTTAATAAATTCAAAAGGTTAAATTTAACAATCATCCATTGTTACAATCGTTCAACTGTGGCTTTAATAGCAATATATGTATATATATATATATATATATATATATATATATATGTATATATATATATATATATATATGTATATATATATATATATATTAATTATTGTTATTTTAAAATAAACCGGTTAAGATCCAATTATTTCAACCACACTCCAAATGTACATTTTTGTGAAAAATCCCTTATAAGCTTGTAACTCTAACATATTTTTGTTTATTTACTATGATTTGTGAGATTATACGTTATTATTATTTTTTTTTTTTTTTTTTTTTCAAAAAACAACCTTTGTAAAGTGGTTGAAATGACTGGATCTTCAAATGAAAAACATGTGAAAAACCCCTTAAGAAATTTAAACTCTTGGAAAATATCTAAAATCTAGCTCATTCTTTTTTGTACAATTCCCTTAATTTTTATTCTAGTCAAATGCACTTTTGATAAAAGTTGCCCAAGATATCTAGCTTTCAACCTATGCAATAAAAAATGTTTTATCTTTGGTACATGCGCAGTAAACACCTTATAAATATATATATATATATATATATATATATATATATATATATATATAAATGTTCATATTTCATGAAATATTTTAGATATCTGTATTCCTATTGCAGTATATTGTTTTAAAAGTGTTTTTCCATTATATCTGAAAGTGGGAATAATTTTCGTTAAGAACTCTGTATATTATTAAAAAAAAAAAAAGTGATTTTTTTTTTAGTGTTAAAATAAATGTTTATATCTCCCTTATTTAACATGCTATCGTCACACAAATTCATCCACAAATTGAACTGGGTCTATATTAACATATCCTAAAGTCACAGTTAATTTCGTTTATTAACGATACAGGGTGATCACAAACATTATTAATTTTGTTCAATTTGTTACCGGCCCCTTAATTGTTGTCTTAAACTAATCGTCACAGAAAAACATGAGGAAAACCTAGTTCTGTAAATACTCAATGTTCGAAAACAATTCATTGAGAGATAAGTTTTTAATCTGAAAAAAAGTGATCGTTTGCAAATCTTGCTAAACTTTTGAACAGGAGTGTATATAAATTGGACTTGTAATATTTTTATATTATATGAATCAGAACTTATATATATAGCATTATTATCGTTTATTTATACATATAGTCAACGAAAGTTTTGTGTTTAACTACATTATCACTCATAACATCTTTTAACAATCTATATTTGTATTCTATGACATATTTTGAAATTTTATTAAAGTATTTAATTAAATTGCATATTATATAATGGTTCCTCCACACAAGTAATTGCTAAATTTCAATATTTGCCAAATTTTTGTTGGTGTAAATAAAATACGGAATTTTTAATATTTTAACCAATAATTTGCTTAAATTTCTATGTTCTTTTTCTATTAATATCTTACTAGCTCATGCTATGCATTATTTCAGTGCAGCATAATTAGAAATAATTATAAATATATCGAATGATTAAAGAGATCGGATTTTCCCACCACATCTTCATACATGTATTCAAATATAAATATTGATGCAAAACAATTTTTTTTTTTTTGTGTGTGTGTGTATGGTAAGTAGTACGTAAATAAACAGGCAAAGAATTCATAAATACGCAGTTAAAAAGCCAAATAATAATAATATTAAATATGATGATAATAATAATAATAATAATAATAATAATAATAATAATAATAATAACATATTCTTGAACCATAAAAGTCACGATAGAAGCATTTTTAAAACTTAGAGCCTGAATTTCGTTTGGTCATAAGTAGCATGCGAGAAATTATTGCAAAATATCTGGCGCACATGTAAAAATTCGATGTTATTCACTCGAAATTAGATATTGATACTTTACATATTTTACCGAAAATAAGCGGAGAGGAAAGATATATTACACCAAAAAGGTTAAGTACTTTCCAAATTGAAAAAAAGCATCCAGTTTTTTGGCAACCATATAATACTATTTTTCGCCAAATTTGATCACAAAACTCGCAATATTCAAAGTGTTGCCAGCGGCAACCTTCGCTGAAGCAAATAAAATACTGTTATGTTCCTTGCGCTATTAACGTATTTTTTCCTCCAACAACAGTTCTGATAAGTTCTTGTTGCAGAGGATTTGATCTTTTCAGTCTTACAGTCAAAGTTGAGACAAATTGCAGTTTATTCAATTCCAAGGAGGTCGACATATGGCAAGAAACTTTGCGACTTGATGTCCAGTTTAGCAACTGTTTCAGAAAAAAACGTTATTTAAGATTATTTCAGTTATTTTAAAAAAATTGTTAATTAAGAAATAAAAAATTAGAAGTTCTAACATCAGTAGGAGCTGAGTTCTGGAATTTTCCAGAATACATTTCATTTTAATGATATTGAAGGTAATTGAAAAAATATACATTTGATTTGTAAAACATCAAAATTGAGACTTTTTTACTTTTTCCGCTTTATTACCTATCAGTTTAAACTAAAATAATATAAAATATTATATTTATCTTTTGAAACATAAAGCGTACAAGAAAAATGTTTTATTTGTGCATCAGATATTTCTTGTTTAAAAGTTATATAATTTATTTATTTTTTTATCTCACCCTGTCTTCCGTGTTATTTAAAAAAAAAAAAAAAAAGAGAGAGAGAAATTTCATTAAAACATAACATTTTATGTGTTATATAAATGAATAATGTTTTTTTTTATCGCCATTTTAAGTATTCTATGTATTTTAAATAGATATTTGTACATTGTTTTAAAATATTTGTAAACATAGTATAGATTATTCCTTCAATGTACTATTATTATCTCTATAAAATTAATCGAGTAATGAACAAACGAGATTCTAGCTGTCGTTGACATAATGCTAATGCATAGTTAGGTCTCTTTTAAGCTAATTTCTTCTTGGAGTGCATTTGATGTTAATATTCAACGACATTGATTGAACTCAATCAGTGTACACTGTATTATTCAATAGCTTGAAAACGGAGATGCAAGTCATTAATGCATTGTTTGCAAAACTACAAACCCTATTAAACAAATATCTAAATTCAATAGAGGTAATAGAATTATATCTTTTTGTGAAAATAACATACTATTATATAGTCATTTAAGTCTTTTATGATAAATTTCATCACCAAAGTTATTTAATTTTACGTATAAAATTATATAATAAGTAAAAAACTTTAAATAAACGTCATAAAAAAAAGAAAGAAAAAAAAAGACTTCTTAACAATTGTTTCGTGTCAAAATGACGAAGGGTCGTGTTTTTGTTTAAATCCTAAAAAACTGTTGGGAGTTTTTTCCTTTTTATGGTTTTATTCAACTTTTTTTTTTACTTATTACTCTTCAACGGTAATCTAATGGTGCATTTGTATTATAAAATTATGAAATTTTGTTATAAACATTTTTTTAAATATAGATAAAACACGACCCTTCGTTTTTTCGAACAGAAATAACTCTTGACATTTTATTATTATTATTATTATTATTCATTTTATGGTGTTTTTTGAAAGCTCTGTACTCATTATATAATTTTATGTTTGGAATAAAATAAATTTTTGTGATAAAATTTATTTTAATTATATGAAATGCCTATTTAATAGTGTGTAGTGCATAGGTACCAACATGCACGGTGTATAACACCACTATTTGTTTGCAAAAAAATTCATCATGTTTTATCGCAGAAAACTGTTTAAAAACTCATAAAAAATTCTATTCAAAATTTCTGGTAGCAAAGAAAAAAAAAAAAAAAAAAAACGTACAAGTTGACAGCTATGGAAATACCTATTATATCTATTCCCAAATAGATATATACTTTTATCAAATTCAGGCATTTGTTTAATATTGTTGAAAATTTTTGTGTGTATGTATCTTATACTATTAATTGAGCAATATTTGTATATATATTTCACTGTTCTCGCAGGGATGGAACACGGGCGCAGAATTCACACCGGAATCTGTTTAAGAAATTTCTGTACCTATAATATCGTTGATTTAAGTAGTAGAAAATTTTCTTACATTGATAGTGGTATGAATTCTGCGCCCGTGTTCCATCCCTGTTCTCGAAAACGGTAGCTCGGACAGTCACGAGATTTAACACAAAGGTGCCCCCCGAAGGATCATTGTGCACATCGAAGTCAGAATTTCGAATTTCTGTTTAGTTTTCTTTTAATTAATAAAAATATAAAAATAATAAGCTAATAATAGAAAAAAATTAGCCATTTAAATTGAATCCATAATTTAATTGTTGCCAAAAAAAAAAAAAAAAAAAAAAAAAATACGAGTTTATTTTTTTTTTCCAACAGGAAAATAAATACATTTATCTAATCTAAACATGAACAATACTACACACTACTGATCGCAGAGCTTCCAAATTTGGCATATAGGTACCTGGGACCCTGCAGGTGTGCACCTCATGGAGAGTTTTTCGAATTTCGAATTTTAATTTTTTAAATTAATGTTTTTTCGATTTTAAACATTGGCTTTTATGTTTCCTTTTTCATGAATTTATTCTTCGATTGTAATCGTCTGCGTATCTTAGCAACGGCTATATTATGCAATTTATTTTTTATTTAATACATTTATTTGAGGGCGAATCTTTTTTCTCTTTTTAATTTATTATATTTATTGAAAATAAAATGGTAATGCAGTAGAAAAAATTAAATATATTAAATTTAAAATTTAAAAACGTATTTATAACAGTTATGTTACTTTTTTTTTTCGGGGGGGGGGGGGAGGGGGTATTAAAATCACATGTTCTTTAATATATTTTTTTTTCTTGTAAATTAATAATATATACTAGAAATTACTGGCAAAAACAAATGCTAAAATAAGCTTTCCAATTTTAAGTAGTACGCTTTTTTTTTTTTTTTTTTTTTTTTTTTTTTACATATATTATGTGTTGCATTAGAAATAGGACCGATTTCTTGTTGTTTATCATTCTAGACCAATCATGATTTCTGATCAAAATTCCTTTAAATCGTGAGGGAAGCGATAAGGACGCGAAGCCGAAATGCTGTCCTCTTCCAAGGCAAATAATAATACTAATAATAAAAATAATAAATCAAATATAAAATGGCGGCAAAAGAGCCGATTTGTTTAATTTATTTAAGGGGCTCTAAATAATAATAATTCGGAACAGCTAAAAATAAAATAAAATAAATAAATAAATAAAAAAGAGAAAGAGAAAAATAAAAATGAAATAAGTAAATAATAATAATAATAATAATAATAATAAACGCATTAGTCGTTCAGTGGATTGCACTTGATTCTTTTACTTGAACTGATATTTTCTTACAAGCATAGTTTTTTCTGTTTTCTTTTCTTTCTTTTTTTTTTTTTTTTTTTTTTTTTCAGGTTTTAATCTGGTAAACTTTGGTTAACATTTTTTAAAGATTTTAATTGAATACAGAAAAGCATATGATATATAATGCATAAATTTAAATACAGAAACATTAAATACAAAATGATAAAAAATGAATTTATAAATAATGCATATGCATTTCTTTTTTACAAAGCTATTGTGTTTAATTAAAATTTTACTATGCTTTCTAAAACTTACAAATATTTTAACAAAGAAGGTTTTAAAAGTTCTAAACACCGATGTGAAACATAATAATAAACTAATTTTTTTCTCGAGTATTTAATTAAATTTTCGGGAAAGAATTTTTAATTCATTGAAAAACAATTGCTAGAAAAATGGATCAGTTATTTTGTCTCGTGAAACATTTTTCTTGTTTCTGTCTTATTTATTTATTTATTTATTTTTACAAATAATGCTGTTTACGCAAAAAAAAAAAAAAAAAAAAGGTAAATAGGTTAATAAATATGCTTATGTGAAAACATTTTTGTAGATAAAATATGCTTGATTGTATTACTTTTTCTTAATATTAAGAGATTGTATTTCTCGTAGAAACGTTATTTTTAAAACATTTACTTCAAACATAATGAGTTTTATTAAAAAAGGAAAAAACGATGCGTAAATTTATGTAACATATTTTTAAACTTGGAAAAGTTATGAATATATACATATTATTTTTTCAATTTTGCAAACCACAGAAAATATCTATAACATTATTTTTATTTCAGAGTTTCAACTTTAAAAATGACAGGCTTACATAATTATTTTTACATCTTATTTTTCTCATAAAAATTCTTTAATGTCTATCTACAGTCGGCTGCAAAATCATTTGAGCACTAGCAATAATCCCTGTCTAAAAAAAGTACACTTAATACTGCTTTGTTAAATAAATCCTCATCGAGTCATGTTCTTAGTCAGTCTAAGAACATGATTCGACAAGGATTTATTTAACAAAACAGTCTTAAGTGTACTTTTTTAATATAGGAATTATTGGCTAGTGCTCGGATACTTTTGGCTGTCCACTGTAATCTTATCTCATAAATTTAATAAGTAATAATTCATTGAAGAATGAATGTCATTTAAATAACAACACCAATTCTAAGATTTTCTGATTTAATTTATTTAGAACATAGCCTCCTAAATTAGATGCCTATCGCGTTGGTCGTAAACTTGGCAATAGTTCAAGCGGTAGACAGCGCCACCTGGTACAGATTGCGGGGCTTTTTTATTCAAGTGTCACCAATAATTTTAAGAAGTGATATATGACATATGTAATTTACATTTCTACGGTTCTACGAGGTGTGGCTATTAAATAACGAGACTATTGCTGTAAAACATTTTATTTTAAATTTATACATATTTAGTTATTTTCACCTTCAACATACACCCCTCCTCTATCCCTACAACGCTCCATGCGAATTTTCCATTGTTCAAAACAGTGCTGGAAGTCTTGTCCTGTGAGCTCCTGCATGAGGCGTGCCGCTTTTCCTTTCACAGCTTTAACTGACTCAAATCTTGTTCCTTTTAATGCAGATTTAACTTTGGGGAACGGATAAATGTCACTTGGGGCTAGGTCAGGCTAATAAGGCGGATGGTCTAAAACTGGGATGTTGTATTTGGCTAGAAACGTCTTGACAGACAATGACGTGTGAGCCGGCGCGTTGTTTTGATGGAGAACCCATGACTTGTTCTTCCACAATTCAGGTCGTTTTTTTTTACCGTTTTTTCTTTTTTCACGGAGTTGAGCAAGCACCTTAAGACAGTAATGTTGATTAATAGTTTGACATACAGGAACCCAGTGAAGGTACACAATACCATGAATGTCGAAAAACAAAGATCATCATCGCTTTGAATTTCGGTCATCATCTCCAAAGTCTTCTCAGCCATCTTAGAAACGGTTGAACCACTCATAAACTCGCACACGTGATAAACATTCATCCCCATAAACTTGTTTCAATAAAAGATAAGTTTCACTAGCGGTTTTACTAAGTTTCACGTGAAACTTCACGACACATTCGTTGCTGTACTTTTACACTTATCACGTTTTCGGCAAAACGAAACAAACACCTCTTACACAAACGAAGGTTACGGCCAGACTGATTTTTCTACAAACGTGGGAGGTGCTGCAATCGAAAGAGAAGGCTTTACGCTGCACAGCTGTCGATCGTTCGGATTTGGGGCATATGTAGTTCATCTGTTGCAGCAACAGTCTCGTTATTTAATAGCCACACCTCGTATTTGCCTTTTATGCATGTTAAATCCCACTTTTAAAAATTTTATTCTGCCGTCTGTCTGCCCACCCCCAGCGTCCTTAAATATTTTCAGATTTTTTAAAAAGATATATATATGTTATTCAAATTAAATGTGGAATGTTCCCTATTTTACATGCCATTAGTCAGTCCTGGGCCACTAGTTTGTGTACAAGGGCACCCAAAAAAATTCTGATGCATTGCATTTTAAGACACACATTTTTATAAATGGCATTTAAATAACTTTCTATTGTAAAAATAATAAAGCAATTGACATTTATTGTTAACATGCTTACATTATATTTTGTATAGAATATGATTTTGTTAACCTTCTTATTTACAACCTCAGTTTTTCTTTTGTGTTAAGAATTTTTAACACTTTCTAGTAATTTTTAAGAATTATTAGGAATTCAGTTAGTCCATCTGCATGCCTTTCAGTACTACTGTCTGTACTTTGTGTGATTGCGTAGGCAAAGAGCACTAGAGGTTATACAATGAAACAATTAAGTACATTTGGAAATTGTTAATAATTAATGCGTACCGCATGATTTTTCATTCTTGTTTTTAATTCTACTCAAGTTATTTAATTAGATATTTTAAAATAAATAAGTAATGGCTTATTGTAAGTAAAGCGCTAAGAAAAGTTCAGTTATTTTAACAAATGACAAATTTTTTAATCATTTCTCATGAGTTTTATACACATAACTAGGTTAAAAATATGCATATGTAAAAATGTTCATGTAGATAAAACTTCCTAGATTAAATAAACATAATTAAAATATGCTTCCCTTAATATTAAGGTACTGTATTTCCTGGGAAAATTGTCTTTCTAATTTATGTTTTATTCATAAATAATGAATGTTATTTTAATAAAGAAAAAAATGTTTTTTGCTTAAGAAAATTTATGTTACTTGCTATTAAATATAAAAAATACATGATTATTATTTTTGTGTTTTATTTATTATTATTTTTTTTTTCGCTTAGCAAGCAACATAAAATATCTCTTTTTATTTGATTGTTTAAACTTATGAAAGTGACAGTTTACACAAGTTCTCTTGTTTTTTTACTAAGGAAAAATATTTATGTTTGTTTACTCTTGTTTGTTTCTTTGGAAAATTAATGTTACTTAAATGTTCACACTTAAATATAATTTTTTTTGTGTCAATATAGCAGTGTAAATAGCAAGTAAAAGTTAAACCACAGAACCTAAATTGATGTAGTTTTAAAATTTTATTATAAAAAAATTAATGTTTCGTTACCAATTTTTTCATCATTTTTAGCTTAGCTTTATAAATATATAGTTAAATTAGTCGGCATATTAAAGGTTATCATCTCAAGAACAGTACGAATTTACATGAGTATAGAATTTAAGTTTCTTCTTTTCTTTTGTTTGTTTTTACTGGTATACAAAGTGGAATTTTTATACATTGTGGTCTATGGGTTTAAACTATTGGAAATTACGTTCAGTAATGTTACTTTCACCCCCCCCCCCAAAAAAAAAAAAAAAAAAAAAACGGGTAATTATTCAGTATCGCAAACTTGCCATTTTTCTTCTTTTACAGTGGCCCACAAAGAAATTTTTGAACATTACATCCCATTTAAAGATAGGGAACTAGCAGATACATACCAAAAGCTCTATTTTAATTTTCCTTTTTGTTCTGTCGTTTTCTGCCGACGATTTTTGTCATTTAAAGTTATTTAAATTACTACTAACTGCTAAAAATTCGGAAAGACGATTGAGTCACTCCAGTTTAGTTTACTATTATATTTTTATATTTTCCTACTGATTACGTGTCGTACAGTTGTTTAAAAATCGAATTTATTACGTTAATTTGTTTACGTGTGGCGCAAACAGTTACATGCAGTTGTTTACAAATCTATATTGAAGTCTTTCAAGGAAAGATCAGGACATGGAACATTCAGATCGGAACGAAATTATGCAGAATTGTAATATGTTATGAAGGTAACAACATATTAAAGCAGTAGCGCGCACTAGCCAAGCAATTTTGAAAAAAAAAAAAAAAAACTTTAAAGAATTAGTGATTTTTTAGTACAAGTTATTTTGCAAAAGAGCAAACCACCCCCAGTGGTGTATTTGGGAATGTAAGCGACTGTCATCCTGAAGATCACCTCCAAAGACTCCCGCAGGTGCGATGCTGTCTATGGAAATTATTTTTTTCTTTTCTTCTTTTTCTTTAATTACTTATTTAATCTAAATATTTTATTTTATTTTTACACTCTTCCTTAATTCAATTCAAAATTTGAAAATTTTAATTAATAATAATTATTTTATTTATTATTATAATTATTATTAAAAAAATTGCAAGATATGTGTTGTTTCCATTTGCAATACTTATAATTTTCTGTAACATAAAAAATAAATATTACAAATAGAAAAATAGAAAAATATAACTATATAACTCACATATTTAAAAAATAAAAAAATATTGTTCATTGATTTTTTTAAAATTTTGGTTTTAATAAATTCAAAAGGTTAAATTTTACAATCATCCATTGTTACAATCGTTCAACTGTGGCTTTAATAGCAATATATATATATATATTAATTATTGTTATTTTAAAATAAACCGGTTAAGATCCAATTATTTCAACCACACTCCAAATGTACATTTTTGTGAAAAATCCCTTATAAGCTTGTAACTCTAACATATTTTTGTTTATTTACTATGATTTGTGAGATTATACGTTATTATTATTATTATTATTTTCAAAAAATAACCTTTGGAAAGTGGTTGAAATGACTGGATCTTCAAATGAAAAACATGTGAAAAACCCCTTAAGAAATTTAAACTCTTGGAAAATATCTAATATCTAGCTCATTCTTTTTTGTACAATTCCCTTAATTTTTATTCTAGTCAAATGCACTTTTGATAAAAGTTGCCCAAGACATCTAGCTTTCAACCTATGCAATAAAAAATGTTTTATCTTTGGTACATGCGCAGTAAACACCTTATATATATATATATATATAAATGTGCATATTTCATGAAATATTTAAGATATCTGTATTCCTATTGCAGTATATTGTTTTAAAAGTGTTTTTCCATTATATCTGAAAGTGGCAATCATTTTCGTTAAAAACTCTGTATATTATTTAAAAAAAAAAAAAAAAAAAAAAAAAAGTGATTTTTTTTTTTTTTTTAGTGTTAAAATAAATGTTTATATCTCCCTTATTTAACATGCTATCGTCACACAAATTCATCCACAAATTGAACGGGGTCCATATTAACATATCCTAAAGTTACAGTTAATTTCGTTTATTAACGATACAGGGTGATCACAAACATTATTATTTTTTTCAATTTGTTACCGGCCCCCTAATTGTTGGCTTAAACCAATCGCCACTGAAAAACATGAGGAAGACATAGTTCTGTAAATACTCAACGTTTGAAAACAATTCATTGAGAGATATGTTTTTAATTTGAAAAAAAGCGATCGTTTGCAAATCTTGCTACATTTCTGAACAGGAGTATATATAAATTGGACTTGTAATATTTTTATGTTATATGAATCAGAACTTATATATATAGCATTATTATTTTTTATTTATACGTACAGTCAAAGAAAGTTTTGTGTTTAACTAACTACATTATCACTCATAACATCTGTTAACCATCTATATTTGTAATTTATGAAATATTTTGAAATTTTATTAAAGTATTTAATTAAATTGCATATTATATAATGGTTCCTCCACACAAGTAATTGCTAAATTTCAATATTTGCCAAAACTTTGTTGGTGTAAATAAAATACGGAATTTTAAATATTTTAACAAATAATTTGCTTACATTTCTATGTTCTTTTTCTATTAATACCTTACTAGCTCATGCTATGCATTATTTCAGTGCAGCATAATTAGAAATAATTATAAATATATCGAATGATTAAAGAGATCGGATTTTCCCACCACATCTTCATACATGTATTCAAATATAAATATTGATGCAAAACAATTTTTGTTTTTGTGTATGGTAAGTAGTACGTAAATAAACAGACAAAGAATTCATAAATAGACATTTAAAAAGCCAAATAATAATAATATTAATTATGATGATAATAATAATAATAATAATAATAATAATAATAACATATTCTTGAACCATAAAAGTCACGATAAAAGCATTTTTTAAAACTAAGAGCCTGAATTTCGATTGGTCGTAGGTAGCATGCGAGAGATTATTGCAAAATGTCTGTCGCACATGTAAAAGTTCGATGTAATTCACTCGAAAATAGATAGCGATACTTTACATATTTTTCCGAAAATAAGGAAAGATGTATTACACCAAAAAAGTTAAGTACTTTCCAAATTGAAAAAAGGCTCCCAGTTTTTTGGCAACCATCTAATACTATTTTTCGCCAAATTTGATCACAAAACTCGCCAATATTCAAAGTGTTCCAAGCGGTGACCCTCGTTGAAGCAAATAAAATACTATTATGTTCCTCGTGCCATTAAGGTTTTTTTTTTTCCTCCAAGAACAGTTCTAATAAGTTCTTGTTGAAGAGGATTGAAACTTTTCCATGAATTAAAACTGATGTCATAAGAAAATTAGGCTTACAGTCAAAGTTAAAACAGATTGCAGTTTATTCAATTCCAAGGAAATCGACATGGCAAGAAACTTTGAAACTGGGTGTCGCAATTTAGCAACAATTTCAGAAAAAAAGTTATTTAAGAAAAATTGTTAATTAAGGGCCCGCTTCACTCACCTTCGCCAGAAGCCGAAGCCGAAGCTGATGTTATTCTATGGGAAATTTTCTTTACTTATAACTCATTAACTAATACATATTTTTAAATTCCGCTTTCACATTTCAAAATTTCCCAACTGCTAAATTGACGGATCTTTTTTTAAAATGTGTGTGCATATATATATATATATTTAGCTACAACATACGAATTTTCAATATGTGAAATTTTTCATTTTACAATTTCATAATAAACTATTAAAAATTAAAGAACTACGTTTTTAAAAAAAGGTGCGTCAATTTAACAATTGGGAACTTTCTGAATGTTAAAACAGAATTTAAAATTATGTATTAGTTAATAAGTTATAAGCAAAGAAAATTTCCCATAGAATAACATTGGCTCCAGCTTCCCGCGACGTTAAGTGAAGAGGGCCGTTAAGACTAAAAAATTTTCGAAGTTATAACATCAGTAGGAGCTGAGTTCTGGAATTTTCCAGAATACATTTCCATTATAATGATATTGATGATAATTGAAAAACATACATTTGTAAAACATCAAAACTGAGATTTTTTTTTTTTTTTTTCACTTTATTATCTATCAGTTTAAACTAAAAAAGTATAAAATATTATATTTGTCTTTTGAAACTAAAAGCATACAAGAAAAATGTTTTATTAGTGCATCGTATATTTCTTGTTTAAAAGTTATAAAGTTTATTTTTTTATCTCACCCTGACTTCCATGCCATTAAAAAAAAAAAAAAAGAACCTTTACTAAAACATAACAATTAATGTGTTATGTAAATAAATAATGTTTTTTTTCTAGATTTTTATCCATCGTATAACTTTCTTTTTAAATATCGTCATTTTAAGTGTTCTCTGTATATTAAATAGATATTTGTACATTGTTTTAAAATATTTGTAAACATGGTATAGATTATTCCTTCAATGTACTATTATTATCTCTATAAAATTAATCGAGTAATGAACAAACGAGATTCTAGCTGTCGTTGACATAATGCTAATGCAGAGTTAGATCTCTTTTAAGCTAATTTCTTCTTGGAGTGCATTTGATGTTAATATTCAACGACATTGATTGAACTCAATCAGTGTACACTGTATTATTCAATAGCTTGAAAACGGAGATGCAAGTCATTAATGCATTGTTTGCAAAACTACAAACCCTATTAAACAAATATCTAAATTCAATAGAGGTAATAGAATTATATCTTTTTGTGAAAATCGCATACTATTATATAGTCATTTAAGTCTTTTATGATAAATTTTATCACCAAAGTTATTTAATTTTACGTATAAAATTATATAATAAGTAAAAAACTTTAAATAAACGTCATAAAAAAAAAACTTCTTAACAATTGTTTCGTGTCGAAATGACGAAGGGTCGTGTTTTTGTTTAAATCCGAAAAAACTGTTGGGAGTTTTTTCCTTTTTATGGTTTTATTCAACTTTTTTTTTTTTTTTTTACGTATTACTCTTCAACGGTAATCTAATGGTGGATTTGTATTATAAAATTATGAAATTTTGTTATAAACATTTTTTTAAATATAAATAAAACACGACCCTTCGTCATTTCGACCAGAAATAACTCTTGACATTTTATTATTATTATTATTATTATTCATTTTATGGTGTTTTTTGAAAGCTCTGTCCTCATTATGTAATTTTATGTCTGGAATAAAATAAATTTTGGTGATAAAATTTATTTTAAATGCATGAAATGCCTATTTACTGGTGTGTAGTGCATAGGTACCAACATGCACGGTTTTTAACGCCACTATTTATTTGCAAAAAATTTCATCATGTTTTATCGCATAAAACTGTTTAAAAACTCATAAAAAATTCTATTCAAAATTTCTGGTAGCAAAAAAAAAAAAAAAAAAAAAAACGTACATGTTGACAGCTATAGAAATCAAATACCTATTATATCTATTCCCAAATAGATATAATTCAAATACTTTTATCAAATTCAGGCATTTGTTTGATATTGTTGAAAATTTTTGTGTATGTATAATAGGATAAAAAGAGGTAAGAATTAAATTAGTACTTTTATATTTTAACTTATTATTTTCATATTTTAGGGTATTATTTTTATATTTTAAATTAAGATTGCAAAAGGAATTAAAGAAAATCTTATAAAGTTACTTTAAATGTATAAAAAATAAAAAACAGAAATTCGTAATCGAGATCGTTGGAAAAGGAATAAAAAAGTTAATAATCTAAATTGAATGAGGATGCCTGAAATATTCCATAAATAAGTTTAGTGATGTTTAGAGATGAGATTTAATATTTATGAAGATAAATGGGTAATAAATGATGAAAATTAGGATTTGATTATTTATGTCAGATGTAAAGCTACAAATATTGATGTTTCTGACTTGGCGATTTGGCGAGTATCGACGCCACTTTGTCTAACAAGCACGTAATCATTGTCAATAAGAAATAAAGGAATATTGCGTCATTAATTAATGTTGCCAATAAAGAAATA
The DNA here is from genome assembly GCA_963930645.1 of Salticus scenicus. Taxonomy (NCBI): domain Eukaryota; kingdom Metazoa; phylum Arthropoda; class Arachnida; order Araneae; family Salticidae; genus Salticus; species Salticus scenicus. The sequence continues at coordinate 203,855,825 of OZ005659.1, read as the reverse complement.
GGGAGGAGATTAGAACTACGCCAAAAATACACCAAAATTAGAATTATAAAAGATGGAACTCGCCAAAATTAAGAAGACTCCTTTAACTAACTACCAGCCTTTGGGCTATCAGGCCCCCGGTTTCGGGAGGATCCACGGCGAGTTCGGTAACAATGTCAAGTGAAACCCCAATGTAACTCCGTGCATTGCATAAGATGAATTTACCATTGCCTTCTATCACCTTCAACCTTCATTGGGATATAGTAATGATTTTTGTCAGAAGATTATTTCCCATATAGCAAATATTCTTCCGTAGGAGCTCCCACTGTAAGTCCCAGATTTCCCATATTCCTCCAAGCATATTACAAAATGTCCGCCGTAGCGGTTTCCGTAGGAACATCGTCACTTCCAGGGCCTGATTATCGCACGGGCACTCGGGGCTCGTGCCCTGGGCACGAAACTTTTAAGGGGGCACAAAATTTTATTAAAAGTTAAGAGTATTTGAATTAAATTCTATAGATTTCCTCTAACTCAACTGTGTATCACATATGTGAATAAAATTTAAGTTAGAATTTGTTGTTTGACTAACAAGAGTAATTTTAACTATCATTGAGGATGAGAACCGAGAAAGAGTCATCTTTCATCCAAATTTTTTTTTAGTTAGTCCATTTGTCCAATCCTTGTGTTAATATAGAAACCGATTCATGTGTGTGTGTGTGGGGGGGGGGTAGTACAGTATACCTTCTTGCTCCTACCCATCCTATGCCCCAAATAGTTTTTACACTTTCATCCATTCTAAGGGGGTACGAAATATTGAAAGTGCCCTGGGCACAAAAATTCCTTAGTCGGGCCATGGTCACTTCGTAGCTCCGCCGTAGTTCCCGAGAACTACATGTGCCAAGTCATTCCTAGAAATAACAAACTTTATTTTCCCTGACGTTTTCCAAGCATGTCCTTTCTTCCTCCGGGATGTTCAGGATATCCCAGGGAACGATGTACGAAGATTATTGTTATATGGGTTGTAGTTTGTGAGCCTGACTGCTACTTAGTAACTACAGAAACGGGGACCAACCCCCGTTTTTATTATATATGTAAATCAAGGTACTAATCATTTGTGTATACGAGTTGTACTAATCGGAGTGATTTTACCGCCAAAAACAGAAATGGTTGTAATCCCGTTTCAGACATGGATGCGTTTAACGATTCTTAGTCGAATTTAAGCTGCAGGTCCTTCTCAAATTCGCCTCAATGTGTAAACGAATTCCAAAAAGCAACATCCCAAACACAAAACTGAGGATATTCTGTTGCTTAACCCTTTGCGGCGCAAGACAATTCGGATCAATTAAATTGTACTGCCACCGGAATTTATGAACTAAATTAAACTAAAAGAATTTTTCAGTTTTAAGGTTAAAAAAAAAACGGCCTTTTCTGCTATGTTATAAACGTAAATTTTTGCTAAAAATTTTCCGGGATGAATTTTTGCAGCTGGATCTTAAATTTTGTGTCCTCGCAGCATAGACAGCGCGCGTTAAGGGGTTAACCCTACAGTGCAAACTGTTACTACGAGCTCTTTCCCTCACTCTTAATTTCTGTATCAACTTGACACAACGCATGCGTTCAAAATAGTCCAAAGAACGATTTTCATTCATAAAAAATATTATATATGATTATCGTTATCTGCAATTAAAATTAAGTGTAAATGTTAAATTTGAATTTTTTTATTTTATTTTATTTTTTTTTTATCAAAGATTGATTTAAAACAACAAAATATTTAAAAATTCTTTTTTCGGCACTCGTCAGCGAAGGATTAAATACGGACTTGTAAGTATACCACTAAAAATCTGATTTTTAAATTCAAGTGATCTCATAGTAATTTAAGTTTCGAAAATTTGTTTTGAAAATAACACTTAAATAATAATAATACTAATACAAATAAGAGAATGTAAAAATTAATTAAAATCTAAATATATGTATTTTATTTAAAAAAAAGCTTCAGGGAGTTTACAGTCAATTTTTTAAAATTTATATAGTTAAAAATATATTTTTTAAAAGGAAAGTTTCTACATAAAACAGCTAAAATTTCTAAATCATGCTTCTCAAACAAAATTTGTATTTACTAAATAAATATTCTTTCTGTCCTTTAAAAAATTTTGTTACTGAAATCTCTTTTTTTTTCCCATTAAGAAATTTATTGATTTTCTAAAATTACAAACAAACTTTTTTCTTTAAACAAACATTGAAATTAATGTCCTCCAAAGACAGTGTTTTTTAAAGCTTTTCATAGCATGAAATGGTGATTCTTTGAAATTAAAAGTAAGATTAAATATTTACTTAACAAGAAAAAATTAATCTAATAAAATTCATTTCTATGCACTTAATTCAAGAAATTTCTTTAAATAATTTGAATTTCTAAGAAATTAATTAGTAAACTAAATTAAAAAGATTTTCTGCTCAGGATAAAATAAAAGTAAAAGATTGGTAAATAGTATTTTCTGCGTTTACTTTAAATTTTTTCATTTAAAGAGGTGTAGTTTTTAAATCAACTTTTTACGCTTTAATTTTTTTGCTAATATTTTTTGTTATTTATTATTTACCATTTATTTATTTATTTATTTATTTATTTATTTATTTTTACTTTTATTTTACTTTTATTTATTTATTTTTTTTTTTTTTTAACTGTTCAGAAATAAAAAGAAAATTATTATTTTTAATGCTGATGAATAGAAAATTTTAAATTCACGATTGTCTTAGGTGTCATTTTTTAAACATTATTCAAATTTTGTTGATTATTTATATATTTTTTTGTACGCTTTACGAAATGTCTGATGGGGTTATCAAAATTTTTGTAACATTTTAAATCCTCATTATATTTTATAGAACTTTAGCCTTACACAAAGTTGTTAATTATCTGTGTATATTGAACTTTCTGAAATTTTCATAGTTATTCTTTCATACTTACATCGAATTGTCGAGTGTAACAATAATTTCTGATCAAATTAATGAAAAGCAACAGACTAGCAATTCCTCAGTCTAGCACAAAGTTTCTTAACACTTTCGTAAACGCTGACGTAGATTCACTTCATTTGAAAATCTTTAACTTCGCCAGTGGGCGTTTCTTTTGCAATTTGTATGTCATTTATTTCTTAAGAATATACACAATATTCGTATTTTTACAACCAATATTCTATGGATACAAATCCTTCGATTAAAAAGAGTATAATTATAATGTATATCCATTTCTAATATGAATCTGAATATAGAAAATTTTGTTCTGATATATTGTAACTGGAGAGAATAACGCCCACAGGTGGACATTACTGTCAAAAAAGCAAAAATATACGGTCGCGAAAGTGTTAATTTCTAAACTCCGCAACTCACTAATTTCAAACAGTATCTATAACGACTTGTTTCTTGAATTATTTTAACGATTATTTTAATTGGTCTGGATGAATTGTAAAACAATTAAAAATCGCGATACATATCTTTAATTTGGCCTTCGCTAGAGGTAAGTTGAACATCGTAAATATTGGACCGACTGTGTCAGCACCAGTATTGAAAAAAAATGTCTGGAGGGTGTTATTCGATCCTTTTGCTAGGTCACCCATGTAGGCAGAGTTCCCAACTTTTATAATTTATTCACGATCATTTTTTGCCCCACCTCTTTTTCATACCGGAAATTCTGTAAAATGATTTTCTTCTTATTTAATCTTTGTCACATATTAAAAAGAAATAATCTACAAAATGTCTGGTGCGAAAAGAAGGTGGGGCTAAAAATGCTCGTGAATAAATTATAAAAGTTGTGAACTCTGAATGTAGCGGTGGAACACGGGCGCAGAATGTATACCGGTATTTGTTTAGAAATTTTTTGTACCTATAATATCGTTGATTTAAGAAGTAGAAAAATTTCTTACATTGATTGTAGTATGAGTTCTGCACCCATGTTACATCCGTGCCCATGATTTTTTGAATAATATGTTTTTCCGTTCTGAAGCACACTATGCATCAAATTAAAGCTCTTTGAACTTGGTTTTGACCAACATAATTTAATATTCCATGTTTCTAATTAATGTGAGAATAATTCGAGTTCTTGGTTAAACAAGAAAGTTATCGATTAATAATTATGAAAATAATGAGATTTCGGGAGATAATTTGATGGTTTTGGCGACAATCTACTCCGTCTTTGTAAAATCCGTCTTTGTAAAGAAACAAAATAAAATTCTTAATTTTTCTCTGGAACAGACTACTTTTTTTTTTTCTCTTTTTAGCACTGAATTTATACTTGAAAAGCAGAACTTTGTTTAATTTTTACTAATTTCATGATTGCAGTTTTTAGCTCAAGGGCGTTTAATCAACCGGTTTTGCGAGCTGTGGGTTGTGCTTCCAAATTACGTATAAATCTCGGGTGAGAATTAGAATAACCTAGTGATTAGGTCTCGCTAATACATGGTGCCAAAACTAAATTTTTAATCGATGTTGAGCCAGCGAAGGGAGCAAAGCCTGCGAGTAAATTGATATTCCATCATTCTGTAATTACATTTTCAATTTTGAAATAATCATGTTTATAATAAGAACAATAAATATTTCACTATTCTCCGATAAGACAGCCTCAAGACTTTTCAAAGTTTAATTAAATATGTTTTTTGACAGTAATATTGTTAACTATTCTTTGTTTTAACAATATTGCGTAACATATTAAAATACTACATAAACTGAATAAACCTCATAAAATGCAAGAACTCGTAACAATTATTTTGAACGGCAGAAACGACCCTTCGCTAGGTGAACAAAGTCGGTCATGTCATGTCAACCGAAACAATTGTTACAAGTTTTGGTATTTATGGTGTTTATTCACAGTTTTGTACCTATTATTTTTAAACGACAGTTCTATGATCATTTTTTGCAATAAATAAAGTGTTTACTCACCAATTCGCTGAAATTTATAAACAAATCTAATTTTTTTAAGTTTACTGCCGATGGTATCGAAAAAATGTAGCTGGCTATCAGTGGTTCAGATGCAATTCTAAATCAATTATTTAAAATGATAAATCGAAACAAATTGTCAGAAAAAAATGAATAGAAAAGGCATATACCTTATTTTTATAAAAACTCACCAAGCTTGATGCATGGATTGTAGCCATATTTTCCAGCATTATTTTTACAAATCTAAAAATAAGAAACACAATAAATAATTAAATGCTTTGGTACTGAACACTATGAAATAAATTAAATGGAAAATATTACATTAAAATTAATAAAGAATAAAATTTAGTAAACATTAAATAAAAACAAACTATTACTGCCTGTTCTATCGTTGCAAGGTCCGCACCAGTGTTGCTAGATTTGTGATTTTTTAACAATGGTCACCAATAATTTAGGAAAGTGATACTTGATAAACAGACGATTATTTTTCTAAGTGATTAGGCAATCGTTACATTTAAAATTTGGTGGGGGATGCTGAATAAAAGTTGCAAAATCTGACAATAAGGGATCCGCACTACTTGCATACTTCCCAGCATCTTAATTAACACTTTCGCGATCGCTGACGTAGATTCACGTCATTTGAAAATCAGTATCTCCACCAGTAGGCGTTTCTTTCGCAATTTGTATGCTATTTATTTCTTAAATATATAACCAACACTCACATTTTTACGATGAAATATATTATGTATACAAATACTTTGATTAGAAAGAATATAATTATAATGTATATCCATTTCTAATATAAATGTAAATACAGAAAATTTTGTTCTGAAATATTGTAACATGGGAGAATAACTCCCTTACTGTCAAAAATTCAAAATCATGCGGTCGCGAAAGTGTTAATATTTCGTGGTATTGTTAATATATGCCTCTTTTCCCACACCATTTTATTTTTAGAATAATTTTCTTCAAATGTAATAACGTATACCGGTCAACCTACAAAATAATATGTGAAAAATTGTCAGTATTAACCTTTTTTTTTTTTTTTTTTTTTTTTTCATACCAGTTTATTTTTAGAATAATTTTCTTGATAGTTAATCGTAATCACATTTCCAGAAAATTTCTCTAAAATTAAAATGGTGTGGAAAAAGGGGCGTGTTCAAAACTCTTCTTAATATTAATTAGTAGGTTGGCAGGTATGACTGCGCTAAAATAATAAGAAAATGTCTCTGAAAAGAACAGATGTAAAGAAAAGGCTAGAACTAATAATTCTACGTAATATTAGTTGCTTCTGCACAATAATAGTAATGAAAAAATGGCGAAAATTTCATATATTTGTGTGACAGATGAGGACGCGATCTGTGCCACGTATTGTTTCATGGTTTTATCTTCATAAATGATCTTTCATAACCACATTCATTTTAATTACATATATAATTATTTTTTATTAAACGTAGAAAACACATCGCTTAGAATGGGCAGTGTTCTATGTATTAGAATAGATTTTAGTAATTATTGCCACTTTATAGAATTAGAAGAGATAGGTAATTTTAGATGCCAAGTGTTATTCATTTGATTTATTTCTATGCATGTAATGTTGGAAATACATATCGAACTATTCAAATGCAGATTTATACATAATGCATTTCTCAATGCATAACTGTAAGATTTATACGTAGAGTAATAGGAAATCGGTATATGTGTAATAGGGTGGGCCGAAAAATGGATATTTTAGGAAAGACACTTTTCGTAGCAAAATAAAAGTACTTTGGCATCTTCAATTTAGGATAAATAACAAAAAAAAAAAAAAAAAAAAAAAAAAAGAAAAGAAATATATATTAATGTCCTTAATTCGCGCATGATCTTCAAAGTTGGAAAAAGGGTGTAGAATATTCAAATTCCAAAATACTGTATTAAAAAATAAATATTATTAATTTTTGTTCTAATACCACTCAATGTTCTAATGCTTCATTTTAAATTCTTTTTTCAAGTATTTTTAAAAATATATTTATTCTGTCACAGTTGTTATATCAAGCATAAGCCGTAAATGTTTGGAAAATTAACTAAAATTCTAACATTTTAGCTGTTTTTTTTTGTACTAATTGTAGTATTTCTACTAGTTTTACACTTTTCGGAATAAACGTATGCACTGTGCAGCTCTTCGCTTGCTATACAATCACATTATATAACATCAATAATCCAGAATTAACAACGGGGAGGTGGCTACATTTCGAGTTCCATTCTGTCCTTTCCATCCCCTCAGCCATAAAGGAAAATTATTTATAATATTTACATATTTACAATATACTTACATTTACAATTTCTGTATGATTTTAGATAAGTTTCTATCATTAGTTTGAAGTTGAACTTATTACTCAGCTTTGGAACTGACGATCACGAGTATAAAATTGTAATTATAAATCCATCTCTTGGCGTCTTCCCCAAATACCTTTCTTGCAAAATCACTGATCATTTTCACAATCCTTGAAAGAGCTTCAGGGCGACATGGAAATTTTAAGAATTCAAACTCTAGCAAATTTTTAGTTTATAGAATGGATGAAACATTCTTGTTTGTCACATTTTTCATCATTGCAAAGTTGCCCACAATGTAATATTTTCTGGAGTATTTTTTGCATCGCCTTTATTTTTGCTCCACACTTTATATATAGAATATTTTTCTCTAATAAATAACTGCGATAAAATAAGAAAAAAATCACTCTTAAAATAAAAGTTTTATGAAATAAAGGCGGGGCTAAAAGTACTACAGAATAAATTAAAATGTTGGCAGCATTGTCATTGGATGTGGAGAAAGTGAGCACGTTGACCAGCAAATTAATTCTTCATAATTCGAAACTTCATAATTCTATATTAGTATAAGAAATTCTCCTATAGATACATAAGTGCGTCCTAGCGGATGATCTCTTGACTTGTGTAGTCTGATAGTTAATATATGTTCAATGTCGTTCACTGTCATGGCCAATAACATGTTGTCAGAGTTAGCAATGTAAATATTTCCTCTCTAATCACATTGATACCAAGTCTCCCGTTTTTCAAGGGAGACTTCAAACCGGAAATTTTTTTTAGCTGTTTTCTGTAATAATATCGTCGAAAATATATATAACTTATTCCATTTGAAAATATTGGTGTCAATTCTGAATTAAAAGTTAAAAATGTTGGCAGCTCTGTAATCAGTACAATTCCTTTTAAAACGCTAGACGCAATAAGAGCTATTGCCCTGTCAGAAATTCTAAACTTGCCTTTCATTACAGTGGTAGCAGATACTTTAATTCTCGTTTAAGTTTTTAATGTGTCAAAACAACAGATGTGTCACCTTCTTTTAATGACACTTAAAATGACTTCTTAAGATATACACCGTAAAATATTAAAAACTATGTTTTTTACAGCAGAAACATCTGTAACGAGAGAAATACGAGAGAAAACGTTGTAAATTATTTTCATTTAACAGCAGAATGTTCTGGTACACAGAGCTGCCAACCAAATCCGGCAAATTGTTAGTACCGCCCCTTTTCCTACACTACTTAATTTTTAGAGTATTTCTCTTCAAATATATTTACGATGAATGAAGAAAACAAATACTCTAAAAATTAAGTGGTGTAGAAAAAGGGGCGACACTAACAATTTGCCGGATTAGGTTGGCAGCTCTGGGTACCCCTTTTTTGTGATATAAAACTATTTTATTTTTTTGCAATGTAAACTTAATCGTCGGAAAAACTAATTAAACTCCTTTTCTATAATGGTCTAATAATTTTGTATATTCCTTCTTTCTAAGCCTTTATGCTTTTTTCCTGTCTAATTTACTTATGTAAGTGATGCTAGTATTTCGTTGGTCATACAAACATTTTAGTTCTACAAGGGAATTTTTTTCTCTTTTCCCATTTACAGTGAATGTTTAGAGGATAAATAAGAATCCTCCGAGAAATCAATAGGGTTCGTACTTTGATGGCCTATAATATATGTACGAACTTTCAGCTTATTCAAACAAAGTGTTCAGGTGCTCTCGTGTTCACTCACATACATACACAGATACATACACACATACGTCACCGTAAAAATAGTAAATATGAATTACAACAATATCTCAAATCCGAATTTTTTACATGATTACAATACTTTCCTCACTATAGTGTTCGGAAAGTAAAACGGAATGAACTTTGCTGATTACACTGCAATATTTCACATTAAAATGTCCCCAACAATATGTTACCCTCCTTCTACTTCGGTATATTTACCTTATCATAATTTGCAAGTTATTTTTTTGGTCAGTTTCCTATTTTAAATTTCATGGAATTCCATACTATCTCTATGTGCAATAAAGAAAAAAAAATGTGTGTGTGTCCGTCACTTAAAAGGCAAATACGTAATTCTTGTATAATAGAGCAGTTTTTTGTCCAGTTATCTTCTACATTGTAATGTCCGGTTAAGACGCAAATACAAACAGTGGTGATCCGGAGCCGATACGGCGTGGGGGAGAAAGACGTTGTCGAAGTCAGCGAGGATCCTAAGCGTGATTTTAAACGATTCAATGGAATTGTTTTCAGGTTTTATTTATGAAGTAATTAATGCTTTTTTTTAAATATCTTTAAATGAGATACAGGGTAGCAGCTGAAGCCTGCTAGTTTCCAATATAATAATCCTCATGATGCAAAAGTCAAACATTGTCTAATAATGTTTATACGACTACATAAAATATTTTTTAAAACTAGTTAACATGTTTGTGATGAAAATAATGCTTATATTTTGAAATCTTGCCATATTCTCCCATGGAAAAAAATATTAAAATTTTCATAACTTATTAAGCCTTAAAATAAAAATATATTCTCATCATAATATTCTCATCATAGACAATTACGTCTATTCTAATATCATAAATGTTTCATAAAACTAAATCCACATTTCTACGGTGAAAAGAAACCTCATGTTACAATTACATGCAAAAAATTTTAATATTCTGCCATGTTAAAGAAATATTAAAATTTAAACAAAACTCGAATTTTTCAAATTACCATAATATCTGGTAGATAACCCGCGGGTAAGATGTGACATTTCTCCATCAGAAATTTTATTTCATAGAGAAATCTATACTTTTTCGAAGGAAGAGCTCGTACAGATATACATTTTTTTATCAATTGAATTTTCGGTGCAAAACTGGATTATATAACCTGCGGGGTATCTACCAGAAATTACGGTAGAACTTTAAAAAACAACAGTAACTTTGTCAGTGTAACAGGTAATATTTTAAAAATGGTCTGAACTCCTTACTTTCTTCAGATAACAACAAATACTTATCCCATGAACTAACTAATACACTATAAAAGTAAAACTTACAATCATGTAGACGGATACCATATCGATTTTATATTGTGCAAATTCCTCAAACTCATAACGTTCAAAAATAAAGTTCGGAAATTTTAATAATTGCCTAAATTCCCTATATGATAGAAAATAAAAAATAGATGAATAATTTTGTTCAGATAATTGAAAGACTAGTGAACTTGGCAAAGTATTTTTGCAATCTTCCCCAAAAAATTTCATGAATATTTGAAAAGTTATCCACTTACCAAATAAATTTAGAACTGATTTATCTTAAACAATGTTACATATTTGCGGATATGAGATGTGTAACATTTGGTTCATATCATATTATGGTTATGGCAGTCGATATTAGATACTGCCTAATTATTTCATTAGAATCTTCTGATGTATGAAGAAATAATGCATATCTCTTCGTGATAAATACCATACTGACTAGTTAATACTTCATAATTAGCAGGTACATAACAATGTTGACCTATAGATCATATTCCTTCTATTCAATTATTTAAACGTAATCCAGCAGTCTAATCACATAGCGTTTACGTTGATGTTCAACCGGCTAATTTGCAGCAGATTTAGTGAAATCAGTTATGGCTCGTGTATTAATATTTGTACATAATAGGATATATAAATTTGTATTTAATTATACGTTGCATCTATAGTACTAAAAGATAATGAGAACTATGGAACATATTACTTATGTTTAAACACCGAGAAGTGTTCATAATTTGTACACGTGGCAACATATATTTATTATTCTCCTTATATTTAGTATTTATTTATTTAATTATTTTGCTACATATATTTTCTTTAAAAAATTTTTGCTTTAACATATTCTAAATAACAAATTAATATATTATCATAAACTCATTAAAAAAAAAAAAAAAAAAAAAAACAGTGCTGTAAAAAGTCTATGTCCATATAATCAGCAATATATTAAAATACTTATTAATACTCGCGAAATGTCTATCATAAATATCTGCATTTGTAATTACAATGGATTATTACATGTATTCACTTTATATTTTTGAAAATGTATATATACTAGCTGGTTTTCTTCGCTTCGCTGGTCACTTTATTTAAGTGATTATTTTAAAAAAGGCGGGTAATCACTATTTTTCCTTTACAAAAGAAAAAAAAAAGAAAGAAAGAAAAATTGATTGAAATCACAAAAATTTGCTTCAAGTTATCGCATGGGTGTTTGCGTTCAAGATTTTTTATTTTATCTTCCACCAGTAATTACAAATTGTATTTCTAGTTATATTTAATTGCTAAACATTGCTGGAAAACAAACAATAATATCACCGTTAAAATATTCTGGTAGCGAATTCCTGGGACACAAACGCCCCTGAGTCCTCGCTATCTCGGGCCCGTATCCCTATTGCCAGAGACAAACAACGGCGTACATTTAATCTTCGGTTGGATGTTTATCGGATGACAGTTTCCAAAAGGATGACTAAGAAAAAAAAAGTGTTCATTTCGTACTTAAATTGCGTTATATTTGAACAACACTTAACGGACAGTACATAAAATTTACTATCACATTATTTTCTATGTTTTATTTAATTTACCCGGCTGATCATGAAATGAAGCAATTCCACTTCAAATACAGTACTACAATATGTTAATCGTTTAATTTCATATCGAAATAAAAGAAAAATCTGTTCGTTAGTGAATTTACGATTCGATTTTAAAAAGGACATTTTATATCACTATTTAGCTCACTGAATAAAGAAACAGCAGATATATTTTTTTTTTCTCACAGGTGGTGAAAGGGAATGTCTCGTGGCAGGTAACTTCGCGAAAAACTTCGATTGTTAATCAAATGTTAATTAATAGCTTGTTCCCAAGTAAAAAACTAAAAAGTCATGTTCGAAGTGCAAACAGAATATTTTCAGACTGTGTGTGTGCCGAATTTTGCGATAGATTTTTCTGGAGACAGCTGGCAGAGGGAAAAACAGATGTAATTTCGCTTTTATTACTAATATTTCAAACTTTAACAACATTTATTACAATAAGTAAATGGTAGAATAAAGACTAATGAAACGCTTAAAGCCATATAGATTATATTTTAGTTATATATTTTGTTTATTTATTTATTTATTTATTTATTTTAGTTTTTGGTGAGAGGGAAAATACTCTCATCTTAAGAAATGTTATTTTGGCTAAAAAAAAATAGAAAAAGAATCTAGATTATCTAAGTTATGATACTTATTTAAAAAGTACAAAGCATTATTCTCTAACAATACAAAAATATAAAAGAAAAGAAAGAAAAATCAGTACGTACATAAATTTGATAAGGGTATTAAACATGTACTGTAGAGAATGAATGATTTGTTTGTTTTTTGTAGAACATTGATCGGAATAGTTTTAAACCACTAATTTTATAACTCAAATATATAGGTCAAAAAGTTTCGGGACTAACACACTGATGGCGTTGCAAATGAAATATTTCTATGCAAATAAGGTAGTACTATACTTTCAAATATATATGTATATATATATATATATTTAATATTTTGACCGTTCGTTACCGAAGCATTAAAGTTTTAGCGACTCAACATTTCATATTTTCAAGACGATGGCCAAAGCTGAATTTCGTGTGGTTATTAAGCATTTTTTGAATAAAAAAATATTTTTAAAGCTCAACTATGGCTTAAGTGTTTCGAGGAGCCAACAGTATTTTCGCCATGCTGTATAGATATCAGGTATACTTTTGTCTGGCGCAACGATGACAATTCGATCTATGAGACCAACGGTGTATATTCGAGTGAGTCCTAGAATCGTTTTCACGTTGTTGTACAGTATTTAATGATGCCAGTGGCCACAATTTACAACTCTTGTAATCAGCGTTCCCATCTTTTATAATTTATTCACGAGCATTTTTAGTCCCGCCTTCTTTTCGCACCAGAAATTTTGTAGATTATTTCTCGTTAATATGTGACAACGATTAAATAAGGAGAAAATCATTTTTCAAAATTACCGGTATGAAAAAGAGGCGGGGCTAAGAATTTTCGTGAATAAATTATAAAAGTTGGGAACTCTGCTTGTAATAATTAATGAAATAAATCTATTCGTTGAGAGTATTGGTCTTTTGTTGTTCCAGCATTTGTCGAAATCTGTATCCGTTTTCGCAATTTTCACCTTCTCAAAGTGGTTTTGTGACCCTATGTTCGATGGTAAATTTCATCCTCTTAATACCTTTTATCATTCCTCTCCTGCCAATATATATAAATAAATATTTATATACAGGCTGTTCGAAAATTCGACCAACAACATGAGAGGAATAATAAAAAGCATTAAGAGGATAAAACTTACCATAGAACATAAGGCATACTTGCCAGCCATCTCATTAATAACCGTACAATTGTTAACACCCCCTGAAAAAACGCCCCTTTTCTCACACAAGTACATTTTTAGAGTAATTCTCTCAAAATGTTGTTTTTTAATGTAATATTTTTCTTATTCACTAGTAGTTGTGCCACTAGAAAAAGTTAATCTGCAAAAAAGTTTTGTGAGAAAAAAGAAGGTACTAACAAAGCTATGAATAAATCAGATTTATTTGCATATCTGCTATATATGCAGTATATATATGCTATATGGTGTGTCAACAGGCAAAAATGTTTCTCTGAATCTTCCACCAGTAATTTTAGTAGTAAGTTTGCATAAATAATTAAGTAAAAAGTTGTTATATAAATATACTGGTGGAAGAATCAGGGAATAAATTTCGATTGTCGAAACCAAGTATATACACTCCTTCTCATAATTATAAGGACACCCGTTTTTCTATATTAACTTAACACTGAACACTATTATTTAAACAAATATATTTTTTATTAATTTGAATTTCATTAATAGAGGATATTTAAAAAGTTTTATCGTTTTTTTATCTTAAAAAACTTTAAATACGGTCCAAAAAAGGATTTTTCAGGAGATCGAATCTTGGTACTTTTTTTTTTCAATTATTCTTTAAATTAATATTTTTTAGGATCTCTTTTTAGGGTGAAACAGTCATACGTTCTCTCTGGTATATATATATATATTAATATTCAGTTTCAATACCATTTCATACATCATAGATGATATTCTGAATACATTTAAACTATTTAAAATTGCTTTCCACTTGCATGCACTTTTCAAATATGATAAGTTAAGGTTTTTTCAACCTTTAAGCCACGGGAAAAGCAACAATACAGAAGTTTCTTTCTTCAAACTATTTCCTATTGCTCTAGAAGTAGAGCAAAAATGTAAGTATTGTTGAAAAAAATATTATTACCCCCCAAAACCTAACAAAAATCTGAGAATTCCAAGTTTAAAATTTACGGATATTCTCTTAATGTTCATAATAATAGAAAAAATTACTAAATTCATTTTGCTTTCAGCAGAAACAACTCCCCAGAGAACCATAGATCGACATTTAAAATGTCCGATTCATATCTGCCTTTAAAAATCTGCTCTGTCTTCCGTTATCTTCAGATCGGGCCAGTAGCTGTTAAAACCATTTGATTAATCAAGAATAAAATTTTTTTCATCCGAAAATGCAACATTCTACCATTTAATAGTGTCTTTATTCGACTTTAACGCAGACGTTCTTTCCCCCATTAAATGCTTATTGATTATTACAGGTTTTTTATTCATTTTAACATATTATTAATTATTTTAAACGTGCATAAATGTGGACCCAAACCATTCGTTAAAAATTATGAGCAAATTAAGCAGCAGTCATTATGAGTAGAACAGTAACAGGAATTATGAGTCTTCGATCTCTGTAAAACAACTCTGAATTTGCATCAGATCTCTCTCCTATCGAACCAGCAGTTCAACGTTTGGTCACATTTCCTTCAGCAATTTTAGATCTTCGAATTTCATTAGAAATTCGGCGGATTGAAATTATCCTTCCACTAAAAAAACACATTTATCATACTTCACTACATGAACGTTCCTTTTTTCGAGGAATTATCAGTAATGTCCGTCCAAGAAAAATTGAAGGCTTATGTAAGAATTAATCTAGCCCAGTAGTTAAAGAATTTGCAAGTCAACTGTAATTTATCCGCTAGTAAATTAAATAAAACGAAAAAATCTGGATTGTCCCTATAATTATGCACATCTAAAAACGTGGAGAAAAAATTATTTTGCATTATTTTTTTTTTTATTTTGTTTCATATTAAAAAAATCATAGCAGTTTTGGTTTTTAGAATACTAGATATATTAAGTGCACTTAGTACAATATTGTTCACAATTATTTTTACATTAGTTATTTCAAAATATAAAGTGTCTTTATAAATATGAGAAGGAGTGTATATATGAAATGCATTTAATGTAAGTAATATACAATCAGAAGTTACGGATTTTCCGTAATCTTAATACCGGAAATTTTTTAATGTATTATTCTGCAATTATAATCTGCAATTTGATAGGACAAGTTTTACTTTTTCTTTATTCTGGTATGAAAATGATTTTTAGTTATTAGTAACTTGGCACCGCTCTTCAATTATTTTTTCTTTATACCTACTTCATTTTGAAATGCCTTTCAAAAAGATGTAAACAAAATCTCGGAAAATTTCCATAAGTTTGCTTCTATATTATACTTTAGTATTTTTATTTGATTTTTATTATTCAGTTATAAGCTGAATATATACACCTTATAAATTCAAAATAATATTAGAGGTATAATATATTCACTTAAAATGCATGATCAATGTCTTGTCTATTATATTACATTGTAACATTATCACTGATTAATGAAATTTAGTTTCAGATCGTAAAGCCTTTTAGTATTATTGCGGAATCCTGCGTGATGAAACTTGAGTTTTAGTTTTAGAACATAATTTTGGATAAGTGTACTCTCAAAGTTTTCTTTAAATAATTTCTTAGAATTTTTGCAATCATGGTAGTTAGAATTTTAATATCAATCATTTGCAATAATATACTGGTTACAAGATAATTCTGCTCGAAAGGAAATGAAAGAATGCATTTATAAATGCATTTCTAAAATTTAATCTAAGTAGTGTTTCTCAAAACAATCTTCGAAATATTGAAATGCTCATAAAACAAATGATGTATAGTTTGGGATTTGTTGGCGAATCAATAATAAATATATGAGTACAAAGGAAGAATTTATTAAGAGATAAAGATAGTTGTTTAATTATGAAAGATATTTCATATGCAATAGATATAAGTTACAAAATGCAGTAGAACTTGGGTAATGCGAAGTTGAAGGGACCAGAGAAAATTTCGAAATATCCAAAAATTCGAATTACATATACTACTATAATATTTTGTCAAAAAAAAAAAAAAAAGGATACCCCCCCCCCCATTAAATCAATATTTCTTACGAGCTTAACTATTCAGCACTTTTTAAAGAATAGTCATATATTTTTGATTTATTCTTTAAGTACAATCTTTGTGTCGTAGCATATGACTTGATACAAAAATAGAATCTTCTACATTAGACATGACTTTCAATTCAAAAAAACCTCGAAGTTCATGTATATTCACCATATCTCCTGATGCACTAGCTAGGGGCTTCTCTTGTATTTCCTTATCCTTCTTTTGAAAGACTGTTAAAAAATATATAATGAACTTTAGCTGAGAAAAATCTTGGGAACAAATTTTACTGTGATATTTTAAAGGTAATCGTATGAAAAATTCGAATTATCCAAAATAGAATTCGAATTATCCACGATTTTTTAACATTATTTTAATATAAAATTCAAGGGACCGAGTAAAAAATTCGAATTATCCAGAATTTCGAATTAAACAAGTTCGAATTATTCACGTTTTACTGTATTAAAATAACGCTATCATTAATCCTTTAGTTGTTTGTTGATTTAAAAAAAAAATTATTTTTTTCGATTTTCCCAGATAATTATTTCTTGATAAAAATCCTTGCCATATTTAAGGGCTTGAATTGATCATTTAAATTAAATGAAGCTTTTCCTAAAAAAATATTGACAAATGTACAATAATTATCGTACACATAATAGCCGAGTGTTTGATTTAGGCGCGAGACTTCACACCAAAAATTTTGTAAAATAAATTTCACTTAATTCTGGAAAATTGAAATTAAATATTTCTGCCAAAAAGGACTTGTGTGAAATCTGATTTAAATAATCTGGTATGTTACTCACACGAATTTCTCTTACCCTGAAATTTAATACTATAAATACAGGTTGGAGATTAAGAGGTAAGATAACGAGTACAGTTATGTAAACCTACGTTAAACAATTGAAGTTAGGCTTCGGAAGAGTTTTATATGATAATTATTACCCCCCCCCCCTCAACCCCCGTTTCATTAATGCACCTTCTTTTATATAGAATTTAATTCTGTTACTAAAATTAAAAGTTTACTTAAAATTATACAGACAATTTTCACACTCAACATTCATTGAAACTTATCAATCTTAATCAAACTTTTCCATCAACAAACTTATATTGACTTCAAAATACAACAATTGGATCTCCTAAACTTATTCGTTTTTAAGTTACTCTAGGAGTAGTAACACTAACTATCCACAATATAACAATTATATATATATATATTGTTAAAAATGAAAAAATCTATAACTTTATTTTAAATTATCGCAGTTCGATGGTTCAATCATTCGTTTTAAAGGTATTGGCGAGCTGTTTTGAGAGATACCCATCATGAAAATTTACTGCCCTGCAAGCTTTAGCAAAATTTCTTTTGCATAATATGATAACCGACAGCATTGAGCTACTTATATGAAAACACTGAGCAAATAACAAGTAATTTCAAAAAGTTACACGCGATAAAATGGACTAAATTTTTAATTCTTTTCAAAAAAAAAAAAAAAAGGAAACTGATAAGGAGTTTTCTCAATATTTATTTACAATCAAAGAGCATTGTATTACCGTTGACTAAATCTATATAAGATGAGAGTAAAACCCTTTATAGTTTAGCCCTTTTTTTCTTTTTTTTTCTTTTTTTTTTTTTTTTTTTGAGAGAGAGAGAGAGAGAAAGAGAGAGAAGAAGTGAATAGCAGTTCATTCTATAACGTATAACTTTTTGAATTTACACGATACTTATTTTTTTTATTAGGTTGCTCAATATATTTAGTTACTGAATTATGCAAATGGAATTTCGCTAAAGCTTGCGCATGCGCAGTTAAAAATTATTCAATAGAAATGTTCATATTTCATTAGATATTCAGAGCTGCCAACATTTTCAACTTTTAAATCAAAATTGACACCAGTATTTTTAAATGGAATATGTTATATATATTTTCAACGATTAACATTACTGAAAGCAGCTGTAAAAATTTTCCGGTTTAAAGTCTCCCTTGAAAAACGGGAGACTTGGCATCTATGGATATTTAATGTTTTTGCATTCTGATTGCAGTATGGTTTTTCTAATGTTATGTGTCAAATTTCCTGAAAATCGCTTACCTCTGATTTAATACCTTGCGTGTTACAATCAAAAAAGCGAGATTTTTTTTTTTTTTTTTGCGGTTTTTTAAAGAAATCGTTATATTCTATGAATGTATGTGGTAGCCTCATAAAAATTTATATAGAGAATCAGAGGAAGCCTTATAATCACGTATAACAGACAGATTGCATTTTAAGCATTACGTTTTACGTTTTATATTCATTGAAATTTTTACTCGTATCATTTTTATTTCCGGGGTAAAACTTTCATTGAATTAAATGAGGTGTAACATGTTATTCGTACTCTTGAAGTCATCAAGGACGTTTTGAGATATTTGGAAAAAAGTCTGTAATCAAAAGTGCCCGATCATTTATGGAAAGTTAGTATATATATTTAAATATGTTTATGTAGTAAAAATTAAATATTTTACAATTTATAAAATAATAAAAATATATAACGTGAAACGATTTATGTTCAATTATACTCAAGTACATAGGAATCGTATATCTTCTCTTCATTCATTTCTCATTTATAATCATTTACGAAATCCTAAGCAGTGAAATCCCAAAGCATTATGTTACCTGTAACAATCTGAAATGAAGATAAAGAGCTTTTCCTCCCATTGATATCAAACGATCTATCAACCAAAATTACACTAGGGAGTGCTTTTATTCATTATCGCTGCTATATATTATGTCTATGTTATTGTTATAAATATAGCTCAAGGAAATTAAAGTATTTAAAATGGATAATGTATGTGATAACAATTTAAATGTATAAAAGGAGTTTTGATTTACCAATCATTTTTTTTTTCTAACAATTCAGTGATAAATAAACTATCGAGAATTTATAAATAATTTCTGTAATACATTTTTTATTTCTATTTAATTTTTCGGTTATATACTTAATAAAAGACATTTTTTTGCTAATTAAAAACACGAGTAATTAAGAATTACTCTTCATCACAGCAATAATGAGCAAATCAAAATTTATTTGCTTTGCTTTTTTCTTCTCTCTATTTGTGGGTGCAACATAGCACTAATCAGTTAGCTGTCATAAATAATTTTGAATTCTATCAATATCTTTAAAGTTCATAAAGAAAATATTAATATATTAAAAATTATGCAATTGTACTTTCGCTACCAATGTACAGTTGACAATCATCGAACGGTCTGGAACTTGCGGCATATAGATTTTATTATTATTATTTTTTTTTTCCGTAATATAAATTAAAATTTGGAAAATAACAAATTTTAAATGTATTGAACTTTAATATTTTAAAAAATATTCATTCATAGGTTCCATTATTTAAAAAATTAGCAGAGCTGCCAACCAAATCCGGCAAATTGTTAGTATCACCCCTTTTCCTACATCACTTAATTTTTAGAGTAATTCTTTTCAAATCTAATTACGATGAGTGAAGAAAACAAATACTCTAAAAATTAAGTGGAGTAGAAAAAGAGGCGATAATAACAATTTGCCGGATTAGGTTGGCAGCTCTGAATTAAATTTATGCAGTGCGTTCCATAAAAACTTGACATTTGCTTAAATTTCTTAAACATTGATTTGCATGGGTCGTACTCTCCGTCCTTTATTCAAAACACCTTAGAAATGACAAATTTTAAAATTCATTGCTACCACTATTTTTATACAATAATCTCTACCCTGTATAATTAGGGCACGTTGCTACAAATACATCCAGAAATTTTCTACATAAAATTAGTGGTAGCATAAAAGTCAGAATTTTATTATTTCTGAGAAAGTCCTAGAAAAAGGGTGGACAGTACGACCCTTGGATTTAGTTTTCTAACCGCCACGAACATACATATCTTGTTTACTGAGCTGTTGTATTTGTCTGCAATACACATACAATAAAAAATAACTTAAGGTTCTTACTTCCACGCCTTTTTTCAAGGACTCTCCCACCAGTAATTTTATACAATTTATTTCTTTTCGAACTTTAAGGTCTTTTTTTTTATATCAAAAATTGCTATATAATTTTATTGGTGCAGAAAATCAACAAAAATTCAAAGACTGTACGAACATAGCTTCCTATACTAGATGTCTTCCGCGTGGCTCGGAAAATTGGCGGTAGACAGCGCCACCTGGTATAGATTGCGCGAGTTTTTTTATTCAACAGCCAAAAAAATTTTTAAAAGTGAGATTTGATATACATAAAATGCGAATTGAATTATCGGTGACAGTTGAATAAAAAAGTCGCACAATCTGTACCAGGTGGCGCTCTCTACAGCTTGAACTGTTGTCAAGTTTCCGAGCCACGCGGAAGGCATCTAGTTTAGGAGGCTATGGTACGAACTATGTTACCTTATTTTAATTTTTATGATTGTGTTAATAAATCGTGAAGATTAAATATGATAGCCAAAAGATTTACCTTCTTAGACATAGCCATATTTTTCATGCCAAGATGGTGTAACCAGACCAGTGTTGTCAAATTTAGAGAACACTTTTATTTAATAGCCACCTTTAAATTTTAATTGTAACGGTTGCATGATTACCTTAGGTGTTAATCATTCATTTTATATATAAACTATCACTCCTCAGAATTATTGTGGCAACTGAATAAAAATGTCCCAAACTTTGGTAACTGGATATGAACTGTTTTAGTACATTGATAAAGTATACAGTGAAACCAACATTATAATTTTGCCGTTTCCCAAAGCGGTGAGGTGCTTGAAAATATATAATAACTCATTAAGTTACTTAACCCTTTCATGAACGGTGATATAAATTTTATACCATCTAATTTTCATTCCCAACTGCAAAAATTTATCAAGGATTTTTTTTTTTTTTTTTACTATTTACTATTTTAACTTAGCTGAAAATATTCATTTAAGTTTTTTCATGCTTCAGGTGGCTCTTGATTTTAAATTAGCGTAATAGCATTGTATCTGAAGCGGTTAGAGATATATATAAAACAATTACACATTTTAAATAATTTAAAATTTAAACTTTTGTGCGAAATCTATACAGACTTATTCAAGTGGGAAAAAAATGTGCTATTAATAAATAAATCGATGCACGAAACTTCAGCATTAAATGAAAAATAGTGCAGGAGATATCATAGGACTTGATGGCTGACTTAAACTACTTTTGGAATTTCTACATAATCATAATATGGGTGAAAAGCATACGACTAGATTAAGTTTTAATTGTTTTAAAGAAATGAGAGGGAATAGAAGAACAACGTAAATAAAAACAATAAAATTTTAGTTTCACTAACACTAAAATCTTAATTTAAACACATTTCTCGAACTTTTAATTACAACGTGTTAAATTTTGTGCATCACATTATTTTCTTAGGACAAAATTTACTTTTTAAAAGTTTGCATGGAGGGAAGATGCCGCAAATTAAATTTAAATTTCTAATTCGTTCTAGTTTTAAATACTCTGAAACATTAGAATGATTTATATATATATATATATATATATATATATGTCAGCACTAAACCGAAGTAAGTATTATATAACGATCTAGAATGAGAGTTACTTCTTCGATTACTTTGAGCGTTGTTATTTTTGAGCAAATTTTACTAAATAATTCTCATTTACAAATAAAACCTATTTTCAGGTATTTGTACAACATTTAAGTAAGCTTCTATTCAAGTAATGTAAACTTTTATGTTAGAAAATGATGTTTTTTTATAAGGAACTTTTTTTTATTTTTTACTTTAAAACATACTTTTTTCAATAATTTCAGATTAAATATTACTTCTTAGCATATTTAAATAGTTCCTTCATTACGAATAAGAACAGTTAGAAGTTTATAATAATAATAATAATAATAAAATAAAACACATACCTGCCAGATATTTTTTTTAAAGTCATGAAAAGTACCAAAAACCCTCAGTCTACAGGGAGATGTGTGGTCGAAATAGCTCAGACCTGAAAGTGTTAAAATACTACAGAAACTAAGCATATTTTAAGAATATTTAATGTTTTCACAATTTTATATGAATCAAACAAAAATAATCTTTTAAATATCAGAACAAAATGTTCTTCAACCCTTTCAGGGGTGGTGGTATATATTTTATACCACCTAAATTCATCCCCAAATTTTTTTATAAAATTTTACTTTTTTATCTTATACGATAATATTCATTTGTTACTTTTCTCCAAATGTTGTTCTCAAACTCTGGTGGCACTTGATTTTAAATGAACTTAAATTCACTGCCCCTGAAAGGGTTAAAAGTAAAAACACGCACGTTTTCCATGAAAATTTGTTAAACAAATTCATGAAAAATAGAATTCATAAACATTCAAATAAAACTTTCATAAATGAATGAAATATCTTCTAATTTAAATAAATACTTTGAAAGTCTTCGCAAATTAGCTCTCATTCATATTTATTTTGAAATTTACATTTAGAGTGTCATCTGTTTTGTGTCACATCTAACGCATGGAAATGAAGATGAGTTAGTTTCCCTTTCATGCATGTTAAATGCCTGCATGCTGTCTCAGCTTATTTGTTGAAGCGTTTGTATTTGTTTTTCTTAGCCATGAGATTTGCATTATGCGGGAAAAATAATTAATGTTGATAGTTACATTGGAAAAGTCAGCGATGTTAATTTGATAACAGAGTAGATGCAATATTTTGTGACACGTCAGAAATATCGCACTAATGAGTTTCACAGTTTGTGAGACATTTATGAGAAAACTAAATGGGTTCTCAGAAACGTATTTGTTACAACCCGAAAGAGAAAATGTTTGTTGTGTGTGAACTCAAAATACATTTCCTAATCTGAATTATGTTATAAGGCATGACTTGTAGATGTCACAGGTTAAAAGAAAAGAGATAGTAACACATTTTTAGAAATAAATTAAATCGTATATAAAATTTTTGAAATCATTTAATACTTATATTTTAAAATCCTATAATAATTGATTTCGGTTTACATTTATTTAAATGCATTATTGTTTGCTGCTTTTATACAGCCCTATGTTGGAATAGTCCATCCTTTGCAAAACTTTCTGGAGTAACAATGTAAAAAATAATGTATAAAGCTCAAAATAATAGTTTCATTAAATAAAAATAAGTTTGGAAATATAACACATTATTTAAAAAAGCACAGTACATATAAACTAAACTTATAGCATATATTGTGAACCTGCGTTTTTTATAAACCGCGGCCGTTTTGGTGAGAATGTAAAAACATCGTCCCAGTTAATCAGTTTGTTTTTCTAACTCAAGTGAGGGAGCTGGAAAATCA
This sequence comes from Salticus scenicus, assembly GCA_963930645.1. NCBI lineage: Eukaryota > Metazoa > Arthropoda > Arachnida > Araneae > Salticidae > Salticus > Salticus scenicus. The sequence goes on along the minus strand of OZ005659.1, from coordinate 203,831,975 downwards.
GAGTACTCGCAAAAATTATGTAAATAAATGATTTGTAACGTTACATACCACGTGAAAATTTTTGGTTAGTCTGCTGCTAATTTAAACAATCTTATTCTCATTTTCAATATTCACGTTTATTTATATATGTAAAACTAATACCTTATGTCACACTTAACGATTATAAATGAAATTTAGTTAGTTTTTCTTTCATTCATTACACACTGTGTTACCGGTAATAACACTGTGTTACAAAAAAAAGTAAATTTTAGGTACGCTCTTTAATTTTGCCTATTTATTCACTTACACGTATCACTGTATAAGTCCACGAAAGTATTTTTTCTCTAACACTTAGATTTATATGCATGGTTAAAAAACTGAAATACTGAACTCGCAATATGTACAGTCGGGGGAAAAAAAAACGCAGCACTCGATGTAACTCCGTTGCTAATCAATGCATAAAAATGTAATAGGTATCATTCGACGGGGAATTGAGAGTAGATTCAGATAATGAATGGAAATTTTGAATTGGGGGTCGTCTACATATTAAAACGTGCACCAACTTTGATTTTTTCAATGGTAACACCATATTTTTATTTTATATTTCAATTCCTGGGATCGCGACAATGCGAAAAAGTATATTGGTTGTATATTTTGCTTATTTTTTCACAGAGTTATAAGCGTTCAAAGTTTGAAGGTGCTAATGTTAAATTCATATTTCAAACTTTTATTAATATCTTCACAAAAAATAACTTGATCGATATAATTCTTTTTTTACGAGATAGAGTGAAGAAACCCAAACATAATCCATCTTTAATTTTGATTCTGAAAAATATTTTTAATTATGACAAATATTAATAAATTCATATTCATAAAAATTATGAATTATGACCTATAATAATTTTTACATAAAATGAATCCTAATGCTGAAAAATATGGGTGTGGAAATTTGCAGCTCATTCAAGTTATTAGTTTTCGAGATATAAATAAATCTTTCTTGAGTGGTTTAGGGGGCCGAGTCTTAAAAAATTTTGAATGAGATAACGAAGCAAATCTTAAAAAATAACGCAAAAAATGGAACAAAATATTTTTATTTTTTTATTTAAGGGTCAAATTATATAACAACAACGTCAAATGCAAAGAAATGAAACAAAAATGTTGATTTTTAGACATTTGTGTTAGTATCAAGTATTCCTCTTTTCTAACGCCTCGCCTTTTATCGTTCTTCAAAACAAAACTATACAGAAACGAAAAGTGAATGTGACTTTGAGTATTCATGTTAAACCCTTTATTTTACATTGACAAAAATATACACAAGTGGTATTTACTTCATCGATTACTGGTGATAAATTTAGAATCCTTTAAACGAACACTAGAAGAAAAAAGTTAAACTAAATAGGCGGGGTTTACTGTTTGAAATACTCTCAAAAAAAAAAAAAAAAATATTTCAAAACAAATTTTCTGTACCACAATTATATTACAGATGGATATACATTATAACTGTATTCTTTCTAATTAATATATTTCTATCCATAGTATATTTCATAGCAAAAATATGAACACTGGGTACATGCTTAAGAAATAAGTAACACACAAATTACGAAAGAAACGCCCACTGGCATTGTTACAGACTTTCAAATGATGTGAATCTACGTCAGCAGTTCCGAAAGCGTTAATTAAGAAATTATATTTTCATAGAAATTATAAAACAAATCGTACAATTCCAAAGAGTTCAACTGACCCAAAACTGGTCAGTGCTATTAAAATTGTTTAATATTTACTTTATGGAACCTTACCGAATTTATCCGAAAAGATTTAGTTTATGCGTTGTTGTATATATATATATATATATAGCTATATTATTTCAGTTTGTATATTAAGTTACACGTACGAAAGAAAATTTAAGCTTTATTGGTGATCAGTATATCCATGATAGATACTTTTTAATTGAAAAATATTGCACTTTTATAAAAAGTATTGTCTGACCAATCGTAAGTGTAATGAATTTAAATATACCTAAAATTATCTAAAAAAGTACTAAAGTATATACATATCCAAAGAACTAAATTCATGATAATTAAGATACTGCAAAGCTGTTAATATTTTTATTTCTTTTTATAACTCTTTTTTTCTTGAAATATATCCGGTGTGAAACAGTATAATTTTGTCTAGTTCTTGTAGGATCTTAATTTTATTTTTCTGTATTTAGAGATACCCCCCTAACACATTTTTGATCATAACTCTATGAATACTAAAGATAAAGTATACAAACAGTATACTTTTCCGCACTGCCAGACTCTCAGAAATTCGAATATGAAGTCGAAATTGGGTGTTGCTATTGCAAAAATCAAAGTTGGCGCTCATTTTAATATATAGATGACCCCTAATTCAAAATTCGACGACATTTTCAGAAAGTGCATTTCATTTACTGTTGAATGGTGTCTATTAAATTTTTCTGCGTCAATTAATAACGAAATACCATCAAGTGCTGCGTTTTTTTTTTCCCCGACTGTACATATTTTAATTTTATTAAAGCATGCTTCCCAACCATCTCATTATGAAGCGTAGTACTTTTAGTCACCGCCTTTTTTTCTACACCAGTAATTTTTTAGAGTAATTTCATTCTTATTTAATCGTAACACTATTTGGAGAGAATTGCTCTATATATAAAGTGGTGTGGGAAAAGGGGCGTATTTTCAAGGGGCGTTAACAAGTCTACGCTTATTAATGCAGGGATGGAACACGGGCGCAGAATTCATACCACTATCGATGTAAGAAAATTTTCTACTTCTTAAATCAACGATATTATAAGTAGAGAAACTTCTTAAACGGATTCCGGTATGAATTCTGCGCCCGTGTTCCATCCCTGTTAATGATATGGTTGGCAGTCCTGTTAAAGTCATTAAAGAAACACCGGTAACAAACACTCTTATTATTATATTTTTTTAATATGTAAACACTATATAAAACGTTGAAAATAAATATTGTGCAAAAATATGCAAAACTTGTAACTTACTTTTTTCTGTTGCTTTCATTTGCTTTATCTGTAGTACCACCACCGTCGAAATAAAGATGTATTTCGACGGTGGTGGTAGTACACGCCCACTACAGACATTTACATTTGTAATCCGGCCAACTTTCGAGCTACAGTTTTATACGACTGTAGATTTCTTTTACGTCTTTAGGGTTTTTCTGGTAGTAATTCTTCATTTTATTTAACTCCTGTCTAACCAACATTTTCTATAGTAAATTTGGTTCAGATATATTCAGTTTCTTATTTTTCACAGTATACATGTACAGGGATGGAACACGGGCACAGAATTCATACCGGTATTTGTTTAAGAAATTTCACTACCTGTAACATCGTTGATTTAACCCTTTGCGGCGCAAGACAATTTGAAGTATTTAAATTATACTGCCACCGGAATTCATGAACTAAATTAAACTAAAAGAAATTTTAAATTTTAAGGTTTAAAAAACCGGCCTTTTCTGATATGTTATAAACTAGAATTTTTGCTAAAAAATTTCCGGGATGAATTTTTGCAGCTGGATCTTAAATTTTGCGTCCTCGCAGCGAGGACAGCGCGCGTTAAGGGGTTAAGAAGTAGGAAATTTTGCTTCATTTACAGTGGTGTGAGTTCTGCGCCCGTGTTCCATACCAGCATGTATGCAACATTTTCAATCTGCTTTTGTTTAAAGCAACTTTCCTTTTAGAAATCAATTTAAGCTAAAATCATAGTCTCTTGAACTATATGCCTGTGGCTCATAAACTTGGCAACAGTTCAAGCGGTTAACAGCCCCACCTGGTATAGATTGCGTACTTTTTTATTCAACTGTCATCAATAATTTTAAGAAGTGATATATGATATATGTAATCGACGGTTCTTCCAGGGTTGCCAACTCCAAAAAACTTAAGCCCCTAAGTTCATGTTGAAAATCCCCTAAAAGTCCCTAAATCTTTTGTGAAAACCCCCTGAAAAAGTTCCCAAATTTTTAGCTCAAAAATTGAAGAAAACTACTTTTTGTTTTTGTGAATCTGCTTCCAGCGATCTAAAAATGCAGATTTTTTTTTTTTTTTTTTTTTTTTCCAAACTTTGATTGGGAAATCTGGTGATATGAAATATGTGAATTTCTGTTAATATTTTATGGCGAGCTTTTATTTTAAACATGAGAAATGCGCTTGTAGAGGCATGAAAAATCTCTCTGCATGTATGGAAAATCTAAAGACATACTAATAACTCCGCTTAATTCTTAAAAAAACATGTAAAAATAAAAATGCAGAAATAGTTTACCTAAATAATAGTTTTAATAGTTAATAGTTTAATAGCTTTTTTACCTAACTAAAAACATATTCACTTTAGTTAGGTAGTAGAAATTTTAAATCATTTTAGTTAGGTATTAGACAAGTAGTTCAACATTTAAATTTTAAGTGAAATAGATTAAAATCATTATGACCGGATGAAGAAATTTACACATATTACATTAAAAATCATTACGCATATAATTTCAAACATTATCGATCATGCTTTACTTCGTATAGTTTGAAAATTTTTATCCCTCCCCCAATGTAAGAAGAGAAGTTACGCATATGAAGCATTGAACATATTTTACCTTAAATAATTAATTTCAAGTAACTGAAGCATACATATTGGATGCATTCATATAATCTTAACAAATGTAAAACTAGTATGTTGTGGTCACCACAGGACTTTCTTCTATATTTTTCTATACAAATTCCCTGAGTGCAAATAACATATTAAAACTATTATTTATTAAAATTATCTAACATAATGAATGCAAATGATTTTCATCTTAGAGAAAACAAACACTAAATATCCAAAGAAAGACAGTTTTATTGTCTGTAAATAACATCTTAAAAAGTGCATTTTTATAACGATTATCTCATATATCAAGTTTCGTATTGTTATATGCCATGGAAATTGTGATATACCCTTCCCGTTATCAAGAAAATGTTAAGTATAACAGCGCCACTTATTGGCCGATAAGCATCCAAATTAAATCAGCATAATGTCTAATAATGGCTTTCTCGAATATCAATTGAGACCTTCTCGAATATCAATGTGGAAATCGCTGTGTAGAAGCGCACCTGTTGATCGGTTGACACCAAAAGTTTGTAGGCGCTAATTTAGGTGAAGATACATCTGTAAATTTATATGCAATTCTGTGCAGTAGCTCCTTAGATATAGCTTTCATTTAAATTGCGGAAATCGCTGTATAGCAGCGCCACCTGTTGGCCGATAAGCATTCAAATTGAATTAATATAAGTGCTCATAATGACCTTTTTACATATCAAGTTTTATTTGATTGTACGCAAAAGTCCGTTTAAATTGTGGAAATCGCTGTATACCAATGCCACCTGTTGAGCGGTTAATACCAAAAGTTGGTAGGCACTAATTTAGGTCAAGGTGCATAAACATATAAAATTATCTGCATTTCTGTGCAGTAGTTCCTGAGCTATAGCCTTCCCTGAAATTACAGATATCGCTGTATAGCAGCGCCACCTGTTGACCAATAAGCATTCAAATTGCACCAGCGAAATGGCTTATAATGGCTTTCTTACATATCAAGATTTGTTTGATTATACGCAGAATAAAACCTGAGATATAGCCTCCCTTGAATTACGAAAATCATTGTATAGCAGCGCCACCTGTTGAGCAGTCGACACCAAAAGTTGACAGGCACTAATTTAGGTCAAGGTGCATCTACGTATAAATTTATATGTAATTCTGAGCAGTAGTTCCGGAGATATAGTTGCCACAAAATTTTCTCTCTCTCTCTCTCTCACACACACAGAGACAGACAGACAGACATTTTCTAGAAATAGTCAAATCGTGTTCTAGACCTCTCAAAACGTGTAAATTTGTCGAAAACCGGAAGTCGAAAATTTTTACGAATCCAAGACTTTTTTTCTATTGAATATAGAAGTAAAAATATGATTATACGTACAATATAGTCGAGCTGAAAATGAGAATGTGGGGTGCAGAAGGGAAATAAAATACACAAATTCAGAACAAAAAATATACGCAGTGAATCAAAGTAAATACCGAACAGATGATATATATGAATACATTTAATCATGGCAATCAAATTAATTATGCTGATTTAATTTTTTATGGCTAAAAATTAAAAAAGAGGCTTATCATTATCAAAACACATCGACATATATTGTAAAATAGTTTTATTTTATTTTTTTGAAGCACTGAAAAATAAATAAATAAAAACATTAAAACCCTAACCCTATTTTTGTTTAAATAATAGATATAAAATTGGGCAAAAAACAGAATTTAATTTATTACAACAGGACTTATTTTAAACTTTCTTCCATATAAAGGTATGCAGTAACTGTGTTTCCTTCCCTAGCATAGGTTATTGTATTCATTTCTTAAAATTTCTTTGGTATAGCTTTAGCATAGGAGCCCCTTGGTGGCTCTTAAATTTTTGTTATTCTTTTGGCGATGAACTAAAATGGGCATCATAATTGCATTGGTAAAAATCTTAGCGAGAAACGTGCGAGCTACTTCGGTGAGAAATTTAAATTTCGCCGAAGAATGCTATATTACAGCTATTCCATTACTTTTGCACGACTTTTCTCAATTTTATTCTAATTAAAAAAAGAAAAAGAAAAGAAAATGTTTCCACATTTATTTATTTATGTATTTTTTTTCCGACATAAAAAGAAATATATATTAATTCATTTCTTTTTGCAATATATATGTATATATATATATATATTTTCTTTAATCTTTTGTACCAATTATCCGATTTAGCTAGATTTTGTCCTGATTAATAAGTATACCAATTTCTGACAAAATCTAATATTCCTGACTAAATAACCTTACAGATAGATACAGTGACAAACAATCAGCTTTATGTATTTAGATAAAAACAAAACTGTTTGTAGATTCATTCAGTGTGATAGATAAGATAAAAACTAGTAACGATGTTGCCTGAAAGAAATAGTACTACTATATGCCATTATGGAAAAAATAAATAAATAAAAATCTAGAAATCCTTAAAATGAAACTTGTCCGAGAAATCTCACTTAAAGGACGTGATGAGGTTTCTGTTTCTAGCAGACGAAAACGAATCATCCTGTCCACATTCCATCAAATATTTGAATTAATTCAGTAGTCTAAATATCCGAAGTAAGCATTTATTTAGTTATTGCAGGGAAAGTAACAAAAAAAAAAAAAATCAGTGAAATTTTGAAAAGTCTCCAAAAGACCCCAGCATAAATTTGAAATTACCCGAAAAAGCACCCAAAAATATTTAGCCATAAAAAAGTCCCCATCGACCCAAAAAGTCCCTAAATTTAGGGAATAAGTCCCCAAGTTGGCAACCCTGGGTTCATTGATTCTATTTTCCTTTTATCTATATCAAACCCACTTAAAAAAAAATTGGTGGCTGTTGAATAAATAAAGTTGCTCAATCTGTACCCGATGGTGCTGTCTATCGCCATGTTTCTGAGCCATGCGGAAGGCATCTAGTTTAGGAGACTATGATCAAGTAACATTCCTCAAAATTTTGGATAAATTTTGTAATAAATCAATATTCTGTACTCTCATTTCTTGCGACCATGAGAGTCTTCGTGCAAGTGCGGACTCAATGCGTTCACTGCTAAAATAGGAGCAATAGCCTTGTCATTGAGATAGGTAAGGGAACACCGAATGACTAAATGGTTACTAAATTACAACCTGTCGGTTAACTTAGCTCCCTTACAAGCTTTTAGAATCGCCCTCACTGCTAGGCGTACGAAACGTGGTTACACTATAAAATAGTCCCTAAAAGTTTCCGAGCGTTGCGGAAGGCATCTAGTTTAGGAGGCTGTGAATAAATAACATTCCTCAAAATTTTTTATGATAAATTTGTGATAAAATTTTTGATAAATGAATATTTTTTATTCGCATTTCTTGCGACCATGATAGTCTCTGTGCAAGTGCGGACTTAATGCATTCACTGCTAAAATAGAAGCAATAGCCTTCTCATTGAGATAATATAAGCAGTAAGGGAACACCGAATGACTGAATGGTTACTAAATCACAAACTGTCGGTTAACTTGGCCCCCTTCCAGGCTTTTGGAATCGTCCTCACTGCTAGGCTTAGGAAACTTGGTTACACTATAAAATAGTCCCTAAATTTCACAGTACTCATTAAAGCGCTTTAGACGTTAGGCCACGCAAAGGATTAATCGAAAGGAGATTTTAAATTTCTCGAAATTTAAAATTTATTATTTTATGCAATATTGGTATAGTTTCCTAAAGATTTTACAATCTAAAGTTTACAAATATTTAATATGTATATTCGCAGTTACCTTACATTTATTAGATCGAATGCTGCATGTTAAAGTTGAACGAATGACTTTGAAAAATGCCTCGTTCTGAATGTATGGTATATATATATGAATAGTGATATCTGTATATTTTGTCAGAATTACTTACTTTTATAATTTATTTACGAGCATTTTTAACACTGCTTTCTTTTTTTTTTTTAATATCAGCAATTTTAAAGAATGTTTTTCTTCTAATTTAGTGGTTGTTACAATTTGGTGAGGAATATTCGACTAAACATCTGGTGCAAGAAGAAAGCGCGGCCTAAAATGTTCCGTAATAAATTATAAAATTTGACGACTCTGATTTTCGCCACTGACAGCTATGAATTTCATCTTACAAAATTACTGATAATTAGCAAAAGCAATAAGCATTTTAAGTACAGAATCGGGTTTTAGCTTAAGCTTTGCTTCAATAATTCCTTTGCTTTGAATGTTTCTTATATAATCGTTAGAAATTCTTTTTCGATTTTGTAATTTGTAACATCTAGATATTTTCTTAAAAATATAGATTCTTTTTAATTGAGATTTCAACTTCCCATATAGCATATAATCTATCTTCCTCTTTCTCCATATGAAATGTTTATGCTATCATTACCATGCGCAGTCTTTTACCCGACAATTTTCACTGCTTATTTTACTTAAGTATCTCATAATTTACTTTTCATAATCAGTTACTATGTCTGGCAAGAATCAGAATTCATTGAAACTTATATGCATACTTGCCAACCATCTCATTATGAACCGTACAATTTTTCGTACCCGTCTTTTTTTTTCAAACCATTCATTTTTTAGAGTAATTTTATTCTTATTTAATCGTAACAACATTTGGAGAGAATTACTCTAAGAATAAAGTGGTGTGGAAAAAGGGGGGTTAACAATTGTACGATTACTAATGAGATGGTTGGCAAGTATGTACATACTTGCCAACCACCTCATTAATAACCGTACAATTGTTAACGCCCCTGAAAATACGCCCCTTTTCTTACACCACTATATTTTTAGAGTTATTCTCTCCAAATGTTGTTACGATTAAATAAGACTAAAATTACTCTAAAAAATTATTGGTGTGAAAAAAAAGGCGGGTACAAAAAATTGTACGGTTCATAATGGGATGGTTGGCAAGTATGTATGTATATGCGTTATTTAGGTTGTTTGGTTCAGGGATGGAATACGGTCGCAGAATTCATAACACTATCAATGTACGAAAATTTTCGACTTCTTATATCATCGTTATTATAGCTAGAGAAATAACTTAAACGAATACCGGTATGAATTCTGCTCCCGTGTTCCATCCCTGTTGGTTTCACTATGGAATGCAAGCAGAGTTCCACACTTTTATAATTTATTCACGAGCTTTTTTAGCCCCGCCTATTTTTCATACCGGAAATTTTAAAAAATAATTTTCTTCTTATTTTATCGTTGTCATATATTCAAGAGAAATAATCTACAAAATTTCTGGTGCGAAAATAAGGCAGGGCTAAAAATACATGTGAATAAATTATAACAGTTCGGAGCTCTGAATGAAAGAAACATAGTTTTTGAACAGTAAATCGCAAAATAGCACAAAAACATTACAGTCTTAAGGGGGTGTTTCATTTAAGCATATTTCTACATAATTATACGCGCTAAAAATTATAGAATTATTATACATTTTCAAAATGGAATAAAAGGACACGACTACACAAAAGTATTAAGATAATATTATTATTCACACATTCTATATATTATATTTGATTATATATATTATATACATTCACCATATGTATTACATACATTATATATATTATATTTCACACATATTATATATATACAGAGCGGCCAACCTAATCCGGCAAATTGTTTGTACCGCCCTTTTTTCTACACCAATATATTTTTAGAGTATTTGTTTTCTTAATTCATCGTAAAAATATTTGAAGAGAATTACTCTAAAAATTAATTGGTGTAGAAAAAGGGGCGGTACTAACAATTTGCCGGATAATGTTGGCAGCTCTTTCTCTCTCTCTCTCTCTCTCTATATATATATATATATATATATATGCAGAGATGCCAGAAAAATCCGCCAGATATAGCACCACTGTTAGGTGTAAGTATTATAATCTTGAATTCATGATAATGGAAGCATTGTATTAAAGGTGATGGGATGTATACATGATAGTTGATTATTGTTGGAGCGTCGAGCAAGAAAGTCCATAAGCAAAGTTGGCAACTGGGCGATAAAACTTGCCAAAATTTATAAACTCTTAGATCTATGACAATGATATACCTGTCATTATTCTAATTAATATTTCGTCTTAATGTTAGTACTACTTTTTTTTCGGTCTTTTTTTAGAGTATTTTCCTCTTTTTTTCATTGTAATTATATTAGGCGAGAATTAGTCCAAAAATAAACTGTTGTAGAAAAAGGGCAGTACTGAAAATACTAAGGAATATTAATTAGAATGATGGCAAGATATGTATAGTTATCAACTTGCATTTTTTTGCCACCGAAATATTTTAATAAAATTTGGTTTTGTACTTTATCATACAAATCCGTTACGGTTTGCAGATTAAATAAAATAGAAATTTCTATTAAATATTTCCAGTAGCAGAAAAGTGCTAAGATGGCAAGTATGAGGGTATTCAATGAAATTGTTGTTCCCAAGTGTAATAGAATGAAAAACAGACTGGTGTCCTTTCCTCATGAACCATAGCCTATCCTTATATGTCCGGCACACGATTGTTGCCCATCACTAGGCACGCAGATCCCAAATTAATCCTGCTTGATGTGTTGAAGGAAGACAGAGTTGGCTCTTTTATAAGAAGGTAGCTTTTACAAAATGATTTTAGAAGTAAAGAGTATTCTAACATGTCTGATTGACAAAGAATTTTTTTTTTTTTTCTTTGCTGTAAATTAAAACAATAAACATCTTCTGATTTTGTTCTCCAGATGTATGTGTTTTGAGATGCCTCTTTAAGGTATGACTCAGTATTGCTAGACTTTCGGCTACATTTTTTTATTATTAATATTCGATTTTCATTAATAATTCTTCGATTGGATTTGTGTATTATGTAATCAAACAACTGTTCTGAAAATTACTCGTGACTGTTAAACAAAAAAGTCGCAAATTCTAGCAACACTGGTATGCCGACAATTATTTAATTATTTAAATATTGCAGCACGTAAATTCAAACAGCAAATACAGATATATCCACGTATAATGGAACAGTTAATTAATAATTTATCTTGCGATAAATATATGTATAGATCAGGACTGCCAACCATCTCATTAATAAGCGTAGACTTGTTAACGGCCCTTGAAAATACGCCCCTTTTCCCAAACCACTTTATATTTAGAGCAGTTCTCTCCAAATAGTGTTACGATTAAATAAGAATGAAATTACTCTAAAAAATGACTGGTGTACAAAAAAAGGCGGTGACTAAAAGTACTACGCTTCATAATGAGATGGTTGGCAAGCATGATAGATTCTTTTACAGAATTTTTTTTTTCTCATTTTTATAAAATACCTTTGCTATTTAATAGAATAGTAATTTGTTATTAGAAAAAAAATATATTGTGTTAGGCAAACGCTAAATCACATAAGTCCTAGATTAAGTATAAAGAAAATTCTCTACAAAACCTTCTATAATGGAAAGTATACATTTTTCTACAAGACATTTGCTGAATTAAATAGGAAAAGTAACATTATCTGATTCTGTTAGAATCTATTTATTCAACATGTAAATAAATGAAAATGTGTTCTCGATTTAGATAACTGAATTTTTTTTTTTTTTTTTTGTTTATTTGTAACTTTAATTTTATTGACTAGAATTTTTTTTATCTCATATTCAATAAAAGCTGCTGTAGAAAATAGTAAAACCTTCTGTAGATATTGCTATTGCCAAAAAAGCGTAAACATTGTACAATAAAAATTTTGTGCATTAAAATAATAGTTAAACAATCAATTATATGAAATATCAGCGATCTAAATTAGTATTATTTCAACTTTTAAGTTAAAATATTAGCGTTTTTCCCAAAATCATGTCTCGAGGAAACCAATTTGAGTACTATAAGCTGGCATTAAATTCAGAAACATCCCCATTTATTCCACGAGAAGTAGAGTTCCTAACTTTTATAATTTATTCACGAGCATTTTTAGCGCCGCCTCTTTGTCATACCGGAAATTTTGAAAAAATGATTTTCTTCTTATTTAATCGTTTTCACATATTAAAAAGAAATAAGCTACAAAATTTCTGGTGAAAAAAAAAAAAAAAAGCGGGGCTAAAAATGCTCGTGAATAAATTCTAAAAACTGGGAATGCTGACTCAAAAATAACGAAATATTCATCAACAAAGTAAGTGAAATTACAAAATTATAAATAAAAAAAAGTAGAAAAAATAATAAACTCTACATACAAAAACAAAAAAAGGTTTGATTATAACTAACACACACACACAAAATAACCTATTACCACAGAATGTATGATTGTATTGCAAAAATCAAATATTTCTCCATCCCATCCAAGACACGATAAGAAAGAAAAAAAAAAAGCTAGAAAAATTTGAATAATATTTAAAATTCTAAATTGAATTTTCTTTTTTTGGCTGATCTTATTGCAGTGTAGAGATATATTTATTTCGTAATTGTTCAAGAAATAAATTTATACTATTTGATTAACTATATTTATGTTCATATTGTATTTAAAAAATATAAACAGTTATATATAAATATATTCACACCAGTAAGCATTTACCAAATTTATTTTATATGTTATTTTGAAATCTGTATGAGTATGGAAAACTGTCTTAGACTGTCCTTCATGTTGTCAAACTGCTTCAGGTTTGAAATTTGTTGAAATTATTCCAGCGTGCCGTAACCATGTATTTGTACCTTCATGGCCTGTATGCAAAGCTTTACAGAGTAAGCTCGTTCACATGTTAAAAAATGTCTCAAAGTATACTCGACGTTAGTGCTTCTCCTCATGCAGTGGCTGCGGTACCCAAATAAAAGCTGTGAAAAACCCGCCCCTATTGTGCTTTCTTTAAAAATGTTATCTCTTATGGTTTTAATATAAACAAGAATTAATTCTAGCCCTAAATGAACATTATAGATGTAATTATTAGCGTACATTTGACTTTAAATACAAAATATGTTAGATGTTAGCTAATAAATAATCACATTATTATTAGTTAACATCTAACATATTTTGTATTTAAAGTCAAATGTACGCTAATAACTTCAAGTAAATAATCACATCTATAGTGTTCACTTAGAGCTAGAATTAATTAGTGTAAAATATAATTTTTTAAATCGATCTGCAAATGTTGTAAATTGTATTGTAAATACGAAAAAATTCATGTATTAGTAATTTAAGAATAAAATGTTAATGTGTGCAAATTTCAAGATTAAAATTTTGGTAAAAAAAATTTAAATTGTGGAAAAGAAATCGCTTATAAAAGATGACTTTATCATTATCTCTTTTATTAAAAAAAGCATTATGTCATGTTCCATAAAATCAATCATACGCAGACGAAACCATTCGCAAAAATTTTATCTTCTAAACAAAATATATTTCTAATCGCTTTATAACCAAATCTATAACTAAAATAACATTTAGGAATGATAAAATGACATTTAGGAATGAACAAATATAATAAAAACTAACTTTTTCTATCCTCATAACAAATCAAACAACCGAATTCAAAATTCCATAGACTATCTCTTGATCTGTAATGAATGAAAATTCAAGAGATTAGGATTTCAATAATTTTAAAAATTGTAAGAAGTATTAAAAAATAATTTTTAATAATTGATTTAAAATATATTACTTATCTTAAGATACGGGATAACATGCGAAATATGAATATTCTAAAAATGCATGAATTTTTTCGTTCAGATGTGATTCGTTCAAATATTTAAATTTTAAATATGGAGCATCACGCGACTAAACAAATTATATTCGAGCATATGCAGTTTCAGCCAGAGTAGTTCAGGTACCTCCAACACGAGATGGCTTTGTCATCGATCAGTGACGTAACTATGACGTAACCATGACGCAACCATGACATAGTACGCTACCCATTGCTCCTTTGTAGTGAACTACTTTGTAAAGCTTTGCCTGTATGTAACAAACATCTACGTCTTGATCAGCAACTTGTTACTTCCAACTATTGCGCATCTAATCCTGCGCAGACAGTCGGCAAGTGATACTCCCCGTCCCCGCTCTAAGTGAAAGACTGCAAATTTTTCTCCCCTACTGTCCGTTGCTTGTTTCGTTTTCGTAGGAAGTCTATTTAAATGAAGGCGCGTTGCTTGCTTTCTGCCTGTTTAAGTTTAAAGGGTTTTTGAACAGAGATTAAAAAAGAAAAACTATATACATATATCCATATGTAAATTTCTTCTTTGGCAAAAGTTTTCTGTTTCATCATAATATAGATACATTTATTTATAGTGTGAAATAAATTTAAAAATTCGATGATGGTGGATTTAAAACATGTTTATTATTTAAGAAGATAAATATTGCTTATTATTTACTTTTTAATTGCTACATAAGTTATTTATTTTATTGTAAAATTTTTGTATAGCTCTTAGCATACCTGCAACATACTAATTAATATTCCGTAGTATTGTTAGCTCCGTCTTCTTTTTCGCACCAGTATTTTTTTAGAGTATTTTTCTTCATATGCAGTTATAATTGCATTTGGAGAATATTTCTCTAAAGGTTTTCTGGTGTGTAAAAAAAGGGCGGGACTAACAACATTACGGAATATTAATTATGATGTTCGCAAGTATGTTTTTAGGATGCAAATTGCATAGAATATATATGTAAATGTAAAAGTGTAATAGAATCGAAGAAACGTGGATTATATATGTCATATATCACATTTTAAATTTATTGGTGACAGTTAAATAAAAATAGTCTCGCAATATGTACCAGGTGGCGCTGTCTACCACTTCAACTGTTACCAAGTTTCCGAGCCACGAGACAGTCATCTAATTTAGGGGGCTATGTGCAGAGATTCTTTTACAGAATTTTCTTCTTTTGCGATTTATTATTAGAAAAAAAAAAATATGTTAGGCAAACGTAACAATCACATAATTTCTAGATGAAGTATAAATAAAATACTCTAGAAAACCTTCTTTAATGCAAATTATACATTTTTCTACAAGACATATGTTGAATTAAATAGAAAAAGTATCATTATCCGATTGTGTTAGAATCTATTTATTCAACATGTAAATAAATAAAAATGTGTTCTCGATTTAGGTAACTGAATTTTTTTTTTTTTTTTTTTGTTTATTTGTAACATTAATTTTATTGACTAGAATTTTTTATCTCATATTCAGTAAAAGCTGCTGTACAAAATAATATAGCCTTCTGTAGGTATTACTATTGACCAAAAGCGTAAACATTGTCAAAGAGCAACTTTGTGCATTAAAATAAGAGTTAAACAATCAATTATATGAATTATCAGCGAACTAAATTAGTATTATTTTAATTTTTAAGTTAAAATATTAGCGTTTTCCCCAAAATCATGCCTTGTGTATTATAAGCTGGCATTAAAACCAGAAACACCCCCCATTATTCCACGAGAAGCAGAGTTCCCAACTTTATAATTTATTGATGAGCATTTTCAGCCCCGCCTCTTTTTCATACCGGAAATTTTGAAAAATGATTTTCTTCTTATTTAATTTTTTGTCACATATTAAAGAGAAATAATCTACAAAATTTCTGAGGCGATTAGAAGGCGGGGCTAAAAATGGTCGTAAATAAATTATAAAAGTTGAGATAAGTAGAAGAGCGTGGGGCAGGTTGTACCAGTTTTTGGAAAAATAAGTATATTTTGAAATGTATTTACGTTTTCCTGTTTATAATTGCTGTTTTTCATAGCATGTATATTCATCTACCATATTCATACGAAAAACTTTCGTTAATATTGCTAATTTTAGCACAAAAAAATATTTTTTTTTTCAAAATTATTTGCCTGCTACAATTTGCTCCGGATTTGAGGCAAATTGTAACACACGTAGGGCAAATTGTAACGGATACAAAGGGAACCCTAACAATAAAAACGCCAATGTTTCAAAATTTTTTTTTTATCAATCACTTATTAATTTAATAAAAAAGGCAATTAATAACTAATATTAAATTATACCCTTCTTGGTATAGTATTAATGAATTATATCAAATGGATTATAGTCAATTAAAGATAAAATTAAAGATAAAATCAACATAGAAGTCTATCTTAGCCAAAGTTTAAATTAATTCAAGCAAATGATATTTTGTTCCCTCTCATGCATTTAATGTGTGCACACATTTTGAAAATGCATTATACCCATTCTTATGCCACAGAGAGCGTTTAGCAGAGCCCGAATTCTCCGCCCTATTTTCAGGACAATCTCATTGATAAGTAGTTTCTGCTTTTTTTCTACCACTATTTTTATGCAATATTCTCTAATTAGCGATTAAATCGTGATTCTAGTTCGTGGTTAAATAATCACGTTACTATAATAATAATAATTTAAAAAAAAAAAAAAAAAAAAAAACTATTTCTGTATAAATATAGTATTGGCAAAGAAAGGAAAAAATTTTCATTTCTGAAAGTTTCCTGAAAATGGGCGGAGACTTCGAGCTCTGACTGTAGGCATCTCCACAAGGCACTCCTCTAACATGTTACAACTTTCCCCATTGTATGATTTTGGACATTTTGTTTATTTATAAAAATATGTAACGATTTATTCAAAAAATTAAACATTCATTTTATAACTCAACACATAGACTAAAAAATAGCTATATACATTTCGTTAAAGTATAAATTAACATACCTTTAATGAAAATTTACGAAATATTTTTTTTCCCCACTAACTAGCTAAGTTGAAGCACGTGTACAGAACCTCTCATTAACCATTCTTGTGGAGCACCCATTGTGCTTACATTATAAACCGCGTCATAAGAATTATGTTTATAAAAATATTTAATCACAAATGTTACAAACGATTTTGCAAATTGCGTGTTACTTCTTACCCGGTGAAAACTAACCCCACGCTCCCCTACACAGAAATAACGAAATATTCATCAACAAAGTAAGTGAAAATACAAAATTATAAATAAAGAAAAGTAGAAAAAATAATAAATTCTACATACAAAAATGAAAAAAAAAAAGTTTGATTATAACTAACACACACACAGAATAACTTATTACCACAGAATGTATGATTGTAGTGCAAAAATCAAATATTTCTCCCTCCCATCCAAGACACGATAAGAAAGAATAAAAAGCTACAGAAATTTGAATAATATTTAAAATTTTAAATTGATTTTTTTTTTTTTTTTTTTTTTTTTTGGCTAATCTGAATGCAGTGTAGAGATATAGTTATTTCAAAATTGTCCAAGAAATAAATTTATACTATTTAATTAACTATATTATGTTCATATTGTATCATAGATGCCAATCTCTTAATTTATTCCGGAGCATTTTTAGTTCCGCATTTATTCCATACCACTTATTTTTTAAAAACATTTTTTTCTTATTTTCTGGAAGTTATATATTGGAGAAAACATTTCTATAAATAAAGTGGTGCGAAATAAAGGCGGGACTAAAAGTACTCAGGAATAAATTAAAATGTTGGCATCTACGTTATATTTCATATATATATATATATATATACTGTCACCAGTAAGCATTTACGAAATTTATTTTATATGTAATTTTGAAATCTTTCTCCGTCAACTGGAGTAGTATCGAATAGGTATTCTTCTTGATGTCAAACTGATTCGGGTTTGAAATTCGTTGAAAATATTCCAGTGTGCTGTTGTGAAGTGTATTTATAGTCGAAAGGACAAAAAAAGAAAAAGGAAAACGCAACACTCGATGTAAACTTCGTTGCTGATCAATCCACAAAAATGTAATAGGTATCATTCGACTCGAAATTGTCAGTATTTTTAGAAAATGAAGTGAAATTTTGAATTGGGTGTCGTGTACAAATTTAAACGTGCACCAACTTTCATTTTTTTTTTTTCCAATGGTAATACCCTATTTTTATTTTATATCGGAATTCCTGGAGTCGCGACGATGCGTAAAATTATATTGGTTGTATATTTTACTTACTTTTCATAGTATTATAAATATTCAAAGTTTGAAGGTGCTAATGTTAAATTCATAATTCAAACTTTTATTAATATCTTCACAAAAATTAATTTGATTGATATAATATATCTTGGAATTGTAAGGTGCGGAACTCAAAAATGAAGCTAATTTAGGGTAACATTATTTATTATTTGCATTTAAAGTTACACACTAAATATACAACACATAAATTGAACTATTTACAGGGGTAAGTTAAAGGGGATTTGATGAAATAATGGTAATATAGAGTCCCACACCCAACATGATGTGTTATCTTATGGTCGTGAGCCATTTCGGCTAACATCGACCACACGTTGCATGCACTTTCTTCTCTGGAAACTGCTGGAATAAGAACGTTCTCTCTTTGGGTCTCCCAGCCTAACGGGTCGCTAGGGGGCGCTGAGGTTTCGTAGCATAGGCGCGCTACAATCTCCCCCTCTGGCTCTGACGACGACTCGGCGAGGAGCCAGGAAGTTGTTTTTTTGGTCTACCTCTTTTTCTTATGGGTACCATAGGAGAATTAGTACATGTTACATTTTGAAATGGAGTTAGAGCTGACACATGGTAGACTCCTAGAGGTTCAATAGGCTTCTCAGAGGTGGCTATTTCGAAGCTATTTGGTGATTTTTGTGATCTTATAACATAAGGTCCATCTTGTCGTGGCATAATCTTTGCAGTCTTAGCTTGGTTGGCGTTGCTTAATGGGTGAAGTTTTACCCAGACCAAATCACCTGGTTTGTATTTTGGACTTTTTCTACGTGATTTATCAGCATACTCTTTTCGACGATCTTGATTTTTCTCGATCTTTTCTTTAATTTGTGACTTATATTTTTCAAAACGTTTCAAATAAGGTGTGATTTCTGGTACAAAATTGTCGTTTTGAATTACAGAACGAAAATCAGTAGTGACGTCATCTACTGTTCTGAGTTCTCTAGCAAAACTTAGGTATGCTGGTGTGTGACCTGTAGTTTCACATTTTGCAGTATTCATTGCAAATCGAATAGCTGGTAACTGTTCAGTCCAGGAAGAATGGTTGTTACCAACCATCATTGCTAAACGAGGTTTTAAGTCTCTGTTTTTTCTTTCAACAGGATTCGCTTGTGCGTGGTACACAGGAATAAGACTTTGACTGATATTTAAAACATAGTTGCATGACTGCACTATGTTTTAAACTTAGTGCAGTCGTGCAACTATGTTGCACACTGTTGCATGACTGCACTAACAAACTGAGGACCATTGTCACTTATTAGACGACGACGTAACCCATATCTTAGAAATACTTCATTTAGAAGGGTTAAGGCACATTCTTTAGCAGTCGCTTGTTTTAATGGGAATAAATCTACCCATTTTGTAGTACAGTCTTCAACTATGAAGATCCACTTCATACCTTCACTTGCTTTTGGTAAGGGTCCGAAAAGATCAATTGCAATAGATTCAAAACGTTGAGCTGGAACAGGTGTTCGCAGCAAACCAGCAGGTTTCTGGTTGGAGGCTTTATATCTGATGCACTCTGCTCAACTCTTTACATAATCAGTGATGTATTTTCTCATACCAGTCTAATAATATCTTGAGGATATTCTGGAAAAAGTTCCATTAGCTCCATAATGGGCAGCTGTGGGAGCATCATGATGCAACTTGAGTACCATTTCTCTTTCATGGGAAGGAACGACTAACTGGGCTTCCTCCATTTTAGAGTGTGGAGAATAGCTGTAAAGTACACCTTGGTTCATGACGTAACCTCGTTCCGTCCAATTTGCGAAATCTACTCCTTGGTTGACATCTTCAAAACAGTCTATAATTTTCTTCAGTTCTGGATCTTTTAGCTGTTCTGACCTGAGGTCACTGGCAGTTCTTGTTGGGACATCAAGAACGATGGTCTGTAAGTCGCAAGAGGTTTCTTCTTCACAGGTTGGGCGAGAAAGCATGTCTTCAATAACATTTGCTTTTACAGGGACGTATTGCACTTTTAGGTTGAAAGACTGTATTTCCAATGCCCGTCGAGCAAGTCGGCCTGTTGGAGATTTGAGAGTGAGCAGCCATCTCAAAGGTTGGTGGTCGGATGCCACAGTTATTTCAGAGTTTTCTATGTAGCCTCGGAATTTCTTCAAGGCCCAAACAACAGCAAGGGCTTCTCTTTCCGTTGTAGAGTAGTTGCGTTCAGCTTGGGTAAGCAAACGACTGGCATATTCTATAGGATGGTCCTCTGAATCGTTTCCTTGTAGTAGGACAGCTCCAATAGCATACTGACTTGCATCTGTACGAATGATATATGGTTTTGTACCATCAGCCTGTTTAAACACTGGGGGAGTGATGAGGCAGTTCTTTAACAATTCAAATGCTTTTTGCTGGTTATATCCCCAATTCCATGGGACTTTCTTTTTTGTGAGTTCACTTAATGGTCTTGACACATCAGCAAAATTTTGAATATATCTTCTAAACCATGAACATGTCTGGAGGAAAGACTGGACTTCTTTCACATTCTTGGGAGGCGGAATTTTCTGGATAGAAGAAACCTTTTCTGGATCAACTTCAATACCATTTTGTGTGATCCAAAATCCCAAATATTTCACTTTAGGAGATACAAAGTGACACTTTTCTCTGTTTGCTGTAAGCTTAAAAAGTAAGAGTCTTTCAAAAATTGCTTGTAGATCTGAGAGATGCTTTTCAAAAGATTCAGACAACACGATGATATCATCAAGATACGTTAGGGTAGGTATATCTTCAAGACAATTGCGGAAATGGTCAATTAAACGCTGGAAAGTTGCTGGTGCGTTTTTCAAACCAAAAGGCATACGAAGAAAACGGTATGTTCCGAAGGTGCAAACAAAGTCTGTTTTGTCTTGGTCTTCAGGGTGGACCTTCACTTGATGATAACCTGCACGAAGATCGATAGTTGACATGTAGGAAGTTTGTTTTGCTTCATGGAGTAAGTCATCCATTCGGGGCAATGGATAAGTATATGCAAGTGTAATGTTGTTTAATTTTCTGTAATCAATACAAAGGCGAAAACTTCCATTAGGCTTAGGGATTAGAACGACTGGAGAAGCATAAGGTGATTCGCATTCTTCAATGATATTTTCCTTTAACAGTTTATCTATTTCCTGTCGTAAAATTTCTTTCTTTTTAGGATTCATGCGATATGGTGGCATGGACACTGGGAGGTGGTTTCCAGTTTTTATTCGATGTTCTATAACTGGGGCAGGTTCTCCCCCTGGTTGAAAGCATTTTTCATATTTTTGGAGAAGGGATTTCAATTGTGACTGTTGTTGGAATGTCAAATGTTGACCTTCATCTTCACGAAGTCCACATGAATGTGACTCATCAGCATGTACTGCCAATAGACTATTGATGTTAGGTGGTACTTCAATAAAATTAAATTTTTCCTGAGGATTGTCATCAAAAAACCACAGACGTTTTTGGAGATTTAGAACTACTCCTGCTTTACTTAGAAAATCCACACCAAGAAGTGTACGGTTATTTCTGGCATGTTTGAGGACTAACAGTTCGATTGGAAAAACTTTTCCTTGAATTTGTATGTCAACAAAAGTTGTGAGGATTTCTGTTGGTTGACTGCGGCCATCAGCAAGCGTCATTTTCAGGACTTTATCTTCAAATGTATGGCCATTTTCTTGGAGAAGGCGATATAATTTTTCACCAGCCACAGAGTGTGTAGCACCAGTATCAGCACACACTGCTGCTCTTTGGTTACAGATGAACACTTCTAGTAAATTATTTGGGTGATCTTCTGATGAGAAACTGTAAAAGTTCAAATTGTTGAAACTGGATGTTATGACATCAGCTTTAGGCATGGATGGGTTACAGGAACGGCATTTTGATTTAATTACATTAGGAGCTCCACAACCATAACAGGATACAGGGTTTGTTCTACCTCGTAAAGTGTCAGAATTTTTATCTTGAGCTGTCATTGTGAATGGGATCCCGCCTACTTTGACTGGGGACCCCGGAATCCCGCCTACTTTGATTGGGGACTCCTGGCAGAGGGTATTGATGAAAGTCATAATTTTGGGAATAAATTTTCTTTCGAGTGTAGTTATATTTCTGTTCCGTCTGTTTTGGATAAAACTTTTTGTTTGCATCAGTGCTTGTCATCTTGATTTCTTTCTTACGTAGACGAAGATTGTCGTAAGTATCAAGCTTTTGTACAAGTTGTCCAGGTGTTACCCATTCATTCCAAATGTCTAAAAAATGTTCCTTGACATCTGGAGGGTCACGTTTCTTCAGTTGGTCAACTAAGATTAAATCTTTTAATGCTTGGAAATCATTAATGTTGAGCTCAGTGATCCATCCTTCAAAATAACTCTGTAGTTCAAAATGAAAATCTTTCCATGTTTTTTCAGGCGATTTTCTATGCGTGGCGAAAAGATTTCGATATTTATCACCACTTAATTTAAATCTTTGTAAAAGTATGCATTTAACATGGTCAAAATCTTGGGCTTTTTCTTCAGGTTCTCTTGCGATGAGCTGGGCAACATCACTAGGAAGAACTCCAAGTAGGTAAGCTACCCAGTTTGTTTTTTCAATTTTCAAAAATTTTACTTGTCTTTCAAATAGGTTTATGAACAGATAGAAATCATCTTCCTTGGGGTTGAAGTTTGGAAGTAATTTTTTTACTTGAAAAGGTTGGGTGGGACATGGCATAGACTGAGCCTCAGCAGGTGGTGGTGCAATTTTATTTTCTTCTATCTGGAGTCTAAGTTTTTCCAATTCGAACGCTTTTCGTTGTTCGAGTTCATCATTTTCACGTGCTAATTTTTCTTCTAATTCAGCCTTGTCACGAGCATGCTTTATCTGCTCTTCATTTTGTAATCTTTCTTCGATGAGATTGGTAAGGCAATGCCTAACAAAACTTCATCATAATTTTTAGATTTAATAATTAAATCTTTAATTTCGTATAATTTGGCATCAGAAGTTACTGCAATGCCGATTTCTTGGCACAAATTAAGGAGATCGATTTTCCTACCCTTGCCTAGGAAAGCCATTTTTGTTTGCTTTCCAAAATTTTGTTTAAAAAAAAAAATAATAATAATAATAATAATAACTAAATATTTATGTCAGAGTTCAATTAAAGTTTTAGAATAAAAATTTTTAGAATTAATCAATCAAAGTAAATAGTATATCTTTATTATACTTATAATTAAAAAAAAAATTTTTGTTGATAAAGAAAAAAATTTCCTTTTATTCAGTTACTTATTTTAACGTTGATGAACTCTGAAAATAGTTTAAAAAATTTAATGAATAATTACCAAATGTAATTATAAAATCTATAAAATAGAACAGATAACTTTAAAATTTAATCTATCTTTATCAAATGTCATTAAAGGATTGAATGATTTATTGAAAAGAAAGTAAGCAAAGCAAATTTTGCATAAAACAAAACTAAACAAATATATATTTGTAAATACTGCTGATATAAGAAAGAAAAAAAAAATTGTACACGTAAATAACAATTTACTGTTATGTGTGAAACAGAAAACAACCAATTAAAATTAAATATTTACTTTAACCGGATGTTTATATAAATATGCCAATGATTTTAAATAAACAAAATAAAATAAACTAATGGCACATGAATTTATTCATCAAATAAAATAAATCAGCATTATGTTTCAAATAAAAGGAGAGAAAAAAAAAAGGTGGCTTGCTTAAAGCACACACATTCCAAGTAATTATAATATAAAGAGTAACTTATCAAAATATATATATCTCTTTTCGTCTATTTATTTTATTAAACACTCATTTTCTGTAGACAAGTAATAAAATAATAAACAAAACAAATAAATGACTATTTATCTTTTCACTTTATACTCGAAAACAAAAGTAAATAAAAAGAAATCTGCAAAGCAAGATAAAAGAGAAAAAAAAAATCTCTTTCAAGCAATTTTATCAGAATGAGTCATCTATCTATTTAATTATCTCTTCCTTCCAACAAATCACCAGAAGGAAAGAAAAAAAAATATATCAGTTTAAAATAATGTGTCATCACAGGTAATAATAATAAATAAAAAAATTATCTCTCTTCTTCTTTTTGTTTTGGTTTAGAATAGACACAATAAGAGAAAGAATGCAATTAAATATGAAGACATATAGTTTATTCGAATATAAATAAAATATCTTACCTAGTTAAAATAACAAGCATCCGAAAGTGAGTCTGCCTTTACTTTATATTATTATACTAGATTACTGGAAATCTCAATACCGAAGTAATTATAATTAAAACCATAACTTTCAAATTCTCTTAATATTGAAAGAAAAAAAAATTATTCCATAATAGTATATAAATAAATAAACCTGATTCTAAATACATAGGGTAATGTACTACTTTTACTATCAAAATATTGGTATCTATAACCAAAGTTGTTCTGAAATGAATACAATGTTTAAAGAATCTGTTCTCAAATGAAACAAATGTGCACCGTATTCTTAAATGAATAGATTAAAAATTTTCTTCATTATAGCAATACGAAATCGAAATAATTTATAAAGTATAAAATTACGTTTAAAGGATAAAAGTATTAAAGGATAAAATTACGTTCAAGGAAAAAGTTACGTTTTCAAAATAACTGAATTACATTATTTTCAGAACAGGAAAAACAATAACGTATTTACACAGAAACCAAAAGTGAAATAAAATACACTTTTAAATGGCTTAAGAACAAGAAAAGTAATAACGCATTAACATAGAAATCGAAAGTGAAAAATTATAATATGCACTTACCTGTATTATCCTGTGGATGTCCAGCGGAGGCGGACTTTACCTGAGTCCAATGGATGAGGACTTTATCTTTGTCCAGCGGGTGCGGACTTGAAGAAATTTATTTAAAAAATATTTCAATATTTAAAATTTTCACGTGGGCTCCAATTTGTAAGGTGCGGAACTCAAAAATGAAGCTAATTTAGGGTAACATTATTTACTAGTATATCACCCCGTCAAAAATGACGGAATGTGAACGATAAATCTCGAAAACAATGTTTAGATAATGAAGATTACCACGTGATCATTCAAATGTATTTTCAGTTTTTGTTTATAAATCAAATGTGTTTCGATATTTTCTAATTTGCGTTCTGAAATTAAAAAAAAAATTCTACCCGATCAATAAATATGAATGACAATAAAAAAACTGCTGGTTGACAAAAAATATAGGCCCGAAAACACAACAGCAACAACACATCACAGTGTTCCGTTAAGTGCTCTATTTAAAGTCCTCATAATAAGAATAATCTAGTGTGTCACTCACACGACTTTCTCTTACCCTGAAATTTAATGCTATAAGTACAGGTTCGAGATTAAGAGGTAAGATAACGTGTACTGTTATGTAAACCTATGTTAAACAATTCAAATTAGGCTTCGGAAGAGTTTTATATGATAATTAGTTCTGGCCCCCCTCAACCCCCCGCTTCATTAATGCACCTACATTTATATAGAATTTAATTCGGTTATTAAAAAATAATTCAGTTTAAAAAAAATAATTTATTAAAATTATTATTTAAAAAAGTTATCTTGTATGATAATACAGACGATTTCCATATTAGAGAAATAGTATAACACTAAATATCCAAAAACAAGTTGAATTTATTCTCAACATTAAAGTAAAAAAAAAAAAAAAAAAAAAATGTTAAAAATGAAAGAAATCAATAACTTTATTTTAAATTATCGTAGATCGATGGTTCAACCATTCGTTTTAAAGGTATTGGCGAGCTCTTTTGAAAGATACCCATCATGAAAATTTACTCCACACGAGGGAGGGCATCTATCCCAGGAGGGGGGAGGCGAGGCTCCTACATACACAAATTTTTTTTCCCCAGTTTGATATCTCTATTACAAAAATTTGTATTCGTTTCATTTGGTTTAGTGCAGTCTATAGATGTTAAATTCTACTTACCTGCAATTTCCCCCATAGACCTAATGTATTTGAATACTTTTGAATATCCCTGTACACGAACCATTTGCTTCATCTTAACGAAAAGCTTACTGATATATATATATATATACTGACCTATATGATACACATTTAGAATACCGAGTTTGGAATTTCTGCTACTATTTGTTCTTGAGATGTGCTTATAACAGACAGACACAGAGACCAAATGCTAAAAAAGTGATTTTCGTATTCAGGGGACCTCAGAACATGTAAGTATAACAAAAACTCACGTTCGAAAATTTGACCCTAAAACAATACTTTCTCGACCCTATATGGGTAAGAGGAAGTAAATAACGATTCACTTCATTTTACCAAAATACTTTTTTTTAAGACTATCGAAGATCCTGTTTCCAAATACGTAAGCGAAGTGTGACGTCACTGACCGTCCGTGGATGCAAGAAAAGATTCCCTATGTTAATCGTCCATTGTATTTTTTGTAAAAAATTATTAAAAATCGAGGAAAATTATTTTCCGATTTTAATACCCGTATTTGGGTATAGGTGTGATATCGTATCCATGTGTTAGATTGAGTTATTTTGCTGTCAAATTGAAAAAATTTTAAATTTCAAAACTGTGTCATCTTTGGCGTTTTTTGTATTTGACGATTAAAAACATACTACAAAAATATACATATCAGATGTTTATTTTCGTAATATATATTGTACGAAATATTGTTTCATATAATTCATCGCTCTCTTCATATAAGTTATTAAAATGACCATGATTTTTGAAAGGAATGAAATATGTTCGCCAAATAATTTGGCGATATATTTTTTCCGCCAAGGATGACAGATATATTAAATCTATTCCGCTGCAACATATGAGTATCTTATATCAGACACTTTATTTAAACATTTGAAAACAAATTTGACTTCAAATTATGATAGAATATTTATCATTTTCCTTTTAATTAGTATATTAGTTGGATATTTATTGTGTAAATATCATCCTTTGAAATGAAATGTTTATGTTTTCAATCAAATATGGAAGTTTGCTATTTTATTTTTCTAAAGTTTTGAAATTTAAAATTTAAATTTTATCAATTTTACAGAAAAACAACTTAATCTAACGCATGCACACGATAACTAATACATATCTATACTGAAATATGGGAATTAAAATCGGGAAATAATTTTCCTCAATTTTTAATAATTTTTTACAAAAAATCCAATGGGCGATTAACATAGGAAATCTTTTTCTTGCATCCACTGACGCCCAGTGACGTCATCACTTTGCTTGCGTATTTTCTAACTAACTATCTAATAATTACATACACTCCATGCTAACCCAAATTCACCTCTACTCTATACTCCCAACCAGCTATCTCACCCACAACATAAATATCCAGGATCCAGCTAGGGACTTTCTCATTCTCAACCGAACATTTTATCTTGACTCGACATTATCACCTTAGACTAACCCTACTTTCAATACTCATTTCAACTGGTGACTTTTACTTGCCCAACCAAACATTCTATCCCAACTATAACTTTACATTAATTTCAAAACTAAAATCAACTGGCGACATTTACGTACTGAACTCGACGCCAATCATACCTTACAATGTAAACAAATAATGAAGCTAGATAAAAATATTTAAAGACTTTAATATGTTTTTACAAATATATTTTAAGATTTTTAAGGCTTTAATATGTTTTAGAAATATTTTAAGCGATTTTTTTTTAATGAAACAGTCAAAGAGTCGTTCATTCGCAATTAAAGAGTTGTCCATTTGGAATTTGTATTTTCTGAATGGCAACAAATTATGTTTGTTTTTATTTGGCATTGCGTTGTTTATAATCATGAAGTTACATAATTCTATTTATAGGTTCATGTTTATAATAGCCAGTGATCCGTTATATTTAATTAAACATTTAAACATTACAATAGAATAGTTTTTCAAGGTTTTAGAGGGAATAAATAACAATATGTACGATACAAAACATGTATGAAAATGATATGTATGTTTTCGTAAGTTGAATTGAACAAACGGGGAGAAAAAAATGGCTGCCAAAAGTCTCTGTTTTGAAGCGGTGTAAACCGGAATCGTGAATGACAGATGAGGGTCATTATATATATTAATTATTTACATTTAAAGTTACACACTAAATATACAACACATAAATTGAACTATTTACAGGGGTAAGTTAAAGGGGATTTGATGAAATAATGGTAATATAGAGTCCCACACCCAACATGATGTGTTATCTTATGGTCGTGAGCCATTTCGGCTAACATCGACCACACGTTGCATGCACTTCCTTCTCTGGAAACTGCTGGAATCAGAACGTTCTCTCTTTGGGTCTCCCAGCCAAACGGGTCGCTAGGGGGCGCTGAGGTTTCGTATAATAGGCGCGCTACAGAATTATGTTAATTTTCACTTGTTAAAATTTGGAATTATCTCATTTTATTAGCAAAGTTTATACTTTTAAAGATTCCTGAAGAATAAAAAATGTGGTGAGTTGTTATAAGTTGCCACAATATTTTATTCAATAGCCACGTGTTGAGTGAGTATTTTCAGATCTGTTGTATAGAGTTAAAACTTCTTGAAGATTAATACCCAACCAGTAGCTGGTCGATTCTGTGCTGAAAGATGGTAAACGGGAAATGTCTTGTTCAATCCTAGGTTCGCGCTTATCGACATAGCCGTTTGGAGTTTATCAGGGCATAGCCTCCTTTTCTAGATGCCTGTCACGTAGCTCGGAAACTACGCAACAGTTGAAGCGGTAGACAGCGCCACCTAGTACAGATTATAGGACTTTTTTATTCAACTGTCCCCAATAATTTAAAGAAGTGATATATGATATATATAATCGAGAATTCTTGAATTCCATCCGCCTTTTATGTATATCGTATCCCACTTTTAAAAAATTTTGGTGGCTGTTGAATAAAAAAGTCGCACAATCTGTACCAGGTGGCGCTGTCTACCGCCTGAACTGTTGCCTAGTTTCCGAGCTACGCGACAGGCATCTAGTTAAGGAGGCTATGATCAGGGTTTCCTCCGAAATTCGCATAAATACGGATTAGGATCCTTAGAAAGACTCTCACGGAGACCTCACCACAGCAGGCCTAGGATCTTTTTTGAAGTCAATCGGGATTAACCGACTCCCTCCCCCCAGAAATCCCAACAAAGTTCTAACATTAATGACCTTTTTAAATTATTAAAAGAAATTATTAATACAGCTTTTAATTATATATTTTTCATTTTCAGGTTACAGAAAAACCGGCGACAGACTCTGAAAATTACAGTGGAAACGAAATATTGATGTGGGATCAAAGACTTAATGAAATAAATTAATGAATCAGTTAAGTTCTTCAATAGTAAAATGTACGAATGACCACCCAACACTTCAACTATATAACCTAATTTCTAAAGCCTTGGTTGACAGAGATGAGAGTTAAAGTTATTTTCAAGCATTAATTAATGACATAACTAATTACTTATCTATTGCTTAATTGTATTTTTTACTTTTTATTTGTTTATTTTTTCCATAGTTTAATAATTTGTGAAAAAGCTTTATAACGATATTTTTCTTTTAATGCACAGGGAAAATATCTTGCTATTATAAGATCGTAAAGCATCTTTTTTCAATAGAAATTTTGAAAGTTCTGGAATCTCATGTACTTAATATTGACTTTAAAAGTATAAACTTTTATTTTACATATTTAATTTTGATCAAATATTGAATAAAGTTTGAAAACAAAATATTGTCTGATTAGTTTGTTTCTTTAGAGCTCTACTTGTATTAATCTAGTAATTTTTTTTTTTTTTTTAAATTGGCGATTCAGTTTTTTCAGAATTAACCTGTGAACGTTTTATTTTTTACCATCTCTGAAATACATCACCACTTTCACATTTCTTTATTTAAAATTTCCTAGAAAAAGTAAAAAAGATACTGGTTTCATGCAACTGAAAATTGAAAAAAAAAAAAAAAAAAAAAAAAAATTCCAAGGAAGCATACTTTATGTAATTATAGAATTGTTTTTTAATACTCTAAATTAACCATTATCTTTTATGCGCTACTAAAGTTGCTATAAATCAGTGGCTGAATAAAGCTGTTTGTTCGTTTCTATTTTGTTAATACTAATTCCTTTACATTTTTAAAATTTTAATTTTAAAAATTTAGTTACATATATAAATTATGTATTTGTCATGTGTATGTATTAGTCATATTTTGTTCATGATATGAATATCCGCATGGTGTTAAACAGTTAATTATAAAATTGCATCAAATTTCTGCATTGAAACATAAAAATAATAATTAACTTATCAAACAATCCATAAACTAATACCCAAATATATTTACAATGTATTACTATAATAATATGAAGTTGAAGCTACAAATTAGTTACCCAGGGGTATTTTAATTCGAAAAAAAAATTCAATTTTATTTTATCTAAACAGTTTCTGTGATTTTATTATATTTAATATTACTATATAATATTTCAGTGCATTTAAATGCCAATTTTCATAATTCTGAGGCTGTAATTTTCAAAAATCTCAAACATTTCTGAGTGACCCTCGTACACATGTAGCTTCATAAATAATGGTTCAACAAATTTTAGATACACTGATATTGTTTAAATATTCTATTTTTAGTAGGTCATAAGGTAGTTTCACTATTTAGCTAAACAGAAATACTAAAATTATTACAGATTTCTGTGATTGTGGAGTTCTTGGACATCCCTTACACTTTTGTATAAAGTCATAGCTGCCAATATTTTAATTTATTCCGGAGTATTTTTAGCCCCGCCTTTGTTTCGTACCACTTATTTTTTTAAAGTAATTTCTTATTTTATAGAAGTTATATATTGCAGAAATTTTTTCTATAAATAAAGTGGAGCGAAATAAAGGCGGGGTTAAAAGTTCTCCGGAATAAATTAAAATATTGGCAGCTATGTAAAGTATATACACTACAGAGTTGACAAGATTTTAACACTTTCACTAAGAATATACACAATATTCTTATTTTTACAACCAGTATGCTATGGTTACAAATACTTCGATTAGAAAAAGTATTATTATAATGTATGTCCATTTGTAATGTGAATCTGAATGTAGAAAATTTTGTTCTGATATATTGTACAGGGATGGAACACGGGCGCAGAATTCATACCGGAATCCGTTTAAGAAATTTATCTGGGTATAATATCGTTGATTTAAGAAGTAGAAAATTTTCTTACATTGAGAGTGGTATGAATTCTGCGCCCGTGTTCCATCCCTGATTGTAACTGAAAAGAATAATGTCCACAGGCGGGCCTTACAGTCAAAAAGACAAAATCATGCGGTCGCGAGAGTGTTAATTTATTCCCGAGAATTTTTAACCCCGCCTTCATTTCATATCACTTTCTTTCTTTCTTTTTTTTTTTTTTTTTTTTTTTTTTTAGTATATCCTATTTATATAATGGCAGGGATGGAACACGGGCGCAGAATTCATACCGGAATCCGTTTAAGAAATTTCTCTATCTATAATATCGTTGATTTAAGAAGTAGAAAATTTTCTTACATTGATAGTGGTATGAATTCTGCGCCCGTGTTCCATCCCTGTAATGGATAAAAATGTACTAAAACTAAAGTGGTGCATAATAGAGGTGAGGCTAAAAATGCTCCGGAATAAATTAGAATGTTGGCAACTATGCCACTGATGCTACATCACTTCAAAAGTAATTCAGATTTATAAATCAACGATTTTTTAACGCCTTTCCCAAAAAGCTGAAATTCGTCACATTTTTCCATATAAATGTTTTTATAATAAAGCAAAAATAAGTATGCATTTTATTTTTTTATTTATTTTCATGAAAACCACAACATGTTTTTAGCATTGTTTTAGTAAAACGATAATTTCAGTTTTATACCAAACGGAAAAAAAAAAAAGATGTAATAAAAAATTAATAAAACTTTTTATAAATTTTAATACAAGCTATTGAATTTGCTGACTTAAATGATGTCAATTATTATTATTATTTTTTTTTAATTGTAAAAGAATGGAAGGCAGCAATTCTGAAAATAATGGAAAGACCACGTTTTCATCTATTGCTAGATATTAAGCTTTCATGTGTAGTGACGCCACATTCAATCATGTTGCGTTTTATAATCACATTATTTTGCTTCGATTTTTACTGATTTTAAAGCTGAAATTACAAATTATTTAAAAAGAAAATTAATCTGAGTTGAGTTCTGAGTAAAGCATGCTTGGTTCTATCTACTGGGTGATTAAAAAAAAAAAAAAAAAAAACTATCCCGATATATGAGATTGTAGTTGTCATACTGTTTACATAAATTGAATAAAAGTTTGGTGTCAGGTATTTTGAGGTATGCGCTGAAAAATCATATAAAAAACAACAGTTAAACTCTAACAGTTACGGTCAAGTGACAAAACTTCAAAAATTTCAAATGGCAACACTTAGTTTTATTATTAGTATTATTATTGGAATGTTATCTCAGTAGTAAAAACCCGTAAATAGCGTTGGAACGGTACCTGTAGGGCGAAAATCGCCAGCGCTAGGCAGACAAAGAA
Organism: Salticus scenicus; assembly: GCA_963930645.1. Classification (NCBI taxonomy): domain Eukaryota; kingdom Metazoa; phylum Arthropoda; class Arachnida; order Araneae; family Salticidae; genus Salticus; species Salticus scenicus. The sequence continues at coordinate 203,799,083 of OZ005659.1, read as the reverse complement.
GGAAACAGCAAACAACTGTGTTATGCCTACCAGAACACGATTTTCATTTTTTAATGGCGTCACATTTCGCACTGAGTCTTTGGCTCTGATTGTACTTCGAAATTCGAAACGAGGAGAAGAGACCATGATATTCTCAATTTCATGTAAGGCTACTGAATAAAAACACTGATTTCGGGGTTAGTCGTAAGACACCGTCATGATTGACGTCATAGCCCTAGTTCAAAAATAGGCATTGTGAAATGCGTGATGTGTACCTTGCATTCTCGTTTTGTGATCAATATGTCGCTTACAGTGAAACAACGTGGAACTATTTATTACTTGAACAGAAAAAATAACACAGAGACATTTCGTCTTTGGATGTGTATCGCAGACACCATGCGCAACGCTGAAGCCCGTGATTTTCAAATAATGACAAGCAAAGAAGACACTGTCCGCTAGTATATATATATATATATATATATAACAATCACTTAGTAATACAGACATTTTTTTCTCATAAATAATCACGTGCGTTTATTGAAGAAATAAATATAAGCGTCTGTGTACAGTCGGCTGCAAAATTATTCGAGCACTAGCAATCATCCTTGCCAAAAAAAAGTACACTTAATACAGCTTTTTAAATAAATCCTTGTCGAGTCATGTTCTTAATCAGTATAAGAACATGATTCGACAAGGATTTACTTAGCAAAACAGTCTTAAGTGTACTTTTTAAATATAGAAATTATTGGCTAGTGCTCGAGTAATTTTGCAGCCGACTGTAATACCGGTGGAGTGTTATGTTTAATTGCAAAATCGTACAGATTTGGCCACATGTGAAAGCAAGATAACAAAATCAAAATATATATAAAAATATAAATAAAAAATACAATAAAAATATAAATAAATAAATAAGCAAACAAATACATTTCACCTATAAAAAATTGAGAGCCAAATGAAAGTTCTTTCCAAATGGAAAGAAGAAATATATCAATTTCTTAATAATTAATATATCCACTTAGAAAACTAGTGCACATTTTGCATGGGTTACTCATGTTATCTAATAAATTATTGAATTGTTCTTTGAGGTATTATATCACTCGATTTTTTTCTTTTTTTTTTCTGTTTCGTAATTTGGAGAAAGGGAAGAGTGATCTTTTGAGGAACACTTCTGCAAAGAGAATTTCAGGCATGTTCTACGCAGTTTAAATCCAGAAAGAAAAGGACATTCCCTGCTTTCGATATTTTTACTTTCTAGTGTGCCCGTTTCCTTTAGCAGTCCTTTGTGCTTCCTTATGTCCATATCACACAAAAGATTTTCACGTAACATTTTACTAAACACAACACAGTAGTGTATGGGGAAGTTTCAAGGTCAGCGAGTAATCAATATTTTTCAACACTTTTTCGGAAAGTTAATCATGTTGTGTTCAATAAAAAACTGAGAGAAATCAGCATTGCTGTCATTCATATAATCAAAAAGTCTGGATGTAGTACAACACTGCTAAAAAGACAAATATAATCCAAAAAATTTTCTCTGTAGTACCGCACTGATAGGATGGCATATATAAATGGGAAGTAGTCTGATACTGTGCACAATGCCTTTCACACTATCACATCTTGTGATGGCATGTCTTCGGACCACCTCTAGTGTGTCCCAGACCGTCGCCAAATGCCCATCTGCGCAGCACAAGTGCGACGTAAAACCCAACCATCCATCCATCCACGTTATCACATCTAAATCAAACAGATAACGTTCTATTGGGAAGAAAATCAACTATAAACATTTTGCATAATAGCGCTATGAAATGCTCTCATTTAATTAACTTCCCTCTTAATATAACACCGTAATCATTTTTTTTATATATATATTTTATATTAAGCAAGGTACTCGATCGTAATAGTAACGCAAACCTAGTACAAACACAATTATAACTCCAAGATTAGTTCAAGAGTAATTAAAAATGCAAGTTAATTTATGAGAAGTGATATAAGAATTAATTAATTAAGCTGGCTAGTGCGTATATTATGAGTTATTTATTTTCAATAATCATTCGATGTATATCATAATTATTCCGGGTCATAGGATTTCCTTATACTCTTACATAAATTATTAACTCTCACAATTTTATTCACAGATACCATTGTTAGGAAAATTTGCAAGGTACTTTCAATGCATTCAGTGTCCGTAATATAATTATATCATTGTTCAAAATAAAATCTAATCATGAGCACAAACTAATTTTAAGGATAAGTCCCACACAAAGTCAATATTTGAACAAGAGTTCAGTTATGTGACATATAAGTCTATATAACTCAAACACCATACAGTTAAATTTTGCATACCTACCAGCGGCCAATTTCTCTTATCAAAACTCAATAGTTCACTCTTTATGCTGAATTTATTATCTACCGTAATTTCTGGTAGATAACCCGCAGGTAAGATGTGTCACTTCTCCACCACAAATTTTATTTATTAGAGAAATCTATACTTTTTCGAAGGAAGAACTCGTACAAATATATTTATCAATTGAAATTCCTGGTGCAAAACTGGATTATATAACCTGCGGGGTATCTACCAGAAATTACGGTAATAATAATGTTCATACGTGAATAAAGAAAAATATTTTTTTATAGTGGAATACCTGCTACAATCATTCACATTCTTGAAGGGATTTGTAGAAGGGATCTCGATGAGGACTTGGAACAGAGCGGTGTATGAATGAAAGCCATTTTCTTACGCTCCTTGGAACTCAGGGCATGATGCTACTTTTTTTTCTCGGCGATCGTTCTCAGGCCAAGGAGGGCTTGCTCTTCAGTGTCCAGTCATCATTCCTTCTTTCCACATCATTTACCAATTCCCCTCTCGTGTTTCCTTTCATTTTTTCTGTGAGCCTTAGCCACTCCTGTAGGGCTACCCCTCTATTTTTATTGGCGGAAGAGGGTTTAGGATTATCATCTGTCCTCATAATTTTTATTGCTCTTGCTGGATAGAGTGCTCTGAAATAGGGGGGGGGGGGTGAGTGAATTGTTGAATTTTTAATTTTTTTTTATTTATTTTTTATTTTTTTATTATTATTAACTTAATTGTTTATTTTCTTGACACCACGTTCATGAACCTTCTGTGAAGAGCAACATCTTTCCCTCTCCTTCCACACCACCGCGTGTGCGAAACAGGGTTTCCACAGAGAGGAATTTGAACACCGGAAATTTCATACAGAATTTTTTTAAATAAATGTCAGCGGATGTCAATTATTAGCATACTTGCCCATATCCTAAATAATATTCCGTAATACCGTTAGTCCCGCCTTTTTTTCCACACCACAAAATTTGAAGAGCAATATTCACCAAATTCAATTACGATTAAATAGGAAGAAAAATATTCTAAAAATACCATGGTGCGAAATATAAGGCGTATCTAACGATATTACGAAATATTAATAAGGATGTTGACAAGTATGACTATTAGTCAAGTCAAAATTACTACATAAAAATTAGCAGTATTTAATTTAACTTTTTTTTTTTTTTTGAGAAATCGTGTGCAGAATAACTTAATGCACTCAAGCACGAAAGTATCACTCAGAAAGTATCACTCAGAAAGTATCACTCTGAATTGGTTTCTCGCCGGAATCAATAGGGGCAACCTTTCTCAATGAAGGCGTGGTTGAAGGGAATGCATTTAACAAACTTTCGGTAACAAAAGTCTCCGAAAACTAGCAAAAATTCCTATGTAAAAAAAGTACACTTAATACAGTTTTGTTAAATAAATCCTTGTCGAATCATGTTTTTAGTCAGTCTAAAAACAGGATTCGACAAGGATTTATTTAACAAAACTGTATTAAGTGTACTTTTAATATATAGGAATTTTTGCTAGTTTTCGGAGACTTTTGTTACCGACTGTACAAACCAGTTTGACTTTATCACCGAGAATTTATTTTGATAGGTATGCGTACTTTTTTTTTTTTTTTTTTTTGCAATGGCTAACTGAAAATAATACTTGTGATCCTTTACAACGCTTGGGACAGATTTTCTAGCGTGGTGGTTTTCCTTACACGACCACCGTCATATTTTTGCATAAAAGTTCCTCTTTCGGCCGTCTTTAAAATCTCGAGATTACACTTTTTGACCCTCTTGTTATTGTGTCCGCATTAGTAATACTTTGTACTGTTTTGAGACGCTAAACCGCTTGTTCACGATCGTTATGTCCTCATATGATGTTTGGGAGAACATTTTGCATTTAATTATTGCTACATTATATTATATATTATCAGAAAAAAAATTAGCTGCGTATACAGTGCTGTTTTATTTAAACAACAAGTAATGTATGCCCTTACTAATGAATAAAGTTATTTCGTGCGTACAGACCCTGATTAAGGGGGAAGCACACAGAGCCTGATTAAGGGGGAAGCACACATTATCTCCGCTCTCACCGGAATATTTTTACAATTATTTTTTACTTCATGTCATAGAAATTCCACGCTTTGACGAGGAAATATTTTTTATAAAAAATGAACGGTGTAAAACAATCCAATTTACTCACCGTTATTAGACACCAGAATTCTTTTAAAATAATTTTTAATGAGAAATTTCTGTTTATTATAGGAGGAAAGTATTTGTTAAAAAATAACGGTGTAAGTATAAATAATGTGTACTTCCCCCTTAATCAGGCTCTGCGTGCGTAACGCTTTCTGCAGGTAACAGAAGAATTGGCAAGCAGTGTGAAACTTTTAACACATTTATTGCCAATCATGCGATAACGCGTGATGTAAGGTTTCATCAAACAATTGGTCACGCATTATCGCGTGGAGGTCGCTATCAAGATTCTAAGCGGAATAGTATAGCAGGCAGAGTGAAACGGCACGTAACATTTATACTGGCCATTAGGGAAGGGATTTTTATTTTTTTTTCCATTTGTACGAAATTCCTATTTTCAGCTTTGCAATGAATGTGTTGAAGTATTTTAAACACAATAAAATCTAAATAAAAAAATAAACAAAGATCGAAGTCTCCGCTATATTTTATCAGAACATTCTCATTAATGAGAAATTTTCGCGTTTTTTGCTACGACTATTTTTACGCAATAATCTCTAACCTAGTTACTCATGGCATTTTGATATAAAAACACAGTAAATATTTTTGTATAAATATTGTGGTTGCTAAAACACCATTTTTTTTCCAATTCTCAAAGTGTCCTGAAAAAAAGGGGGGCTGCGGTAGACCAGTCGGTAGAGCGCCAGCCTCGTAATTGGAAGATTGCGGGTTCGGTCAAAGACCGTCGTGTACACTAATGGTGGCTGGTGCACGTAAAATCTGTCGTGGCCGCAATATCCTCCATGTTCCCATCAAAAATTATACATCTGGGATCACCGAAGTGGGAGAGCCATCCCTTCCGTGGAGGATCAAAATTGTAATGGCATGTTTCCGGACCGCCTCTAGAGGTGTGTCCCAGACCGTCGCCAACTGCCCATCTGCGCAGCACTAGTGCGACGTAAAACCCAACCATCCATCCATCCATCCTGCAAAAAAAGGGCAGAGACTTCGAGCTCTGAAAAAAAAAAAAAAAAAAATTTTGGCTACCACACGAAAATCTAATTTTTAGCTTGACAATGAACGTATTAATAATTTTTTTTTCTCCTTCCTCTTTTTTTTCTTACTATTATTGCGAAAACTCAAGAAAAAATTATGAACACTTTTTAACTATTTCCAAATGTACACATACAAATTTGTAATTTTCTTTAATAATTGAAATACAAACTTGTTCCTATTTAATGATTCCATATAAATATTTGTCTCAGATTCTTTTCATTTTCAGCCTTAAAAAACTCTTTTTGATTCACTATTATGAAAATGAATAACTAATGATACAAAATGCGTCATTTGTTTAATGTTTAATATTATATAAATTGCAAACAAATATATATATATATATATATATATATATTGTGATTCTGGGGCCGTGGGTAAAATTGAAGAGAAAGTACAGAACTGCACAAGGATTCAGAATTGTACAGGAACCCATGACCGCATACGTCATTTTAACCTTTTAAGAACCGAACGTTTTTGTGTGATATTGATCTCGAATTTTACATTAATAAAATTAAAAAAAATATATATCTATACGCTACTGTTTAGATATATGAATTAATTCTGTTTTTACTGATATATTTTATTGCACTGACAGCATTAATACGAATATTGTATACGATTTTGCAAAATAATTAAGTATACAAGATTTTAAAATTTACATAGAAGGCGGAGTTACTAGTACACAGTTTTTGGCATAGCTGCCAATATTTTAATTTATTCCGAAATAATTTTAATCTCGCCTTTATTTCGAACCACTTTATTTATAAAAAAAAATTCTTCAATGTATAACTTCGTTAAAATAATCAAAAATTAATTAAAAAATAATAAGTGGTACGAAATAAAGGCGGTGTTACAATTACGGAGGAATAAATTAAAATATTGATAGCTATGTTGTTAAGAGTCGCACTCTCCGCTTTTTTTTTTTTTTTTTTTTTTTTTTTTTATAAGCCACTTTTGGGGATAAGAAATTTCTGCATTTTTGACTACCACTATTTTTATAGAAAAATTTCTATCCTGTTTGATCAGGACACTTTACTATTAGGGGAACAAAAAGAAAAAGATAAAAAAGAAAGAAAGAAAAGAAAAATAAAAGAAACATAAAAAGAAACATGAAAATTCTCTACAGAAATACTGGTAGCAAATAAACCAGAAATTTTTCATCTCTAAAATTGCCTTAAAAAAAGACGAAGTATGTGACACTTGCAGTAGCAAAAAACATTTAGTTCTTAAAGGGTTAAAGTGACGTTCGCGGTAATGGGTTCCCAAACAACTTTTAACATTTGCGATGTTCTCAAACTCTCGTCCAAATTTGTCCCTCAATTTCGGAATCACACTGTGTATATAAATGCATATATAAATTTTAATTTAAATTATGATATATGAAAATGAAAGTGGAATGTATTAAAAAAAAATCTACTAACAGTATTAATAAACAAGAAGAAAATGTTAATTTTAAAATGATTCAAGCCAAAAATATCAATACAAGTTGTGTTACCTTTTTCAGCAGGTAGGATCCAAAGCAATTTAAAGAAATCATGTAATACTAATAGTTTTTAGAAGATATGCCAAGTTAAAACACACCAAATTGTTATTCAAAAAACTTTTAAGTAATAGAATAATTAAGTTTTAAATTACAATAATCAAAAATGTAATTTTCTTTGATTAAACAGTATACTGTATTTTAAATTTCAAAGAATATATATATATTACTTCAATAATAAAAAATAAATAAATTTGGAGCAGATATTTAATTTTTAATTATTTAAATAGTATATATAAATTGATAAAATAACATGCTAACAAGAAAATACCGCCTCATGTGCCTGTTTGGAAAGAAAAAGTAAAAACTCATCGCCTGCTCAATCGAAGTTTTAGCGCTCACTGTAGTTGAGGTTTGAAAAGAAAACATTACAAAAGTGAACACCCGGAATGCTTATTATGTGTCCATGGGAGCCCAATTCGATTCCAGGTCGATAGAACACCACATATTGGGTGAGTGCAAAAATTTTACCCGTTTCTATAACACATAAAGGAGAGCAAATAAACTCAAAATGAATAGTACCTATTATTGTGCATAATCCCCATTGATATCTCACAGATGCCAACATTTTAGTTTATTACGGAGTTATTAGCCCCGTTTTTATTCCATACCTTTTATTTTTTAAAGTATATATCTCTTTATTTTATTGAAATTATATATTGGATAAAAAATTTCTATTATTAAAGTGGTGCGAAATAGAAACGGGGTTAAAAATACTCCGGAATAAATTAAAATGTTTGCATCTGTGCTATCTATGACCTCTTATCAACTTTTTGGTGGGAGATGAATCACAAAGCGGTAAAATTTCGGCGGTTTTGAGTCAAAAAATTCTTAGATGACAGTTTTCACAGCATCAAGATCATAATACCAGGAACGCAAAACTAAGTCACTAGGTCCCGAATAAACTACTACGTCAGAAACGCCAAAGAAAAATATTGCAAATGCATACAGCTGTTTCGGTAGCCTAAAGCGTACCGTCTTCAGTGCAAAAAGGAGCCTTTTGCACTGAGCGTACCGTCTTCAGTTCCTTTTTGCACTGAAGGCGGTACGCTTTAGGCTACCGAAACAGCTGTATGCATTTGCAGTATTTTTCTTTGGCGTTTCTGACGTAGTAGTTTATTCGGGTTTAAATATTCCAACGCCAAGTCTCCTGTTATTATAAGTCACTAGGTGACATGCGAACTTCACGATCCTAAAGTAAAATCATAATTAAAGAACTGGAATAATCTTACTTAATTCAAATGAAGACGTAGACAACTTGTTTATTATAAACATGATCTTTAATTCCAGCACGTCTGCGATAAATGCGTCAAGAAGAAAAACTGACTTCTACCGATGGGAAAAACTAGCAAACAATGCGTCGGACTGTATTATTTCTGACACGCCTGAGTCAATTGTCTCGAGTGGTCAAGCAGCGCAAAAGTAACCATAAGCAATAAATTACGATCGAACAATACAGTCCATACAGTGAAATATAACATGGCAGGTAAGAAAAGTTGTTTAAAGAAAAAATTCCTTCAGCCACGAAAATTACTAAAAGATTTTATTTATTTATTTATTTTTTTTTTTTTTTTTTCGGTACAAATGTAAGATTTTATATAATACGGCACTGGCTGCTTCAAATGGTTTACACATATCGCACGGACGTTTCGCCGCTTATTATTATTATTATTATTATTATATCAGTGATCGAGGACTTTTTGATTTCCCAGACTTCGAAAATTGCAATTTAAAATACCACATATCACAGATTTCATATTAAAAATTACCGTGAAACCTAGTCTACTAATAATTAATTAAGAAGCACAAATTTATTTCTAAAATAATAATTAGAAAACCCTGATCTTATTAATATGTAATAAAGTTATAAAATTTATTTCATATGCTTATTTAATTAGCCCCCTCAACCTCCCCCCACCCCAAGAAAAAAAAATCTTATTTGATCATAATTTTGAATTTAAAGATTATTTGATTACAGTAAAACAATTAGAAGAGGGAAACATGCGAACTTCACGATCCTAAAGTAAAATCATAATTAAAGAACTGGAATAATCTTACTTAATTCAAATGAAGACGTAGACAACTTGTTTATTATAAACATGATCTTTAATTCCAGCACGTCTGCGATAAATGCGTCAAGAAGAAAAACTGACTTCTACCGATGGGAAAAACTAGCAAACAATGCGTCGGACTGTATTATTTCTGACACGCCTGAGTCAATTGTCTCGAGTGGTCAAGCAGCGCAAAAGTAACCATAAGCAGTAAATTACGATCGAACAATACAGTCCATACAGTGAAATATAACATGGCAGGTAAGAAAAGTTGTTTAACACGTTAACTGCCGTGTCACCCGTATTCGGGTGACAGCAAAAGTTCTCATCAGGCCACGTCACCCGTATTCGGGTGACAGCAAGAGTTCTCATCAGGCCACGTCGGGTGACTCCTTCCAAAGGATTTCCGAACATATTTAGATAAATATATGACAGGAGATAATAATACTGTTGAATTTTTTATTATGAAACTAGAATGTATTTGGCAGATTCTGAAAGTGATTACGATCACTAGACTCTTTTGGTTGCTTTGGAATCGGATTTTGAAAAAAATTCAGTGAAACTCAAAAAAGGTTTGGGGGCGGAGTAACAGCAGGCGAAGGTCTTCACGAAAAAGGCCCCTGGCCAAATGGTTCAACGTGCAAATTTGCCGATTGTTTTATTATGAAACTAGAATGTATTTGGCAGATTCAGAAAGTGATTGCGATCACTAGACTCTTTTGGTTGCTTTGGAATCGGATTTTGAATAAAATTCAGTGAAACTCAAAAAAGGTTTGGGGGCGGAGTAACAGCAGGCGAAGGTCTTCACGAAAAAGGCCCCTGGCCAAATGGTTCAACGTGCAAATTTCCCGATTGTTTTATTATGAAACTAGAATGTATTTGGCAGATTCAGAAAGTGATTGCGATCACTAGACTCTTTTGGTTGCTTTGGAATCGGATTTTGAATAAAATTCAGTGAAACTCAAAAAAGGTTTGGGGGCGGAGTAACAGCAGGCGAAGGTCTTCACGAAAAAGGCCCCTGGCCAAATGGTTCAACGTGCAAATTTCCCGATTGTTTTATTATGAAACTAGAATGTATTTGGCAGATTCAGAAAGTGATTGCGATCACTAGACTCTTTTGGTTGCTTTGGAATCGGATTTTGAATAAAATTCAGTGAAACTCAAAAAAGGTTTGGGGGCGGAGTAACAGCAGGCGAAGGTCTTCACGAAAAAGGCCCCCTTGCCAAATGGTTCAACGTGCAAAATTCCCGATGGTGTTTTTATGAAACTAGAATATATTTCGCAGATTCTGAAAGAGATTGCGATCGTTAGACTCTTTTAGTTGCTTTGGAATCGTCGTTTGAAGATGGGTATGTGAAACTCGGAAAAAAATTTTGAGAGCGTAGGAACGGCTGCCGAAGGTCTGCGTAAAAAGGCCACCCGGGCCAAATGTTTCACCGTGCAAAATTCCCGATGGTGTTTTTATGAAACTAGAATATATTTCGCAGATTCTGAAAGTGATTGCGATCGTTAGACTCTTTTAGTTGCTTTGGAATCGTCGTTTGAAGATGGGTATGTATAACTCGGAAATGTATACTCTGCTCGTGCAGAGTAATAACGTGATAAATGAGGATCGTAATAGATATCGGGGTGAGAGTACCGAAAGAAATGTAAAGAGACATGCGGTAGCAGAGCACGCATCTTACAGTGGCACGGGTGGCCTGACGGGGATTTTGTTGTAAACACGCGTGGCAGTCAACGTGTTAAAGAAAAAATTCCTTCAGCCACGAAAATTACTAAAAGTTTTTATTTATTTATTTTTTTTTTTTTTTTTTTTCGGTACAAATGTAAGATTTTATATAATACGGCACTGGCTGCTTCAAATGGTTTTCACATATCGCACGGACGCTTCGCCGCTTATTATTATTATTATTATTATTATATCAGTGATCGAGGACTTTTTGATTTCCCAGACTTCGAAAATTGCAATTTAAAATACCACATGTCACAGATTTCATATTAAAAATTACCGTAAAACAAAGTCTACTAATAATTCATTAAGAAGCACAAAATTATTTCTAAAATAATAATTAGAAAACCCTGATCTTATAGATATGTAATAAAGTTATAAAATTAATTTAATATGCTTATTTAATTAGCCCCCTTTAACCTCCCCCCACCCCAAGAAAAAAAATCTTATTTGATCATAATTTTGAATTTAAAGATTATTTGATTACAGTAAAACAATTAGAAGAGGGAAATATAAACACCTTTTGCTGTTTCTATATTACAAGAAACTCAGACGGAATGTTTAACTACATTAATGAATTACTAAATATTATACAAGAATTTTAAGAACTCTTGTAACATACGCTATAGAAGAGCTTTTTTAGAGTACAAATCATCATAGGAACATTGTCCCACCTTGAAAAGTTCGGAATATACTGCAGATGGAATGAAAAATGTCCGAATAAAAAAAAATAATAATAATAAACGCGTTATTATTAACATCGACCAACGACTTTGATTTACTGAGAAATAAATCAAAATGTTCTTTATAGTAGTGCTAATACGTTGCATTTTCTTTTTTAATACAAAAAAATAATTTCCAATTTTCACCACAAAAATCATTGTAGTAAAATTACATATAATTTCTAAAATCTATCTAATATGCAACTGTAGAGCCTGGTACATTTGTTTGTTCAAGTTAAGGTGAGCGGCAAACCTGTTGCATCGCCTCAACGAGATATATAAATTAGAGTGCTGATTCAATGGATGAAGGATTAGCTTTCCGTGGTTCAAGATGAATCACGTAACATGCTCGAATAGGTTGCTGTGTTTCGCACTTTATCGCTATTTTGGCATTTAAAATATCAGTTCGACAAATTACCATTATTATTAGGTAACATGACAGTCTTTTGACCGAAATAAATTGTTTTTAAAATAATTTTACACATATTTCACATTTTAATAAATAATAAAATACCTTTTTTTTTCATAGTTTCCCAACAAAGTTTAAAAGTGTTTATAAAAGAAAATTTAAACTTTTAAAGAGATAAATTTAACAACAAATAATAATTTTTCAACTATTTTTAAGCATTTTGTCGGTTAAAGTTCAACTACACGAAATAAAAAAGAAGTAAAATCAAAATCAAAATGGTTTAGAACAAAAGAATATTAAAATACGTAAAGTAAACAAAAACATTGAAACCGTTGCCATAGAAATTTACTGAAAATGAGCTGTTACCAAGGGTACCGAATACGCAGGTGCAAGGAGAGCATGTCACATGACTCATCTTGGACCTTCTCAAGGGTTACCATTTATTACTCTACTTTATATTAGAGCTCCTATAATACAGGCTGACACATTGGCGGCCATTTTTACGGTTTAGAAAAACCAAAACTAAAATAGGTTACCAGCTTGGTGTCATTATCGCTGTTACGGCGCAATATTTTGACTGGTTAAAAAATGTTTGGCGATCGAATTTCGGGATCACTTAAAGAAGGTAAAATGCAACATTACTATATTAGAGTGCTTTTTCTAATGAAGTTAAAGAAATATAAGATTGTTAATCGGTGAGTAATGGAAAATTACATTTCTTATTCTTCTTATGTTCTACAGAATTTGCGATACTTTTAAAAAGAAATAATGGGTAGTAGAAAAATAAAAGGAAATAATAAAGAAAAATATTTTTCATAATACAATTAAAGACGAACAAAAACATTCCCATTAATACAATTTAAATAGTTTAAAGATAATTTTTGAACAATAAGTATGCTTAGAATTACTCACTTTTAGGATCCTCATTAAAATATTACATAATCACATCACTTTTTATTATTATTCAAGAAAATACATTAAAATTTCAATAGATTATTAATGTTTTTGATAAATAAGAAACATTTGCATAGCCGGACTCTGCTTAGTTCCCCATCATATATATATATATATATATGTCCTCATAAATTTATTGTTTTGGACATACAATATTTATGTTAAGAGAAGTCAATTTGATCGATCTCTCGACACGGTGACAGAAATGCCCCATCCAATAAGCTACCTACCATATATTCAGATACATTTGCCTTATCCTAGTTTGTTAATTTATTTTATTGGGATCAGAGTTTCGAAGTTTAGTTTTCATACAATTTCATACTATTTTAAATATAAAGATTCGCTGAAATGCCCCACCTAATGATTTGCCCACCATGTAGTCCAATACATTTACCTTTTCCTAATACGTAAATTTATTTTATTGGTATCAGAGTTGTTTAGTTTTCATGCAATTCCATACTATTTTCAATGCAAAGTTCCAATGAAATGCCTCACCTAGTGAGCTACCCACCATATAGTTCGATACATTTACCTTATCCTAATTTGTTAATTTAATTTATTTTATTGGGATCAGAGTTTCGAAGTTTAGTTTTCATGCAATCCCGTACTGTTTTCAATGCAAAGATCTATTGAAATATCTAATGAGCTACCCACCATATTGACCGATATATTTATCTTATCCTAATTTGGTAATTTATTTTATTGTTATCAGTTTCGAAGTTTAGTTTTCGTGCAATCCCATACTATTTTCAATGCAAAGTTCCAATGAAATGCCTCACCTAGTGAGCTACCCAACATATAGTTCGATACATTTACCTTATCTTAATTTGTTAATTTATTTTATTGGGATCAGAGTTTCGAAGTTTAGTTTTCATGCAATCCCGTACTGTTTTCAATGCAAAGATCTATTGAAATGCCCCACCTAATGAGCTACCCACCATATTGACTGATATATTTGTCTTATCCTAATTTGGTAATTTATTTTATTGGGATCAGTTTCGGAGCTTAGTTTTCATGCAATCCCATACTATTTTCAATGCAAAGTTCCAATGAAATGCCTCACCTAGTGAGCTACCCACCATATAGTTCGATACATTTACCTTATCTTAATTTGTTATTTTATTTTATTGGGATCAGAGTTTCGAGGTTTAGTTTTCATGCAATCCCGTACTGTTTTCAATGCAAAGATCTATTGAAATGGCCCACCTAATGAGCTACCCACCATATTGACCGATATACACTCGAACCTCCCATAAGGGACACCTCCGATTAAGGGACACTTCTATTTAAGGGACAAATTCTGTGGTCCCAGTAATTTGAATTAGAAATTTATGTACATAGGCAATTTCAGTAAAATTGGTCCTAATATAATAATTAACTATATCATGTAAGTAATTTTCTATTTAAAAAGACGACTTTATTAGTGTGTAATTTGCATTGCCAAAGTGCATTGATTAATTGATGTGTAACTGAGTGTAAAGTATATTAAAAAAAATTTCATTGACCCTCAGAATAAGGGACACCTCTATTTAAGGGACAAAATGTCTGGTCCCATGGGTGTCCCTTAATAAGAGGTTCGAGTGTTTATTTTATCCTAATACGTTAATTTATTTTATATGTATCAGAGTTGCTTAGTTTTCATGCAATCCCATACTATTTTCAATGCAAATATCCAATGAAATGCTACACTAGTTAGCTACCTACCATTTAGTTCGATACATTTACCTTATCCTAATTTGTTAATTTATTTTATTGGGATCAGAGTTTTGAAGTTTAGGTTTCATGCAATCCCGTACTGTTTTCAATGCAAAGATCTATTGAAATGCCCCACCTAATGAGCTACCCACCCTTTTGACCGATATATTTATCTTATCCTAATTTGTTAATTTATTTTATTGGGATCAGTTTCAAAGTTTAGTTTTCATGCAATCCCATACTATTTTCAATGCAAAGTTCCAATGAAATGCCTCACCTAGTGAGCTATCCACCATATAGTTCGATACATTTACCTTATCCTAATTTGTTAATTTATTTTATTGGGATCAGAGTTTCGAAGTTTAGTTTTCATGCAATCACGTACTGTTTTCAATGCAAAGATCTATTGAAATGCCCCACCTAATGAGCTACCCACCATATTGACCGATATATTTATCTTATCCTAATTTGTGAATTTATTTTATTGGGATGAGTATCGAAGTTTAGTTTTCATGCAATCCCATACTATTTTGAATGCAAAGATCCACTGAAATATCCCACCTAATGAGCTACCCACCATACAGTTCAATACACTAACCTTATCTTAATTTGTCTATTTTATCAGGATCACACTTTCGAAGTTTAATTTTCCTGCAATCCCATACCATAGGCGGCAACAAAAATTATTAAATCACTAATAATAATTCATATGTAAAAGATGTGCATCGAATAATGTTTTTTAAGAAAATATTTGTCAAGTCAAGATCTTAATCTTTATGCTGTTTATAAAAAAGTATGTTGATTATAAAAATTATCGAACAAATTAAAAAAAAAAAAAAAAGAAATGTGGATGTGTACTTCAATAATTTTGCAGTCTTGTAAGCAAAATGGTTACACTTGTATTTAAAGAAATTTCTTGTGTGCAGAAGTAATCATTTCAAGAGATGATAATCCCGAAAAATAGAAGAAACTGAACAAATTATAACATGTATATACATCAGGGAGAGTCTCCGTATACGGAAAGTTATGACGAGAAGAATATCTTCTATAATACAGGATTCTTGAACCCTTACAGGCAATTTTTTTTATGCATAAATGTCAGGTGAGGCAATAATAATCCTGCAATACACAGGAAATTGAACAAAACTGCACAGTCTTGTAAGCAAAATGGTTACACTTGTATTTACAGAAATTTCTTGTATGCAGAAGTAATTATTTCAAGAGATGATAATCTAGCAAAATAGAAGAAACTGAGCAAAATATATAGATTAACAAGTATATACATCGGGGAAAGTCTCCGTTTACAGAAAGTTGTGACGAGAAGAATATCTTGTATAATACAGGATGCTAGAACCCTTACAGACAAAGTTTTTTATGCATAAATATCAGGTGAGGCAATAATAGTCTTACAATATACAGGAAATTAAACAAAATATGCAGTTATTCCATGCATATAGTAAAAAATCTCTGTATATAGAAATCGTTATGACAAGAAGAAAATTTTGTGTTATGCAGGATGATTGAAACCTTGATTTATGAAATTTTCTTCATGCAGATGTAGTTATGTGAAAAGAATACAATCTTGCAAAATAGAAGAAGCTAAACAAATCATGTAATTACCATTTACGTATCGCAATAAATATCTGTAAACTGAAAATTTACGATTACAGAAGAAAATATCACACAGTCTTGTAAGCAAAATGATTACACTTGTATCTAGAGAAGTTTCTTGTACACAGAAGTAATTATTTAAAGAGATGATCATCTCGCAAAATAAAAGAAACTGAAGAAGATATATACATTAACGTGTATACACATCGGGAAAAGTTATATCTTGTTAATACAGGGTGCTTGAACATTTACAGACAATGTTTTTTTTTTTTTTTTTTCAGAAATAGACAGGTTAGACGATAATCTTGTAATATACAGGAAACTGAACAAAATATACAGCTGTGCAGTTCCAAGATTTTAGAACATTTATTTGGAAAAATTATGTATCTGTATAAATCTAGCGATTTGTATGCAGGAGTTGTGTACAGAGAGAAAATGAGATCTTGTGTTATATAAGATGCAATAACAATTTTGATAAATATATAAACATTGTAATAAACTTTCTGAATGAAGAAATGGTGATTGTATAATGAATATAGCCAAAGAATAAATACCTGTACTGATAAGTATAAAGGATTTAAGTCCAAAACTGTCGATTTTGAGTTAAGTACATTGTCAGACTCAGAAAAAAATTCTCTATCGATTGGTATAAAGCATTTAAGTCTATGTCATTTAGTGTCTGAGAAAATCCATTAGTAAAAAAAGATTCAAGTCAGAAATTTAGCATCCATTTATGGTATAAAATATTTAATTCAATTTTTTCCCGTTGTTAAATGAAGGTTGATAATCATTGAATGGTATAAAGGGTATAAGTCAACGAAATCCCTTTTTCCTAATCGATTCTTCTGATTAGATTTTCATTAGTATAACTTTATTTTTCGTCTCCTGCAAAATCAAAAATATGGACTTAATTCCTTTATACTTATCAGTACAGATATAGGCAGTAATATTATTCACACAGTAATGACAATAATACAAAAATAAAATAGAGCTTGTGCAGTGCAATAGTATAAAAATTAAATTTCTATATGAAGAAAATATTTTCTACAATATATGATGCTTGAATAAATAAATATAAGAGAAAATTCTGCAATATGGAATGCTTGAACAATTTTTTGAAGAATATATATATATATACACTTAGATTAAAGTTCTAATTGACAGAAATGATTATGCTAACAGTTAACAATCTACTATGATATATGATGATTGAAGATTTTTACTTAGTATTGCCACAGTATGAGAAAAAATCATGCACAATGTAAAATGATGCTTGAATAACTATTCTGAAAAATATTTAGATACTCAAAAAACATAATTCTGGTTCAGAAATAAAATCAATTAATTTTTTTTCTGGATGCAGAGGCTGATCCATATGCGATTTTATCTGCTTTTTTATTTATTATATGATTTTTAATTCCTTTGCATCTTGTAATCAAATAATATTCAATGATTTTGTTTTTTAAATTGCAGCATGTTGGCAACATGACAGAATCGCATTTCTCATTCATGCTCTGAATAAATTCATCATCAACTTTCTTTCTAATATGTTCTTTCGAAAGAACATATTGCAGATTTAAAATATAGCAGACCCAACACAGCTTTTTCACGAAATTATAATACTAATCCCATTGACCCCGATTTTGAAAATGCCAGGATAATTTACAATACTGACAACAGAAACCAAGCTCTTCTTTATGAATCATTCTAAATTATTAAAAGAAAAACAGAAATTTGTAACGATTCCTTATCCATAAACCCCCCCGATCAATTTGGCTTCATTTCTTGGGCTTAAATTAATTTATGGTTACCCTGATTTTGTTCTGGCAACCCTGCAATATTGATACTTTTGTTTCCATTTGCTTTAGTAGTTTCCTTTTCTTGTAGTGTCATGTTTAAATTCATTTAAATGTTTTAGCATATTTTTAAAATGTATATAGTATATTTTTATAAATTGTGTAATCATCTGTTGATTTTCCTAGAAGTTGTATTTGTGATATCAAAGAATAACCTATATATGTTTTAAGTTTTTTAAACATCGTTTCTTCCCTGAAGAAAGTTAATGAAGGAATTTAACCGAAACGTTGGAAATAAAATAAAATTTATTAAAGTTTTAAAGATTGATATGCTGAAAGTCATTTTGTATATTACTTTTTCATAGATCTTAAATCTTAAAAATTAAGTTTCTTTATTATCAAACAGTTAATAATACTTACTTCGCACAATTCAGCTCTTGAGCCTGGAACCCATCCATCACTTCTACAATTTATGATCCATTTTCTCCTTCTAGCTTCATCAGCTGGAAACTTAAATAATCGAAATTTGTCACGAGAGTGATTTGTGTAATTGACAGCTGCACAACCGCCCATATTTCATATAAAATATTACCTAAAAATACGTTAAAAACAAGCACGCGTACATTCCACAGTAGAGTATCATGTAACTATGGTAACCCTTGAGCGTAAAAACGGCGGGTGCGTCAGCTCTCTATTATATGAGTCTTACTTTATATATCTCGTTGCATCGCCTCTTGCTCGTGGTGAACCTACTTTAATTCTGGAACGGTGTTTCCAGTTTGGCCACCTTGGAGACAAACTGCTCCAAATCAAGGTAGTTGGCTCCGAACTATTGGGTTTGGCCTCGGAGAGCATTTGGCCCCATTTCTTTTAAGTGTTTTTTGGGAAAAGATTTATTTTTTCTTTAACTCTTTCACGACCGCTGACGTAGATTCACTTCATTTGAAAATCCGATAGTGAACTTGAATAACATATATGAGTTTCAAGAAATTCCATAAATATTTACGGGAGTTAGAGCGCGGACAGACAGACAGACAGACGGACAGACAGACAGTCAGACAGTCAAACCCATGACATAAACACTTTTCAACCTTGTTGGAAAGTGTTAAAAAGAGTATTAAAACCGTGGTATTCAATAAGCGTAAGATTTTGCAACCATGGAAATTATTATTATTATCTTTTCCTTTTCCTTGTTCTTCTTTTTCTTTTTTAACTTTGGGGTTTATTTGTCGAGCTACTTAAAATTTCATTTAGTTTTGTAAAACTTTCGAAAAAAAAAATGATATTATGAGCTTACTAACTGCAATTCTTTTGCAAAGTTCTCAAAAGGTTTCTGATATATTACAATTCACAAAACGACATTCAGTTAGGATAAAATACTCAAATACCTTATAAATAAGTTTTCCATTCATTTATTAATTGCCCAACTGCGCACGACGTAAAACCCAACCATCCAACCATCCATCCATTTATTTATTTAACGAATTCTCTCATTTACGCTTATTTAAGAAATAGTTAATTAAAAATTTTCGGAATATTTCGTTCAATATAAAAAATGGTATTTAAAGAATTGACTGCGCTGAGTCCTTGGTCAACGTGTTACCTAGGTCATATTAAAAATTCAGTCAAATTCAGATAACATTTAAAGAAATTTTCACCAGAAAAAAATCATGAATAAACTTTTTTATGAATTACTGCACAGTAACTTAGATCGAAGAAATGTCATAAGGTTGATAAACCGGTCACGACATCAAACTGCGTTTATTTGTAGTTTAAGTAAAAGAATAATGATACAGATTTAATTGTACTTAGTAATTAAGGAGCCAATCTACCTATCGTTTCCGAAAGCCGAAGCCAAGGTTATTCTATGGGAAATTTCTCCCCAATATAATTCATTAACTAAGAAATATTTTTAGTTCCCCATCATACTACAGGTATGGGGAACTTAGGTAATCGTGAAAATTTTCGACCTCGGTTTTTTTTTACTTTTCTACACGTTTTCAGGTGTGATGAATCCGAAAATGACAAAATTTCTATAGTGTCTGTCTGTAGGGTGTCTGTTAGTCTGTTAGTCCGTTAGTTTGTTAGTCTGTGTACACGATATCTCAAGAACAAATTGTCGCAGAGAGGTCAGATCAATTTTAAAATATTACTTTCGACAATGGCAAGAACCCTATTCATTTCAAACATTCGAATTTAAAAACTTCGTAAATTATTAGAAATTCACGATTTTCTTAACATGGGACAATAGGACAAAAATTCACTTAAACGTGCATTTAATGGAAACTTTTTACTGTAAAAATGTCAGACCAGTTTTAAAATATCACTTTTGATGCCGGAATGAAAATCAGTAACTATAAATATGCTACTTTGAAAATTTCGCAAGTTATTGGATATTTACGAATTTCTTAACACGGCAGTATAGGCAAAATTTCACATAAACGTCAATTTTGAGAGATATTTTCATCGTAAAGATGTCAGACTACTTTTGATGTATTATTTAGGACACTGGCATGAATATTAATGACTATGATTTTTCCAATATAAAGATTTCGTAAGTTATTTGAAATTTACGAATTTCTTAACATGGCAGAATAGAGCAAAATTTCACATAAACTTCAATCTTGAGGAATATTTTCATCGTAAAGATGTCAAACCACTTTCGAAATATTATTTAGGATACTGGCAGGAATATCATAGACTATGATTTTTCCAATTTAAAAAATTCGTATGTTATTTGGAATTTACGATTTACTTAACATGTCAGAATAAGGCAAAATTGAGCATAAACTTCCATTTTGAGGATCCTAAATACATAGGCAATTTCAAAATTACGTTTATGATATTTGTTTGAACATGATTGAATACAAATATTCTACTAGGAAAATTTCGTAAATTATTCGTAATTTACGATTTTATCAACATAGCGAAATTTTAAATTTTTCATATAAATATGAATTTTGAGTATTATTGCATTGGAAATAGTAGCATGAAAACTAAACAACGGAATTGACCCCGATAAAATAAATTAATAGATTAGAATAAGATAAATATATCGAAGTGAACGGTGGATAGCCTATTAGGCGGGGATTTTATTGTGTCACTGTATCAAGCTTTGGTCAAATTCATTTCTTTTAACATAATTATAATATGTCTCGCACTAGACATTTCTGAGAACATAAATATGATGGGGAACTGAGCAGAGTCCACCTATGCCAACTAGTTAAATTATGTTTCCACTTTCTGAAATTTCACAACTATTAAACAATTTACCGCTTTCTAAAAACTTTTTTTTTTTTGTCATTTTTAAGCTTAAAAATGAAAAACTTCACAATCTGAAAATTCGCATTTTACAACCTCAAAATAAAATTTTAAAAAATGATTTTTAGAAAGCGATCAATGTTTAACAATTATGAAGTTTCTGAATGCGAAAACGAAATTTAAAAATATATAATAGTTAATAAGTGATAATGGGGCGAAATTCTCCACAGAATAACATTGGCTCTGGCTTCTCGGGACGTTAAGTGGAGAGGATTCGTAAGTGCCCCACGTTCTTTAGTAGATATCTGTCGAGTGATCCAAAAAACTTTCTAATAATATTGTCGATAGATGCCTCCAAATACAGGCTCATATGCTCTGTTTTGTCTACACTTTTTATTCAAGTTGAACTATTATTTTACATGCTTATTTTCTCATTTTTTATTTTATTTATTTTTTTCAATTTAGAGACACGAGGCAATTTTTTATATGTTTGTACTTTGTTAAAATATGGTGTGCTGTCTTAATCTATTTTGTACTTCAGATAGTTAAAAATAAGTTTTTAAGAATCTCCAAGCGATGAGGCGTTATATGCTAATGTCTGTCAGTTATTTCAAGAACAGGCAAGTAAAAAATATTGTAAATATTTAACAATTTCTACACTTCAAGTAAAGGCGCCTTAAAGTAAGACATAAAAACAACTGAAAGACATTTAAGATACGTATATATGTTAATATAGGACTTACAAGTGATAGATTTCTTAATTTAAGACATGTGTGTGTCTTAATGGATTTTCTGTAAAAAGAAAGAAATTCAATCAGAAATGTATTTGAAATACTGTCACAATACTGTTACATATACTGTCACTAATATTGACACAAAATCCGTCACAAAACTCTCTGAAACACGCAAATATGCAAAATTTCAGACATCAAACGTGGCTGAATTTTGAAACACTTAGAAATTCAGACATTTGTGTTACTTAGCAAATTTTTACTTTCTTCTATATTCAATAGAAGAAAGTATTGGATTCGTAAAAATTTTCGACCTCGGTTTTTTGATGGATTTACACGTTTTGAGAGCTGTAGAACACGATTTGACCATTTTTAGAAAATGTCTGTCTGTCTGTCTGTCTGTCTGTCTGTCAGTCTCTGTGTGTGTGACAAAATTTTGTGGCAACTGTATCTCAAGAACTACTGCATAGAATTTCATACAAATTGGTATGTAGTTGAACCTTGACATAAATTAGTGCCTATCAACTTTTGGTAAAAATAGTCTTACAGGTTGCGTTGCCATTCCGCTTTTTCTAAATTTTTAACATGGTGATATAGGACAAAATTTTGTATAAATGTGTATAAAGAGAATTATTTTTTAGTAATTATTATGAAATTTACAAGAATTATTTATAATAGAGATAGTCAACTGGGAAAAATATTTTGTATGTGTAGGAGCCTCGCCACCTCCCCCTCCCCCTGGGGGTGAAGTCCCGCCTCGTGGGGAGTAAATTTTCAAGATGGGTATCCTTCGAAAGGTCTCGTCAATACCTTTAAAACGAATGGTTGAACTATAAATCTGTGATAATTTAAAACAAAGTTATCGTTTTTTTTTTACTTTTAACGAAAAAAAAAAAAAAACAGAAAAAAAATCGTATTTTTTTTTTTTTTTTTTTTAACGAAATTTAACCAAACTTGGTATTTAGTTGACCCCTGACATAAACTGGTGCTGATTAGATATGGGGATCAATCACTCAATAGGTGGCGCTGTGATCGTATTTTTTCTAAATTTTTAACATGAAAGTATAGGACAAAATTTCGTATAAATGTACATAATGACAGTTATTCTTAACCTGTGATTGTAAAATTAATATGAATTATTGATAATAGTAGTAGTTAATTATAAAAAAAAAATTGCGCATGTGGGGGCATTGCTTCACCCCGGGGGAGGGGTAAATTTTCAAGATGGGTATCTTTCGAAAGGTCTCGTCAATACCTTTAAAACGAATGGTTGAACTATAAATATGTGATAATTTAAAACAAAGTTACCGATTTGTTTTTACTTTTAACGAAAAAAAACTTAGAAAAAAAAACGTTTTTTTTTTTTTTTTTTTTTTTTTTTTATTGTTACTGAGTGGATTTATATAGGAAAATATAGAAGAAAGTCTTGTGATGGCCACAACATACTAGTTCATATAGAATTTGCTTTAAGCAGCGAGCATATATATTTTGTTTAAACCTCTTCTACACTGAATAAATATGTTTTATTTTATATAATTATTAGTTTAACTATTTAAACTACATTAGCTTTATGAAATTAAATTTTTAAGTAAATACTCTTTAGATACAGGGTCTGTCCAGAAAATAATGAGACTGAATTTTGTAAGTCAAGCAGAAGGTGAAAAAGGCAGTGTTTGTGGATAGTACGGGTGCTGGGGACTCCCAGTTAGAGAGTCCGACAGAAGTCAGTTGTCTTTGAGCCTTTGCAGCGCACGAATCGTATGTGAAATACAGACATGTTTGAAAGTGATATTATGTTTTTAGAATATAGCGGATTATCGAGCAGTGATACATTATAAAGTTTTGAAGGAAACTAAACAAAGTTATTACTAAGATGCTCAACATGTTAGGAGTAACTCATGTTAGTAGTAAAGCATTCATTATCAAAAGCTCAAGTGTAAAAGTGGCACTCAGCCCTCAAATTTGTTTAAGATGATCATGAACAACGCGATGGGCGTCTATTAATTTCGTAAAATTCAGACTTTGTGGCTAAAATTAAAACACTTATACACTCTGATTGTCGGATGATTGCCCGTATCATGTCGGAGATGCTGGAGCTTATAAAATCGATTACGCATAAAATCGTCACGAACGAACCTCAAATGCGAAAAATTTGTGTCATGCTCTTGTCTTAAATTCTGGCAAAACACTGCGTCGCAACGCTGCTCCAACACCGTACAACCCTGATCTGTAAACAGTAGATTTTCTTCTATTCCCTTGGTTCAAATCTAGTTTAAAAGGTCATCGTTTTGTTAATCTGAAGAAGTTGCAGAAAAATGTAAAGAGCTTTCTGAACAGCATTCCAGTTCCAGGCGGATATCAACATGTGGCAGAGTCATTATCAACGATGTATTAATCATACTTGCCAACCATGTCATTAATAATCGTAACATTGTTACGCTCCTTTTCCACACCACTTTATATTTATAGAATAATTCTACAAATGTAGTTACAATTAAATAAGAATAAAATTACTAAAAAAAAAAAAAAAAAAAAAAAAAAAGACTGGTGGGAAAAAATAGGCGGGTTCTAAAAATTTTACGATTCATAATGAGATGTTTGGTAGGTTTGACTAAAATATATCTTTAAATAAACGAGTATTATGGCGTAAGTCTCATTACTCTGTGGAAAATCTTGTTTGCATGAATTTATATTCGTTATAATTCCTAAAAGAACATATTTACACGAGAAATTTATTTGGTTTAATAAAAATCTTTGTATTTAAAGCTCTTTCATATTAAAAGAAAAATATATATTATGATAAACAAAGCAAATAACTTGTAGAACTAAAAGCTAATTTTTTTAGTAAATAATCTTGAACAATTTGTGCATAACTCTTTTTTTTTTTTTTTTTTTTTTTATTTATAATTATTTATTTATTTTTATTTAAACGCCGTTTTCTTCCTTATGTTTATCTGTATTTAAATATAAAACAACAAATTTTCTAGTATTCATGTTCAAGCTTCTTTTCTTTTAAATATTAAGTTAAGGGGAAAAAGTCTTTATCCAAATACCGTAGGCTGCAACTTTCACATATTTCTTATGCATTTTATGAAATTCTAAATCACTACATATCGAATTTAAGATAATAATACATAGCAACTGTGAGCGAGTTGCTCACTAATCCTTTAAATACATCAAGTTTAGTTCAAAATTATTAAATATATAACTATAAATTAAAATATATAACTTTTATTAGTATTAAGAAAAGTTTTTCTGTAATAAATTCATTGATCTCCTCTTAAAATAATGCAATTTATATATGAGGGATCTAAAATGTAATTTCATTTCATATTCCCCGAAAAGAATTATTTTTATTTTGTTGCAATTCACAATAAATCTCTTTATATTTCTAGCGATTAAAATACATTCAACGATTTTTGTTATATATACATAGGTGCCAAATCTCCCGTTTTTCAAGGGAGATTTCAAACCGGAAATTTTTTACAGCTGTTTTCGGTAATATTAATCGTCGTATATATAATATATTCCATTTAAAAATACTTTTGTCAAATCTGATTTAAAAGTTTAAAATGTTGGCAGTTCTGTATATATATATTAACTCCAAAAAGCTATTAAATATTCTTGCTGACCATATAAGGCGATCAATTCCAAATAGTTCTAATAAAAATGTTTTTTTTTTTTTTCAGACTTTATGTCGCAATGACTAAGATAATTACTTTTTATGAGTGCATCTGTTAACGGTCTTTATTGGCTCATAAAACTAAGCCAAGTTAAGTGTTGAAAAATTTCAACAGTCTCCCCTAAATTCAAAATTTCTAGCTGGATTAACATTAAGACAAAGAAACTTTTTACTGTCGCTTTTGGCTCCTAGGTTTTGCAGCCCTGCCAGATCTGGCGATAAAAAGATGGAAACGAACTTCGTTCGATTCGTCATTCTTACCTTTACAATCTGCTAATCAACATGTCGTAAAGGGTTGCTCTCTCCTCCACTCAGGGGTGCCAAATTTGGCCTTTTTTTAATTCAATAGTCACCAAAAATTTTGAGAAGTGGCATTTGATATACATAATACACTATCAGTCTTCGAAGTAATCAGTCAAGCGCTACAAATAAAAATTATTGGTGACTATTGAATAAAAAAAAAAGGCCAAATTTCGCAACCCTGCTTCCACTACGTTATACGGTTTCCTAGCCTTTAACGAATCTAGCACTGGTTATTGCATTCAATATTATTTTTTAAAATGATATTTAAGATAAATTTCAATAAATATAATTCGAAAGTTAAAAAGGGTCTAATATTATTTCTGTGGAGATGCAAATTCAATGTACTTTTGAAAGGTTTCTCTTTTTCTAGATAGAAAAATATTCGTCATGTAATTTAACAAAAGAAATTCATAGCAACGTTTAGATACATTATTATCGATAGTTTTATGGCAAATTTGGATACAAATATAAAACTTCGATTTGTTTCTCAAATACTGGAGTATGTGTTATCATATGAACGAGCTTTGGTACATGGGACGGTAGCATGGTTGATAATACCTTCGATGATTTTCGTAGCCGGTTCAATTCCAGGGCCGAAAAATTAATGTATTATTATTATTATTATTATTATTATTATTATTATTATTATTTTATTTATGCTCTAGAAAATTCTAAAACTATTTTTAACAGAAATAAATAAATAAAATAAAACAGTGTCCTACGCCGTCTTTAATTATTTCTTTATTTATTTAAAAGCTTAAAATGACAGTGTTTTTATACCTTAAAAATAGCTTTGTTTTAAAACTTTCTACTCGGAATGGGACGAATAAAGCTGCTTCAAAAATTGTTAAAATATTTCTAAAATAGCATAAAATATATTTGTTACAATAAGAAGTACTAAAATATGTAAAATGAGCTACATTGAAAATATTTCTTAAGTCCTAGAGTAAAATTATACAAACTGTATCGATTAGATCAGTACATGTAAAACGTAACATTTTTTTAACAGGGTGAGAAAGTTAAGATATTTCCAATGTTTACAAAAGGGTGTCTTAAAAGGTAAGGCATGTTTTTATGGCATGAGATGTAACCATTCATTTAAGAAAGTTTTTAACTGGATTTTAACTTTGCGTTTACGGTGTATTTATTGAAAAAATAAAGATAAAACGTTTATCCACTGATTTATTTATAATGACGGGGAAACAATACATTATGATCTAATTTACGTTGAAGAGTTGGCAAAGAACGAACTTACGAATTTACTTTTAAATTAAACGAGTGAAGTAGTACCTCTAATCATACGGTAATTATTATAGTGCATACTTGTCAACGCTCTGATTCAGGCGAGAGACCCCATACCAGAAATTTTCTACAATAAATTTCGTACTATTTAATCGTGGAAATGTAATGTGAAATATTTCTATAAAAAATACTGGTGTGGTGCATGATTTAACCCGTTAGTAGTCGCTAGTTGGTCGATTTGCCGCCCATTCTTCAGTGTTACCAGATTTTTTTATTCAACAGCCACAAAAAATTTTTAGAAGTGGCATTTGACTTACATAAAACGCGAATAAAATGGAAGAAACGTCGATCACATCACTTCTGAAAATTATTGGTGACAGTTAAACAAAAAGTGCGCAATCTGTAAAAGATGGCGCTGTCTACAGCGACAACTAACGGGTTAATAATTATAAATGTTAGCAAGTATTATCGTACAACGCGGCAACACAGAAACAAGATAGTTTCATAAATCTGTACTGATAAGTATAAAGGATTTAAGTCCATATTCTTGATTTTTCAGGGAACGAAAAATAAAATTAAACTGTCTAAAAACAAATCAGAAGAATCGATTAGGGAAAAGGGATTATGTTGATTTATACCCTTTATACCATTCAGTGATTGTCAACCTTCATTTAAAAACAGGAAAAAACTGAATTAAGTATTTTATACCATACATGAATGGAAATTTCTGATTTGACCCCTTTTTTACCAATCGATTTTCTCAAAGACTAAATGACATAGACTTAAATCCTTTATACTATTCGATTGAGAATATTTTTCTGAGTACTTAACT
This sequence comes from Salticus scenicus, assembly GCA_963930645.1. NCBI lineage: Eukaryota > Metazoa > Arthropoda > Arachnida > Araneae > Salticidae > Salticus > Salticus scenicus. The sequence continues at coordinate 203,770,966 of OZ005659.1, read as the reverse complement.
CTATGTACTTATGTACTCTATGTACTTAACTCAAATTCGACATTTTTGAACTTAAACCCTTTATACTTATCAGTACAGAAATATTGATATAAGTATTCTTTTATAACGTGTTTGAATACTTTTAAATGCCTGAGAACTTAGTGCATTTATAATGCAAATCAATGCCTAGAAATTTGAATGCAAAAAAAAAAAAAAAAAAAAAAATTTGTATTACCACACAAAAAAAAAAAAAAAAAAAAAAAACTCATATATTGCACACGTTTAAAACAAAATATAGGTAATATATCTTTTCAATTTTCATTTACATTCTTAAAGTATTAATTAAGCAATTATCAATTCTTAAAATATTCATTAAAATATTAAACATTTTTAACGAACACTCTTAAAGCATTTAAGGTTAAATTATTCGAAACATTTTCATTAGTAACACATAAAAACTGCTCATAGATGTTAAAATCTTGTTAAAAAAAATACTTTAATTATTTTATATATATGTATATATATATATATATATATATATATATATATATATATATATATATATATATATATATATTAACCATTGTTATAATTTAAGTAGCAATTTACATTTTATTAAATTTAAAAATTTAGATTTTTATTGATATGAACTCATTATTAATATATTATAAAATTATTAATTTCATTATAAGTTATTAGGTATTAATGAACTAGATAATGCATTATTAAATTATAAATTAAATGGATTATACATTATTAGATCAATAATTATTTATTAATAGAGTCTTAGGAATTTTTTATTGTTATGCTTAAAGTAAATGTATGTTGCTCTTAACCAGAAGAAACAAAAGGATCCCATTGACTTAACACCCATCATTCTTTAATTTGTTGCAAGTATTTTGTACAAGAGGATTTTAAATCAAGTAAAAAAAAAAAAAAAAAATGATGCCTAGTATTATGCCATAATACTTTCTTTGATATCTAAAGTATATGATTTAAAAAAAAAAAACACCTAAATTAATCACAATAAAAGGTTTAAATCTACTGATGTTACCATCTTAACATGTTTGAAAAACAATAAATATGTTTCGTTATGTTCATTATTTAAATCTTTTTGTAACTGTTTCATCTGCACACGAGCCTTTATGAATTTCCTTCTATAAGGCACAAATATTCATTGTGAGGATTACTTTTATCATAAATATTAACCAATATTATCATAAATATTGACCAATTTTAAAATCTAACTTCAAATACTGGCCGGAATATTGCTGAATATGAACATTCTACCTGGAAAACTCCATAAGTAATTCAAAATTTAATATTTTCTTAATAGCAGAGTAATGAAAAAATCGCATAAAGGAGCACTATGTGGTTTATTTTTCAATAAAGATATCGGATCAGAAATAATATTATCGGTCAGAGAAATATTTTAAAATGATGTTTTAAAATATTATTTATGCTTGTGAGATAAACGTTACTGCACTTTAACATTTGACTTTAAACGATTTTTAAGTTATTCGAAATTAAAGATTTTCAAAAATTGAGAGTGGGGTATATTTTACTTAAAATTGTACAATGGGGATTGTTGCAATATTGCATGAAAATTAAAATTGGAAAGTGACTCTAATAAAATTAATTATTAAATTTGAATAGGGTAAATATAACAAAACGCAGGTGGTAGCCTAGTGGGTGAGACATTTCCGTTTAAGATTGCACCCGACTAAGTTCTAAGTTAATGAGTTCTAAGTTAAGTTCTAAGAGCATGTTCTACAGTAACAATTCATAAGGACAAATGGATGATGGATTAATAAATGAATAGAATTCATGCATGTCAAATTTTTTTTCGGTTTTTCTTTATAAAATATAAAAAAAAAAATGCACGTTTTAATTAGAAAGTAATTTTGTATTTATATTCAAGTTTTAATTTATAACACAGGTCTACAAAATTTGATTTGATGATTTTAGCTGATCTTTACGTTTCCCGACGTGCTGAAATCGAAAATGCAGACCATTTGTCTCTATCACATATAGATTTTTGTCAATACAGGGTGTTTACCGACACAATTTCTTACACATACCATCCAAACAATAGGTTGTTTGGTATGGTTTTACGTCGCATTATTGCTACGCTATTACAACAACAGGTATACACCTACTTGCCAACTCCCTAATTAAGATTCCGTAGTCTTGTTAGTCCCGCCCTTTTTCTCCCACCAATAAATTTTTGGAGTAATATTCTCCAAATGCAATTACGATTGAATAAGAGAAAAAATACTCTAAAAAGGTAACGGTGTGAAAAAGAAGGCGGAGCTAAAAATACTACGGAATATTAATTAGTATCTTGGCAAGTATGTATACATGATACTAAACATACTATAAAACTCGCCATGTATTTATACTGGTGGAAGAGTAATGGAAGTAATTGTATAGGTAGACACCCTGTATTGGTAAAAATCTGTACGTGATAGAGAAAAACTGGCTTCATTTTCGGTTTTAACACACCAAAAAACATAAAGACCAGCCAAAATTAAGAATTCAAAATTTTACATGTCGATCTGTGTAATTATATAAGAGTGATTCTAATGCATTAAATTTACACAATCTAATATTTGTAAAATATTATTTCATAGTGCATCAATTCATTCAATAAAATATACATTCTTTATATATTTTCGCATTTGTTTGTTTATCTTTAATTGAATTTTTTTTTTTAATTAAAAATAAAAAATAAAAATAAGAACTAATTTTTTATAATTAAAAAGAAAATGGGCAGCCTTTAAACATATTTTATCCGAATGAAATTAGATAACATAATATTTTAAAGTTGCATTTGCTAAAATCCCCAAAGAACGTTTTTATATTTTTCATAGGTGATAATCTTCTAATTATTTCCGGGATGAAATGTTATTTATCGAGGACAGGTCGCGACATATAAAATTCAGTTCGGGACGAAATTGCGGAGATTTGTAATATACTTGGAAGGTAACAAGATATTAAAGCCGTTGCGTGCACTAGCCATACAATCCTGAGAAAAATCCGTTAAAAGTTTCAGTACTTGGTTATAAATACAAGTTATTTCGGAAATGAGGCGCTGTTGGGAGCGGCTGTGGCTGCAATCGGAATGTCTCAAGTTCGATGGTACAGTCATCCCTTCTGCCAGTCAGTGAACGACAGCTTTAATAGCAAAATAAATAAATAAATATGTAACAAAGGAAATAAAGTAAATATACAAAACCCTCAATTAGAAATATACAGATAAAATAATAATAATAATAATAAGACAAGAAAATAAAATATCTAAAAAATAGACTGAAGTGTAAGAAAGGTATATTTAAAGCTTGGCTTGAGCCTTACTTTTCGGTTTTAATATCCCTTTTCAAACCGAAATATTTTTGCCTTAAAATATTGTATTTTTCTGTATTTTTATCAATACAAAAAACCCTTAACGGGTTAAAAGTTTGTGACGCAGCACTGTACTTTATGGCTATAAGAATTAGAAATACGGGTCTTAAAAATAATGATATCAAATTTTCAGTGACGCTTTGATATTAATTAAATTATACATAGATTTTCTTATTTGAATTTGCTTTTTCCTTTTATTTATATTTACAGTGTAAACGTTATTTTCAACATAAAATAATATATAGCATTTACTCATTGATACCTTTCCATTCACATCTCTTATACTACGAAAGCATGTGTTTTAAAAGAAATTATATGAAATTCCAGTAACGCAGTGGTGTTACATTAAGTGATTTGTTTTTAAATTTCTCTGCAATTATTTTGTTTTGCATATTAAAGTATATGTGCACATTGAAATATTGCTTTTAATTTTCAAATACGCTGTCAAATATATATTTTTTCATTAAGCTTATATTATGTACTGAAATATATTTATTTCAATGAATTATTCTATCTTTTGCGTCACGCCATCCAAAACTGAAAAAAATTTCACAGTTTTTTTCTTTGCATCACGATATCTATTTGCATGCATTTTCAATTTATTTGGATGAAATGACACAAAGTAAACATTTCCATATATTTTAATTACAGTTTTGGATGGCGTGACGCAAAAGATAGAATAATTCATTGAAATAAATATATTTCAGTACATAATATAAGCTTAATGAAAGTGATATATTTGACAGCGTATTTGAAAATTAAAAGCAATATTTCAATGTGCACATATACTTTAATATGCAAAACAAAATAATTGCAGAGAAATTTAAAAACAAATCACTTAATGTAACACCACTGCGTTACTGGAATTTCATATAATTTCTTTTAAAACACATGCTTTCATAGTATAAGAGATGTGAATGGAAAGGTATCAATGAGTAAATGCTATATATTATTTTATGTTGAAAATAACGTTTACACTGTAAATATAAATAAAAGGAAAAAGCAAATTCAAATAAGAAAATCTATGTATAATTTAATTAATATCAAAGCGTCACTGAAAATTTGATATCATTATTTTTAAGACCCGTATTTCTAATTCTTATAGCCATAAAGTACAGTGCTGCGTCACAAACTTTTAACCCGTTAAGGGTTTTTTGTATTGATATCATTACTTTTTAGGGGTTAATGATCAAAACGTAAAATTAAAGGAGCATGGTAATGAGTTATAACACTGTATTAAAAGTGTTGTTTTATAGGTCATACTCGAACAAAATAACAAACTAAATAAAATTTCAAAATTTTATAAAAAGTGATAAAAAAGATGGACACATGCAACATTACAAAGGCATAATATAGTACATTTTAAAAATGACAAAAATTTCTTATTTATATTTATTTCTTATTATAATTTTTTAGGTATAGATTTGATTTAAAGAGAAAAATAAATAATAATAGAAAAATCTTTAAAAAGTGAAAATTTTATACTGGTAAATATTTAAGTAGTATAGTTTGTTATGAATTGAATTTTAAAAAAAATCTTAATCTATTCAAAATTTTATTATAGCTTAACATTTTTTAATTTATATATTATATATACTAGAAACTTAATGAGCAAATTAATTATTTTCAAATTCTGTTTTAAGAATTTTTTTGAATCCGTAGTTTAAGTGATTTATCACCTAATTTTGAAAAAATTACAAATATTTGCATATGATTATCATATTATTTTTCATTTTTATGAAAATAAAGGAAAAATTTTTTGTTGTTGCAATCACCTTTTAAAATAGAACCAATTTTGAAAGTTAACAACGTATCAGCATGAAAACAATGTAAATACAAAGAATATTTTTGATAAACAAATGTCATATAAAATACAAGTACCTAAATAAATAACTCATTTAATATATATATTAAAAAAAGAAAAATATTTTTTTTTTTTTTTTTTTTTTTTTTTTTGTGTTTACTTTTGACGCTTTCCGATAGATGGAGCCAAAACGATTATTTGATATTCAGTATTTCAGATGGAAGAGAAGAAATTCGTCCGCGAAACTGCCGCATCACGGTATTTTCGGAGTAAAAAATAGTTCGATTTTTAAAATGAGTTATAAAAAAAACAAGAGTTTTACTAGGGAAAAGGGAGATGTCAGGCACATCAGATAAAAGCGATTAATATCATATATAAATTAAACTAAATTCGCTCGAGCCATATTCGAGAAAAAATTCTTACACATTAGGCCGCCCATTTATAACTTAAATGAGCCAATTCATATCTCGAAATATATTGCACGCAGAAATGTAGCGATTTCAGGGTAGGATCAGACAGAAGGTGAAAGACTATTTTGAAATTATCAGAACATAACCTCCCATATTTCCTGAGATATTAAGTGTCGGCTTTCAGCGGTTTCTTTGATCTTAAAATTCGTGTATATATAAGTGTCGCAGTTTCGTTCGTTTTTCCGTTTCCGCTGAGTGTCGTGGCGTTCGTTTGTTTTTGCGCTTGCGTCACTTGAGACTCTGCCGAGTCTCTTGATTCTATACTGGTCCCTATACACTGAAAAAAAATAATTAAAAAATTTATGTTTCCCCTCTATAACATAGAGGGTACCCGTCCGCACGATCGTTCGAGTTGGGCTTTTTCTGTGAAATCATCACCTGAAAATTTAGAGAGTTATACATTTACCGGCTCTACATTGACGGAAGAAGCAAACGCTATTGAACTCAAATTGATACAAATAAGGAAATTCATTGACGGACTATTCTTTTGTTGACTGATATTTACTTAAAATGAAAATCTTTAAAACTTATTACCATTTTTGATAAACGCAAGTTTACGTTACATTTTTCACACCATGTTTTTGAAATGCTTTTGCAGTTTTCAAATCCGCATTTTCAAGGTCTCAAATATCGTCAATACTTGGTAAATGTCCATACAAATTGTATTTTTCGTCCTAGTATGACTGTTTTGGCAGGTGAAGTATAATATTTGGATACTTTTACCGGAGGAATTACAGCATCACCAACATTACCATAATTTATAATGCTTCTTTTAGAATGTGGAGATGCTACTTAAGCTTCTGCTACATCTAATTTGAATTTTAAAAGATCCATTTTATTTTTGGGGGGATTTTTTTTTTTTTTTTTTTTTTTTTTTTTTCACGTAACGCCCAAGTCGCACGATCGTGCGGGTGAGGAAAATTTAAGTCCTACGAATAACATAAATTGTGTATAATTACTATTTTTTATTATTTTATAGTTATTTACACATTGAACTAAAAATGTGTATTTAAGCAATTAGAAATATATTGATAATTACCTTTTTACGATAGATAAAAAGGCGAACTGTATTCATTGTACATGTAAAAAAAAGCTAAAATTGCCGGTTGAAAGAAAAACATGGACTACAATCACCATCTGTTGACTAAAAAAGGTACTTTACAGTTTCTGCGAATTAGCACGATCGTTCATGTCCGGTTTTTATTACATATGGGTGTTTAACCCGCACGATCGTACGGTCTGGGTTGGAAAGTTATATGGCTTATTTCACATAACCGCTTGTGATTTGAAAATATTAGAGAGCAGCTGAAATTTTATTTCGCACGCAAAAAGGGAAAAACGAAGAACAAAGAAAAAAAATTGTTGAGTAATTTTTAAAGAAACATTGCTAATGTATCTGAAATTGATCAAACAATTGTTGATGAATTATCATTATACAGTCATGCATTAAAATTTAGATTAAACGCTGTTGACGTGTATTCCAAATATTTGTTTACCCGAAAAGTGTGGTACAGTATAATTGCATAGCAATCTCGAATTAAAATCATTTCTCAAATAGCTATGTTCATTAGAGAAGAAATTATTTTATTTGTTTGTGTAACAATTATTTGTATATATCTGTACAGAGAGTTATAATTTTTATTTCTTTGTACTACTTTTAATTTTTTATAATTTAAAAAATAAAGCATTATTTTATGGATGAAATAAGGTAAATAGATATTTAAATGAATAATAATAACAACAACAAAAAATAAATAAATAAATAAATAAACCTTAAGTAGCAAAGACCTCCAAACAGCAACTACGTAGATAGCAATATAAAATAAAAATAGTAATAATGACAATAATAATAATAATAATAGCGGTTTAAATAATAATAATAATAATAATAGTATTTAAGAAAAAATAATAATCTATTTACTTCTGTTAGGTGTTTTTTTATTCTATACAATAAGCTCGCATGAAAATGTTTCTATAAAGTGTCACATTTAATTTAAGGCGAAAGAATCTAAAATATACAATATGCAAAATTACAGATAACAAGATTTAAACATAAATCTAAGAAAGGATATTTAATATTCAATAAAAAGGAGTTACTGTTTAAAAACGTTCTCATTTTGTGTAATAAGTCACGCCTTTATACTTTTCTCTAAAACATCAAATTATTTAATAAATTCATGATTAAATGACTAAAATTTTGTCATCAACAATCGAAACGGTAAGTTTCCTTCGTTTATATATACTAGAGTTCTATAAAGAGTCAAACAAAATAAAATTAAGGAAACAAGAAGCATTGTTTTAAGTAAAGCATTGTGTCCGAAAAAGCTAGAGGGTGGGGTTTATTATTCTTTGCGAATGCCATCAAATTTTCTCGCCTGCTATGCGGTATAGTTACAAAAAATAGGTTAATTTATATAGCAAACATTAAAAAAAAAAAAACACTCAGATAAAAAAAAAAAAAAAGAAATAAAATAAAATAAAATAAAATTTTTCACTATTGGACTGAACTTGTATAATTTTGTCTGGTAATGTTCTGTCCCACATAACGCAATTTAATATGGGCCAAAACGAATATCCTGCGTTATATAGGAGCCTGCAGTACTTGAATTCTGATTTTTTAAAACTCTAAGATCAGTATCTCGATCTTGAAAAGAAATGGGACATTTTTTTTAAATTCCTTTTCCATGGTAAATGTGAATTTTATGCTGTGATTAGAATTAATCAAAAATAAATTTTACTGACTTTGATTCCACAATAGATTTTATAAACTAAAGAAAAAAAAGCCACTATTTGATTCTGTATTAAAAAACATTTAATAAAAATTTTGTATTTTATTACATCATATGATAATTTTTAAATAGCATGAAGCTTACAAACGGTTCAGTAAATAATTCCAAAAATGTCACAACAAAATTAAAACACAAAATTTGTGGTAAAAAATTTTATAAAAATTATTAAATAGTCATATTAATAATAAAACGATTGTCGAACGAGTAATGCTGTTTCAAACAGTGAGCCTCGCTATACCGTGTTTTCTAAAACATGACATTTAACTTAAAGTATACAAACCCTACAATATTTTATTTCCAATGGCAAGGCAAAAGTTACAGAGGACTATAAAGATACAAATCAAATTATAGACAATATAACATAGAAGACCGAAGTCATTGCCTAACCCTACAATATTAAAATAGAAAAAAAAGGGACAACAAGGTTAAAAAAGAATTTTGTCATTGAAAAACTAGAAAAGTTATTTAATATTTGAGAAGAAAGACTTAACATATTAGGATCGGATATGTTCCTATCTTGTAATGTAAGCCACGCCTTTACGCATTTTTCTAAAACTTTAGAAAACAAACTTATTTTACATATTTGTAATTAAATCATTTAAGTTTTATCTTCAGCAATCGGCGTAGTAAATAGCATTGAGATTTTTGCATACCAGCGTCACATATAGAGTCAAATGCGAATAGGGTTTTTTTTTTTTTTTTTTTTTTTTTTTTTTCTGCGATATAGTGGCGGGACTTGTTTTCTTTTGCAATTCTTTGACAATCTCACGCCTGCATTGCGATAATTTTATAAAAATAAGCTTCGGTATGTTGCTTAGAAAATAATAAGAATAACATAAAAGTAAATTAAAATAGTTATATATAAGTATATTTACTTACAAAGGATACCGATTATAACAAGTGATGACCCCCTAACCTAACAGCAGTAAAAAATGAAATATCACTATAACACGAAAAATAATGTTAAGAACGAGCTGTAAATTTGGAAACCCATATTTTTGATGATGCTCATTCTGTTCGTGTAAAAATTAATATAGGTTGCAATTCACAATTTTTTCGAATGTGAATTTATTAATAATTTTCATAATTCCAAAAATGTATTTATTAAAAATATTCATGAAATATGTTTGGGTCACTTCATTCTAACGTATAAAAAATTGAATTAAAATATCATAATTATTTTGGAAGATATGTTTGCCACACTCATTTAACATTAGCATCCCCATACTTTGACAGCTTATAACGCTATGAAAATCTGAGCGAAATGTATAAATTATTCCATTTTTCTCGATGATTTTATCCAAATAAATCAAATAATTTATAAGAAATGGGGGATGCTATTGAAAAAATTAAGTTGATGCCAGTTTTAATATGTAGACGATCCCCTAAGCATAATCTAACTACACCATTTTAAACTAGATGTTACTACAAATCGCTCAGTACCAGCCGCATGTTTTTACGATAATTTACGCCAAAACTAGGTGGGGGAATTTTTTTTTTTTCTGACTGTATATAGAAATGTATATATACCCTGCCAGTTATGTTAATTTATCCGTAATACCGTTAAGACCCGCCTTTTTTCACACCAGTAAACTTTCAGAGAGATATTCAGCTAAATGTACTTGCGTTTAAATGCGGAGACTACTCTTATTCAAATATAATCGCGTGACGAAAAAGTGGGATCAATTACCATTACAAACAGATTACCATAACTAGCAAACCTGAATTGCCGTAAACTACACACTATGAACAGGGTTTTTCTGGTGGCAATATAATAAAATGAAGTTAAAATTTTAGAAACGTGCAAGGTCAGAGATAGAATCTCTGATGATATTTCTTCGCAGTTGCCAAAATTTCTAATTTATTCCGTAATATTTATAGTACCCGCTTCTTCTTCACATTACATTTTTGTAGAATGATTTTTCTCAATTATGATAAAATCGGAAGAAAATTACTCTTAAAAATATCGTCTTATAAAAAGATAGTTGCTATCAGTACATAATATATGTTAGTAACTATCCATTTGTCAATCAAATAATAATGTGAACTAATAGAAGTATTCCCTGATATAATTATGATCGTTTTCTTCGTTAGGAGAGATAAATTACCAAAAAAAAATAAATAAATAAATAAATCATTTGAAAAGTATTACTTTTCCAATTTACCAGTGAAAAAAAAAAAGAAGGCGGGACTAACAGACTAAGGAATATTAATTAGAATGTTGGCAGGTATGTTAATAACAATGCAACGTAATCAATAAATTGAGATTTTGAGAGTTCTCTTTTTTTGGTAAAGTGTATTAACAGAAGTTTTTTTTCTGATATAATTCTGATATATATATATATACTTTTAAGACATAAATAGCAGAAAAAATAAAAAAGCTCAATTTATACATGATGCGTCAAAACGAGTGAAACTTTAGTGGATTATTTTTTTCCCTATAATACATGAATAGACAATGTAAATAGTAATAATTAAAAAAAAAATCAGATAAATATAGAGAACAATATTACACCAAGAAACTAATCTGATCATTAATTTGAAAAAGTAAATCTTTTTGAAATAACATGCTACCCTTCTAGTTAAATCTGTCTAGTTATAAAGGGTTTATTTTTAATTCAAGCAGACCATTAGGAAAAAGCAAGATAAATGCCCGAATTTTACCTACATAGTGCACGGTCAAACAAATAAAAATTATAAGCACTTTTCAAATTTTTTTAATAATGTTTAAAAGGAAAATTAATAAATAACTAATAAACTAAATTATTAAGTCAGGGTGTTCGGGAAAAATGACATCACAATTTTGATCCTCCATCGAATGGATGGATTCCTCGTTTCGATAACACGCCAAAGTATTATATAAAAGTGTTACAATTTATTTAAATTTAAGCATCATCATATAAATATTTAAATGTGTATGATATTTAAAGCTAGATTTAAAGAAAAAAATCAAACTTCTCTGTTTGCCATTTCTAAAAAAACTTTTCAGTCGGTGAAGTGTATTTTTCCTCAAATTTCCATAAATCCGACTCGCATAGTATTTTATCTTTATTTATGGGATGTCTTTTTATTGGTGAATAGCAAAATCCTTTTATGGAAAGTGCTGAATATCTAAAGTAGCATCTGCATCAATAAATATTTGTCATTTCATTTTTTTTTCTCTCTTTTTTGTAGAAATAAAAAATTTTGAATATTTTATTAAAATGTATTTTTAATAATTTCATTTTTCTCATGCAGTAGAACTAGCCTGAATAAAAAAATAAATAATTATTTATTTATTTAATATATATATATATAGGGTGTTTATAAAGTCCCGGACCCATTTTGATGTTTAATAACTCATAAAATAATGAAGATATAAACAAACTTACGGCATTTATTAATGGAATAACTCATATATTTTCTTTTCAGGTTTGAATATCTTTACTTTTGTAAATATCGTCTGCGCGTGTGGTTCAGATGCATGTGGTTAATTCAGACTTGCTTACCGCTACCTGGCGTGAAATTGACTATCGACATGATATTTTCCGTGCGACGAAGTGGGCACACGTGGAAGTTCATTGACAAGGGTCATGAAACTTTTTGAGTCTATCTAACCATTTATGTTATTTTAATATATCTTTATTATTTTATGAGTTATTAAACATGAAAATGGGTCCGGGACTTTATAAATACCCTATATATTCTATGCAAGAATTGTATTTGTAGTAATAATCTGAAATAATTATAATTTTTACGACTCTCCTATTCTAACATGCAGCAATTTTGTATAAATCATAAAATCACCTTAAAAATGAAACAAATGATAGTGAAAGTTCTGCTTATTGTTTATAAGTGCAGCAATATGTGCTTAACTCTTTAACAGGGAAGATAATTTAGCTCATTTAATATCCAAACCTACCAAAATTCGCGAAAGAGGTTTTTTTTTTTTTTTTTTAATGACATTTTTCGTTAAGCTTTAAAAGTAAAGTTTTGTCGAAAATATGACAGATGGATTTTTCCAGTTGTATATTAGTAATTATGTTCTCTTGGCATTGACGCTGTCCTTTAAGGGTATTTGGTCTTTTTGATTTATAATTTAGCTCATTTAATATCCAAATCCACCAAAATTCGCGAAAGAGGTTTTTTTTTTTTTTTTTTTTTTTTTTTTTTTAAATGACATTTTTCGTTAAGCTTTAAAAGTAAGGTTTTGTCGAATACCTGATGGATTTTTCCAATTGCATGTTAGTAATTACGTTCTCTTGGCATTGACGCTGTGCTTTATGGGCATTTCGTCTCTCTGATTTATCACAACTGAAGGTTTCATATTAAGCTTGTATTCATGTTTGAAAGTGACTCTTACAACTCTACTTTTTAGCAGTAAGCACTATGTTATTTAATCGAAAGATATTGCTGAAAAATACCCTGAGTGTTTCTAAATAAAAATAGTGGTATCAAAGATACTGATACGATTTCACTCCTTTTCATTTAATAATTATAAATTGAACTAAATTATGTATGTTCAATAAAATATATAGTCAAGTGGCAATTTTTATTATTTGTGATACATTTTTTTACAGATTTCAAAACTTTAAAATGCATTTTCTCAATTTAACTTTTTCATGAAATTCGTGCTCTTTAAAATGCTAAAACTTCCGCAGATATATAAAAAATATTTATATATATATGTATATATATATATATATATATATATATTAATGCATAATAGAAATTATTTAAAAGACATATGGATGGATATCGAAATTTATTAATTCATTTTCGAGGAAAAAAAAAATAATAAATGCATTTCTTTGAAAATATTTTTCAAAAAACATAAATTTATTACATTTTTAATATATTTTTTTCTTTTTAAGACATTGCAAAATACCCCTTTTTTTTTTTTTTTTTTTTTTTTAAGTATGTTCTGTTAAACATCCAAAATATATTAAATCTTTTTTCTTTTTTAAATACTTCTAGAAGTTCTAGCATTTTAAAGATCATGAGTTCATGAAAAAATGTAAACTGAGAAAATTTAATTCAAAGCTTTCAAATCTGTAAAAAATCTTTCAAAACCCATAAGACCTATTGCCTGAATATGTATGCTATTGATAAAACCTATTATAGTTCAATTTATAAATACACTACTGGCCATTAAAATTACTACACCAAAAAGGATTGATAATAATGGAATGAAATTTATTGGACACATATATTGCAGTAGAAAGAACAACTGATTAAAATTTAGGAAATTTGGAGTAATATAAACTGAGAAAACACAACATAAAGCAGCGCCCTCTGTGAACAATAATAGCACTTATCTGCCTAGACATTGAATTAAACAGAAATTGGATGACATGCACGGGCAGAGAACTTCATTAAGCTGCAACATGATGCCACAGCTTAACTATTGTAGTTACTGCTGAGTAATGGCGGGCCAGTCGCTTTTCAATAATAAAACAATCATTTTTAATTGTGTGAGATCAGGCGAACGCGCAGGTAAGAGCAACAGTCGAACACATTATGCCCCAACGAAGGTCCAAACAATACGGAAAACTTGCGGTCGTGCATTGTTCTGCTTGAATGTTGCATTACGGAGGCTTTGAACATAGGATAGAGCGATGGGCCTTAACTCATCAGAAATGCGAGACAGGCCGTTATTCAGAGTACCGAAAATGAAAACAAGAGGTGATCGACACATGTATCCAGTCGTACCATAAGTCATCACACCAGGTGGGGACACAGTATGCGGCAACCAAAATTTTGATTATCCTCAACTGCATCAAGGATATGGACGCCTTTAATGTGCGATCAACGACGAACCTGGATGCAGGAAAGGCGTGATTCAGACAAATCACAATTATGCTTACAGCATCGGGATTGCCTCATCCATATTTATAGGAAATTTGAATAATGCACATAGCCAGGTGGCATTCTACATCGTCATACTGTCCATCACCTGCAGTAATGATATGAGGTCGCTTTGGATACACGTCTCGATTACTTCTTGTTCGCATTCCTGACACTTTGAATAGTGGCCATTACGTTTCCGATGAGTTAAGGTTCGCCGTTCTGCCCTATAATCGAGATTTTTGTACCGCAACATTTTACCAGGACAATGCGCGACCGAAAGTTGTCTGTAATGTACGGACCAACCTTGATACAGATTATGTTCGACTGCCGCCTTGGCCAGATCGTTCTCCTGATCTGGCCCCAATGGAAATGTCCATTTTTTCGTTATAAAGCGACTGGCCGCAACCATTTACCAGTAATTGCAGTCTATGATCTGTGGCATCGTGTTGAAGTTTCAGGAAGTACTGTACCCGAATACATCATCAAATCGCTGTTCTATTAAATGCCTAAGCAGATAAGTGTGCAGTTATTGCTCCCAAAAATCGCTTTTTTATGTACTGTTTTCTCGGGATATATTACTCCAAATTTTCATTAAATATAATCAATTGTTCTTCCTACTATAATGTATGTGCCCATTAAATATAATTCTTATATTTACATTACTTTCTGCTGTAGTAATTTAAATGCCCAGTAGTATATTAAATGAAAGTAAACACTTTTATATGAAAGCTTCAGTGGTACGAAGTCTTACCAAGTCTGCTTAGAAAATTAAATAGAATATTAGAGCTCTTTTCTTATATATGGAATTAAGCGTTTATGAAATAAAAATAATAGCAGTTGTTAAATTTTTGAGGTTCTAATCGTTATACAAGTAAAAATTGCATTTGACGCTTTTTTTTTTTTTTTTTTTTTTTTTTTAAGGTGAGACACATCCAGTTTAATAATACAATGAATGTCTAATATATATTTATATATCGTAAAACTGTGCATGTATGAGGCAAGTAGAGCTCTTCATCTACGGGGCAAGTAGAGCTCTTCATCTTAACCAGGGGTGCAAGAGTTTCCGTCTCAAGACGGACACTGACACCATTACTTTTTATCAATAATTTCTATCATGTTCAATTGCAATAAATGACTGAAGAAATATGATTGAAAATATTGTTAAAAAATACTTGTGTAAGGGTCCCATCTTGATACGAAACACTTGCACCATTGCCAATAAAAATAAAATACGTCAATTAATAGCACCTAGACATTACCTAAAACGGTGTTATTTAACAGATAGCACTTTAATCCGTTCAGGGGCGGTGATTACATACTGCAACTACTCTAATTTTAATTTAAAATTGCAAATACTACTCACGGAAGTTTTTTTTATAAAATTTTTCTTTCATAACTTACATGGAAAATTTCATTTATTTTTTGTCTGTTAATGTTGTTGTTGATTTCTGGTGGCTTTTTGGTATTATATGAAAAAACTTTGCTTTTCCTGAAAGGGTTAATAAATCATTACTTATATTAATACATATTTGTGTTATTATGTGTCACACAAATGTTCTGCCGATCTATATTAAACATTATGTGCCGCCGATGCATATTATACACTGTTAAAAATTTCAACAGAAAACTCTGTGCAATCTATTATCTTAAGTCTTACGTAAAATTACAGAGAAAAATAAACGGAGATGTTAAAAAACTTATTTTATACATTCATTTTAACAACTAATATTAACTTAATTAATTATTGCTGAGAATATATTTTAGACTTAGAGTGCTTTTTCTAATGTAGAAACAGTCATTTTAAATTTTAATTAAAAAATTAAATACTAAAATTTAGGTAAAAATACAGAATAAAGATTGAGAATCTTGATTATTCACTTTTAACTAAGAATTACTGTAAATTTACAGAGACTCTTACATTAAATTTACAGAAATTTTTAACAGTGATGGTCAAGGACATAAGTGAAAGCTCACTTTCAATCTAGATGCATTTTTTGACTTAGACAAAAAAAAAAAAAAAAAAAAAACTTTAAAATACTTTATGGATTCTCTTTGAATTTTGGCGGTCATGAAAGACATGTTATGTCTCATATATCCAGCGAAATATTTGTTCCGAGTGCAATATGAATATCGGTTGCAAATAACCAAAATATATAATATTTAAAATCACCTTTTAAAAATTAAAACTTCTAATGTGTTGCGGCTATAGCATGTGGTTGTAAGCTTTATTTTAATTATCGGTGTAGATTGATAAGAGAATAGCATGCATATACATGACAAAATAAAATTTCTTGAAAAACGTTCATAATTTTCATACTTTATATATATATGTATATATTTGACATTCTGCATTAGACACAATGCACTGCAGTTAAAATACACAAAAATATTAAATATTTGTTGAAATATGAACATTTTTTAAAAATAAAATCTTCTAGATTAAAAAATGTGTCTTCTCTTCTATCGATGATTGTACGTACCAGTGACATTTACAACAGATCATGTTCAAGATACAATTTAGTTGAACTTATTACAAATACTTAACATAATTTTGGTAAATAATGTAACATTTTAGAGAAAAGCGAAAAGGGGTTTACAAATCAAAATAGGGAAATGGCCCCACAGCAATATCTTAAAGGCGTTACAATAATAAGAGTCAACACGCAACGTTAAAGAAGATGGCAAAGTAAATTTACTAGTTGCGCGCGCTGCAAGCGAGCAACAGCAATAGTAACAGCAAC
The DNA here is from genome assembly GCA_963930645.1 of Salticus scenicus. Lineage (NCBI taxonomy): Eukaryota > Metazoa > Arthropoda > Arachnida > Araneae > Salticidae > Salticus > Salticus scenicus. The sequence goes on along the minus strand of OZ005659.1, from coordinate 203,753,949 downwards.
AGTAATAGTTAGAGGTCATGACCACGCTCTTAATCTGCTTTAGACTTTATACTTCGTTTTATACTAAAGATGGAAATTGTTTTGTTATTTGTACAAGGAAAAAAATTCATCATCACTTGATTTTACTTGAAATAGTATATTTAGTTTTAACATCGTAAGTTACTTAATTTAAATTTTCTTTAAAAATTCTTTTTTTTTTTTTTTTTCCATGGTTCCTACACTAAAGATTTTAAACTTTAAACTATTGTTTTCATTTTAAATTGAATGTTTTCTTTCGAATAGTTAGAACATATTCAAATTTTTCAACGATTTAAATCAACAGTTTGGGATGCTAGTTTAGTGTTCCCGAAGTTTCGAAGCTCTCCGACACACGAAAACATAGATCTCGAACTTTCCATTGGACTCTCGATGGAATCTCCGCAAAGCCCCATAGCTAAAAGTTATAAATAGGAGTAAATTGATTTCTGTGAGAGAGTATGTAGTCACTGCGATTCAGAGTTATTCAGACGTTAGCAGGGATGGAACACGGGCGCAGAATTCATACCACTATCAATGTAAGAAAATTTTCTACTTCTTAAATCGACGATATTATAGGTAGAGAAATTTCTTAAACGGATTCCGGTATGAATTCTGCGCCCGTGTTCCATCCCTGCGTTAGGGATTGAGCTCTAAGCGACTGAACATTTTTCGTGAGCCAGCAAAGGTTTCTGCTCCGGAGTATTTGATGTTATTTGCTTTACTACTGTGGAAACAATGACTGTTTTTTAGACTGTTTCAGAATATTCGTCGATTAGTGACTTTTACTGTACGAGTAACAGCTTCAACTGTTTCTAGAATATTCGAAGAATGAACACTACTATTGGACTGTTTTTGAGAATGTTCATTTAATAGTGACTTTTGCTGTACGAGTAACAGCTTCAACTGTTTCCAGAATATTCGAAGAATAAACACTACTATTAGGCTGTTTTCGAGAATATTCATTTCAATAACAGTTTTGTTTTACAGATTCGAGAAGTTAAAAAAATATTTGATATCGCCAAGAAGGTCCCACACTAAAGCTGTGGCGAAAATAGTCGCCAATCGAAATATATTTATTTAAACGTTTCAATTATTCAATTAAAAGGAAATCGTTTAAATATAATGACCAGCGAAGTGGGCAAAGCCTGATATATACACTACTCCACATTGAAAATGCAACACCAAGAAGGAATGATAATAACGGAATGAAATTTGTTGGACACGTACATTATAGTAGGAAGAACAATTGATTAAAATTTCAGGAAATTTGGAGTATTATGTACTGAGAAAACAGTACATAAAGCAGCGACCTCTGTGAGCAATAACAGCACATATCTGCCTAGGCATCGAATATAACAGCTATTGGATGACATGCACGGGTAGAGCACTTCCTTAAGCTTCAACACGATGCCACAATTCATCGATCGAAGTTACTGGTGAGTGGTGGGGGGCCAGTCGCTTTTCAATGATTAAACAGTCATTTTCATTGGTGCGAGATCAGGAGAACGCGCAGGCCAGAGCAACAATCGAACGCATTCTGTATCAAAGAAGGTCCGGACAATACAAATAACTTGCGGTCGTGCATTATCTTGCTTAAATTTTGCGCTACGGAGGCCTCGAATACAGGGCAGAGGGCGGGCCTTAACTCATCAGAAATTTAATGGCCGCTGTTCAGATAGCCAAGAATACGAACATGAAGTAATCGAGACGTGTATCCAATGGAAACCCATATCATCATCGCAAATGATGGACAGTATGATGATGTCGAATCCCAGCTGGTAATGTGCATTATTCATAATGCCGTTAAATACGGATAAGGAAATCTCGATGCTGTAAACAGGATTGTGATTTATCTGAAAGTGACTTCACGCCATTCCTGTGTCCAGGTTCATCGTTCATCACACATTAATGGCGCCCATATCAGTGATGCAGTTTTTAGGGTAATCAGAATTTTGTTAGCCGCATACTGAGTCCCCACCTGGATTGATGGTATGTTGTACCATTGGATACACGTCCCGGTCACCTCTTGTATTTATTCCCGCCACTCTGAATACCAGCCATTACATTTCTGACGAGTTAAGGCCCATAGCTCTGCACTATGTTCAAGGCCTCCGAAGCGCAACATTTTAGCAGGACAATGCACGATCGCAAGTTGTTCATATTGTATGGACCTTCATTGATGCCGAATGTGTTCGACTGTTGCTCTGGCCAGCGCGTTCACCTGATCTCGCACCAATGAAAATGACTGTTTAATCGTTGAAAAGCGACTGGCCCCCCACCACTCACCAGTAACTTCGATCGATGAATTGTGGCATCATGTTAAAACTTCATGAAGTGATCTACCCGTACATGTCATCCAATCGCTGTTCGATTCAATGCCTAGGCAGATATGTGCTGTAATTGCTCACAGAGGTCGCTGCTTTATGTACTTTTTCTCAGTACATATTACTCCAAATTTCCTGAAATTTTAATCAATTGTTCTTCCTACTATAATGTATGTGTCCAACAAATTTCATTCCGTTATTATCATTCATTCTTGGTGTTGCATTTTGAATGTCGATTAGTGTATATATATATATATATATATATATATATATATATATATATATATATATACATGCTTCTCTTTCAGCCAATAGTTACACATTAATTAATACTCTAAATCAATAATTTCTAAATATATATATATATATATATCAACATAAGTGGGCATTAATAATTAATCACTAGTTCAAACACGTAATGATATCTGTCAAATTTAATGTAAAAGTAAATATATACAGACTATGTACAAGATGAAAGTAATGCGTCAACGTCAGCTTAAATTAAAAATATTTCATGTCCTATAACAGTTCTTATATATCAGTCGCAGTCAACAATTAATACCATAATATCCGGCAGAACTAAAAAAAAAACACTTCATCAAACTTCGTCTACGTCTAATGTTATTTTGTAAAAGAGCAGGCAACTGAACAGAACCACTACCATCGTCAAAGATCCAACAACGTCTGAAGCTATTGTTGAAAAAAACTCACTTCGTCCATACCATCCAGATCTTTCGAGAGAGATCCGCAGATGAAAGCTGCGTAAGCAAGAAAAGGTGGGGCTTGAGTGCGACGTCCGGCCGACGTCACAACTACGTCATGGTTTCAAGGTCAGTCGCTTGTTTCCTCTCTGCGAAACTGTATTTCAGACAGAGCAGGTTTTGGAATTAAAGGGTTGGACAACCAGAGTACTTCTAACATAAATTCGGCCATCCTTCCACAGCTGATCCTACAGGACGCCATACTGAATAATAGAAAAAGAAAAAAAAAACACAAAATGATAACAAGCATATTTATACTATGTACAAGTTTTTTTTTTTTTTTTTTTTTTTTAATTAAGTATTACTATTTCTCAAGTCATCCATTTTTTTAAGAATCTCGGCATGGGTGGATATGCAAAGGGGAACTTCGTGGCATCCTTCTTGAATTACATCATAAGTGTTTCTACGTTTTATTTTTACAATTTGTAGGGTCCAAAAATTTCGATTTCAGCTTGGTTTGGGACCGAATTGTATTCGTTTGATGGCAACTTAGATCGCTAACATAGTAAGATTTTGGTTGTTTTCTTCGTAAGTTATATATTTTTTTTATTTTCTTCCTGAACTTTAAAAAATTGTCTTTTTGCATGTTTGCGCAAATCTTCTCACTGGGCCTCAAAATCAGCTTGGAATTCGAAGTCAAGTATTTCTTTAACACCTACAGCTACCTTGTTAAAATTAAATCTACTCTTTATGTCTAAACTCTTTTGTTTACAATTCATCGGAGTTTTAGATTCACTTTATTTTTAATAATGTTTCAGTAATATTCATGGTAAAGATTCACTACGCATTATAATCATAAGATTTTTCTATAATGTTAATTTAACATAACTCAGACCTTAAATTTCTGTAATTCGAAATTTGTATTGTCTAATTCTGGAAATCAAATTATATATATTGTTGTATAAAAGAAAATTATATTGGTATATTGTTATATATTCTTTATATTGTTATTTGTTTAGAAAAAACGAAATCAGAATTTTCTTTATATATATGTATATTTAATTAATATCTTTAACAATATAATCATGACATGAGAAGATATTATCGTTAGTATGATCACGTCTCGTTTAACCTTAATTTGTTGCAATAATATACAAACTATATCTAATAATGATAAAATTTTTAACTGACGCCAGAAAACTTAAAAGATATTGTTTTAGATAAAAATTATCAGGGAGTGTTTGTTGCAGTTAACACGATTGGAGAAAAGTTCATGTCATAGGACTGTGAAATCATCAGTCCTAATATACTGCGATTTAGAAGGAATGCTGTTGAAAGAATTGTATGATATTAAATAAACTTGTTTTAGAGCGATAAGATTTGAAAACGTATCTTTAAGGCACACATTATTAAAATATGCCAATAACAGCAAGAAAGTTGACGTATATATTTATCCCTTTCGCAAACGTATATTCAAACATAAATCACTGTTTGATTTAATTACAAAAAAAAAAAAAAAAAAAAAAAAAAAAAATGAAAAACTTGATACAGATTTTTGTATAAAAAGAATGGCGGAAGAAAAGAAAGAAAGAAAAACGAAGCTTTTTGAACAGTGAAAAGTATAAGATTGTAACATTTACCATTAAATTTATGTTTCTAGATGTAAGGCGTTGAGAAGATTTGTTGTGCAACAACATCGGTTATTTAAGACAGTGTCGTCCGGGTATTTCTCTATTTTTTAACAGTGTTTCAAAGGAGCTACTGTAGGCGGAGTTCAATTCCCTTATTTAAAAAGAAAAAAAAAAAAAAAACTTACGATTTCTTGACCTGTAAGCAGTCTGTTAATATATCACTTGATTTTTAGAAAATTATGATTGTGAAACACAAAAAAAATTTCAATCTTATACTTAATAAAAGTGTTATTATATATATATAAACAGAGTTCTTTAAAACAGATTTCTAAGATTTCTGAATCATCGTTAAAATAGTACCGATATTCAAAAACAATATCAATATTATCGATTTAAAATGTTTTATAGCCCAAGTACATTCCGTAATTGAGATGGATATTTTATAATTATTGATACTACTGCATTTCTTAGAAAGATAATTTTATTTCTCTTTCAAGGGGAAAAATAAACGACATTTATTGATGAATATTTTGTTATACTTCAGAAGAGAGAGAGAAAAAAAAATATATATATACACATATCTTATAATATTTGTAAAATGAAAGAAAAATAATTCTACGTAATACAATATTTATATTGGTTATGTGCAAAAATACACTAAATAATCTATCAGTCGATGCAAAAAGCTAATTATTTTAATTATTGGAATAAAAAAGAAAAAACATCCAATATCTCTCTTGGTTTTATTACAACTGTTGCTTTAAATTATAACAGAGCAACAAAACAGCAGTGGAATTGCATTGATAAAGGATCATTTCAAAATTATGCACGATTAGTTTAACAAAAAATTAATATTTGGGTTTCTTATATCGTTCTGTTGAATTGTGCGCAAACTCTCCTACCTTTACCTTACAGTGTTAAAAAATGCTTCATCCAACGATTTTGTAGGGCCAAAAATGCTGTTAATGCTGACTTCTCTCTCGCAAAAAAATCAAAATTTCAACTTAAAGCTATATATCAAAAGTTACGAATTTCTAAATTAACACAATAATGCCCGAAATCGAAAAGAAATAGCATACACAGGGTGCGATGATTCATGCCACGGTTTGGAGACATTCAGTCAATGTAGGATAAACCGCTATGTAACCTGGAATGAATTGTTGGTCAAAAACTGGAATAATTCGTTTTTCCCTACCATTACTATTTTTTTTAAACCTATTAATTCAAAAATATGCTTCAAAATGGGATAAATATTTCTATATACTAATAGTTGTAACATATAAGTGGTTATATCATACTTCTGGGTTTTGGCAATACAAATCAACATACTAAATTCTCTAAAAGAGAAAAATAAAAGAAAACACTTGTTTCTATTTGTTATCAACTGCCGCAGAATAATCTAATATACATCCTTCAATAAAAGATAAATTGCGCTTTTCGAATATAATGTGAGATTCTTGATTAAGGTTCGTCTACACATTAATGTCAGCCGCCACATTTTTTTTTTTTTTTTTTTTTTTTTTTTTTTCATTATTAAAAACCATATTTCTATTTTATATTTGGATTTCTAGAGACATAGTTGTCAAATTTGCGATTATTAAAGAAGACTTCATACCGGAAAGCTTATAAAAATAATTGTAGTTTATATAGTCATCAACAATATATGCTAAAAATACTTTTTTGGTATTCAAAGAGTTATCAATCGAAACATTTGCTAGGGAATATAAAAATTTAGAAAAATAAAATTAAGATTATATGTATATATAAAATGAACAAGATCAAATTTGTTAACCAGAGGTAACGTTTCATGCCAATCGTCATCTACAGCAACTTCACTTTGTCTGATTTTTGATTTATGAGATAGTCTTCTGTTTATATATGCCTACTTTAAAAGCCTCATTGTGAAAAAAGTTAAACAAAAACGTATTCCTCCGGTTCTCATATAAGATCAGCTTACATTTCACATACCTCACTGGAAATAAAACTTTTTTTTTTTTTTTTTTTTTTTTTTTTTAAGAATTATCAAATACTTTTGAAACCAGATTATAAATAGAACTAATTTATAAAATATATATATGTCTTATTATCAGTTTTAATTAGGTTTTTTTAATATCACAGTTACAGAGTTATAATCTCTGAATTAAATTAAGAAGAAAGGTGAAAAACATTGTAAAAAGCCAGGCAGAATCTGTTTACAACTTCGTTTTAATAATTCCTACATATTGTTATATAATTGAAATCGAGATCTGTTTAACCCCTTAACGCGCGGTGTCCTCGCTGCGAGGACGCTAAATTTAAGATCCAGTTGCAAAAATTCATCCCGGAAATTTTTTAGCGAAAATTTACGCTTATAACATATCAGAAAAGGCCGTTTTTTTTTAACCTTACAATTTAAAATTTCTTTTAGTTTAATTTAGTTCATGAATTCCGGTGGCAGTATAATTTAAATGATCCGAATTGTCTTGCGCCGCAAAGGGTTAAGTAATTTAAAATGTGGCACTTATTTTTAACAAATATATTTTATATATGAATTTCTCATCATCAGATAAACAGATTGTGAGAGAAATCACTTTTAGATTAATCAAATTTGAATTGTTTTGAACGTAATTTTGTTACGCTATTTTTACTAGCAAAAATCGCTAAATAAAGAGTTGAAGGGTTAATCTTTTTTTTTTTTTTGGTTTCTATGGCTGCCAGCTTGTACTTTTTTTTTTTTTTAACCACCAGAAATATTTAATCGAATATTTTAATTAGTGTTTTAGCAGTTTCTGTGATTACACGTGATAAAATTTTCCACCAGTGTTGTCAGATCTGGCGGATTTTTTATTCAGTTATCATCAATAATTTTAAAAAGTGATATTTGATATACATAATAGACAATTAATCTTCGAAGTGGTTAGGCAAACGTTACAATTAAATAGTATATATTGTGGCCACCACAAGACTTTCTTCTATATTTTCCTATAGAAATTCACCAAGTAACAAAACTTAAAAAAAAAAAGACTTTTTTCTAAGTTTATTTATTTATTTATTTATTTTATTGTTAAAAGTAAAAAAAAAATAAAAAATCGATATATTTGTTTTAAATCATCACAGATTTATAGTTCAACCATTCCTTTTAAAGGTATTGACGTCCTTTTAAAGGCCTTTCAAAAGATACTTGTCTTGAAAAATTACCCCCCTCGGGCAGTACTTCCCCCCAGGGGGGGGACCGATGCCCTCACATGCACAGAATTTTTTTCCTAGTTAACTACTACTATTATCAATAATTAATATTAATTTTACAATAACGAGTTTAAAATAACTCTCATTATGCACATTTACAGGAAATTTTGTCGTATACTGCCATGTTAAAAGTATACAAAAAATGCGATCAAAGCGCCACATGTTGAGCGATTGATCCACAAATCTAATCAGCACCAGTTTATGTCAGGGTGCAATTAAATGCCAAGTTTGGTTAAATTTCATTTATTGGTTCGTGAGATACAGAGTCCGCATAAAACGTGATACACACAGACATTTTCTAAAAACTATCAATTCGAGTTCAGGACATCCCAAAACGTGTAAATCCATCAAAAAATGGAGATCGAAAATTTTCACGAGTCCAATACTTTCTCTATATTACATATAGAAGAAAGTAAAAATTATTGGTGGTTACTGAAAAAAAAAAAAAAAAAAAATTCTCCAGATCTGGCAACACCGTTTTCTACATAGAAATACTGGTGTTGTAAAACTGTACAATTTGACACCAATGTATTAAACTTGTTGGAAAAGAGTATTTTCGTTTTAAGAACTGAATGCAAGATATTTCGATTTACTTAATACAATTATAATTTACCTTCCTTTACCCTATATGGAAGAAAGTATTTTGACACTTGCATATGTATACCTTTTGAGATAAAATGAATCTGGGTGAAATGGCAATTTTTTATTATGTTATCAGCTTTTCTTTAAACAATTTTTATTAAAATAGAAAAGTGTTTATGATTTTGGTTTGCTGTCTGTCTGTCCTTCTGTCACCTCTGACGAACGGAAATATTCTTAGAATATCTTAAAATTGATATATATTGTTCAAGTTCACTTGATATGTTCCCTATTGAAAGTATTATAAATAGTACAACTGGTTCATGCACAGAGAATCCCAATAGAATCCCAATGTATTGCGTTAATGTATGGCACTTCTTTAAAGCATATTTCAAAGGCTTTGTATTAAAGAAATTGTAATAAAATTGATTCATTATTCATATACACAAAATCAGAAACATTGTGGGCTATAGGTAGAAATAGCTATAACTGAATGTTTGATATGGTAAGTGTTATTTTCACTTTACAACAATATATAAGAGTGTTTATGTCTTCAGTTAGTCTATCTCTTTTTCAGTCCGTGTGTCTGTCCATGTTCTAATTTCTATTACTATTTACAGAATGTCTTGAAATCAATTGATGTTATTGAAGTACATTATGATATATTCTGTATTAAAAATGGTACAAATATTTCAATTGATCACCACAACAATTTTTTTTATAATTTTCTATATATTCATTCAATATAAATTCATAAATACATGGGCCTTTGCGTAAAAATGCAAGCAAGCAATCGAGTGAATTTATCACCACAATTCCTATCATTAATTAAAAAAAAAAAAAAAAAAAAAAAAGAGCACAGTCTTAGGTAACTTATCACTTGTTGTTATTATATTTCCTATCTAACACACACAAAAGTGTGAAATTTTATTTCAACCTCATAACAGTGAATTTATTCAAGAATTAATTATTAACACTTTCGGGACCGCATGTTTTTGTCTTTTTGACAGAAAGGTCCGCCTGTAGGCGATATTCTCCCATGTTACAATATTTAAACAAAAAAAAAAAAAAAAAAAAAAAATGCATATTGAGATTCATATTACAAATGGGTATACAATATATTTACATTCTTTCTAATCAAAGTACTTATATAGATAGTACATTGGTTGTACAAATATAAATATTGTGTATATTTTTAAGAAACATGCGAATTGCAAAGGAAACACCCACTAGTGGAGTTACAGATTTTCAAATGACGTGAATCTACGTCAAAGCTCGCGAAAGTGTTAAAATGGTATCCCCGCAAACTAACAGTTCGAAAGAGATAATGTAAATGTTGAAAATACTCATTTACTTTAAATCTTTTGGGTACATAGCAAATCTCATAAAATGCAAATCATTTTAAGAATTGTGCGTACTACATATCATAAAGTTCTATAAAATTCTAGCTTTGCAAAATATTCACGTTAATTCATAGGTTATTTTAATTTTTTTCCTCCTCTTTAGATTTGAATAAATTAAAACTGAACAACATGTAAAATTTTAAATGTCAAGAATGTGGTATATTATTATTATTCTACTTCATTAATTATTATTTCTCCCAATTACTAAAATTTGAATTTTAGCTTTATTACCTATAATATTCTTTTATTTAAAAGAATAAATAAATAAAAATAAATTTTAAATAAAACTTTACATAAATTTGAAGTACAGTCGGCAGCAAAAGTATTCGAGCACTAGCAAAAATTCCTATGTAAAAAAAGTACACTTAATACTGTTTTGTTAAATAAATCCTTGTCGAATCATGTTCTTCATTGCTTCTCAAATTTAGGATTAAATGATTCATTTAAAGTGGGACAATCGTGTCAACATTTCAGTTCTCAAGCTAAGCATTTATCGTAACAAGAATGAGATCTTTTGAGATTCTCTTTACTCTTTGTTGTTTTGCCAATGTTCAAAGCGTATTTTCAGGTCTGCCACGGCATCTCTTTTTAAAATTATTTTGTCACCACTATTCTGATAAATATATATATATATGTATATATAATATATTTATGCATGCGAAATGCAATTTTACTTGTATTAATGCATTATAAATTGTTTTGCTCGGAAATAGTGGAAAGGAAATAATTTTTAAAAAGTTACCTGTAACACTCCTGTATTAAAAAGTAAAACAAGTAAAATAAAATTCATTTTTTTATTTCAGCACATAGTTTTTCATTTTTATTTTTTCTCAGCCATCGTGATTAAGATAGTACAACACTCGTCTCTATAAATATTTAGGTAAAATTTATGGTGCTTAGTAATATTAAACTTGATCATACATTTCGATTTAAAATAATATCCGAATGAACTAGATCTTATTAAGAGAAAGAAAGATTCTGCTCCCAAAACTGTGTGACTGATTTCTACAAAGGTCGCATTCGTCGATCGATGTCGTGAGATTTTAAAGTCGCCGTGTATTAATGTAATATCGTTCCAACTGCAATCCCCAGTGTTGGTCATAATCATATCTGCCAACATTTTTTTCCGGATTAATTTTAGACCCGCCCCTTCTTTTATTTATTTATTTTATTTTTTTTTTTTTTTGTCCCTACCTCTTCCTTTTGAGAGTAATTTTTTTTTTCATATTTTTTCGAAACTACATGTTGGAGAAAAATTTTCTATGAGTAAAATGATGTGATATAAAGGCGGGGCTAAAAATACTCCGGTTAGTTATAGTTTAAACATGTTTAATTTACGATTTGTATTTTATTTCTCGAAAAGTACGATTGCTTACATACAATTTAAAAAATATATAGAGAGAGACTAAAGTACACTGAAAACAATGATTTAAATGAATGAATAATGCATTTTTTTTTTTTTTTAACCCTTTAACTATTGCTCTCATAAAAAGGATTTAGCAAATCTGTCTTTAATATTTTTGCACCTGAATAATTTTCTATCTATAAAAATGGGTTTCGAATTTCGTAGCCCGTTAAAACCTTAAATTAATTATAAAAGAAATTTTACGAATTTGTGTTTAAATAATTTTAATTGTATGTTCAGCTACGATGCAGTAAAAGCCACTGTTGTGCCATAGCCTCCTAAACTAGATGCCTGTCGAGTTGCGCGGAAACATGGCAACAGTTGAAGCGGTAGACAGCGCCACCTGGTATAGATTACGTGACTTTTTTATTCAATTGCCACCAATAATTTTAAGAAGTGATACATGATATATGTAATCGACGTTTCTTTGATTCTATTCGCCTTTTATGTATATTATATCCCACTTTTAAAAATTTTTGGTGGCTGTTGTTTAAAAAGTCGCGCAATCTGTACCAGGTGGCGCTGTCTACCGCTTCAACTTTTGCTAAGTTTCCGAGCCACGTGACAGGCATCTAGTTTAGGGAGCTATGGTTGTACCATAGCCTCCTAAAATAGATGCCTTCCGCTTGTCTTGGAAACTTGGCAACAATTCAAACGGTAGGCAGCGACTCCTGATACAAATTGCACGAATTTTGTATTAAACTTCCTCAATGAGAATGTGTTTTGAATTTAGACCAATGGCTGAAAAGTTCTTCTCTTATAGCTTATAAGCGGAAAATGTTCAATTCGAACCCAGGTTGTACTGGTTGGCCTTCCTTTTCGGTGTTAATGGACTGGTATCCCTTAACCGTTTGCTCTCGAACGTCGCTTCTCAGGCAACGTTCTATTCATTACTTCAACTCGAACGTCGTTCGAGAGTCGTCATGACCAATCAAGATTTTATAAATCTTATATCCACCAATAATGTTCTACAACTAAAAGTGCTATAACAAGTGCAGAGTTGCCAACTTTTATAATTTATTCCGGAGCATTGTTAGTCCCGCCTTTTTTTCATACCGGAAATTTTGAAAAATGATTTTCTTCTTATTTAATCGTTGTTACATATTAAAGAGAAATAATCTACAAAATTTCTGGTGCGAAAAGAAGGCGGGGCTAAAAATGCTCCGGAATAAATTATAAAAGTTGGCAACTCTGCAAGTGTAACACTTCGCTTACTTTGCAGCATACTAATTAATGTTTCGTAGTACCGTTAGCCACGCCTTCTTTCTCACACCAGTATTTTTTTAGAGTATTTATCATGTTATTTAATTGTGATTGCATTTGGCGAATATTTCTCTCTAAATTTACTGGTGTAGGAAAAAGTCGGGACTAACAAGACAACCGAATATTAATTAGGATATTGACAAGTGTGACTTCGATAAGAAAGATACTCCACCTATATTTTTCATTAAGAGTCTTTGGGCGTTGCTTGCACTGTACATAGGTAAATGGCCAAGAATGCTTTGCAAAATATCTGGCAATGGAAAATTATAAATCATAATATTCATATACAATGTTCATAATATAGAAATATGCATTAAATATAGAAATAAAATGTTTATATTTAAAATTATTATGTTTTATATTTTACATTTTTTTATTAAAACTATTTTCGGGTAGCTGATTACTCTTACTAATAGAAAGTTTGAATGTAAAAGGTTCATTTGCCATCACACTTGAGGCCCGCACATTTGGAAAATCCTAAGTGGTCGACATAAGAGGGAACTGACAAAAAAGAAGGCACAACCTTCATAAAAGGGGTATAAACTTGCATTATGCTTTTATTAAGCGGCCAGCATAACATAGCCAGATCTTATATTAAGCTAGATTTTACACTGGGTACCCTATACCAGGGCGTCATAGTCCCCACCTTTTTTCCCGAACAAGTATAAGAAATTTCTGTCTCTGTAGGTACCAACTTTTTTTTTTTCTTTTTGTACTGAAATCTTGATTGTATTTTTAAAGATATATGCCATGGTTAAACGACGAAGAAATTGGTCTATAAAAATTGTGTTAGAAAAAAAGGCATAAATTTCACATCCCTGAATGTGTCCTAAAAAAAGACGGAAACTACGACCCCGGCTGTACTTCTATACTTTTGAATAGATTTCTTATACAATTCTAATTCTGTTCTCAAGCCACGTCCTTTTAAGTAACATTTTCTAGTACGAAAAATTATTCCATCACTACTGGAAAAAGAAAGAAAGAATACTACTAGAAAGGAAGTTTTCTATTCGGATTACCAAATATCTGGAAACTAGTTCGAGTTGCTGGTTTACCCGTGCCGAAAAAGCTTCGAGAACAAACGTTAAAACCTCCGCATTATCCAACAACTCTCGCGATTGACTGTACCCTCAAAGTCAATTGTCCTTAATTCTTCCATTAGTATTTTTTTTTCTGAATTTATCACAGTAATTTTGTCCTATTAATTAAGTGAAAATTTATCATATAAATATACTGGTAGATGAATTAGAGAAGAAATGTTGGTCCGTAACCACCCTGTTCCTATACCATCTAGTTTTCTCCATATGTGCATGGACAACATCGAAGAGAGTCATCTGTAACATATGTCACTACTTATAAATCTTCCATATTAATTTTTTATGTCTTTCTAAATAAATTTATCACTTATTTCAATCGATGCCGTTTCCACGATATTTAATCTAAAATTAGGTATTTTTGGGTCGGTGGGCGAAAGAGGAGGAACTCCCAGTATCGCAATTTATTATGAATGACTGTTCTAAGCAAAATTCATAAAATTTTGTCCGCAGTAACAACAATAAAGAAACAGAAGGCGTACAAATTATACGGTAAGGGTTTTCTCCTTAAGGAATTATAGAGGAATTTTTTGTTACATACACGTCATGCTGTGTGAAAGAAATTTTTATTAATCTAAGTCTTATAATAAAAGTAAGTCTTCTAATGAATTCATCAGTGATAAACCTGAATTTATATTAGCAAGTATCAATTGAGAATATTTATATTTTCATAACAAAGCGTATTTGGTAGAAAGATGACATGATTTTGCCAAAAAAAAAACAAAAAAAAAAAACATTGATATACAATTGAAATTTTTTTAATTTTTCGCAAAAACAAAAAAATAACCGAAACAGAATCATTCGAATAGGTTGTAATTAAAAGTGACCACTCATTTAATGATTGAAGAAAATTTAGCAACTACACACAGTTTGATGAATGTTATTCATTATAATTTTGAACTTTATAATACTGATAAGTATTAAGATATAGAAAGAGAAAACGTTAGATTCGATGTATGTAAAAAAAAAAAGAAGAAGAATTAATTAAAAAAAAAAAAAAAAAAAAAAAAAGACATCACTCAAACAAAATGGAAAGCAATAATGGGTGTTTGCCTTTTTCTCCTTAAGTAGGATGTCGTTTAAAGTATTGTAATGTATCCAAGTTCTTTTACGCGTTTCTTTCAAAAAATTACTATTAATGAAAACTCGTAATATAAATTATGTGTCTGCTTTTTTTTTTTTTTTTTTTTTTTTATTATTTAACATTAATAAAGTGATCTTCAAATAATTTGAGTCCATAGACCAGAAACTACTGAAATTATGCTTTGCATCATAGTACAGATCTTGTACATAGCCTTCCGCGTGGCTCGGAAACTTGGCGGTAGATAGAGCCACCTAGACAGTTTGCATGACTTTTTTTATTCAACCGCCACCAAAAATGCTTAAAAGTGGGATTTGATATATATAAAAGACGAATAGAATTGAAGAAACGTCGATTACTTCTTAAAATTATTGGGGAAATTGAATAAAAAAAAATGAGTAATGCGAGTAAACAGGTGGTGCTCGCTACCGTTTCAACTGCTGCCAAATTTCCGAGTTATTCGGAAAACATCTAGTTTAAGAGGCTATGCTTATACTCACGTAAATTTGCACAGTGCTTACAATCATAACATATAACATTCCTGCCGATTTATGTACTAATCGAAAGCAAAGTTTAGACGTTAACGCACTTCAAGTACTGCCACGAATCCGCATTGACAAAGAATTGTTCTTTGCGTACCAGTAAAATAAGAACTATAAATCCTACACTTATTAAAGTAAATACAGTTTGGGTGACGGTGACCAACTGTAACCGATTTAACATACCAAATTTCAGCACAATTTAATTAGGAGCTTAAACGCTAGCGCGCATTAAATTGTTTAAGTCCATAGATGACAATAAAGGGTGTCCAGGAATTACTGTCTGAAAATTAAAACTTACACATATCAAAAGTAAGGAAAGAAAAATTAAAGTAATTATTTGCATATGAAAATAAATTTATTTAATCACAAATTAATATATTCATTTGACACCGCTGGTGCCGTAATCGCAAACTAATCGCAATTTCCACTTGAAATGTCGAAACAGGTTTTTTCCATGCTTTTCTGCTACTAACTTCGCGATATTTAGCTATTCTTTTCTAAAAGCTGCTAAATTCGAGAGGTTTTTCCTTCTTCTTTTGTATTCTAACTTGCATAGTGCCCAGAATTTTTCTATAGGGCGACATTGCGGAACATTCGGCGGATTGTCTTCCTTGGGCGCATACTCAATATTTTTGTCTTTCAGATATGACTGCACAATTTTGCAGTAATGACTTGATGCTAAATCTGGCCAGAACAACAGCTTTCCTTTGTCTCTCTGAGAGTTAAAAAATTTCAAATACGGAACTTGCAGGATGTCCTTTAAGTATCTTTCTCCATTCAAATTCTGCTTGGAAATGAATAGTTTTCTAATGCATTCGTCTTGTGATATCACTTGCCAGACGAGAAAATTTCCCGGAAACTTTTCCTTTCTTTTAACTTTGGAATCAACTGGGATTTCCAAACCAGGAATAACATTCCAAATTTCTTTGCATGGAATCTGTTTATAATCATAAGGCTCATAAGTTTCATCATCCATTATTATAAATTTTTCATCACCTGATTTCCCTAATTGTTTGTGGAGTTTCTTGCAGCCCCTTTTTGCCCTTTCAGCCTGATCATTTTTATATAGAGGTGCAGAAGATTTAGTCCTAGTTACAATACCCGTCTTTTCCTTCAGTTGATGAACGCATGATTTTGATATTCCAAGTTTCATGGAAGCTTCTCTGTTTGAAAGTGATAGATCTTTAATGAGAAGACGCTTCAACTTTGCAGTATTGCGAGATATGCACACTTTTGGGATTCGACCTGATGATTGTGAATATTGAACACTGCATGTCCTAGTATACTGTTCCAATACTCGATCGATGAAGAGATCTCCAAATCCTTGAGTTTTGAAATGATTTCTTGTGACTTTCCTGTTAAAGTTGTGAGCCAGGAAAAAATCAACAATTTGATTTCTTTTAATTTGGTTACTTTTTGTATTCATCTCGATCTAAAGAGACAAAATATTTTATCAGCTTAATTTTGAATGTTTCGCTTATCATTTAAGAAAATAGAAATAAAAATTTAGCTATGAAAACATATATACATATGCCTTTTAATTTTCAGACAGTAATTCCTCGACACCCTTTAGACAATTTGCACGTTTTCTGATTTTATTCTTATATAATAGAAAATGAAAAGGTAAGAAAATAAATACATACATTTTCTTTATTTGAAATCTAATGACTGATTTATAACAATTTTAACATCGCACTATTTACTCTATCGAGAAAACACAGTATAATATACCGTGACGTCACTCTTTATGACAACAAACGAAAGTAATCGTTGTTTACATTCGATTTCGTGCTTTGCTTTGCTTCTTGAATCAGTGAAATAAGTTTTGTATGTTATAATAATGACTGATATTAAAAAATTGTAGTATAAATATTGTATTGTACCATTTTGCACTAATACAACAGCTAACGCTTCTCAAAAGTTATCATTTAGCGTTCCACAAGATCCTATGAAACGAAAACATTGTACAACCGCGATGAAAAAAACCGTTTGAAAATTATTATAATGGAAAATGGTGATAATGATATTGAATGATTATAAGATGAAAAAGAAATGCTCAGAAATCATATAAACGATTGATAATTACGAAAGTTAAAACGAATTGCTGCTTACTAACCAGGCTAACAGAATGTAAACATTGAAGCATCATAAAGTGTGACGCCAGGCAGTGTTTTGAAGTCACGTGATTTTTGGTTAATTTTAAAGTTATTTTTTAAATTAATGAGAACTTTTTTTGCATTTTTAATAAACTTTTTGAAATTTATGGGCCTAAATCTACCAGAAGAATAGGATGTTGTTCGAATCCCCCATGTGTGCAAATTCCTCATTATGCAGACTCTTTCGCGTCACAGTAAAATATCTGTAATTTGTACACGTTTCAAAATCTATGCTGTTAGAGCAATGGTAACCTATAAAATGTTAAAAACTTTAAACTGAATGAAATAAGGTATATGTACACTATTGCACTTTAAATAATTTGAAACTGTATGTCAGTAATAATAAAGAAATTTTCTTTGTATATCTATTTAAAAAAAAAAAAAAAAAAACTATATATTGCAGAATCATCA
Organism: Salticus scenicus; assembly: GCA_963930645.1. Taxonomy (NCBI): domain Eukaryota; kingdom Metazoa; phylum Arthropoda; class Arachnida; order Araneae; family Salticidae; genus Salticus; species Salticus scenicus. The sequence goes on along the minus strand of OZ005659.1, from coordinate 203,736,116 downwards.
AAATCTATACGACTCGTACGATGGTGACTACAAAATATCTACAGACTATCAGCTCAATTTAACAAAATGTTTAGATTTGTTCATGTTCAGATACAGACAGATATGGACAAGTCCATGAAATATGTTACCAAACAGAAGCAAATCTGCTTCCGCCAAAGTCGCAGTTGATATGCCATTAAAATTTCTGTATTTGGATGCTGGTGGCAAAAAAAAAAAAAAAAAAAAAGTAAATAAAATAAAATAAAATAAAATAAATAAATAAATATGTGCTGATGTTACCTTCTTCCATGGGATCACCCATATACATACATCATTGTAAAAATAGTAAAAATTAACTCAGAAAATCTCAAAATGTATAGATACACCAAAATACCTTATTCTGGAATTTTCATGCTCACCACACTTTCATTACATAATGTATGCCCGAAAAAAAATAATTATAAGAAGAAAAACAATTACTTTAAATGGAGTTTTTTTTTTAGAACAGATAAAGCAGTGTTCTGTAGTTCGAATACACATTCAGTAAACAAGCATATTATCTTGATAAAATTAATATAACAACTAGGGGTGGGAATCGATTAAGAATTTTAAGTGGGTTAATCGTAGTTCATTAATCGATTAATCGGTTGATTAGTGGGATTTTTAATCGGTTTTCATTTTTCTTTATATAATTTTATTTCATTGATGAATAAAACTCTCATATTGCTTGACGATATTGTGAAACTCTGTTGACATTTCCCCCATCAGAAGAATAGTAGAAATCTCAATCCCTTCTTTTCTCTTCTTTTCTTTTCTTTCTTTCTTTCTTTCTTTTTTTTTTTTTTTTAATCTTCAGCATTTCCATTTTTTGAAAGCTTCTTGTTTCTGAGAATACTATTACCCTACTATTATCCACTTTCTGTAGAAGGCTACAGATAAGTGGTATTGCTCCAACATGCACATGAAGCAACATTTTGTTTATTAACAATCCTCCCCATTTTCTCTATCAACAAAAGTGCAACAACTTCTTTTGAGAGGTTTTATTTTATTTTATTTTATTTTATTTTATTTTACTTTTTTTGCTTTTTCATTATTTGATGGATGTTTATTAGAATGTTTGTTAGCAAAATATGTTAAAAAACATTTTGTAGGCAGAACAGCATTTTTACTTTAATTCATAGTTTGAAAATTTTAATCGTATTTTGAAATTTTTTAATCGAATTAATCGATCCGATTAACTTGATTAAAAAAAATGATCGGGACTAAGCATTGATCAATTAACCGAACCGATTAATCGAATAATCGGCACAACCCTAATAACAACAGACAGCTTAATAAAATTGCAGAAAATTAATAATAAATTATTAATTTAATATTAACGACATGTTTTTTATTTTTATTAGATTATAAAATTATTATTATTACTATTACTATTATTATATTTATTTATTTATTTTTTTTTTCTAGGAGGGATATTGAAATTGTTATTTTTAATTTATACTATTTATTTGTAATTGAAGCAAATAAATATATATTTCTAAGTCATTTAAAAAGCCGTTCTACTTAAACATACTTAATCAATTCCACATTTTTTGTAATGTAATATATCTCAAAATTATAGTTATTGATCATTAATAAAAAATAAATAAATAAATAATAATCCCTAAGAATATGGCAAAAAAAAAAAAAAAAATTCCCAACGATGATAAATAATATTGACATTTTTTAATAAATAAAAGTTTTATTTAGAAAATATATTTCAATAGAAAGAATATATGTATTGTAAAAACTGGTTTCGAATGAAAATATTAATATTGCACCCTTTAAGATAAATTCAATTTTCATACAAAAAATTCCGATTAATTTTCTTAAAGAAAAAAAAAAGAAAAATGCGTAACACAAATAAAACATTAATCTTTCTAGTGTATAAATAGGAAATGGATATTTTTATGCAGTTTTAAAAAAAGTAATATTAATCACAAATACTTCAAATATGTTTTATGAAAACAGTGAAGAATAGGCCTTCTTTTGTAAGTGAATGTGTGAAAAGAAAAGTAATTTAGTTGCTCGTTGAATATTAAATAAAAATGTTTTGATAAAAAAATAATAAATACGCAATGCAGTGTGCAGTCGATTTTTTTTTTTTTTTTTTAAGCAAAATTTTATATATATATATATTTTTTTTTTTTTTAAATAATGTATAAAATTAAAATGTTGTACATTTGATTAATTTAAAGATTTAAATTTTTTTTAATACATTTGTTTGGTTAGTGTATCTCAAAAATATTTCTTTTAAATATATATGCTTTCAAATTCTGTCATTTCAGACATGTTCACAGGATGGCTACAACAGAAACACATATTTTCATATTCTCCAACGTATTATTTAACACTTTTGCGACCACATTATTTTATCTTTTAACAGGAAGGTCCACCTGTGGGCGTTATTCTCCAAAGGTAAAATATTTTAGAAGAAAATCAGAGTTGCCAACTTTTTAAATTAATTCCGGAGCATTGTTAGCCCCGCCCTTTTCTCACACCGCAAATTTTAAAGAATGATTCTTCCCTTATTTAACCGTTGTCACATGTTAAAGAAAAATGTTCTATAAAATTTCTGGTGCGAAAAGAAGGCGGGACTAAAATTGCTTCGGAATAAATTATAAAATTTGGCAACTCTGCAAAATTTTCTGCATTCACATTTGCATATTTGCCAACAACCTCATCAATATTCCGTAGTGTCATTAGTTCCGCCCTTTTTTTCACACCAGTAAGTTTTTAAAGTAAGATTATCCAAATGGAGTTGTGATTAAATAAGAAAGAAAAATCTGTAAAAAAGTACTGGTGTGAAAAAGAAGTCTGGGCTAAGAATACTACGGAATATTAATTAGTATGTTGGCAAATATGCATTTATATTACAAATTTATATACATTATAATTATATTCTTTCGAATAAGTAACATGCAAACCACTAAAGAAAGGCCCACTGGCGGAATTACAAATTTTCAAATGGCGCGAATCTACGTCAGCGGTCGCGAATGTGTTAATATTCCGTAGTATTGTCAGCCCGCCTTCTTTTTTTACACCAGTGTATCTTTTTATACTATTTTTCTTCTTATTTAGTCGTAATTACATTTGGACAATACTACTCTAAAATTTTATTGGTGTGAATAAAAAGGCGGGACTAACAACACTACCGAATATTAATTGGTTGTTGGCAAGTATGTATTTTTAACCCTGATTCTTCCATCAATGTATTTATATGAAAATGTTCTGCTTAATTAATCGTAAAAACTTACTATTAAATAATCCAGAATAAAAATTAAAAATTTAATAAATACCGGTTAAAATTTAGGGGGGAAATGGCACCTGCCACGACCCTGTCTTAACTTATTTTGGAACACTGTTAATAGTCTAAAAACAAGGCAAACAGGAACTTCTAAAACACAAATAGAAATAGTAGGATTACAGATAGCTGTTTAAGTATCGTGTTGATGCACTGAAGACGTAGAATGTGGTATGAAAAAAAGGGTAATTACTAGCAGGGCCTGATTAAGGGGGAAGCTCGCTCATACCGGAATATTTTTACAATTATTTTTTACTTCATGTCATAAAAATTCCACGCTTTGACGAGGAAATATTTTTTATAAAAAATGAACGGTGTAAAACAATCCAATTTACTCACCGTTATTAGACACCAGAGTTCTTTTAAAATAATTTTTAATGAAAATTTTCGGTTTATTATAGGAGGAAAGTATTTGTTAAAAAATAACGGTGTAAGTATAAATAATGTGTGAAGAGCGAGCTTCCCTCTTAATCAGGCCCTGATTACTAGCATACGCATTAACGTTTAGAATTTATTCTAGATTATGTCAGTACACGCGTTTTTTATACACCAATATTTTTAACTAGTGTTTTTCTCCTTATATCCTCACGAAATTTATTGGAGAAAATTTATTTACAAGCAAAGTGCTGTGAAAGGAAGGACGGTATTAGCCGTGGTCTGGAATAAATTATTAATATTACAAAGTACAGGATGGTATACATAAAACCGGGCTCCGTGAAGCACAAGGCGTGGCCAGCATAATACAAGTACAACGCATTTTACTTTAACCATTTCTTGTTTTTGTTATGCATGGCCTCTTTTATGTAGGCCAATCTGTATAATAGTCACAATGATCCGAAAAACATTAATATATCCATATAGTTGTTTTCTTTTACCCCAGAAGCGTTATAATGAATTCAAAATTTTATTTAATTTTATAAAAAAAAAAAAAAAAAAAAAAAAAAAAACCATAAGTATTCTCTTATAGTGTTCTTTTTAATATAATTAAAGGTGTGCAATTAGAGAATAACTATTATTTAAAATTTCTATTAAAAGTCTGTGATAGTACAGAGTTACCAATATTTCTACTCTATTCTAGAGCATTGTTAGCTCCGCCTTTTTCTAATACCTCATTATTATACTGCATTTTATCATAGTGATACACTGGAGAAAATTGTGCTATAAATAAAGTGGTGTGAAGAAAAGATGGGAGTAAAAATACTCCGGAATAAATTGTAAAAGTTGAAAACTCTAGTATCTTTCGGGAAGAATTGTGAGCTATGCATCATTAATAATGATAATTCAACTTTACAATGAGATGCACTAAACATTATATTTAATGAAAACTGCAATAGGCTCTTCCCACCTGACGTCAGTGGTCTCATGTGATGTGATAAACAAAGAGCAGACGAAGTCTTTTACAGCTATAGCGATTGCTGAAACAACATATTTTCTATTCTTATTTATAATCAATCGTTTTTAATCTGTGTTATTTTTTTTTTATACATCATTATTTTTAATCCATTTTTATATCATTATTCATTTTTTTTTTTTTTTTTTTTTTTTTTGCTGTATATATTTACAATTATCATTTAGTTTATATTTGTTATTGATATTGATGAAGAACATGTAAAATACTCTGATTTTCAGAACTTAAATCATTGCGAGTGCAACATCGTACAGTGTAAAGACATTTAGGCCAGTAACTAAGTTAATTAACTTGTTGTAACATTTTTACGCAATTAAATTAACAGAAAACTTTTTAAAATTTCAAATTATAATCTATAAAAAATCCGCAAGAACAAACTATTATTTATTGGTAGATCAGTTAATGTAACAGTTATACTACAACATACAAAAAATCGTTTCTGACAGGTGAAAATAAATAAACACATAAAGTGTATGTTAAAAAATAATAAATTTACAAATACAATTATTCTAGTGCTTGCAAATGCACAATATTACTTTTATTTAATTTTTATTAAATACTAGCCGCCTTCGGCAACCAGCTGGTTCGCGATCCTTGAAAAATCCGACTTTATGAAACTCCCTCTCGGTGACGCCTTTTTCCCGTTTCAGATCTTACAACAGCTTATTGACATATACATAGTAAAAATAGCTTTATTGAAAAATTTAATCGCAGTAAATTCCCGCTCGGTAGCCTGCGGCGCCCTCTTCCACTTTCAATATCTGAAACAGCCTGTTCGCTCACCATGTTATGATCTTTCAAATTTCTTACTTTAGCAAAGTCCCGCTCGGTGGAGCCTGCGTCGCCTTATCCCCGTTTTAGAACATACAACACCTTCCTCGCTCATTAGAATTTCAAATATTGAAATTTGAAAATATTACAGCACCATCTGGCGGTAGAAATTTCTTTAATCTACTGTTCAATTCTAAATCAACAAACCTTTCAAATGATGTATTACTTATGAAAATATTTTAATTAGTAGCTGAGATACAAAAGAAAACCTAAACAGGAAACCTTAAAACGTGTAAATCGGGTAAAATCTCGAATTCCACTTTCGATAATATAAAAGAACTTTAATTTCTGTAATCTACTGTTCAATTCCAAATCAACAAATCTTTCAGATGATGTATTACTTATGAAATTATTTTAATTACTAGCTGAGATACAAAAGAAAAGTGATCCGGGAAATCTCAAAACGTGTAAATCTGGTGAAAACTTTCGATAATATAAAAGAACTTTAAAATATCTTTCGAATGATGTATTAAAAATAATTTAATCCTAATTAGAAACTGAAATACGCTTATTAGAATAAAATTTAATTTGCAATTAAAATGTAATTTTTTTCAAAAATCGATGAAATTTGAACTGCAACTATCCTCTGTGCTGTAAATTGCGCACACAAAGTTTCAAAAAATTTAGAAGAAAATTGAAGCATTTTGAAATTTGCAGTTTTTATTCTTAGTAGAAAAAGCACGTGATCTCAAGTGGTAAAATATTTCCTTCGTTTGGGCGGATATCGAATTCTATCTTCTCTGTCAAGGTCAGTTGCCATGGTAACCCACCCCATGGATCAAGATAGCAAGCAGTATTCAGTTCATTACGGAATGACGACGTCCGTTTTATATGGTTTAATGCGTAAAATTAAAAAAATTATAACTCATTCAGTTTTTGAAATTTTCTCTCAATCTTTTGAGAATTAAATTATGGAAGTCAGATTTATATTTAAAAAAAAAAAAAAAAAAAAAAAAAAGATTTATCTCTAAACGATTTTGAGTTATAAAATGTTTTGTGAAAAAATCGATGTTTCGTAAAATCTAAAAATATGAATCGCTAATCCGTATTTTGTAAAAATGTTTATATGGTTCGAAAGAGGATTAAATGGCCTTTCCAAATATACCAGTTGTTAAGAAATGGAACAGTTACTCTGTCGTACAGGGTATTTCAAAAAAGACGATCGAGAAAAAGAGAAATTTTCGACCCTTTTTAAAACATTTTTTTTTAATATAAAAAATCCGTACCGTATGAATCGGTAATAAATGCTCTTTCTCGTGGTATAGGTGTATTTTCAATATCTCCAAAAGTTCTGCAGCGAACGCTCTAGAAAAACCCGCGAAATTTTTCTCTCTCTGCTTCCTCTTTTGAGGAACACACTGAATTCTACTTGAAGGGTGGATATTATGATCCGCTCGCTTTCTAATTAGACATTGGTCGACGTTTTAGTTAATATATCCGGAACTAATTAAAATTTTTAAATTCTGTTTTCACTATCAACTCGGGAAGGCTTCTGAGCACCCTTATGTCAAATTTTATACTTCTGCGTTCAGAAGGGGCTGAACGTATAGATGCTCAGACAGAGAGACAGACAGGCAGATATCTTCTTTTATTATTATAGACTAGCCGCCTTCGGCGACCAGCTAGTTCGCAATCCCTGAAAAATCCGACTTTACGAAACTCCCGCTCGGTGGCGCCTGCGATACAGGTTTTCCCGTTTCAGGTCTAATAACAGCTTATTCATAAATAGTGAAAATATCTTATTGAAAAGTTTAATCGCAGTAAACTCCCGTGCTGTAGCGCCTTCGGCACCCTCTTCCATTTTCAATATCTGAAACAGCCTGTTCGCTCACCATGTTATGATCTTTAAAATTTCTGACTTTAGCTAAGTCCCGCTCGGTGGCATCTCCGGCGCCTTATCCCCGTTTTAGAACTTACAACACCTTCTTCGCTCATGTAAAATAAAAAGTAAATTAAAAAAAAAAAAAAAAAAACTTTTTTTTTTCATTTTTCCCCCTTCTTCCCCTGCTTCAAGCTTTCCTAATAATTCTGCTCTTTCAAAAAGATTCACAATCGAATTATCAGGCATTAAAACCAAATATTACGAAATTTCAATGGCATATCTCAACTTAAAATACTGCAAAATATAATCTTTTCCCAATAAAAATGTATTTTTTTTTTTTTTTTTTTTTTTTGTTTATTCAGATATTTTCATGAAAATTGAACAGTAGCTTTATAATATGCTGTCTAGGTCAAATATTAATTTAAATGTAACGTGAATGAAAATTTGAAAAAGTTTGAAAATTGCAATTTTTATCCCCACTATGAAACACGCGATATCTTAATTGGTTACATTCATTTCCTTTTTTATCGCAGACAGTTGTCTCGCATGTGTTTTCTTTCCGATCGAGACAGCTTAGAAAATCATCTGCTGATAGAATGTTTCTTTTTAAGCAATTATCCATAGTTTCTCGGTCATTTTTCGATCGACATGGGTCGACATTTTAATTAATATCTCCGCAACTAATTACAATTTTTAAATTCTGCTTTCACTATCCCCTCGGGAAGGCTTCTAGGCACCCGTATGTCAAATTTTATACTTCTGCGTTCAGTAGGGGCTGAAGGTATAGATGCTCAGACAGAGAGACAGACAGACATCTTCTTTTATTAATATAGATTAACACTTTTGTTCTTAGGAACAATAATTGAATTCGATTCACAGAATTCCGTTTTTTGTTTTCCCATAACTCGTGACTGAGCAGACGACGCTAGGAAGAGCCCATTTTGGAAATATAAGGCCAGTGGATTATGTAAAAGTAAATTTTTGAGAAAAAAATGCTACGTCTTAAGTCGTTTCTTTAAAATAAGTGTATTACTTAAAAAAAAAAAAAAAAAAATGCGAGTTTCGGTGTAACACTTTATGCGGGATATGTGTGTATATATGATCTGGTAACGTTTATAATTTATTTCGGAGAATTGTTAGACCCGACCTCTTTTCAAAGCCAATATAATTTTAAAGCATCTTTATTTTTACTTCATAAAACTTCAACTAAATATTGGAGAAAATTTCTCTAAAATCGCATTGGTGCGAGAAAAGGGCGGGGTCCATAGTACTCTGGAGTAAATTATAAATATAACTAGATATGTTAATATACATGTATATATATATATGTATATATGCATAATGTATATAAACACATGTATAGTCGAAAAAAAAAAGTCCCCCCCCCCAACTTCAATCTAAATTATCGTAAAAACATGCGGTTGATACCAATCGATCTGTAGTAACGTCTAGTTTATAATGGTATAGTTGCTTAAGGGGACATCTACATATGAAACCGGGCATCAAATTCATTTTTTTCAAAGACAATCCCTATTTTTGACCTCATTTTCATATTTCTGCGATCAAGGCAGCTCGGAAAATACACCTATTTATATACTTTAAATGAATTCTAGATAGAGATACAAGCGAAAACGTATTAGGGGGCCACCTATTCATTTAGAAAAAATATATCATGATCTACCACAGAACAGACATTATTTGTTAAGTTTCAAACCGAAAAAAGTTTCAGAAATTTTAATTATAAAAAAAAAAAAAAAAAAAAACGACATGTACTATCTTAACTTATAAAATAAAATTTTTTAAGTGGTTTCTATTTAATAAACGTAGATTGGTTTAATGCAACACTTTATACATAAAAATTTAAATAGCTTGAGTCATATGAACCCTCCAAAGTTGAATTACAAAAATTTTTATAGCAAGATAAAAGAATAACAATGATAATGATAATAATAATAATAATAATAATAGGAGTAAAAAGAAATAAAAAGTATTTAATATTTAAGAAAAAAAAAATTATCTACTTCTCTTGGGTATATTTTAATTTAATACAGTAAGCCCCGCATGAAAGTGTTACAATAAATTTTACATTTAATTTGAGGCGTACAAACCTACAACAAAAATACAGATGACAAGATTTAAACTAAAATCTGAGAAAGGATATTTAAAATTCAATAAAAAGGAGATACGGTTCAATATAATTCCTATTTTGGGTAATAGGACACGCCTTCATACTTTCCCTAAAACGTCAAATTATTTAACAAAACTCATAATTAACACTTTCGTGACCGCATGCTTTTGTATATTTGACAGTAAGGTCCGCTGTGAGCGTTATCTTCGAAGTTACAATATTTCAGAACAAAATTTTCTGTAATCACATTTATATTAAAAATGGGTATACATTATAATTATGTTTTTCTAATCAAAGTAGTTGTATCCATTTTATATTTCATTGTAAAAATACGAATTTTGGTTATATACTTAAGCTAATGCATAAAAATTTCGAAAGAAACGCCGATTGGCGGAGTTACAGATTTTCAAATGTCGTGAATCTACGTCAGCGGTCAAGAAAGCTTTAAGTAATTGAAATTTTGTCATCAACAAACAAAACGGCAACTTTTACTCATTTATATATTCTAGAATTCTATAAAGAATCAAACAAATTAAAATTAAGGAAACAAGAAATATTTTTTAAAGTAAAGTTTTGTTTCAGAAAAAGCCAGAGGTGTGGTTTATTATTCTTTTGGAATGCAATCAAAGTTTTGCGCCTGGAATGCGTTAATCTTACAAAAATAGACTAATTTGTAAACATCGAAACCTTACTTAGAAAACAAATACAAAACAAAACAACACAACAAAATTAAATTAAATAGAAATTTTCAATGCTGCACTGAATTTGGAGAAGTTTGTATAATAATAAAGTATGTCCCATATAAGACGATTTCCTATTGCCCAGAAAGAATATCCGCCGCTAAATAGTTGTCTGCTATACTTGAAGTCTTAATTTTAAATGTGTAAGATCTATATTTTTAAAGTAATAAGACATATTACGTTGTTTTAAATTGTTTTTCCATAATGAATGTGAATTTTACGCAGTGATTAGAATAATCGAAAATAAATAACATTGCGCTTTGTTTCAATATTATGTTTAATTAAAAAAAAAAAACCTTCCATTGTTCGATTTTGTATTAAAATAATAATAATAATAATAATAAATTAATATTGTGTTACGTCAAGCAATAAAATTTAAGTAACGTTAGCTTACAAACGGTACAGTAAACAAATGCGAAAATGTCGCTACAAAATTAAAGCAGAAAATTCGTTTGAAAAAATCTTATAAAAATTATTAAATGTTAATTATAATAATTTAAAAAAAGACAAAAAAAAAAGGGGGGGGATTGTTCCCGGCGTATTCCTCTTTCAAACAATAATCCACGTCTTACCGCGTTTTCTAAATCATAATATTTAACTTGAGGTGTACGAACCCTACAATATTCAAGTAAAAAAAAAAGGGGGGGGGTGGAACAACAGTATTAAAATAGAATTTTAACAGTGGACAATTTATGTAATATTTAGGAAGAAAGACCTGACATTTCAGGATCGAGTATATTCATTTTTGCAACAGAAGCCACGCCTTTACACAATTTTCTAAAACTTTACATTACAAAACATTTTTTTTTTTTTTTTTTTTTTTTTTTTTACATATTTGCAATTAAATAATTTAAATTTTGTCTTCGGCATTCGACGTAGTAAATGCCATTGATATTTATACATACCAGCGGCACATATAGAGTCAAATACGAATATGCAAACTAGTTTTTTTTACTATTGTTTCCGCGATATGAAGACGGGGCTTCATTTCTTTTGGAATTTTTTCACAAACTCTCGCCATCATTGCGGTAATTTTATAAAATTTTGCCAATTTGTATGATAAACATCGAAAAAAATCTTAGATAGCAATTAGAATAACAAAAATATAAATTAAAATAATTTTTTGTCAAAATATGTACAGATATTTACTCACAGAGGATACAAATTATAACAAGTGACGCCCCCCTAACAGCAGTAAAAAATTAAATATCACTGTAACTCAAAAAATAACGTTAGGAACCAGCTGCAAATTGGGAAACCCATGTTTTTTATGATGCCCGTTCTACTCGCGCCAAAATTAACATAGGTCATAATTCATAATTTTTTCAAATATGAATTTATTAATAAATTTCATAATTCAGTTTTTTTCATCAGAAATAACCTTGGAATATGTTTCATTCTAACACGTAAAAAAAAAAAAAAAAAAAAAAAAAAAAAAACAGAATTTGAATATAATAATTTTTTGGGAAGATATGAATATTATTTTTGTGAAGATATGATTTGTCACATTCATTTAACAGGGAAACGTAGCACTTCGATGTAGCTTCTTTGTTAGTCGATGCACAAAAATGTAATAGATATCATTCGACGGGGAATTGGGAGTACTTTTAGAAAATTAAGTGAAATTTTGAATTTGGGGTCGTCTGCATATTAAAACGCGCACCATCTTTGATTTTTTCAATGATAATGCTCCATATTTATTTTATATTTGAATTTTTGGGATTGCGACTACGCGAAAATGTATATTGGTTGTACATTTTGCTAATTTTTCACAGGGTTATAAAAGTTGAAAGTTTGAATGTGCTAATGGTAAATTCATGTTTTAAACTCTTATTAATATCTTCACAAAAAATGAATTGGTCGATATATACATATGTGTATATATATTACGAGATACAGTGAAGAAACCCAATCACGATATATCATTATTTTTGATTCTGAAAAATGTATTTAATTCCGAAAAATATTAATAAATTATTAATTATGAACTAGATTAATTTTCACATAAAATGAATCCTAATGCTGAAAAATATAACTGTGCAAATTTGCAGCTCATTCCAGTTATTAGTTTTCGAGACAGAAATAAATCTTTCTTTAGAAATATATGGGAACGATTTCTCTTTAGTAATTGTAACAGGGAATCGTATCCTCTTGTGTGCGTAACGGATTGTACATTCTGCCATAGAATCAGCCTTTTTTTAAAAACTTATAGTTATTAGCAAACTATAATCTGCTTTATCTAGAGAGGAAAGATAAAATTGTTCATTAAAACTTCAATTTTGTTCAATAAAGTCACAATAATATTTTTCTCTCTCATATTTCTATAATAATTAAAATAAATATTTATTTTTTAACAACTACTTTTTTCAAAAATATTGAAAAAGACAAGCACCTATATATAAGCCATATTTGCCAACATTTAAAGATTTTAATCAGATTTATCAACACTTTTTTTTTTATTTTTTTAACGAATGCGTCACATTACCTTTTACTATTAAATAAGCTAAAAACCATTGTAAAACAAATTCTGGTACTAAGTCTAGTATCTTAAAAGACGGGAGATTTTCCACTTATTTTAAAAGCTATCTTTTAAATAAAATTTTCTAAAACTTTCTGGAAACTTCAAGATTCATATTACCATTATAATTAAAATAAATTCAAAAATTTTATCCTAAAGCATACTGACCAAACGTCCCCATTTTCTAGGGACAAATGGGGACGCCTTTTTTTTTTTTTTTTTTTTTTTTTTAAGGCACTTTTCTATAGTTTTGAAAAATTGTAGAAACTAAATTATTAATCAATAACACTTTATTTTTCGTTTTTATTTATTAGGAATGAAAAAATACATGCATAATTTCATAACTGTAGCAATTTTTAATGCTTCTCTATTATAAAGGGCAGAGCTGCCAACCTAATCCGGCAAATTGTTAGTACCGCCCCTTTTTCTACACCTCTTAATTTTTAGAGTATTTTTCTACTTAATTCATCATAGATACTTTTGAAGAGAATTGCTCTAAAAATTAAGTGGTGTAGAAAAATGGGCGTTTTTCAATAGGCGTTAACAATTTGCCGGATTAGGTTGGCAGCTCTGAAAGGGTCAGCCTATCCTTAAGGCATAATATTTAATTTTAATCTGATTGTTATGCATTGATTTAGTTCTTGCTGATTTAAAAGTATTAATAAATAAAACGACACAAATATGTGTTGTTATTACTTAAAAAAGGGAAATTGATGAAAGCGTTAATCTGTAGGTGTTATTAAAATTTGATAGGCATTACTCTCACATTGATACGCTGATTTCTGGCAAATTAGACAGGGCCATACAAGCAAATATTTTGAATTTTTAAAACAAATTTATCATTACTATTGATGAGAAATGTGTTATAAATACTTTATATTATTAAAGAAATTGAAACAACTTAAAGAAATTTTCCGGTGCAAGATCTCCTTAGAAATACGGAAGAGTAAATAACAATATCGGATAATATTTTGTTGTACTAAATTGTAGTACTAATATCTCTTTCTAAGCAGAAATAATGATTGTAGAAGGAGAAAACAAAATATTCTACTCAAACCGGAACTATGTTTACGAAATTTTAAGTTTAAGTAACTTACGTTAAACAGATTAAGCAAGTTTTATTTAAAGCGTGGTCAAATTTCTTTCAATACCTACGTGCTTTAAAATAGCATGTGGGAAGTAAAATATGAATTGAGAGGTTGGAATTTATGTTCTAGCGCACTGTAACTTTAATGTTAAATATTGTGTAAGCAGTTAATTTTAAACCTACCACGACGGATCAAATGACCCATTTTAATTTTAATAAATAAGCAATTTTGAATTGTTATTTGAAAAAAAATGTTTTATTCATGCACCATTGTGTTAAATAATATATTTTACGCTATACATAGTAATATATATAGATAATATTTTGAAGACGGGTCACTTGACCCGCTGTGGTAGGGATAGGTATGCATGAAGTATCGATAGGTTTAGTGTTAAAAGTGCGCTAGTTGGTATATATTGTATACATACAATCTGCTATGAAATTTAATAGGATACGTTTTACTGATTTATTTTAGTCGACAGTTCAGTGATTTTCAGCTGCATTTCAGAACAAATATATTATAGTATTTAATATATGTATGCTACGTTTGCCTATTGGATCAACTATACGGTCAACTGCTTCTTTTTGCATTGATCCATTGCATTTCCTGGATTGCACCAGACAGAGCTGCGTCAGCGCTTTGAAGATACCATGAAGCTTCCTTCGAATAAATGTGTCATATTTCTTGTGTCAAATAATATAATACTCGAATTTTAATATTCATTATGAATATTGTCATTTGGTGAGATTAGGAGGTTCTAGAAATTAAGATTTTCCTAAATAATTGTTTTGATATCAAAAGCACTTTAATAACATTAACTTAGATATTGAATAATTGTTTAGTTAAATATTGTAAGTAAATTTAAAGACTCTCCGTTAATTTCTTCTGTTATGTAAATTTCCCATGATCTACTTACATTGCACTTCGGCAGATGAATTCAATAAGAGCTGTATCTGAAGCAGCGATTCGCAAATCTTGTGTCAGAGCGCAATGGTGCGCCTTAAAATACCGCTGGGTGTCCAGGTATGAAAATGCATATAAATGCTTTTCTATACTATTTTATTATAAAAATATTTGTATTATATTTATATTACACAACCGGCCATTAAAATTGCTACATCAAGAAGGAATAGAAATTACGGAATGAAATTTGTTGGACACATACATTATAGTAGGAAGAACAATTGAATAAATTTCAGGAAATTTAAAGTAATATGTACTGAGAAAATAGTACATAAAGTAGCGACCTCTGTGAGCAATAACAGAGCTTATCTGCCTAGGCATTTAATTGAACAGCAATTGGATGACATGTACGGGTAGAGCACTTCGTGAAGTTTTAACACGATGCCACAATTTATCGATCGAAGTTACTGGTGAGTGGTGGGGGGCCAGTCGCTTTTCAACGATTAAACAGTCATTTTCATTGGTGCGAGATCAAGAGAACGCGCTGGGCAGAGCAACAGCCGAACACATTCGGCATCAATGAATGTCCAGACAATATGGACAAATAGCGGTCGTGCATTGTCCTGCTTAAATGTTTCGCTTCGACGGCCTTGAATATAGGGCAGAGCGATGGGCCTTAACTCGTCAGAAATGTAATGGCTGGTATTCAAGTGGCGGGAATGAAAACAAGAGGTGATCGGGACGTGTATCCAATGGTACCACACACCATCAATTCAGGTGGTGACTCAGTATGCGGCTTCCAAAATTCTGATTAATCTCAAAACCGCATCACTGATGGGCGCCATTAATGTTTGATCAACGATGAACCTGGACGCAGGAATGGCGTGAAGTCACTTTTCAGACAAATCACAATCTTGTTAGCATCAAGTTTGCCTTATCCGTATTTAACAGCATTATGAATAATGCACATTACCAGCTGGGATTCGACATCATCATACCATAGCCTCCTTAACTAGATGCCTGTCGCCTGGCTCTAGAAACTTGGCAACAGTTCAAACGGTATCCCACTTTTAAAAATTTTTGGTGACAGTAGAATAAAAAAGTGGCGCAATCTGTACCAGGTGGCGCTGTCTACCGCTTGAATTGTTGAAAAGCTTAAGAGCCACGCAACAGGCATCTAGTTAAGAAGGCTATGATTATACTGTCCATCATTTGCAATGATGTTATGGGTTCCCATTGGATACACGTCTCGATTACTTCTTGTTCGTATTCCTGGCACTCTGAACAGCAGTCATTAAATTTCTGTTGAGTTAAGGTCCGCCCCTCTGCCCTGTATTCGAGGCCCCTGTAGCGCAAAAGTTAAGCAAGATAATGCACGAACGTAAGTTGTTTTTATTGTCCGAACCTTCTTTGATACAGAATGTTTTTAAAGGAATATGTCACATTATCTACTACTAAATAAGCTAAAAACAATTGTAAAACAAATTCCGGTACTATGTCTAGTATCTTAAAAGACGGGAGACTTTCCACTTATTTTAAAAGCTGTTTTTTTAGAATAAAATAGTTTAAAACTTTCTGGAAACTTCAAGATTCATAGTATCATTATAATTAAAATGCATTCTAAAATTTGATGTTAAAGACATAATATTTAATTTTAATCTGATTGTTATGCATTTACATACTTGCCAACTATCTCATTATGAACAGTAGAATTTTTAGTACCCGCCTTTTTTTCACGCCAATAATATTTTAGAGTAATTTTAGTCTTATTTCATCGTAACAATATTTGAAGAGAATAACTCTAAAAATATAGTGGTGTGAAAAAAGGGGCGTGTTTTCGGGGGCGTTAACAATTGTATGATTATTAATGAGATGGTTGGCAAGTATGCATTTAGGTAAAGCCTTTCTCTTGATGATTTAAAAGTATTAATAAATAAAATGACACAAATATGTGTTGTTACTACTTAAAAAAGGGAAACTGATGAAAGCGTTAATCTGTTGGTGTTATTATAATCTGATTGGTACCACTCTCACATTGATACGCTGAATTCTGGCAAAGTTAAACAGTGCCATACCAGCAAATATTTTGAAATTTTAAAACAAATTTGCATTTCTATTAATAAGAAATATATTACAAATATTTCTTATAATTAAAGAAATTGAAATTAATTAAAAAAAAATTCTGGTGTAAGATCTCCTTAGAAATACGAAAGAGTAAATAACAACAACGAATAATTTTTTATTTTAAAAATTGTACTAAAATCTCGTTCTAAGCAGAAATAATGATTTTAGAAGAAGATAAACAAAATATTCTACTCAAACCGGAACAGTGTTTTCGAAATTTTAAGTTTAAATTACTTATGTTTAGCAGAAAAAGTGCTTGTGGGCTCGAATAAAATTCAATTTCTTTCAGTACCTGCGTGCTTTAAAATAGCATGTAGGAAGTAAAAATTGAATAGCAACGTTGGAATTTATGTTCTAGCGAACTGTTACTTTCGTGTTAAATATTGTGTAAGCAGTTAACTTTTAAACCTACCACGACGGGTCAAATGACCCATTTTAAATTTAATAAATAAACAATTTTGTATTTTTATTTGAAAAAAAAAAATGTTTTATTCATGTACCAAATTGTGCTAAATAATATATTTTTCGCTATACATAGTAATATATATATATAATATTTTAAAGGCGGGTCACTTGACTCGCTGTGGTAGGGATAGGTATACATGAAATATCGGTAGGTTTAGTGTTAAAAGTGTGCTAGTTGGTATTGTGCGTTCATCAGGAGTTGAGACTTGGCTCCGCCTTAGTCACGTGGTATCGGACGATTCTATTTCGTACTTTTTGGCAAGAGAGGAAATGAATTCTCGAGAAAGGTTACCAGTTTAAGATCTTTAGCTTTTTTTCTACTTAATTCAGCTAAAATTCTTGTTTTTTTTTTTTTTTTTTTTTTTAAGAATGTGTGCTGAAATTCATGTATTCAAAATTTAAAGTTTCAAGAAAGATTTGAAAATGAAGAATTTTGTATAATATTTCAAGACTTAATAAGTATCCTTCGCTTTAATTTAAATTTTTACGCTGGCTTTAATTTAGGACGAATTAACGTGTCACACAAATATAATCTACTCATTAAAAAAAAAAAAAAAATTAAAAATTGCAATACAGATATTAATAATGTAAACGCACGTAATAAAATTTAATGAAAGAAACTGTACATATTATTCTTTAAATACAGGTTACTATTATATTAAAAAAAATGGATAAAGTTTTTTATTTGTCTGATATATGTGTAATAAAAGTCTTATAAGTATGTAATATTTAAGTCTCATAACTATGACTTTTCTTTAAAAAAAAATAAAAAACCCCTAGAAACTTACTTTTATTTCTTGCACAGCTATCATTTTATTTCAACTATAGTTGGTTAAAATTTATAGATTACAGGTGGGTAGCAATACATAGATAAAAATATATAATTTTATTCAAAAAGTTTAAGCAAAGTTAAAATCAGAGTCATCACTTTCGCTACTAGAATTACAATCAGTATCAGAATCTGAATTTATACTGAAAGAAATAGTTTCTATAACTTCTTCGATAAGTCCATCTGTTTCCCAATATTTCTTTTCAATATTTTCCACATGTTTATAGTATCTTTTCCATTTCTCGCTTCCAACACTCTGTATAGCTTCTGAAGCAAGTTTCTGGAGGCATGTTAAGCTCAGATCAGCTGTCACATTTCTTTCTCTTACATATCGCTTAAAATCGGCCCAGACCAATTCAATGGGATTTAGGTCACAGTGATATGGTGGGAGTCTCAATACGAATACATCATGGCCATAGCTTTTTAAAAGTTCATCAATACAGTATTTTTTTTCGCGAGGTGCATTTGTACTAATTAATTCAAATAATTCAACTTTACGCATTTTTTAATCATAGTTGATTTTATTGTCCTCTAACCATGAACACATTTTATCCTTTGTGGAATTTTTTGTGGGCACAGGGTTCTGTACTTTTGTGTGGTTAGCCTCATTTTCGAAAAATTCTGTCACACTATTGACTAAATTTCTCTCTTTCGAGTGAATAGTCTTGCCTTTTAAAGACATTGCTATTAAAACAGCAGTTTAAAAGAATATAGAGATAGTTAATCGTAAATAGATAAATTTCGTATTTAAAAAATAGATAGATAATCGTAAATAGTACACAACGAGGCGAAAAAATTCAAGTGGAGGGTTTTGGCGCGCGAAACCTAGCGACGGCCTTGGGGTTACTACATTTACTGGAATAGGGATGTTCTTTCCGTCTCCCCCGCGGTGAAATGAACTCTACCCCCGAAGAGGTTGGGCCAAGTCTCTTCTCGTCATGAACGCACTTTATATATTGTATACATACAATCTGCTATGAAATTTAATAGGATACGTTTTACTGATTTATTTTAGTCCACAGTTCAGTGATTTTCAGCTGCATTTCAGAACAAATATATTATAGTATTTAATATATGTATACTACGTTTGCCTATTGGATCAACTATACGGTCAACTGCTTCTTTTTGCATTGATCCATTGCATTTCCTGGATTGCACCAGACAGAGTATGCCCTGCGTCAGCACTTTCAAGATATCATGAAGCTTCCTTCGAATAAATGTGTCATATTTCTTGTGCTAAATAATATAATACTCGTATTTTATTATTGATTATGAATATTGTCATTTGGTGAGATAAGGTGGTTCTGGAAATTAAGATTTTCCTAAATAATTGTTTTGATATCAAAAGGAGTTTAATAACATTACTTAGATATTCAATAATTGTTTAGTTAAAAATTGTAAGTAAATTAAAAGACACTCCGTTAATTTCTTCTGTTATGTAAATTCCCCATGATCTACTTACATTGCTTCTCGGCAGATCAATTCGATGAGAGCTGTATTTAAAGCAGCGATTCGCAAAGCTTGTGTCAGTAAGTGCGCCATAAAATACCGCTGGGTGTCCAGATATGAAAATGCATATAATTGCTTTTTTTAACTATTTTATTATAAAATTGTTTGTATTATATTTATATTATTTATATTTTAATTTATATTTAATTTATATTAAAATTATATTGAATTCTATTATTTATTATATTTATTGTACTTATACTGAAGGCTGTTCTCAAATAAGAAGGTAAATTTCCGGCATACTTTCTGACATTAGGTAAAAAAAAAAAATTTCTTGCATTTACGTAAAAAATTAGACCTTTTAGTCAAGTTTCCATAAAATCTCATGACTTTTTCCTTTAAAGCAAACGTCTGTTATTCAAAAATACGTGAGTGAAATGACAGACTGAAATTTAGTGAATTTCACACATGATAAAATATTAAAAATGTTTAAAAGTTTAAATCAAAATTTTTAAAAAGTCGTTCGATCAAAATAATGCATACGTACATGTAGAGTGTATTTCTTGTTTTAATCCTAACTCTGTTTTTCTCTCCAGAAATATTTAAGAACTTCACACTACAAATATGGAAAAAGTAAATTTTTGAAAATTTTTTTTCTTTGACAAAAAGTTTTGCTTTAAAGGAAATATGAAAAAGTCATGCGATTTTATGGAAACTGGACTAGTAGGTCTATTTTTTTACTTATGTGGAAGTAAAACTTTTCTTTATATAATATCAGAAAGTATACCCGAAATTCATCTTCTTATTTGAGCCTTAGCAAAAGTCACTCATTTATTCTTGATGTATAAATTATTTACGATGAAAGATTATTAAGAAGATTTTAGATACAAAATATGTAATTTAAAACAAATACACCCAAATAAAATGCATAGGGGTCATTCCATATAAAATCAACAAATTTTAAGAAAAGTTGCACCGCACCATTTCCGATTTTCATGAGATTTTGTAGGTGATATTTAGTTATCTTTTGTATCCCCAAACAGTTTATTTTATTTATTGAAAAAAATTTGCTCCTGAGATATAGCCATTTTTTACTCTACGGATGAGTAAAATTCGTCATTTTAGACTAATTTTCTAAAATCTGTAGGATTTTTATTTGAATTAGCAGGAACATCAGATAGGACTTATTAGAAAGCTTAAAGAGTGGACATTTACTTGCGCACAGTAAAGTAGATATATTTTAAGTCTAAATAGAGTTTTTTGGACATCAAACAGTCGTTCACAAATTAACGTTTTTGTCATTTTAAGCATTAAAAAACAATGAAGTACTTGAAGTAACAAACTATTTTTTTTTTCCTATTGCCAGAACCTCGAGGATGGAAATAGTGATCCTAAATTTATCATTATTGTTATAAATTTTCACTTCCAGAACTTCACCCAGACCTGTTTTCAATGAATCACATTCGCTAGCTGACTTCTTGAAACATGTGCAAAATCCTCGAGGATGGAAATAGTGATCCTAATTTCTTCATTATTGTTGTAAATTTTTCTTTCCAGAACCTCACCCAACCATCGATCCTTATCATGCACACAGCGCACACATAATCATTTACTTTTGGCCGTAGTTCAGCCTGCAGTTGAGTTGGATTTTCTTTACTAACTGTAACAACCTTGAATTCCTCTGAAACATGTTATAAGGACAAGAAGAATACAGAGGCTGACAAAAATAGAACTGTGTAATGTTCTTACTTGTGGTACGAAAATTACAATATAATATCTTGTTTGCAGTTGTTTTTCAATATTTTCAATAAGTTGTCATGAGCAAAATAAAAAATCAATCTTTATATTTCCTATGCAACTCTCTACTGTTCTTTAAAGACTATTCTTTCTCTCAATTATTTTAACTGTCTCACCAATAACGTCACATCGTCCTTTCCCAAGGCACGTGGCAAAAAGAAAAAAAAAATGCTACTCAGCCTCTGTTTTAAAATCTTGTTCATGATTACACAAATTTATGAAATTTTTATGTTCTCAAACTGAGTGATTGACCCATGTTTTAAGAAATCAGCCAGGGAATGTGATTCATGGGTCCAGAAGGAAAACACTTTAATGATTCTCAAACACTCAGAATCGTACTTGACAGCTAAATGGATAAGTTGAAACATAGCTTCATACATGAATGGGCACTTGTCATCTCTGCTGAATGAGAAAATGGCAAAAAAAACAAAGAAAAACCTAATAAGAACTGTATTATTATTATTATTATTATTATTTTTTTTTTTTTTTTTAATGTCTGATTACATTTTGTAAATATATTTCAATTAAATTTAATTCAATAAACTGCTCTATTTGGTAATTATCTTGTCTACTTAACATATTTTCAATGGTGGGCATGAATGATTATTATTATGTTACTTTAAAAATTTGTGTATCATCTTTCCTTTCGAATAACAATATAATTTGTGTTTTGTTTTAAATTACAGTATCAGAGCTTCTTACCATGGCATTTTGAGATTTTTTTTTTCACCTGTACCACATGACTTTTTTGAGATGTGAGAAAAAAAAAAAAAAGCATTTTCCTTCCCCCCCCCCCCTCCAAGTTTAAGCAATTTTTTCATGACGAAGAACCATCAGTAATTTTTTTTTTCTACATATAGCATTGATATGTAAGTGCAACAGAAAAAAAAAAAAAAAAAACTAGTTTGCATAGGTGGACTCTGCTCAGTTCCCCATCATATATATGTTCTCATAAATTTCTAGTGCGAGACCTATTATAACCATGCTAAAAGAAATGAATTTGACCGAAGCTTGATACAGTGACAGAATGAAATCCCCGCCTAATAGGATATCCACCGTTCACTTCGATATATTTACCTCATTCTAATCTATTAATTTATTTTATCAGGGTCAATTCCGTTGTATAGTTTTCCTGCTACTATTTCCAATGCAATAATCCTCAAAATTCATATTTATATGAAAAATTTACATTTTTGCTTTGTTGATAAAATCGTAAATTACGAATAATTTACGAAATTTTCCTATTAGAATATTTGTATTCAATCATGTTCAAACCAATATCATAAATGTAATTTTGAAGTTGACTAATGTATTTATGATCCTCAAAATGGAAGTTTATGCTCAATTTTGCCATAATCTGACATGTTAAATAAAGCATAAATTCCAAATAACTCACGAATTTTTTAAATTGAAAAAATCATAGTCTATGATATTCATGCCAGTATCGTAAATAATATTTCGAAAGTGGTTTGACATCTTTACGATGAAAATATCCCTCAAGATTGACGTTTATGTGAGATTTTGCTCTATTCTGAAATGTTAAGAAATTCGTAAATTTCCAATAACTTACGAAATTTTAATATTCGAAAATTAATAGTCATTAATATTCATGCCAGTATCCTAAATAATATTTCAAAAGTAGTCTGACATCTTTACGATGAAAATATCTCTCAAAATTGACGTTTATGTGAAATTTTGCCCTATACTGTTAAGAAATTCGTAAATTTCCAATAACTTGCGAAATTTTCAAAGTAGCATATTTATAATTACTGGTGTTCATTCCGGCATCAAAACCGATATTTTAAAACTGGTTTGACATTTTCACAGTAAAAAATATTCATTTAATGCACGTTTAAGTGAATTTTTGTCCTATTCTCCCATGCTAAGAAAATCGTAAATTTCTCATAACTTACGAAGTTTTTTAGTTCGAATGTTGCAAATGAATAGGGTTCTTGCCAGTATTGAAAGTAATATTTTGAAACTGATCTGACCTCTCTGCGATCATTTGTTCGTGAGATATCGTGTTAACAGTCTAACAAACTAACGGACTAACACACTGACCCACTAACGGACTGACACACTGACCCACTAACAGACACCCTACAGACAGACACCATACAAATTTTGTCATTTTCGGATTCCTCACACCTGAAAACGTATAAAAAAGTCAAAAAACCGAGGTCGAAATTTTTCACGATTACCTAAGTTACCCATACATATAGTATGATGGGGAACTAAAATTTTTCACGATTACCTAAGTTCCCCATACATATAGTATGATGGGGAACTAAAAAAGTTTATTACTTCAAGTCCATTGCTTTCTTAATGCTTAAAATGTCAGAAAATATTATGTTTGATGTCCAAAAAACTCTATTTAGGCTTGACATAAATCTAATTTTTGATAGAATGGAGTAGAAGGCTGATTTTTACCAACTATGTGAAAAATACCACAGCCGGGAAGCGAACCCAGGGCCTTCCGCTTAACGCGCGGATGCTCTAACCACTGAGCTACCCAGGCTGATAACCAGCTCGGCACTTCTCCCATAAGCCAGGGTAGCTCAGTGGTTAGAGCATCCCCGCATTAAGCGGAAGGCCCTAGGTTCGATTCCCGGCTCTGGTATTTTTCACATAATTGGTAAAAATAAGCCTTCTACTCCATTTTATCAAAAATTAATTTCCAGGTTGATGAATTAAATTTCTGAATTGACATAAATTTATTTTACTGTGCGAAAATAAAATTCCAATTTTTAAGCTCTCCAATAAGCCCTACCTGGTGTTTCTGCTAATTCCTATAAAAATTCTACAGATTTTAGAAAATGAGTCTAAAGGAACGATTTTAACGCATCTGTAGAGTTAACAAATGACTATATCTTAAGAACAAATTAGTTCCCCGTCATACTATAGGTATGGGGAACTTAGGTAATCGTCAAAAATTTCGACCTCGGTTTTTTAACTTTTTTATACGTTTTCAGGTGTGAGGAATACGAAAATGACAAAATTTGTATGGTGTCTTTCTGTAGGGTGTCTGTTAGTGTGTTAGTCCGTTAGTTTGTTAATCTGTTTACACGATATCTCAAGAACAAATTGTCGCAGGGAAGTCAGATCAGTTTTAAAATATTACTTTCGACACTGGCAAAAACCTTATTCATTTGCAACATTCGAATTAAAAAACTTCAGCAGTTATTAGAAATTTACGAATTTCTTAACATGGCAGTATAGGGCAAAATTTCCCATAAACTCAATTTTGAGAGATATTTTCATCGTAAAGATGTCAGACTACTTTTGAAATATTATTTAGGAAAATGGAATGAAAATAATGACTATGAATTTTCCAATATAAAAATTTCGTAAGTTATTGGAAATTTACGAATTTCTTAACATGGCAGAATAGAGCAAAATTTCACATAAACGTCAATCTTAAGGGACATTTTCATCGTAAAGATGTCAAACCACTTTCGAAATATTATTTTGGATACTGGCATGAATATCATAGACTATGATTTTTCCAATTTAAAAAATTCGTAAGTTATTTGGAATTTACGATTTACTTAATGTCAGAATAAGGCAAAATTTAGTATAAACTTCTATTTTGAGGATCATAAATACTTTAGACAACTTCAAAATTACATTTATAATATTTGTTTGAACATGATTGAATACAAATATTCTAATAGGAGACTTTCGTAAATTATTCGTAATTTACGATTTTATCAACGTAGCGAAATTGTAAATTTTTTATACAAATATGAATTTTGAGGATTATTGCATTGGAAATAGTAGCATGAAAACTAAACAAAGGAATTGACCCTGATAAAATAAATTAATAGATTAAAATAAGATAAATATATCGAATTGAATGGTGGATAGCCTATTAGGCGAAGTTTTCATTCTGTCACTGTATCAAGCTTTGGTCAAATTCATTTCTTTTAACATGATTATAATATATTTCGCACAAGAAATTTATGAGAACATAAATATGATGGCGGAAATGAGCAGAGTCCACCTATGCCAACTAGTTTTTTTTTTCTTTTTTCTTTTAATAAAATTAAACATAATTTATACGTCTCATTAATATATTAAAACCAATGTAACTTTTAAAATGAGATAAAAAATACAAAAATTTAAAACTTAAAAAATACATTTTAATAAAAAACATTAAAACACAAGCCAGACGTTTCGGCTAGAACACTAGCCCTCCTCAGTGTCAAACATACAAGCACAAACAACATTTACAAAATTTATAAAACATCATAGCAAGATTAAATATTCAGGAGGAATAGCTTTAGCCTCGTTTTTTTCTGTTGTTTCAAAATAAACTGTTTTGTGATACAGAAGATGGGTATGTATTACTTACCAAATTTCAGCAAAATCAAAAATAGTATGGCACGACCCATTTGTTGGTTTAGCATGGAATGACACATAGATTTCTCAAAAGTGGAGCATAGTATTATTATTATGTACATTTTTACTGTGGAAGTAAACAAAATTTAAGTACTAGTAACAAAGCAAATTCATTTGTTACTCAGAGATATAATGTAAATTACTTTAAAATATTATATGTGTGTGCATGACGATTCTGTACACTCACCACGATTAAAGGGGGAAATATTTTACATTTCGGTATATTGTCTAGGGAATTGTAGCTTATAAATTCAAAAATAATTTAATTACTATAATTTTTTTGAAGGAACTTATAAATTGTTTGTTTACACTTATTTGTAGAATTCTAAATGCACCTAGGCATGAACACGTTCGAGTATCACTGAACTAAAGTATTAAACCGAGCTGGCAGAGAAAAAATACAGATGAGGACAAGAAAATATAAATAAAAACGAAAGAACGTGCAAAATACAAACTAATAGAAGTAGGAATAAGAAGTAGGTTAATCAAATGTATGTGGGAGGGTGAAACTAACCTTATATATGTATATATATATATATATTCTAATGATTAGTGCAGCAGAAGAATGTTTGTACGTTTTTTTTTTTTTTTTTTTTTTTTTTTTTTTTCATGGTGGACAAAAAGTCCCTAAAAACTTTAAAAATTCATAAAATCCGAAAAAATGACCGAAATAAAAAACGGTTTGCCGATGTAGCATCGATAAGTCACGGGAAAAAATTACAAAACAGTCGATGGGTGGCGTTTTGTACATAAGTGAAAGAAAAAACACGTAAATAACAAAAATAATGTTACCAAATCATTAATTATAGTAATATCTGTTCCACTTCTCCACTATATTGGAATCCTAAAACCATACAAGAGAATTTCGACAGACGCCCTTTGCGTGCTTTGTGGTGTTCTCCCCATCACAGTTTATCTATCAAATTTAACAACTCAAAATAAGATTCTCCGGGGAACAACCTCAGTAGTCATCCAAGTTGAGGAGTTGTCGGACAATAACTTCATGAAAACTATCCCAACTTATTCCCATCCACATTACTATATAGACAATAATATAAAAATTTTAGAATCTCCAAGAAGTTATCCTATAGAAATATATACGGATGGTTCAAAAATGCCTGGAGGTACCTCATGTGCTTTCGTAGTATACTTCAATCACACAATAATACATACATCTCAATTCAAACTACATCCTTTAAATTCCATCTTTCAGGCTGAACTTATAGCGATATTAGTGTCGATCAATTGGTTTACAAATTCAAAATTTTTAACATATGACATCATAATATTCACGGATAATCAATCGGTAATAGACATCTTAAAACATCCATTTCCAAATTTCCAAATAACCAAATTATTATATGACCGACTAATTACATTAAACAAAACAATAAATTTATCCTGGACAAGAGCACATGTTGGTACTGAAGGGAACGAAACAGCAGATCTTCTAGCAAAGAGTGTGATTCAGAATGGGACTTATGATAGAGAAATTGCACTTCCATTTCCAGTTTCAACAATAAAATCTTATTATAAAACCCAAATGCTCAAAGACTGGCAATGGCTATGGACAAATTCAACCAAAGGCAGAGATACCTACAAAATTTTAAATAGAGTAAATACCTCCTTTTTATCGCCAAATATAATAGTCACTTATTTTTTATCTGGCCACGGTAGCTTTCCAACTTATCTTTTCAAAATCAAAAAACTTCCATCAAATAAATGCACAGCATGTAATAATTCTAATATTGGATCACCTTTTCATTACATTTTTCAAAATTGCCCTTTAATTCCCAATAATTTATCCTTCAGTAAAGATTTCAATAGAAATCTTAAACTTAGAAAAAATATGCAGAATGTTCTCCTCAATCCAATAAACTTCTTTAAACTAAAATCTATCTACAACCTTCTAAATTCCCGCTATTCATTTATCAGATATCAATTTTAAGCTTCATTATTTTGTTGACTTGCCATCTGTATTATTTTCTTGAAAAACAATTTCACTATATTTTTCTTTTGTATAAAATTTTCAAGCTCAAGAATGACTGTTCAAATAATTAGCCAAATATTTAAATGTCATCTACCACTTGTTTCTGTCTGAATGAAGACAAGACCATACTCCCAGCAACTGTAACCACCAATACTTTTTCTGTAAATAAATATAGGGTCTTCTTCTCCGTGGACCCAGGCCTGTTGCTGAGGCCGTGGAATCGTTAGATGGTAGGGGTCTTTGACCCCTAGTTAGGTTTTGCCCCGTGTGCCCTGCTTCACAGGAACACATCTTAAACCGAAAGGTATGGAGGCACACGGTGGCCGAGTTCTGTCCACTATCACAGGCGATAATACATTTCAGGCGTGTCACAAATCCAAGAACGGCATGTCCGACTGTATACATGGCAAACCACAAACTTTATAAAAAAATTCACTTTACAGCACGTATAAAATGGTACATTTAATTAAAATTATCAATTAAAATTACAACTTATCAAGGCCTTTCGCACTGACTATCAGGACATCGTCAGGACAAAGCCATTTGTTGTTGTTGTTGTTACTAATACAGCAACATTTGAATTATATATACGAAAAAGATTCATAGTACAGTTACAGTTAAAGATGAAACAGTTAAAACAGATGAAACTGTAACTGTACTATGAATCTTTTTTGTACATATAATTCAAATGTTGCTGTACTCGTACCAAAAAATGGCTTTATCCTGATGATGCCCTGATGGTCAGGGCGAAAGGTCTTGACAAGTTGTAATTTTAATTGATAATTTTAATTAAATGTATCATTTTATACCTGTTGTAACGTGAATTTTCTTTATAAAGTTTGTGGTTTTCTACAATGACACGTGTGTTTATAATATCTCTATGTGAGATAAGATTTTATGTATACATGACAGCTCTTGGCGGATTGCGCCTTTCAATTCCGACAGATTCGGTAGACGGGATCCTTATTCACTTACATGGGATGCAACGGAGAACTGGTTCTGGATTAAGAGCATAACTATTCATAATCGCCTTTTGCATATTTCCAACCAAGTCGTTCGTACTAGCGCCATCTGTCGGCTGTTTTTTTTAATTAATTTTATTTCTTATCTTAAAAAAAAAAAAAAAAATCCCGCAGAGCTGCCAACCTAATCCGGCAAATTGTTAGTACCGTAGTATTTTTTCCAAATTGTAGTATTTTTCTACTTAATTCATCATAGATACATTTGAAGAGAATTGCTCTAAAAATTTAGTGGTGTAGAAAAAGGGGCGTTTTTCAATAGGCGTTAACAATTTGCCGGATTAGGTTGGCAGCTCTGATCCCGTAACCAATCAATGTTAAACATGCAAACCATTTTTTATTTGGTTATTTTTTCTGGTTTTATGAATTTTTAAAGTTTTTACGGACTTTTTGCCCGTCCTGTATTTTACATTATGTATATATAATATAGATAACTGGTGCTTGAAACTCCATAAGGAATATGTATAAGAATAATATGTGGCTAAAAATATGGGTTTTAAGTGTAAAATAGAAAATTATCCTCTTTGCGTCTTCGTCTATAGCTGTCAAGTCGCCTGTTTCTCCAAAGGAGACTGCATACCGAAAAAGGTAGTTTTAAATTCTTTCAGTTCGTTTAGTAATATTTATTCGCGAAAAATACATGTGGCAGATTACATTTTAAAAACACTGGTATAAATCTGATTCATAAATTAGAAATACTGGCAGCTATACTCGTATGTTAACAGGATTATTATACATTGTATGTACGGTTTCATTATGCGAGTTTGTCTAATTCTGAATATATAACCCCTGTGGTTATACCACAGGTATAACCGCAGGTAGTATAACCCCCGTGGTTATACCACCTAAAAAGATACTGGTGTGTAAAAGAAGGCGGAGCTAACAATACTACGGAATATTAATTAGAATGTTGGCAAGTATCTTTCTAGCAACGACTGTAGAATATTTCCAAGTTAAAATATATAATTTCTTTGATTTTACTTGTGTTTTTCTCTTGTGTGCAGTGTTATCGACTGTAGGCTTTTGTCCTTACGCGTAGGGACTCCCAGCACTTTTTCTTTCTTTCTTTCTTTTTTTTTTTTCAGGTTGTAGGGACGAATTTTAAGTTCTTAAGTACTTTTTGGAGTAATTTTCTACAAAAACCATGGGATAAGAAATTATGTTATCTTTTCCAATTTTTTCATTATTTATAAGTTTTATCGTCAGTGTTGGAACATTATGAGCTGGAAGTAACTCTTATGTGTTGTTAATACATCATTATGTGCACATACACCATTACCACACCTACATTTCTATAATAAATTCCCTTTCTTTTGTCTATTGTACAAGACTTCACACCTTTCCAGATATTTTCAAAACACCCAGTTCTTACAGTGTTGCCGGATAGGGCGATTTAATTGTAACGTTTGGCTAAATTTTTGACGAAGATGAATTGTCTATTATATATTTCAAATATCACTTTTTAAAATTATTGGTGATTATTGAATAAAATATCCACCGGATTTGGCCACATTGCAAGGAATATTTTTGGTCCTATAACCAACATAAAGAAATGAAGATTTAAAATATTTGTGAATATTTATTTCTGTGTTTTACAATCGACTTTTTTTTATCTTCCAGAGTGCTTTAAACACCCCCTCCTTTTTCTTTCTTGTTTGTGTATCCTGTCTGAAAGGCACTTAAAGATACTTTTAAAATTACGCAGTAATTTTACAAATAGTATAAGTTTAAAAATAACTATAAATACCTATATATATATTAATATTTTTTTTATTAAGTACATATTCAATCTTATAAGTAATTTAATTAAAATATTTCATTTAAACGATTGCTTAAAATAAATGTTTAATTTTCTTAAAGACTATAAATTCTAGTTTTTCCCTTTTTGAACAGCTTATATTTTTTGAAAATGAAAAATTAAAACTTGGCAGCTTTCAAAACAAATTGTTTCAGTGATATGTTATCTAAAATGTTTGAGAAAAACTCCAACTGATGCATTTTCCTACTTTTTCTTTTTACCTCTTTTCAAAACAACAACGCTAAAGCTTCTTCTGAATAAACGTCTGTTAAAAGTATATAAATGTGTATCAAATTTTTTAAATTTCGTTTCAGAATATTTGATGGGAAAATACTTTGTTTTATCCTTTTCCTAACTGTGTTTTCAAAAATCAGGAGATATTCTTTAAAATTTATTTACAATCAGTCAATCTTATACGAATGTGACTTGTTTCATTGTATTTCCGAAACTTTATTTCGTTTATTTCGAAATATTTGAAGTGAATGTTTAATTAAATATGATTTACTATCATAATTTTGTTACTTTATCGCTAAATATTCCGAAATGTTACAAATACATATTTGTAACGCATTATTAAGAAATGTATTTTTTAATTATATATATTACAGTTGAACCTCGTTAAAGTGAACACTGTTAACGTGAATTACTTTTAACATAAACTGTTTTGCACAATTCCCGTCAAATAAAGATCAATTTAGTTATATGAATATTAGTTACTGATAGCATGAGCTTCTCATAATATGAACAAACTTTTTATCCCCCTTGAGATTCACGTTAACGAGGTTCGACTGTATCAGGGATGGAACACGGGCGCAGAATTCATACCACTATCAATGTAAGAAAATTTTCTACTTCTTAAATCAATGATATTAAAGGAAAAAAATTTTCTTAAACGGATTCCGGTATGAATTCTGCGCCTGTGTTCCATCCCTGCTGTATTTATTTTGACATTGACCAATGTTGCAATAGTTAAATTTTTTGTGTGGCTGTAGAGAGAGAATGTTATATATTATTAATTTAACTCGTTATTTTCTTTTCGAATCAGATATTTGTAATAAAAGACTGTGTTTTAAAATGATCTAAAGACATGAATATTTTTCATATATTTATCAAATTTTGCGAAGGGTATAGTGAAGGGATGGGAGTTTAAATAAGCGAATAAAAATATGTCATTCAAATATTTGCCTCCAGCATTCGTTTTTTAAGGAATTTTCTATAACACTTTCGCGACAGCATACTCTTCTCTTTTTGACAGTAAGGTCCGCCTTTGGGCGTTATTCACCCAAGTTGCAATATTTCAGAACAAAATTTTCTGTATTCGCATTTATATTACAAATGGATATGCATTATAATTATATTCTTTTTAATTAAAGTGTTTGTATCCATAGTATATTTGATTGTAAAATTATGAATATTGGGTATATTCGTAAGAAAAAAATAACATACAAACTGCGAGAGAAACGCCCAGCTAAAGATTTTCAAATGACGTGAAACTACGTCAACGGTCGCGAAAGTGTTAATATAAATTTATGATATTCTATATTTTTTAACAGGTTCGCTACTGCGGACGCAGATTCACCTCATTTGAAAATCTGTAACTCCGCCAATGGACGTTTCTCTTGCAATTTGTATGTCATATATTTCTAAAAGCTATACAGAATATTCGTATTTGTACAACTATTATACTATGGATATAAATACTTTGATTAATAAAAGGAGTATAATTATAGTGTATATGAATTTGTAATATGAATCTGAATATAGAAAATTTCGTTTTGAAATATTGTAACTTAGAAGAATAACGCCTGCAGGGGGACCTTACTGTCAAGAAGACAAAAAGTGCGGTCACAAAAATGTTAATACAACAAAATATTGAACATAATATCCATGAATAGCTACACTACATTCTGGCATTGTAAGAAAGCATGTTCCACAGTTAAACGCAATGTGTCCTGGAAGATGCTGAAAAATGTAAAATACTGTGTTAATAACTAAATATACTTCATGGACTTATCACGACATATACCTTCAAAGCTAAAAGTCACATGATTTGCGGTCTAGAAACTAATCATGAAAGACACAGATTACGATACGAGGACTATCCCGTGAAGTGATTTTTTGATACATTAAACTCACTTAGGGCGATTTCGTCTTGATTTTATTTCGTCGCTTTAATGCTTTGTCTTTATGGTAATAATTGTCAAAATGTCTGTTTTTTCGTAACTTTCAGTTGACTGAATTGGACTCGAATGTCCTAACTCTATTTATAGTCATAGAAGCTGCATACTTGCCAACATACTAATTAATATTCCGTAGTATTATCAGCCTCACCTTCTTTTTCCCACCAGCATCTTTTTAGAGCACTTTTCTTCTTATTTAATCGTAATAGCATTTGGAGAATACTACTCTAAAAATTTATTGGTGTGAAAAATAGGGCGGTACTAACAACACCACGGAATATTAATTAGGATGTTAGCAAGTATACAGCTGTTATCAAAGGCGTTGCCAACAAGAGGTAATTTTAAATATTTTAATTAAATTTTTAGTTTACGTTTTAGAGATTGTATAACTGAATGAATATGAATTATGATTATGTTAGAATGAGCAAGGAATACAAATGTGATTATATCTAAATAAAGAACCAACCGATAAAGTGTAATTCATTAAAAAAAAGTACCATGGTGGCGAAATTTTGAACAAATTTTTTATTCATACAAACTACTTACCATCTTCTTATAATGTCTTCTCCAAAATTTCATAGCTTTCTGAAAAACAGTTTCGTGTGTCGACAACTTTAATATACAGTCGTTTAATTTCGGACACCTTGTTTCTTGTCAAATCAACAATATGGCGATTTATCTAACGAAAGTAGAGAATAATGAATTATGTTATGTAAACTCTTCAATAATTCTTCTATATTTTTTAATACGACAGGACTTTGTTTCAGACAGTGATTTTGCATTTTCACCATTTCACTTTCTTTTTTGTCAAGATGCTCTCCAGCATTCAGTTTTAACATTTGATTTCTTAAGCTATTTTAAACTATTTTTATAAATCCGAAAAAAAACTTTTACATTTTTCAAAACTTACTGTTAAGTTTTTTCTTTGCTAACATGTAGAAACGAACTTTCGATCTTTGTGTCCGACATCATCAGCATTTTTGAAATTGGATGGTTTCTGAATATATATTAATAAAAATTTACGAATTTCTTGAAAATATTTTCTGAAGATGCATTGATGATGGCTTTTGAACATTTGTTGGCTATCTCTAATGAATATATATTGATGATGGCCTTTCAACATTTGTTCGCTATATCTAATGAATATATATCGAGGATGGCTTCTGAATATTTATTGGCGATATAGTTAGAACACATATTGATGATGTCTTCTAACTAGGTGTTGGCGATATCTTTCTGAATATGTTTTGATTATGGCTTTTGATGGCGAGAGTTTTAGAGTAGATATGGTTTATGGCTTTTGTATATTTATTGGCTATTTCTTCTGGATATGTATTGATAATGGTTTCTAAATAGATGACTGTATCTTCTTAATTTATGTCGCTGATATCTTCCAAATACTTGTTGAAGCTTTTCCAATTAAATATATTTTTTGTTAATGAGACAGTAATATATAAATTAGTCTTGTCGTACTAAATTAAATTGAGTCAAAGACAGATTTTTTTTTCTCACTCGAGGAATTTACATCAGCGTTGCCAAATACAGTGTGGTTACAGACCCGCCTTGTTTAAATGATACTTGCACAAACATATTTTTATGATAATATTTTACGTGATTAATCGTGAAGAAGTACTATTACAAATTTCGGGAAAAAAAAATATATATATATACTTGTATATATATACTGGTGGAAGAATCAGGGAAGCAGTGTGGCCTGTGACCTGTACGGAATTTTACATTCAATATCTATAGCTAAATATTTATTGTAATGTATGTCTAATTGAATGCTTTCCTAATTGACTGTCATATATATATATATATCAAGCACAATTCTTATTACTATTATTATTACTCTTTCTAATATTATTAAATGCAAAACCTTTTAGAAGAACGCAAAAAACCTGAGCTTATTGTAAAAAAAAAAAAAAAAAAAAAAAAAAAAAAATTCCGACAGCAAGAGGTTTATGTAACTTGTTTGTTTAATATATGAACATAGCTTTAAGAAATATAAAACATAAATCTTAGTTCTATACAATTTTAGTTTAAAACATACATTTTTCTTTTTCTTTTTTTCTTAAAAAATTAACTTTTTAAATTTCATATGTATCATCATAATAGTAGTTACGTCAACCTATCTTTTTCCGCCTACTGACAATATTAATAGAAACTTTTTATGTATTTCTCTAAGTTTTCACCGATTAAAATAAAATTTTCCAAGCACTAATGGCTAGGATCATAGTTTCGTGTAACACTTTTAATGAATCCTATTTACTAATTTTGCAATTTACATCTATTTTATTATTATAACTTCAATATAGAGAAATTCATATGTTGCAGAAATTTAATTTTAAATAGTTTAAAAAATTTTCATTTTAAATTAATTACAAAATTTCCAATTTCTTTGCCTATTTCGAATGTATACAAAAGATACTTAAAACAAAAATAATCATTTTTTAAGCTATATCGTTTAACATTTTTTTCATGCAAGTGCTCCTTTATCATATATTTATACTAGAAAAAAATGTAAAATTTAATAGTAGTTAAATCTCTGTCTCTATTAAAAATAATAATAACAATTAATAATAATAATAAAATACTTTTTTTTTTTTTTTTTTTTTTAAGTATAGTAAAATATTGGTGTGATATAGTTAAAACACGAGATAAGGTGAAGTGATACGACATAAATAAAATTTTCCAATTTTAGTAAATACGTATTTTAGTTGGCATAATATTTTACATCTTTAATTTTAATGAATTTTTAACTCTTTGCCGATCTAATTTAATATTACTCCTTTGGTCATTGTTGCCAAATTTACACAGATTTTTTTATTCAATAGGCACCACTACATTTTAACTATAACAGTTCTGTAATTATTTTAAAAAGATTCTTTGTCCCCCTATGTTTAACAAGTACCACTCTTCAAAATTGAATAAAAGAGAGTTGAATAAAAGAGTCACTCAGTTTAGTAACTCTGTTAATATATTTCGACCAATAGGGAAGGTGAAGGGTTAAAAATTTTGCTACAAATGCAGAAATTCTTGATTTCCATACAAATATTTGTCACATTTGTTTAATTTTATTCGGTAATTATTGTTTTTTGTAATAATACATATGAACAAATTTGAAATAAAAAGATAGTGAAAACGTTTTTAATAATTAATGTAACATAAATTTTCTTATACATATTTAAAAAGAAGAAATTTCGGCAGAATATATATACATGCAAATATATGATAAACATGTAATAAATCACCAAAATGGAAAAAGGACAAATCAAAAGTTAAGACAAAAATTTCGTATATGAAGGCTTACCTTGGAATATTCAAAACTAGCCGCCTTCAGCGAACAGCTGGTTCGCGATCCTTGAAAAATCCGACTTTACGAAACTGAGCTCGGTGGCGCCTGAGGTGCCTTTTTCCTATTTCAGGTCTTACATCAGCTTATTGACACTTAGTGAAAATAGCTCTATTGACATATTTAATCGTAGTAAATTCCCACTCGGTAGCGCCTGCGGTGCCCTCTTCCCGTTTCAATATCTGAAACAGCCTGTTCGCTCACCATGCTATGATCTTTCAAATTTCTAACTTTAGCAAAGTTCCGCTCGGTGGCGTCTGCGGCGCCTTATCCCCGTTTTAGTATTTACAACACCTTCCTCGCTCACTAGAATTTGAATTATTTAAATTTTAAAATATTACAGCGCCATCTGGCGGTTGAAATTTCTGTAATATACTGTTAAATTCAAAATCAACAAAGCTTTCAAATAATGTATTACTTATGAAATTATTTTAATTAGTAGCTGAGATACAAAAGAAAACCTAATCAGGACAACTTAAAACATGTAAATCACGTGAAATCTCGAATTCCACTTTCGATGATATAAAAGTACTTTAAAATATCTTTCGAATGATGCATTAAAATTTTTTTAATCATAATTAGAATTTGAAATATTGAAATTTTAATGAAATTAAATTTGCAATTAAAATGTAAATTAAAATGTAAATTTTTTGTTTATTGAAGGAAATCGATGAAATTTGAACTGCAAGTTTGTCTTGTTATGTTCACGGTCTATAGTCAGTTTTGTGTGCGGGAGAGAAAAATTGAAGAATTTCGAAACTTGCAATTTTTCATCCCACTCAAATAACATGGGACCTCAATCAGTAACAGATATTTTTTTTCTTTCCATTTTCGAGATTTCATCTGCGAAGTTAAAAGAGAGTTGCCATGGTAACCAAAATACAAGTATTTTTCGATCGGCAAACGCAAGAAGCTCGAATAAGAATCTCATGAAAAATTACAGGATGCAGAAAATTAAAAAAATTATAACCGATTGAGTTTTTGAAATAATCTCTCAACCTTTTGAGATATGTTTCGTTTCATTGAGGTCTATATGCAAAAGAAAAAAAAAAGCAATGATTTGTCTCTGAAAGATTTTGAATTGTAAAATGTTTTGTGAAAAAATCGATGTTTCGTAAAATTTAAAAATATGGATTGCTAATCCGTATTTTGTTAAAACTTTTATATGGTTCGAAAGAGGATTAAATGTCCTTTCGAAATATGCTGGTTGTTAAGAAATGGAACAATTAGTCTTTCGTAGAGGGCGGTTCAAAAAAGACAATCGAAAAAAAGAGAAATTTTGGACCCTTTTTAAAACTTTTTTTTTTAATATAAAAAATCCATATTTTTCCAAAACAATTGTATCATAAGAATCGGTAATAAATGCTCTTTCTTGTGGTACAGGCGTATTTTCAATATCTCGAATCGTTGAGCAAAGATCGCTTTACAAAAACGTGCGAAATTTTCCCTCTGTGCTTTTTCTTTTGCGGAACGCGCTGAATTCTACTTGGAGGGTGAAAAATACGATCCTCTGGCCTTTTAATTAGA
Organism: Salticus scenicus; assembly: GCA_963930645.1. Taxonomy (NCBI): domain Eukaryota; kingdom Metazoa; phylum Arthropoda; class Arachnida; order Araneae; family Salticidae; genus Salticus; species Salticus scenicus. Next base: position 203,698,422 of record OZ005659.1, on the reverse strand, counting down.
CACAGGTTGACGTTTTAATTAGTATCTCCGGAACTAATTAAAAATTTTAAATTCTGTTTTCAGGAGCCCCCCGGGAAGGCTCCTGAGCACACGTATGCCAAATTTTGTACTTATACGTTTAGTAAGGGCTGAACGTATAGATGCACAGACAGATCGACAGACAGACAGATATCTTCTTTAATTATTATAGATTTCAACTTTAGGGAATACTTTGAATAATGATTAACATATAAAAATATAATGTCTTTGTAATTTTTGGTATTCTAAAACACTATTATCATTAGCTAACCTTTATTTCAGGTATATAGTGGAGCGTGTGGTGGGTTGTGACAGATTTTGGAAAATTAAATATGCTGTGAAATGTATTTACGTTTTCCTGTTTATAATTGCTGTTTTCTATAGCATGCATAATCATCTATCGTATTCATAAATATAACTTTCGTTAATGTTGTTAGTTTTAGCACAAAAATATTTTACTATTTTTTTTTTTAATACTCAATTATTGATCGGAAAACAATAATTACGTACAAAAGCATACTTAAGCGAGAGATAAAATTACAAATTTGAAAAAAAGAAAAAAAAAAAAGAATCAGTACAGTCAAAGGAACGCACTTGCTAGAACTGAAATTAAGCTATTTATAAAGAACGACTATCAATTTCTAACAAACTACATCATTCAAAAAGACATTTAATAGAGTGCTTATATAGCAACTTTGAAAAAAATCGTTAGAGCCGTTTCCGAGATACGGACTTACAGTCCCACTTCCGGTTTCCGATTACCAACTTCCCGTTCTTCAATTTTCACCAAAATTTGGAAAGTTCAGCTGTACACCAGACTTGTGTGAATTCTGAAGTTTCGTAGTTCTATCTCTATTAGTTTTGGAGATATGATAGCCAGAATATTCCCCACATACATACATGCATACACACACTGACCAATAGCCAAAAACTATTTTTTTTGGACTCAGGAGACTTTGAAACGTGTAAATCAGATGAAAATTTGATATCAAATTTTTTAACCGAATACAATACTGCCATTAATTACGGCAGTAGGTTAATTGAAGAAGTAAAATGTATTTAATGTGGGGAAATTTAAATTAATGTGATGATAAAGTTAAAATATTGGACAAGGTGAGGAAATGCGACATAAATCTAATTTTTCAATTTTGATAAATATTTATTTTAATTCGCACAATACTTTGCTTTGTATAGTTTAAAAACTTAACATGTTTTCTCCAAATCCCAAAATTCTTGATTTTCTTACCATTAGTTGCCACATTTCTTTAATTTTCTTTAATAATTATTGATTTTAGAATTAATATATATGTGCTTAAAACTGTAATAAAGAGATAATGAAATTTTTTTAATAATTAATATGATATTATCTTCCTCATGCATGTTTAAAATTATGAAGTCTGTACAGAATACATATATAAACAGACATATAGTAAATTACCTAAAATGAAAAAAGATCAAAACAAAAACGGCGACCAAAATCACGTACATGAAGCCATTCTTTACAATATTAAAATATTCTCCAGAGATTAATTTGAATAATTGTAAAAAAAAAATGAAAGTAGATGACATTCTGTGTAATTATTTCCGTTATAAATCGTTATTATTGCCATTAGCTACCACTTTATTTAAGTTTTTCTTTTTTTTTTTTTTTTTTTTTTTTAATTGGACAGTCTGCAAAACAAAGAAAAAAGAAGAAGAAGAAGAAGAAGGTGGAAGTAAAAGTTTTTTGTAATTATTTTAGTAAATTAAATCGGCATTATTTGCAACCATATGTTCAATTTATTACGGATTGTCATATCAGAATTGTTTAATTGTATTCTTTAGTGATAATTAATTGTCACACACACACACACACACACACCAAAAAAAAAAAAAAAGATTTCCTTTCTTTAATAGTGTTTTTTTTTTTTTTTTTTTTTTTTAATACTATCATAACTTGGCATCCATGTTTGTGGTTTGATATGGAAATAATAAGATCTTTTATTTAGTCTGAGTGAGAACTGGTAAAACCATCTTATTTGCTTTACAGAGTTGCCAACATTTTAATATATTCCGGAGGATTTTTCATCCCAGATTTGATCAAAACAAAAACGGCGACCAAAATCACGTACATGAAGCCATTCTTTACAATACTAAAAAATTCTTCAGAGATTAATTTGAATAATTGTAAAAAAAAAATGAAAGTAGACGACATTCTGGGTAATTATGGCCGTTATAAATCGTTATTATTGACATTACCTACCACTTTAATGAAGTTTTCTTTTTTACTTTCTTTCTTTCTTTTCTTTTTATTTATTTTTTTTCCTGGACAGTCTGCAAAACAGAAAAAAAGAAGAATGTGGAACTAAAAGAATTTTGTAATTATTTTAGTAAATTAAATAATCGGCATTATTAGCAACCAAAAGTTCAATTTATTACGAATTGTCATATCAGAATTGTTAAATTGTTTTCTTTAGTTATAATTAATTGTCACACACACACACACACACACACACACACACACACACACACACACACAAAAAGATTACTTTTCTTTAATAGTAGGGTTTTTTTGTATCATAACTTGGCATCCATGTTTGTGGCTGATATGGAAATAATAAGATCTTTTATTTAGTCTGAGTGAGAACTGGTAAAACCATCTAATTTGCGTTGCAGAGTTGCCAGCATTTTAATATATTCCGGAGGATTTTTCGTCCCAGCTTTAATCCATACCACTATTCCTTAAGTGTATTTTTTTTTTTTTTTTAATCCTAATTATATACTGGAGTAAAATACACTAAAATTAAAGTGGTGCGAAATAGAGGCGGTGCTAAAAATGCTTTGGACTAAATTAAAATGTTGGTTACTGTAGCATTATATATTTACATACTTTTATTATACATGCGAGACATTCCAGGTTGTTGTTTCTTTCCCCCCCCCCTCCCCCCCCCACACACACACTTTTTTTTTTTTTTTTTTTTTAGATATATATCAATCACAAAATTAGCATTTTCGCGACCGCATGTTTTTTTTTTTTTTTTTGACAGTTTTCTCCGCCTGTGGGCGTTATTCTTGTACATTACCATATTTTAAATCAATATTTTCCGTATTAATATTTGTAGTACAAATGGATATACATTACAGTTATACGTTTTCTAATCAAAGTATTTGTATCCGTAATGCATCGATTATATAAATGTGAATATTGAGTGTCTTTTTAAGCAATAATGTAACTTATGTAACCTAAAGAAACGCCCACTGGCGGAGTTGCAGATTTTCAAATGGCGTGAATTCACGTCAATGGTAGCGAAAGTGTTTAAGACCTTTTTCTTTTTTAATGATTGAATACGAAACATTATATAAAATGGAAACGATAATAACAAAAATATAATTAAGGTGGTAACGAGCATGATAACTTTATCAACCTCCCTTTGATTAGTTTAGTATCGAATTTGTCATATTATATTTGTATGATAAATTTATGGTATACAATTTAGTATAAATTTTATTTATTCCATTTTAAAAATTAGTTTCTTAATATCTCTATTGTGTTAACTATAACACAAAATTAGTAATAATCACCGGAAATTATTCTTCAAATAAGAAAACTACATTTACAACATTATATACCTTTTACTGGAGATGCAGATAAATTTTAGGAGTCAAGCGATAGACGTGGTGAACATCTCGTCTAAATTAAAAAAAATTATGTTGATGTACGGAATTTATAGGAAGCCCTTCAAACACTAGGTTAGCCTCTTTTTATTGTGTTTTTGAGCGGAAGATGGTACAGTTAGTGGGGAAAAAAGCTACACCCGCTGTTTTTTAGTTTAAATTGATGCCGATAAATCTAACACATCGTTCAACAGAAAATTAAAAGCACTTTCTGAAAATGACGCAGAAGTTTTAATTAGGGGTTATCTGCATATTAAAATGAGCGTCAACTTGGATTTTTTTTCAATAGCTACATCCAATTTTGACTTCTTATTTGAATTTTTGAGAGTCAGGCACTGCGAAAATGTATACGGTTTGTAAACATTATCTCTATTATTCATACAGTTATAACCTAAAAAGTGTTGGGTAGGGTGGGGGGGGGGATCGTAAATTTAGAAAAATAAAATTAAGATGGTAAAAAAATATATAATAGAATAAAGTTTTATTGTTCAACCGGAAATATATTGTGAATAGTACGTTCAAGAAAACATGATAGTAAAAGCGTATGTATTTTTTCAGTACATTGGCTGTCTCTGATTTTGTTTTTTTAAATACGCTTAAATAAAGTAAATAGATAATAATATAAAGTGCAGAGTTGCCAACTTTTATAATTTATTCCGGAGCATTGTTAGCCCCGCCTTTTTTTCATACCGGAAATTTTGAAAAATGATTTTCTTCTTATTTCATCGTTGTCACATATTAAAGAGAAATAATCTACAAAATTTCTGGTGCGAAAAGAAGGCGGGGCTAAAAATGCCCCGGAATAAATTATAAAAATTGGCAACTCTGAAAGTGTAAAGGTATATACGAATATAATACTTTATAAATACACAGCAAAGTCTCGTACAACACGGTGACAGATATGACAAATAAATAAAACAGTTTTGTATTTTAACACCACTAAATTTTTAGAGTAACAATCTATTGGTTCTTACACTCGATTTAGTTTCTATATAAAGCAATTACTTTGACATAAAATTGTATTATTCATGAGGAAAACTTGCACCCGCGTTGTACGAGACTTTATTGTATTTAAATAAATACATTACACTTACTGTTGTTTTATTTCATTCACACAATGTTCTTCGGAAAATGTGATATTTTTCAAATAAAAAGTGTCTGTCATGGCAATATTGATTAGCAATAAAACTTTTGCTTTAGTTTAATAAAAATCATTTGTTTTATGTTATTGGCGTAACAAAATGTACAGTCGGTGGAAAAAAAAAACGCAACATTCAACGTAACTTCGTTCCTAATCGATGTAGAAAAATGTAATAGGAATCATTCGACGGCGAATTGTGAGTAGTTTCAGAAAATGAGCAGAAATTTTGAATTGGGGGTCGTCTACATATTAAAACGGGCACCAACTTTGATTTTTTCAATGGTAACACCATATATTTATTTTATATTTAAATTCCCGGGATCGCGACAACGCGAAGGAGTATATTGGTTGTATATTTTACTTATTTTTTCACAGAGCAGGGATGGAACACGGGCGCAAAATTCATACCACTATCAATGTAAGAAAATTTTCTACCTCTTAAATCAACGATATTATAGGTAGATAAATTTCTTCAACAGATTCCGGTATGAATACTGCGCCCGTGTTCCATCCCTGACAGAGTTATAAGCGTTCAAAGTTTGAAGGTGCTAATGTTAAATTCATATTTCAAACTTTTATTAATAACTTCACAAAAAATAAGTTGATCGATATAATTTTTTTTCACGGGATACAGTGAAGAAACCCAAACATACTCCATCATTACTTTTGATTCTGAAAAATATTTTTTATTCTGAAAAATATTAATAAATTCATATTCATAAAAATTATGAATTATGACCTATATTAATTTTTACATAAAATGAATCCTAATGCTGAAAAATATGGGTGTGCAAATTTGCAGCTCATTCCAGTTATTAGTTTTCGAGATATAAATAAATCTTTCTTTTAGAGTGGTTTAGGGGGCCGTCTCTTATAAAGTTTTGCATGAGATAACGAATCAAATCTTAAAAAATAACAAACGAAATTAAACAAAATATTTTTATTTTTTATTTACGGTTCAAATAATATAACAACAACGTCAAACGCAAAGAAATGAAACAAAAATGATGAATTTTAGACATCAGTGTTAGTATCAAAAATTCCTGCTTTCTGAAGAAGACAAGCCCCGACTTCATCGTTCTTCAAAACAAAGCAATACAGAAAAGTAAAGTAAATGTGACATTGAGTATTCGTGTTAAGCCCCTTATTTTATGTTGACAAAAGTGGGATATACTTCATCGATTAATTGGTGATAAATTTTGAATCTTTTAAACAAACACTAGAAGAAAAGAAATTATATTAGATAGGCGGGGTTTACTGTTTTAAATAGAAAAATAGGTTTAATGTGATATTGTCAAATATAAAAAAACGAATGGAATTGGAATGCAAGACAGACTTGTAAAATCGTTTCCTAACTATCGTCATAGTTAAAAAAGTCTTAATCATTTGCTTCATATATTGCTTTATTTTATTTATTTATTTATTTATTTTGTAGGGGGGCGATTATTATTTTAAGGACAGTTTAGTCTTTAAAATTTTATTAATATATTTTAACTTTATACATTTTTAAAAACATACTTTAACTTTTATAAATATGTTTTAACACTTTTTGCGACTGCAGGATTTTGTCTTTTTGGCAGTAAGACCCGCCTACGGGCGTTATACTCTCAAAATAAAATATTTCAGAACAAATTTTCTGTATTCACAATTATATTACAAATGGATATACATCATAATTTAATTTTTTCTAATCAATATATTTCTATCCATAGTATATTTTATTGCAAAAATATAAACACTGGGTACCCACTTAAGAAATATGTAACACACAAATTACGAAAGAAACGCCCACTGACAGAATTACAGATTTTCAAATGGCGTGAATCTACGTAAGCAGTCGCGAAAGGGTTATTAAAAAATTATATTTTCATAGAAATTATAAAACGAATCGTACAGTTCCAAAGAGTTCAACTGACCCAAAACTGGTAAGTGCGATTAAAATTGTTTAATATTTACTTCATGAATGCTTACAATAATTTATCCGAAAATATTTAGTTTATTCGTTGTTGTATATATATATATATCTATATATATATATATATATTATTTCATTTCGTATATTATGTTACACTTACGAAAGAAAATTTAAGCTTTATTGGTGACCAGTACAGACATAATAGACCCTTTTACTTAAAAAAATATTGCACTTTTTTCAAAGAGTACTGTATGGACTAATCGCAAGTGTTACGTATTTAACTAGACCTAGAATTATCTAAAAAAGTACTGAAGTATATACAAATATAAAAAAATGAATTCAGGATAATTAGAGAACTGGAAAGGAAGCAAAGCTTTATTAATTTTCTTAATTACTTTTTTCCTGAAAATTTTCCGGTGTGAAACATTAAAATTTTGTCTAGTTCTTATGGGATCTTAATTTTATTTTTCTACTTTTATAGATAACCCTCTAACACCTTTTTGATTATAACTCTGTAAATACTAATGATAAAGTATACAAATAGTATACTTTTCCGCACTGCCAGACTCTCAGAAATTCGAAAATGAAGTCAAAATTGGGTGTTGCTATTGGGAAAAGGTTGCATTCATTTCAATATGTAGATGACCCCAAATTCAAAATTTGACGACATATTCAGAAAGTGCTTTTAATTTCCTGTTGAATGATGTCTAGTAGATGCTCCTGCGTCAATTAATAACGAAATTACAGCGGGTGTTGCGTTTTTTCTTTTTCCCCGACTGTACAAACTGCAGTAATATTGCTATAATTTTCATGAATGCTTAACAAAATTGATATTAATTAATGCTGCTGTATGATAATGAGTAAAATTTTTGTGCGAAATGAAATACAAAATAACACATTAGCTATATCTTTTCAGATAAATTATTTTTAGATATCGGATCAGCACTTCTTGCTTTCATGAAGTACGCTTTTGTTCATTAATCATAATTACCAGTTTTTTGTTAGTTTAATTCTTTCAAACGGTACGATTCGTTTAACAATTTGTATGAATATATAGTTCCTTAATTAAAGTGTACTTATGGCAGTAGTTTTAAATCTAAAGAATATTTATTTAAAGGATTCAAAATTTATCACCAATAAATGACGAGTTAAATGCCACGTGTATGTATTTTTGCCAACATAAATTAAGGAGTTTAACAAGTCACTTTTTCTTTTCTTCTTGTACATTGAGATGTTTTAAAAGAACGCTGAAAGGTGGGGCTTTTTTCCTTTAGAAAACAAGAATCCTTATTTATTTTTTCATAAGGGGAAAAAAAAAAAAAAGATAATTGTCGTTCGCTACCACAAGTAACTTAAAATCGTAATTTTTGTTTAATATTTTTGAGTTTGGCAATTTTTTTGTACATACTTTGACACAGAATTAAAAATGAAACATATTTTGTTGAATTTTCTTAGTTACCTTTGAAGATCTTCTTCGTTATCTCATGCAAAACTTTATAAGAGGTGACCCCATAAGCATAAAAGACAATATTTTATTTTATTCCGGAATATATTTAGCAACATTTTAATTTCACACGACTTTATTTATAGAATTATTCCCTCGAGTATATAACTACAATAAAACAAAAAACAATTCTAAAAAAAGAAAAAAAAATCATGCAGCACGCATTGATTAGTAGCACTTTCCAACTGTACGTAATTGTTGTATCGAGTAACTTTCAATCTGAAAAAGTTAATCATATCATATTCTATACAAAACATCATTTTAGAATATTAAAAAGTGTTTTTATGATTTTTACAATAGAAAGATTTTAAATATAACTTTTAAAATATTCTGTATTAAAACGTAATCCGTTGACTTTTTTCTTTTTTTTTTATTGTTTGTTTGTTTGTTGTTGTTGTCTCTGTAAACAAACTAGTTGCACAGTATCTATTAATGTCATTTTAAATAGGGAACATTCCATAGTGAACTTGATTGTATCATTTTTTAAAAAATCTAAAAATATTTACCGACGCTAGGAGCCAGAAACAAACAGATAGAAAGGTATACAATCGGACAGACCGATACACAAATTTAAATCATATTCCCACTAAAAATACAAGAAAGCGTTAAAATGCTTAATGTAAACGAAAGTGCAGTTCTAGCAAATTTTTATTAATAGCCCTTAATGTAACCGAATCTTTTTTATGGCCCTGTAAGTCTAATGCTAATCATACTATATTATATAGAAGGCACTCTTTTGTGCATACGAACGACTTATTTCAATTGCATTAAGCTTTGTGCAAAGTAAAATTTTTTAAATTTGATTTACAGAAATATCTCTCATAGAACGCAATGCTTTGAAATAATTTTGAGTGTCCCTGTACATAAACCAGTGGTGATATTTACTCTGTTTTCTACAGGAAACATCCAATAATGAACTTGAATAGCGTATTTCAATTTCATTAAGATATGTGTACAGTAAAGATAATAAAATATGGTTTATAGAAATGCCTCTCATAAAACACAATGCTTTAAAATACTTTCGGGTGTCCCTGTACAAAAACCAGAATAGGTATAAACTCCATTTTCAATACGGAACATCCGATAGTGAACTTGAATAACATATATCAGTTTCAAGAAATTCCATAAATATTTACGGGAGTTAAAGCGCGGACAGATAGAGAGACAGACAGACGGACAGACAGAGAGACAAACCGAAGGCATTAACACTTTTCAACCTTGTTGGAAAGTGTTAAAAAGTAGAAAGGAATAAAGCGAGCCTAAAACGTCTTCGAAATAAATTTAAATGTTGGCAACTATCCCCTAAACATTTCCAAAAGAAATATTTACCTATATCTCGATACCTATATCTCGAAACCGATAACTAGAATGGGCTGCAAATTTACACACCCATATTTTTAAAATGCGTAGATTATTCATTATACATAAAATTTCATATAAGTCATAATTCATATTTTCTTAATATTAATTTCTTAATATTTTTTGTGATTAAAAATGATTTTCTGATTGAAAAGTGATCGTCGATTATGTTTGAGCTTTTTCACAGTATCTCGTAAGGTAGAATTATGTCAATCAAGTACGTCTTTTTTGTAAAAATATTAATAAAAGTTTGCGTTATGCATTTCACATGAGCATGCTCAAGTTTTGAATGTTTATATGACACTATTAACAAATAAATAAAATATACAACCAATATACTTTTTCGCATTACCGCGACTCCAAGAATTTAAATAAAAAATCAAAATAGGCATCACCATTGAAAAAAATGAAAGTTGGTGCACGTTTTAACATAATTTTTTACCCCCCAATTCAACATTTCATTTTTTTTTTTTTTTTAATATTCTTGGTCACCTGTCGAATGAGAACTATTACATATTTCTGCATCGATTAGTGATGAAGTGACGACAAATGTTACAGCTCCCTTCCACCCCCCCCCCCCCTCCAAAAAAAAAAAAAAAAAAAGAAAGAAAGAGAATAGACTTGTGTGTCCTAAGTTATTCGAGTACAAATTACGATGGCCAACCGACGTGCACAGCTGCAAACATTACTAGTTTTTAAATCAGATTTATCCACCAATATTTTTAAAGAGGAATCTGTCGCATATAATTTCGGCGAATGCATGAAATTAAATAAACTGAAAATATTCATAAAAATTTTCCGGTGTGAAGTCTCCGTTGAAAATAATGGAGACTCGGCACCTATGGACGTTTGCTGATAACGTGGTCGCCAACAGAAGTAAAGCTCTCAAATACATATATATAGGAACAACTTACCTTTTTCATTACCTAATAATCCTAGAAATATGCAGTAGGTACCAATCGACAGGAATTTATGTCTACTTTTATTTTACGTAGGAAAAAGAGACATACTGATCTTCCCTATCATAAAACATGCTCCAACTTTAAAATATTGAATGGTAACACGTTAATTGGACAACAGAAAATGAATCTAGAGCATCAAAATAGTCTATATACAAACTTGCACGAAGATCCCAACAAGAGCCTGATTAAGGCCGGGCACTCTCTAACCTTAATTTTTTTACGATTATTTTTTACTTTATAGCATAGAAATTCTACGCTTTGACTATTAAATTATCTTTTTAAAAAATGAAAAGTGTAAAAGAATCGAATTTACTCATCGCTAGTTAGACACCAGTATTTTTTTTTTTTTTAATAATTGTCTTCTTATTTTGATGTGAAATTTCTGTTTGTTATAGGATGAATGTATGTGTTAAAAAATAATGGTGTAAGTGAAAAAACAAATGTGTGCCCCGATCTCAATCTGGCTTTATTATCAACTATAGTTTCTGAGATATTTAACGTTTTACTTCTGCGGGATATCGCCAAGTTTCATTTTCGTTTATGAGGTCAGCATGAACAAATTTACTATTGCCATGTGTTTCAATCATCTAGAAATCTTGAAATATTTCAAAAGAAAATAATTTCAATGAACATATTAATTTGGAAAGATTTGTTGTATAAAATAATCTACCAAAAGTATCTAACACAGAAGGAACCGACAGCTCATGGGGGGAGGGGGGGGGAGGAGGAAAACAAGATAATTAAAAACTAATTTTTTATTACCACATTTTTAGGAAGTTTTTATTGTAAATAGATTTCTGTCATCGTGTACTTGTTTCTAGATGTGATGTTAAAAACAAGATGCATCCTCTTTTTTGAAATATATGTGTATATATATGTGTGTGCGTGTGTGCGTGAGCAAGAGAGTGTATAAAAGAATTCATTTATGCCTGTAAAAAGTGATTTTTTGATTCAAAATTAAAGATTTCTGTAAAAATAAAATAATGCATTATGAAATTCAGAGACAGCAGAATTTTCTAAAACGCTGTATGATATTTTTATGAAAGTTATAAACATTTTTGCATGTAGAATGTAGTTCGTAAAGACATAAGAATGTTCTAATCGTCGACTGCATTCTGAAAAAGGTTTATTAAAACTATTCTATGTACCATTTATCAAACACAAAAATCTCAACATTTTTGCATGTAGAATGTGGTTCGTAAAGACATAAGAAGGTTCTAATCGATGACTGCATTCTGAAAAAAGTTTATTAAAACTATTCTATGTACCATTTATCAAACACAAAAATCTCAATATTTTCATTACAATATATACATATTTCGATGGGTGTACAAATGAGAAAAGCGTGGTAAGTTAAATTTTCACGCCTACTGTTGTTAATTTAAGCACCTATTTTCGTCGTAAATTACTTACTTTGGCAAGATATTAGAAAGAGAATTTCGTAAAAAAGGAATAAACGGTGTGACACTTTGTTCTTTTATTTTGTTCGTTCGAGTACTTTAATATAGCTGTAAATATTTTAACTTATTCCGGAGCATATTTAGCCCCACCTTTATTTCGTACTACTTTATTTACATAGCTGCCAATATTTTAATTTATTCCGGAGTACTTTTAGCCCCGCCTTTATTTAGCACCACTTTATTTATAGAAAAATTGTCTCCAATATATAACCCCAAAAAAATAAAACAAAATTACTTTTAAAAAATAAGTGTTATGAAATAAAGGCGGTGTTAAAAATACTCCGGAATAAATTAAAATATTGGCAGCTATGTATTTATTGTACAACTTTCTTCAATGTATAATCACAATAACATATTAAAAAAATTACTTAAAATATTGATATGTAATAAAGGCGGGGTTAAAAATTCTCCCGAATAAATTAACATGTTGGACTAAGTAGTAAGTAGAGTTCACCACGGCACATTAAATGTTTCAATAAAATTTACATTTCGGACATGCCTGTAAAAAAACTTTGTATGCGTAAGTATTAAAATACAGTCTCTTGTAATTACTGCACAACATTTTACATCATATAGAAATACTTTCCCAATCTACTAAAGTTTAAGCTCTCGTATCTGTAAATTTATGTCGTAAAGTAATTAATTAATGTCTGACATGTGCAAGCGACTAAACATTATGGGTAAGAGAAAATTTAAATCGCTTAAAAATGAATAGCAGTAGTGGAATATTTAGTTTTGTTTGCAACAAATTTAGTTAAACGCAACTTTTCGGGATATCTATTTCTCATACCACATTCGATACATCTTTATACTACTGAAGCTGAGATCTAAGCCTAAAATATTATTTAGGTATAACATAAGATATACCTTAAGGTATAACCAAATAACAATGGTTTAATTTACCATAAAAAAGAATGATTGAGATATTGAAGTGCCATTTGTTGTCTAATATCAGGTCCATTTCTTTTCTTTTTTTTTCGTACCACAATTTTTATAATATAAAATTTGTAATACATCTATGCGAGTAATGTGCAGCTGGACAAGCGTGAATATAATATAAATTTACTTTTTGGAATTAATGGTACTAAAAAAATATAAAATGTCTGCGACAGCCCTGGTCGTGCACGGAAAGCGAATTAGCATTTTTTTTTTTTTTTTTTTTTTAAATATCTATAGTGCAAGCCAAGTTTTTTTTTTTTTAAATTATATGTATAATAGAAGCTGACACATTGCTTTCCGAAAATGAGGATAAAGTGAAGGACAGCAGTAAATTCTCCTAGACGAGATGCACTTAAATTTATTCATTGTATTATTTTTCATAATGATCTTCATACATATCAAGATTTGTGCACTTATATTTTGTAGAAGCTGATATGCAGTATTCCCTTGAATGAGAAAAATTATAGAATAACAGCGACATCTACTGAACTGCGGATATTGACAGTTCTGATTACATATTATCTTCAGAGGATCATTATGGCTTCGCTCGATTTTTTTAATGCCGCTGTGGAAGCGCCAGTAAAAACGTTTGGTGCATTAAGAGTTAATAATATTTTTCGAAGTTTAATTAAAATAACTGAATTAATACTATGGTGAACAGATAAAGATGGCGGGTGTACAGCAACCACTTTTTCGTCTTCGACAGATATCTCCACTTATGGATCAGGTGGACATATATCTGAAAGTTGCAGACTACGCTAAAAAATTTTTACATTTATTTTATTATATTGTCACAAGTATTTGAAAACAGTATTATTTTGCATTAAAACAGTCAAAAAAAAAAAAAAATCAAATAGAATAAAAATTAAAATTAAAATTAAAAATCTCAATGACGATACTTATAACAATACAATAAAAATAAAAATAAATAAAAATAAAAATCTTAATGACGATAGTTAAGACAATCTAATTTTTAAAAAAGTAAAATTTTACGTAAGTTGATGTTTGGGAATAAGGCCGATTGACTGCACTAGAGTCCTACGCCTGAGAGGGATTGCTCTCTATGAGGGTCTATCTAAGGACTCCTAGCCCGCATTCTCCAAAGTAAAATTTTAGGAACACTGCCAGGCTTGAAGTTGTGTTAATATTGCATGTTACAATATTTTAGATAGGGATTATTGATATTCATACATATATTATTATTAGATATTCTTTTTAATTATATTCTTTCTAATAAAAATGTTTTTATGTGTTACGTATAAATAGTATCAATAAGAACATTGCATGCAGTCGATTAAAATTGTGTAATTTACAAATTGCAAAAGCCATTTCTTGCGTGGAGTTTGATATTTTCAAATGAAATGGTTTCAAGACAGTAACCGCAAAATTTTAAGGGAAATTGGACGGAGGTCGACACCATAAAGTTAATAAAATCCACTACTAATCTGTATGTCTGAACCGGGATTTAAAGCCGATACTCGGCATTTAAACGCCAAACATCTAAACATTGAAAAAACAAGTGAAATTTAGAGGCTGAAATTGCTTTTTTATGAAAATTAGTCTATGAAAACGATGTAAATATAAAATACAATATGTTCAGAATAATCTGACATAAAGATATTACCACCAGATAATATTCTGTAAAATAATTATTTATATCCAACATCAACATTCGGTGTTCTTCTCCGATGATTATCTTTAAGACCAATGTCTCATGGTAAGACGGCTGCATTGCCGTCTCATAATTCCGTTTTGAAGTTGAGAACCTTGTTTGAATTTTCGGAGAAATAGTTGACCGTCTGGTTTGTTACATAGCTGCCAATATTTTAATTTATTCCGGAGTAGTTTTAGTCCCGCCTCCATTTCGCACCACTTATTTTTTAAAAGTAATTTTTTCTTATTTTATCAAAGTTATGTATTGAATAAAAATATTCTATAAATAAAGTGGTACGAAAAAAAGGCAAGACTAAAAGTAGTCCGGAATAAATTAAAATATTGGCAGCTATGTTATTATAATCATAGCTGCCAATATCTTAATTTATTCCGGAGTACTTTTAGCCCCGCCTTTATTTCGTCCCACTTATTTTTTTAAGTTATTATTATTATTATTATTTTATTTTTTTATCGAAGTTATATATTAGAGAAAATTTTTATATATATAAACATACTTGCCAATATCCTAATTAATATTCGATAGTTTTGTTAGTCCCGCCCTTTTTCTCACGCCAATAAATTTTTAGAAGAGTATTCTCCAAATGTAATTACGAAAGGATTATAAGGAAAAATACACTAAAAAGATACCGGTGTGAAAAAGAATGCGGAGCTAACAATACTACGGAATATTAATTAGTATGTTGGCAAGTATGTAAATGAAGTGGGGCGAAGTAAAGGTACTCCGGAATAAATTAAAATATTGGCAGGTATGTTTATGTATGAATATAGATTACTTGTAATCTCAAACACAGAGATGCCAAAGGCGACTCTTTATTATTATTATTATTATTAATTTATTATTTTTTTTTTTTTTTTGCCACTACTTTCATTACAATAAATTTATGCAGGCGAAGTCCAGAATCACCAGTGTAAATACATTATAAATTTTATTATCTGTAAATATTGTTACTAAAAGAATTTTAAAAAAAAGTCGTCTGAGCTGAGGCAGATGCGTGATTTTTTTTTTTTTTTTTTTTTTTCAGGAATGCTGGCAATTCGTAATTAATTCCCTGCGAACAAAAGTCACGCCTTTATGGAAGCTTATTAACTTACTTCCCAGTTTCTTAATTTTAAATTAGAAAAGTGAAGTAAGCTACTTTTCACGCCAACTGTTTTAAATCTAAGCGGCCATTTTTTTTTTTTTTTTTTTTTTTTTGGTAAACTACTTACTATGGCATTAAAAAAAGAAACCAACACTAACACATTTTGTTCTTCTTTTTCGTCCTTTCAAGTATTTTAGCATAGCTGCCAATTTTGCAGTTAATCTGGAAAAATTTTAGCAACGCCTTTTTTTGACATTATTTTATTTAGAGAACAATTTTCTCAATTGTATAATTAAAAAAAAAAAAAAAAAAAAAAACCTTAAAAAAAAAAAATGTTTTGAAATAAAAGCGAGGCTAAAAATGCTTCGGAATAGATTAAAATGTTAGCAATTCAGTGTAAGTATATTTATTTATCCGGCTCGTTAAATATTTCAACGGAATTTACATTCCGGACACGCATCCTAAAAAAAAATTTTTAGTTTGAATATTAAAAAACAGTCGCTTGTAATTACTCTTCTTTTAAATTATATAGGAATATCTTTCCCAATCTACTAAACATTAAACTGTCGTATTTGTAAAGTTATGTCGTAAAGTAATTAATTAATGTTTGTCATGTGCAAGCGACTAAACGTTAGAGGTAAGCGAAAATTTAAATCGCTTAAAAATAAATAGCGGTAGTGCAATATTTAGTTTTGTTTGCAAAATATTTGATTAAACGCAAATTTTCGTGATATCTTTCTCTCGTATCACATTCGATACATTTTTACATTACTGAAGTTGAGATCTAAGCCTAAAATAGAGTTTAGGCGTAACCTAAGATATACCTTAGAGTATAACGAAATAACTATGATTTAATTTACCAGAAACAAGAGTGATTGCAGTATAGAAATGCCACTTGTTGTCTAATATCAGGGCTTTTTCTTTCTTTTCTTTTTTTTCCCGTACCACAATTTTTATAATATAAAATTTATAATAAATTTATGCGAGTAAAGTGCAGTTAGACCTGCGTGAATATAATATAAATTTAATTTTTGTAATTTATGGTACTAAAAGAATATAAAAAATGTTGTCTGTGACAGCCCTGGTCGTGCACCAAAAGCGAATCAGCATTTTTTTTTTTTTTTTTTTTTTTTTTATAATATCCATATCACATGCCAAGATTTTTTGAATTATATGTATAATAGAAGCTGACACATTGGTTTCCGAATACGGGGATAAAGTGAAGGACAGCAGTAACATGCCTTAGACGGTATATGCACTCAAAATTAGTCATTGTATTATTTTTCATAATGACCTTCATACATATCAAGATTTGTGCACTTATATTTTGTAGAAGCTGATATGCAGTATCCCTTCAATAAGAAAAATTATATAATAACAGCGACATCTACTGAGAGGAGAATGTTGGCAAATCTGATTACATATTATCTTCAGAGGATCATTATGGCTTCGCTCAATATTCTGAATTGTTACGTTAGGGGTTAACAATATTTTTCAACGTTTAATTAAAATACTTGAATTAATAGTATGATGAATAGATAAAGATTGCGAGTGTACAGCAACCACGAATAGACAGATTGCGAGTGTACAGTGTTCGTCTTTTTTGGCAGTTAACTCCACATATGGATCAAGTGGACATATTTCCGCAAGTTGCAGGCTACGCAACATTCCTAAAATTTTACACTCATTTTATTATATTGTCACAAGAATTTTAAAGCAATATTATTTAACATTAAAACAGTCGTGACAATATAAAAATAATAATAATAATAATAATAATAAAAGATAATATTTAGGTATGTCGGTGTTTGGAAATAAGGCCGATTGACTGCGCTATTGTTTTAGGCCTGAGTGCAGGGATGGAACACGGGCGCAGAATTCATACCACTATCAATGTAAGAAAATTTTCTACCTCTTAAATCGACGATATTATAGGCAGAGAAATTTCTTGAACACATTCCGGTATGAATTCTGCGCCCGTGTTCCATCCCTACTGAGTGGGATTGCCCTCTATGATGGTCTTTGTAAGAACCGCTCGCCCGTATTTGCCCAAAGTAAAATTTTCGGAAAGCTGCCAGGCTTGAAGTTGTATTAATATTGCATGTTACAATATTTCAGATGGGAATTATTGATATTCTTATTTATATTACTAATATATATATATATATTTTTAATTATTTCTAATAAAAATATTTTTATGTGTTACACATTAATAGTATAAATTAGCATGTAATCTTTTTAAAATTATGTAATTTACAAATTACAAAAGCCATTTCGTATGAGGAGTTTGAAATTTTCAAATGAAGTGGTTTCAAGACAGAAACCACAAAAGTTTCAAGTGCCATTAGACGGAGATCGACAACATAAAGTTGATAAAATCCACTACCAATCTGTATGTCTGAACAGGGATTCAAAGCCGATATTTGGCATTTAAACGCTAGAGCATCTAAACATTGAAAAAATAAATGAAAGTTAGACATTGAAGTTCATTTTTATGGAAATTAGTCTATAAAAAAGATGTAAATCTAAAAGATAATAAATATGTTCAGAAATAATTGAAATATAGATATTACCACCAGATAATATTCTGCAAATTGTGATTTATATGCAATATCAATAACCATCGCTTAATCCAGAAGACTGTACAGAATGTCAGTGTCTCATACATCCGTTACGAACGTGTGAACCTGGTTAGAGTTTTCCGGTTTCTTGAATGTACGTTTAAACAGATTACTTGTAATCGCAAATACAGACATACCAAACGCGATTCGTTTTTTTATTTTAAGTATTTCTGTGCCACTGCTTCCATAACACACAATTTACAATAAATTTATGCTGGCAAAGTGCAGTATCACCAGTTTAACTCTTTCCGGCGCAAGACAATTCGGTACATTTAAATTACACTGCCACCGGAATTCGTGAACTAAATTAAAGTAAAAGAAATTTTGAATTTTAAGGTTCAAAAAACCGGCCTTTTCTGACCGGCCTTTACAAACGTAAGTTTTTTCTAAAAAATTTCTGGGATGAATTCTTCCAGTTGGGAAGTGAAATTAATTGGGATATATATATCCCACCGCGCATGAAAGGGTTAAATACATTATAAATAGAATTTAAAAAAAAAATAAAGTCAACTGAGCTAAGGCAGCCCAGCAGAGATTATCGAAAATACATCTTTTTTTTTTCTATGGAATGCTGGCAATTTGCAATTTTTTCCCCTGCGAACAAAAGTCACGCCTTTATGGAAGCTTATTAACTTGCTTTATATTTTCTTAATTTTAGATTAGAAAAGCGAGGTAAGGTACTTTCACGCCTACTGTTTTAAATCTAATCAGCCATTCTTTTCTTTTTTTTTTTTTTTTTTTTTTTTAATTACTTACCACGGCATCAGGAAAAAAAAAATCAACAGTGATACACTTTGTTCTTTTATTTCGTTCTTTCAAGTATTTTTCGTAGCTGCCAACATTGTAGTTATTCCGGATCCAGACCCTAATTAAGGGCGGGGCACTCTCTAACCGGTATCATGAAAAACGGCAGTTTTTCGAGTGACGCAAGCGGAAGGACAAACGGACGGAAAGCTGCGAACTCATATATACGCCTAGTCTGACATCAAAGAGATTTGTAAAAGCCGACACGTAATATCTCAGCAAATAAGCCATATTTTGTTCTGATTTTTTCAAAATAGTCTTTTATCTTCGGTCTTAATCTATCCTGAAAATTTTACATTTCAACATGCAGTATGTTTTGAGATCTGAATCTCAATTTAAAGCGAAAAAGGGAAAATGTGTGGTGTACCCATGTAAGGATGTAATAAAAATATCTCTAAAACCGCACGAACGATTTTAATTTAATTAATATATGTTGTTAATGGGATCTTTCTGAATCTAATAACGTTTTTGTTTTTTTCAGGAAAACTCTTGTTTTTTGTAAAAGTTGCTTTAAAAATAGAACTATATTACTCCGCCAAAATGCATGCTTTTATTCGGCAAAAATGTCGTAATTCGGTCCTTACTTTCAAGGCACGTTGGTTGGCTGTCTAATGTGAATGCAGTTGATAAATTTTTGTTATGAAGAAAATATTTTTAATTTTAAAATTTCCCATTTCGTCAAAAACGTATTTAGATAATATTTAAAATAAACGAAGTATTTTTTAATTCTATTTCATCGTTATTCATAATAAATTAAAACTTTATTAAAGCCAAAGAGTTTAAAGCACTCAAGCACAGGAATTTATACCATGGTCGATGGTCTGTAGAGCGCATGCGTATATCATCCGGATCGAAAATTTCTGGTTCTCGCTGTAGACGCTAAAGTTGTTTACCAGTTTACACTGTTCCTGTCGTGGCACTGTATTCCTCCGCCGCTGTTGATATTCTGATCGCATAAATGTCAGTATTCTTTTAAAATATGTTTTATTAGATTGTGAAATATATAAAGAGGTAGAATTGTTTGTAAATTGTAGAAAATTTTATAATTTTTCTTTCATTCATATTAGACCACTTTACAAATCAATGCCTCATGTTTACAAGTTACAAGTTGATTTCCTGTATGCGATTCTTATGCGTAGCTCAGTGTTTGATTTTTCTTATGCTATATGCATGAACCAATGCATTTTTCTTGATCAACGTTGCGAATTTTTTTCCATGAAAGATTCGTTATAATATTTTCGCTGAAGTTTTTTTTTTTTTTTTCAATTTGTGTTTAGTAAGATGCTTTAGCAAAAAAGCGAAAACGTGTTATTTCATTTGGGCATTTTGGATAAGTCTTTTAGCATTTCGCGAAAAATGCTACCGTAGCAGAAACATTGTACTGAGGTAGACAAAATTTCCATTTTATAGATACAGTAAAACATTATTTACATGTCTTTTGCATTTATACACCCTTTTAATGAAGTCCTGATTCATTCCTATTCAATTTAATGAAAAATTCATGTGAATTAAAGTGTTGATGACATTGAATGTGAAGACGTTATTCTATGTTCCTTTAAAGGTGCAATGGACTGCTTTTTTTTTTTTTTTTTTTTTTTTTTTTTTTTTTTGTCAAAACACAAGGAAAAAATCATTTACAGAACTTAATTCACAATGAAGTTCTTAATACTACTCACAGACAATCAGGTGATTATGAAAAATTTTATATTTTAATTAAATAACTACTGATGTGGTTATAAATCATACAATATTTATGATTGGAGAAATGCAAAATGTATAATTAATACTCAAAATGTGCTAATATAGTTTTCCAGATATGTAATGCCAATACTCAAAATATAAATATCTTAGTATACTCAAATCGTGGATTAATGATTTATTTATTTTTATTTATTTTTTTAATTTTAATTATTTTTATATATAAATTTCCTATGCTAGTTATCTTAAAAAAAAAAAAAAAAAAAAAAAAAAAAACTTTCGCTCACAGCAATAATGCAGCAAGTGCTGCAGATTATTGTGGGAAACTTATTATTGAGAGCAGTAAAGTATAATTTTTGAATTACCAGTTTCATTGTTTAATCACAATTGCTTACATTCTGTTATTTTGCTGCTCATCAATAAAATTTGCCCTTTTTTTCATGCTATTCCTGAAATGTTTACTTACGATCGCCATAATACACAATTATTTTGTTTTTGTATCTATAAAGTCTGTGATATTTTGAAAACTACTATTTTGAATTGAGCAATAATTTTACAGCTTGTTAATAAAATATGGAATCATATTGCTGCTTATTGAGGAACTTTATGCTCAACAATACAAATAATTGCTAAAATTAGAGTATTTTATTGCTAATTGATTAAATTCTCTATTTTTTCCCACCAAAGCTATTTCTCGAAATCTGTGATAATTTTGTGGCCTATTATTGAAATGCGGAATCATTTGCTGCTAATTAACAAATTTTATGTTTAATAATAAAAATAATTGCCAAAATTCATGATTATTTCTTTCCCTATAAAGAAAATTTTTACTTTTTTCTGTTCTGTTTACCAAAATATGCAATAATTTTGTAATCTGTTATTGAAATGCACAATAGTTTTGCCGCTAACAGTCCGAATGTATGTTTAATAATGCAAAACTGTGGAAATAGACTTATTTTGCTCTAAATCGATAGAACTTTTTTTTTTATTTAAGGCTATTTGTACCAAAATACGAAATAAACATAAATTTGTTAATTAGTGGCAAAAAAATTTCATTAAATTGAATAGGAATGAATCAGGACTTCATTAAAAGGATGTATAAATGCAAAAAACATGTAAATAATGTTTTACTGTATATATAAAATGGAAATTTTGTCATTACCTCAGTACAGTGTTTCTGCTATGGTAGCATTTTTCGTGAAATGCTAAAAGACTTATCCAAAATGCCCAAATGAAATAACACATTTTCGTTTTTTTGCTAAAGCATCTTACTAAACACAAATTGAAAAAAAAAACTTCAGCGAAAATATTATAACGAATCTTTCATGGAAAAATAATCGCAACGTTGATCAAGAAAAATGCATTGGTTCATGCATATAGCATAAGAAAAATCAAACACTGAACTACGCATAAGAATCGCATAAGAATCGCATACAGGAAATCAACTTGTAACTTGTAAACATGAGGCATTTGTAAAGTAGTCTAATATGAATGAAAGAAAAATTATAAATCGTAAACCGAAAAGCTTTGAATAGTAATAAACAAATTTCACTTATATTACTTACCTTTTTTTTTGTTTTGGTAAGTTATGTTTTTATTTTCAGATATTCAGATACAGTATAAGTTTAATGTAGTTTTACATGCTATAGTCAGGGGCCAATCTAAGATTTCAAACTTAATACCTATTTTTGTGAAAAATCTTAACTATATTTTATTTTTGTGAAAAATTGTAGTGCACTCTTTTTCTTTCTCTCTGTGTGTATGAGGGGGGGGGGGGAGTTTGAACAAAGTAGAATAATAAAATTAACTCTCAGCAGCTAGTGTGAGGCTTATAGCAGAACAGGAACCAAAATCCAAAACTTACTTCACTCTGAAGTAAACAGTTCAGTAGAGATAGTGTAAGTAGAAGTTGTTTTTATTTGTGTTAGTATCACTGCAGTATACATGAATTGTACCAGGGAGGATAAACACGTCACCATACAGTCACCAAAATGTTAAACTACCTGATGAATCAGCAAACAGTACACTATGGCCACAATTTCAGAGCGTGTCTGTACCGATACACACAAGGATCGTTTTGTTTACATATGCTGCACTGTTTCTCCCCCATAACAAACGCTTGTGTGTAGATTAAAACCAACATTCTGTATGATTCTTGCTTCGCAAATCGCATCAACAGAAATGCACGAATTACTTTCCTTTGAAAATGTGCTAATTAAAAATGTTAGATTTTGCTGGGAGGACTAAGATTTTTGTGAAAGTACCGATTTTAGCTGTATGATTTTTGTGAAGATACCTTTTTTGCCAGGTCGATTTTTGTGAAGGTACCCATAAATGGTAGTAAACTCGACCTGTATTAATCCCTGATAGTGATAATTATATCTCCAGAAAAAGAATATAAGTTGTATCTAAAACGTTCATATTGCTTTAAAAAAGTTTACAATATAAAGTAATAATCTAAAAAGTTTAATGTTTTTCATGTCTGCCAATAAATGAGGTAAAATATATGCTTGTACTATATTCAATTTAATCTGGTTACAGTTTTACTTTTTTGTTTTTCATTTCAAATTAAAAAAAATTTACCTTCTGTGTATAACTCTTTAAAAACCTGATTAAAAACTTTTAAGTTTAAATGACAAATGAAAATCAAACATATTGAGGCGTTTAGAATAACGTGTAAACTGATATTCATCTTTTTCTACTATTCCTGGCATTTTAGTATTTTGCTAAAGCTTTTCTTCTGATTTTAGCTTTTTTGCTAAAAATAATTTTTACTCGGCTTAAACCCTGACTCAGTAGCAGAATTTTTTCTGAGAATCTGTGACAGCTATATGGGCACTAAAAAATAATCTGTAGCATAACTTTACAATAAGTAACAGAAAATAATTATAAGACAAAAAAGAAAACTTTTTATATACCATGTTTTTAAATTTCCTGTTGAATCATTAATAAAATATGCAAGGATAAAAAATAATAAATAAGCAATGTTTAAGCACGCGGACTCAGTTCAGTGAACTAATAATAATAATAATGAAAAAAAAAAGTTGGTTTTTAAAATAAATACGTATATTAGCACCATGAACTACATTAGCACTTATCAATGTGTATAAATTTTTTAAAGTGATAATAACATCAATTTTTATGAGATGCATCGTTTAACTTTTTATAATTTTTTAACGTTCACGTTTAATTAAACGTGTTTATTTTTATGTCGAAAGAAAATGAACACGTAATTTTTTTTTTTTTTTTTTGGCAACAATTAAATTATAGCTAATATTTTAATGGCTATTTTTATTGCTATTAGGAGCTTATTATTTTCATATTTTAATTAATTAAAAGAAAACTATTCAAAAATCGAGCTTTGGAGTATTGTGTTGTCACCGGGTTCTGATTTATGCTAAAAGTTTCAAATGTAGGGGAGTTAGTTAAAAATAGATTGCAAGATTTGTACCAGACAAACAAACAAACAAGAATCGAAGTTAATAAAACATGGTAAAAATGAAGTTACAAGTTTCAATAGTAGGTAATATTTTTATCACAAGATTGCATATGTAATGTTTGTTAATCAGTTAGATATGATCAAAGCATTATAGTTATAAAAATGATGATAGTTAATCATTGTGAACAGTTCTACCTCTATATATATTTAAACATGTTATAAAGAATATTGACATATATGTTATGTATGAGAAAGATTAGAAATCATAAGGATTCCATGAGGTGTATGGTCGCTGATCATTAGCACAAGGATTAGGGCATCTCAAAAAATTACATGAGTGTAAGGTATTGAACAATTCTACTTCTTTATAGCTGCTAGAATTTAATAAAGGGTGTTTAAAGCAGGGTTGGCAAACTGGGCCCAGCCCAGAAAAACTTTGCCCGGGTTTTTCTGGGCGGGCCCACCAACAAAAACCCACTGGGTTTTTGCAAATAAGTGGGTTTTTGTTAAAAATTATTTATAATTTACAAATCCGATCTATAAAGTATAGAAAACACCTTAACTTTAAAGAAAAAACTCTTATTGTTATTTTCTAGAAAATAGTATTTAAACATAAAAAGTAACTACAGTTATAAATATAAAAGCAAGTTTATCTTCTATAATTGGTTCAGTTTTCCTTTTCCTGTAAAGCCGAACGATATTTTTGTTTAACAGTGGATATAAATGTTGCCCAGAATCAATATTTAACTAATTAAATTGTTTAGTTTTAAAACTTTATAATTTTATTTTAATTTTAGTAGCAACATAAATATAAATCTAATAACATAAAATTTTCTTCTATAACCGTTTCAACTATTAAAAAACTTAAAAAAAAAAAAAAAAGATAAAGCAGAGCAACTTATTTTTATAATTAAAACTAGTTGGCATAAGTGGACTCTGCTCAGTTCCCCATTATATATATATTCTCATACATTTCTAGTACAGGACATTTTCTTAACATGATTATCATGTTAAGATAAATGAATCGACTAAACACTTGACACAATGAAATCCCCACCTAATAGGCTATCCACCATTCATTTTGATATATTTATCTTATATTCTAATCTATTAATTTATTTTATTAGGACCAATTTCGTAGTTTTGTTTTCATGCTACTATTTCCAATGCAACAATCCTCAAAATGTCAAAATGCATATTTATATGGGATATCGCCCCATTTTACTATGTTGATAAATTCTTAAATTACGAGTAACTTGCAAAATTTTCCTATTAGAATATTTGTAGTCAATTATGTTCAAACAAGTATCATAAATGTTATTTTGAAGTTGTCTGATATATTTATGATCCTCAAAATGGGCATTTATGCTCAATTCTGCCCTATTCTGCCATTTTAAGTAAATTGTAAATTCCAAATAATTTACGAATTCTTTTAATTGGAAAATTTATACTCTATGATATTCATGCCAGTACTTGCAAAATTTTCAAAGTAGCATGTTTCTAGTTACTGATGTTCATTCCGACATCAAAACGCATATTTTAAAACTGGTCTCACATTTTTTTCATAAAAATTTTCCATTTAATGCAAAATTTTACTTAAATGTAAAATTTTGCCCTATTTTCCCATGTTAAGAAAAGCATAAATTTTTAATAACTTACAAAGTTTTTTAATTCGAATATTGCAAATGAATAGGGTTCTTGCCAGTGTCGAAAGTAATATTTTAAAACTGATCTGACTTCTATGTGATAATTTGTTCTTGAGACATCGTGTACACAGACTAACGGACTAACAAACTAATACGCACCATACAAATTTTGTCATTTTTCGAATTCCTTACACGTGAAAATGTGTAAAAATGAAAAAAAAAAAAAAAAAAAATGAGGTCGAAAATTTTCACGATTATTTAAGTTCTCCATCTATAGTATGATGTGGAACTAAAAAATTTAAGTAATATGTATTGTACTTAAGAATTTAAATTCGTTTATTTTATCAGTTATTGTTATTAAGAATATTTATTTTGAATAAGCATACATTAAAATAAAATATAGCTTAATCTTACTAATTAACACTATTTTAATATTTTAATCAAACCAATTTTTATTTCTAAGATAAATATTAGATTAATTATTAATTAGTAGTTTAATATAATTAGGTGTATTACAACTAATATGCTAAATAACATGTATCTAACATTGCAATGCAAATGTATTCAAACAGAAACCCACAAATACCCAGAAAAACCCGGGTTTTTGCCAACCCTGGTTTAAAGAGAACACTGACATTTATGTTGAGGATGGAGAAAGATTGGAAATCACATGACTTTTGCATTGCATTTGATCACCGAGTTTAGACGATCTTTACTGTTAGAGTGGAGGGAAAGGGGGAGTGTTCTAAAAAAGTATATGAGTGAAAGATATTGAACTATTCAATTTCTTTATAGTTTCTACAATCTATTTAAGTAAATTGGAAAAAAAAAAAAATGTCATACCGTAAAATTCCGATAGTACCCCCCCCCCCCCTCCTGAAATTTCACGTACTTTACTTTTTCGGAAAATTCTGTTTATAACCCTCCTCCCTTACTTTTGGCGGCTAAGTCCGCCATTATTTCATTTTTCCCATGATCATTGCAAACATACTTTTTTTGTAACATCTGAAGTCATATGTTTATTTAGAAACTAATTTGCATGTAAACGTATCCAAGTGCTATTTTTGCTCATCTTTTTAAAGTAAAATAACTCCAAATAAAAAAATGCTGCTTTATTTACATTCTTTAAACTCCAAAACATTAACTGCTATTCGTAAGCGACCATTGCTTTCACAATCTTGTTTATGCAACTATGTTTTTGCGATCATAACTTTTTTCTAAATTTTAAATTCTCTTTTTACTTTTAAATCTTTAAATAACATTAATAGTTATTGTTCACCCTGTTCTGTTCTTGCATATCAGTTAATTGTTAATAGCAGTGCAATTAACTGTTTGTTTAACTGTCAGTGAATCTTCTAGCGACTTCGCAATTTGTTTATAAGAGGGGGGGGATGTTGCACGTGTACATCACATGTTCATTATTCGGTTACATTTTCTTTTTCAAAATTATGTTTATTAATAAAATTTAATAAATAATAATCAATATTATTGTTAATATAATTTAGTAGCTATTATATATATAATTAATAAAATTTATGTTTTTGGAAAAGATTGTGAAACTTCCGATTATAATCCCCCCGCCTTACGAATTCGTCATACATTTCTGGAAACTTTCAATTATAACCCCTCCCCCCCAGTTTTGACAAATTTCCCATTGAAAAATAAAAGGAGGTTACTATCAGAATTTTACGGTATATATTGAGGATGGAGAAAGATTAGAAATCAGAACGATTCTGCAAAGAATTTGTATGTCGTCTGTTTAGTTTGTGAATTTTAGAAAAGTGGAAAAGACATAACTAATATTGTGTGACTAAACAAAGAAATTTTTCATTGAAATGAATAGGAATGAATCAGGACTTCACTAAAAAGACGTATAAATCTAAATGATGTATAAATTGGGTTTTTCTGTATATAAAATGGAAATTTTGTGGTTACGATAACTTTCAACATAATACTCAAAATTGAATTGAACCAAAGTTACACAGCAAACTTATCTTACAAATATCTTAGATGAGTTCATTAACTAAGTTGCTCTGCAGCTTGTTTTCAAGTGAAGGCTACATGAAAATTTCAAATCAACAGTTAAGACCGCATTTGCTTGAATTTTCATGTTCAGATTGACCACATAAAGGTCTCAACCAAGTGTTTATTAATGAATTTTATCTGCCATTTTTAACAAAATGACTGATATCTTAAGTACAGCCATTTCAAATCAGGCTACCACTTGTAAATTTATCATCAGAATAACTTTTGAAATACTGAATCAGTTCAAGTTGGACAATGAACTTATCACACAAATATCTTGGATGAATTTTGTTCCAACATTTACCTAGTTTCCAATTTGCAGCCACTTCAAATCAGGCTGCTACTTGAAAATGTGCCACCACGATAACTTTTAGAATACTAAACTGGTTCAAATTAAAGTTGGGGAGTGAACTTAATACAATTCAAATATCTTGGATAAGTTTGCTAGGCAACTTGCTCCACCATTTTGTTTCCAAGTGGCAACCGCTTAAAATTTTTTTATTACAATAACTTTTGTAATACGGAATCAGTTTGAATCACATTTGCACAGTTGACATATCATTCAAATATCTTTGATAAGTTCACTGGTCATCTCAGTCACTCTGTCCTTTTGTTTCTAAATGGTGGCCACTTGAAAATTATCACAGTAACTTTTGAACCGATTTGCTTAACACTCCATATATACATAGCCATCATTAATAAATCCACCAAATTCATTAATAAATTGTACCTGCCATTTTGTAAAAAATGATGGCAACTTGATAAGAAAAGATAAATCAACCTAACCTTCCTATGAGCCGGAAGGACTTGTTTTAATTTTTTGATCAATAACCTCTAAAAAGTAATGATATCAGTACAAAAACCCTTAACGGGTTAAAAGTTGTGACGCAGCTACTTTATCACTATAAGAATTTGAAATATGGGTCTTAAAAATAATGATATCAAATTTTAAGTGACGCTTTTCTATTAGTTAAAATATGCATAGATTTTCTTATTTGATCATTTGCTTTTTTCTTTTATTTATATTTACAGTGCAAACATAATATTTTTAACTTCAAGATAAGACAGATATATAAAATATACTCACTGATGCTTTTTCATTTGCATTTTAATTTCAAAATAACAGTTTTAAGAGGAATGATATAAAAATTCCAGTCACGCCTTGATGTCATTTTAAAAGATTTGTTTTTAGATTCCATTAAAATTACCTTTGTTTTGTCTAATAAAGTATATTTACACATTGAAACAGTGCTATTAATTTTGAAATATACTGTCAAATAATCACACTTTCACTGAGTTCGCATTATAAATTAAAATTATTTATTTCAATAAATCGATTTGTCTTTTGCGTCACGCTATCCAAAACTGCAAGTAAAATTTGTGCAAATGTTTTCTTTGCATCACACAATTTCTTTGCACAAATTCTCACTTAGTTGGGTACTATGATACAAAGTAACATTTGCATATATTTTACTCACAGTTTTGGATAGCGTGACGCAAAAGACAAATCGATTTATTGAAATAAATAATTTTAATTTATAATGCGAACTCAGTGAAAGTGTGATTATTTGACAGTATATTTCAAAATTAATAGCACTGTTTCAATGTGTAAATATACTTTATTAGACAAAACAAAGGTAAATTTAATGGAATCTAAAAACAAATCTTTTAAAATGACATCAAGGCGTGACTGGAATTTTTATATCATTCCTCTTAAAACTGTTATTTTGAAATTAAAATGCAAATGAAAAAGCATCAGTGAGTATATTTTATATATCTGTCTTATCTTGAAGTTAAAAATATTATGTTTGCACTGTAAATATAAATAAAAGAAAAAAGCAAATGATCAAATAAGAAAATCTATGCATATTTTAACTAATAGAAAAGCGTCACTTAAAATTTGATATCATTATTTTTAAGACCCATATTTCAAATTCTTATAGTGATAAAGTAGCTGCGTCACAACTTTTAACCCGTTAAGGGTTTTTGTACTGATTTATTTACGATTATTTTTAACTTTATATCATAGAAATTCTATGCTTTTACTACTAAATTATTTTTATAAAACATGAACGGTATAAAGCAATTGAACTTACTCACCGCCAGTTAGACACCAGTATTTTTTTTTTTTTTTTAAATAATTGTCTTCTCTTCTCTAAAAAACCTTTATAGTTTCAATATTAAAGAACAGTCGCTTGGCAATTTCTGTACATCATTTTACATCATATAGAAATATCTTTCCCAATGTACTAAATATTAAGCTGTCGAATCTGAAAATTTAAGTCGAAAAGTTATATTTGTGATGTACAAACGATGAAACCTAGCGCAAAGAAGAATTTGGAACTGTTAAAACCAGAGAAACCTCTTGTAATACACATCTCATTACTTCATGTCAAACTGGGCCTACTAGAGACCTGCACTGGGTCGGGTAAACGGGTCGGGGTTGACAAATATAGTTTTCTTGTGGGTCGGGTTCGGGTTGGGTTTAGTTTTCAACGAATCGGGTCGACGTGAAAACATCTTTCAGAAATATATTATCTTAATAAAGTAGAAATTTGTTTGCTCTATATACCCAAGATGAATATAAGCTTACCCAAATTATCATAGTAAAATAAACATCCATATCCGACTAAAGCAATAATATATATATATATATATATATATTGTTTAGAACATAAGTTGGCTACTAAGAAAACAGGCTACTTCTCCCACAGTAACCAGATGTATGATTCATCTATTTTGATTACTCACAATCTCTTAAAATAGATTGTGAATTTAAAATGATAATTAATGTATATATATTTTTTTCTTGCAGCTGTTTCTAATGATTTATAGGAATGCAGATTTAGATGAGTTTAGGTAGCGTCTGTAACACTGTGTTATTTTAACATTATTCTGTGTGTGATAAGCATTAAACAATAAAACTACAAGCACTAAACATGAAACCCATTTTCGGACACTTGAATTTCACAACACACATAAACAGTTAAAAATTATTATTAATCTATTTTTCAGATTTTTAAATTTTTAACTTAGTTATATTTTAGTAATTATATTTTTAATTCTTTTTAAAATAATTTATCATACAAACAGCAATGTGACAATTAAAATTTATTTTATTTTATAAATAAAAAATGTTTTCAACGATTTTTAGATGAATTATTAATTTTCATTTAGATTCGGGTTTCGGGTCGAGTTCGGGTATAAAGGAATCGGATTCGGGTCGGGTGAGGGTTGTCAAAAATTCTTTAGTGAGTGTTCGGGTCGGTTTTCGGATTGAATAAAATTTATTTGTTAGGTTCGGGTCGGGTTTCGGGTTGATTAAAAATTCACTTGTCGGATTCGGGTAGGGTAGGGCTCTACATTTTAATTTTCAAAGCTTTTCATTATCAACCTACATTAAAAGTGTTGTTCCCGATAATCTGAAAAAAAAAGAAAGATAAATTACTTTCCCATGTTACGGAATATAATTATAGTTAAACGTAACCATGCACACGTATATAAAATCACACGACGCATCTACAGACGTGCATGCATGCAAGAAATAAAATTTTGCATGACTCATAAACAATAGAATAATTCTCATACTTATTGAAAAGGATGTAGACTAGACATTATAGAACACTGCTAATATTTATAGGTGACACACTCTGACTCTGACGTTTAGTTGCTTTGTTTATTTATTCATTTATTTACTTTGGTATGCCTATATTGCTAATAGTAGGTCTGATTGAGGCCGGGTATTTATTTTTATTTTGGGTAAATATTTTGAAGCCTGTGTAAAAACTTGTCTTTTGCTATTTCAAAACCTTTTCTTTTTTAAATTCTATATAACAACACCAACTATTCTCAATGCCTACAAAAGTTTAACCGACATAATTTATCACAAAACAAATTATATACAAGATGTTTGGTGCAATTTGAATTAACAAAAACTAAAATGAAGCCTTTTTGAAAATCGTAAAAAATATATAGCAGTAACCCAGTCTTTCGTTCTTTTTTCAACCAAATTGATTGATCACAATTGCCATAGTATCTTCCCACATTACATTTGAAAGAGATCAAGTTTCTACAAGTTTCTACGATTTCGTTTACCATGGACAAGAAATAATAGATGTGCCACCTATATTCTGATATGCACAGAAATTGAATTTTTATACTTTTCCAAAATATCCACTTCACAAACGAGGGTTTTTATAATTAAATATTTAATAGAAATTGGCACATTGACTTCCGCAAATGCGAATAAAATGAAGGACAGTAGTGACAACTCTCAGACGCTATGTACCTAAGTTTATTTATTGTAATTTTTTAGAATGATCTTTACACATATCAAGTTTTAAGCACATATATATAGTAGAAGCTGATATGCAATATTCCCTTAAATGAGGGAAATTAGAAATAATAATCGCAGAATAACATTGACATCTGCTAACTGATATATCCAAAGTTGCCGAATTATATAATTTATTCCGGAGCCTTTCTAGCTACGAATTTTTTTTTTTTTTTTTTCATACAAGTAATTTTGAAGAAGAATTTTTTTTTTCTTGTTTAATCGTTGCCACTTATTGGAGAGAAATATTCTAAAAAATTTTGGTGCGGAAAAAGCTGCCTGAAATGCTCCGGGATAAATTATTAAAGTTGAAAACTCTCTATATCCTAAACCTTAATCAGCACCAATTTAAGTTGAGGCCAGAGATGAAATAATTCAGCTTTTTTCAGCCACCAATAAATTTCACAGAGTTTTTTTTTTTTTTTTTTTTTTAAATACTTTTACAAACATTTTTGTGATTTTATAGGTTTAAAGTTTTTGAAGGAAAATATTGGTGGCAAAGAAGCCGAACTCTTTCTTCCCTGGTTAAGACCAATCTAAATGTATAATTTTGTTGAAATTCTTGTATTAATTAGTAAGATGCAAGTCTAAAAAATTTGGATGAAACATGGATATACAGATACACAGATAATTTCGAAAATTGTCAAAGTGTTTTTAGTACATCGCAACATGTGCATACCCTGTAAATCAAAAACAATTTGCATAATATAAAAATCTCGTGTTTTCTTTCACTAATGTCTAAAAATAATATTTTTTGTTTTATTCCTTTGGATTTGACGTTTGTAATACATAGTTTGAAAAACAACAATAAATAAAATAACATAAAGATATTTTGTTTATCTTTTTGTGCTACTTTAAAAAAAATTTCTTCGTTATCTCATGCAAAACTTCATAACAGACGGCCTCTAAGCAATTTTATGTAAAAATTAATATAGGTCAAAATTCATAACTTTTTAATATGAATTTATTAATAATTTTCATAATTAAAGATATTTTTCAGAATCAAAAGATATCGTGGATTATGTTTGGATTTCGTCACTGTACCTCGTGATATACATATATACATATATCAAGTAATTTTTTGGGAAATATTAATAAAAGTTTGAGATGAGAATTTAACATTAGCACCTTCAAATATTGAAAGCTTATATATCTATATAAATAAGCAAAATATGCAACCAATATAGTTTTCCGCATTAATAAGACCCCAGGAATTCAAATAAAAAATAAAAAGTAGGATATTACCACTGAAAAAATGAAAGTTAATGCGCGTTTCAATATGTAGACGATGCTCAAATCAAAATGTCTCTTAATTTTCTCAATTCCACGTCGAATCGACACTTGTTGCGAGCACTTGTTGCGGCACTTGTGAGTTGCGTCGAGTGTACCATTTTTTTCCTCGGACTGTATACTCATATTTCAAAAATTCATAATTTCAATTTATCTTCACATTTTAACTTCCTCTTTTTTTGACTTTAATATCTACAACTCGCACTAAATTTAAGGAGTTTAATTTGTTTCTTATGATTTACAGAGTAATTTCCAAAGCTGAGTTTTTTTTTTTTTTTTTTTTTCAAAAATTGTACACTTATTTATTATTATTATATTATTATTATTATTTTTTACATTACATTTCGATATTAATTTTTCTCCTTTACTTATTATTACCTGATACCTTAAAAAACATATAAATATATACAGTGGCGGACAAAAAAATGCATCACCTAAAAAAAATAACGTTTTTTAATGTTATGCATTATTTTGTTTACATAAAATTATCTTAGTTGCTGCAAAGCAAGATATGGCGTCATTCCACATTCATATTGCATCATACAACTCTTCTAAAGTATTACTTCATCCTATTTCTATAAATAGCATTCCAAAAGGGGGCAATGGTTATTAATCCCATTCTTTAAGTGATGAAAGGATGGCTCCTTATGTTCAATTGACCAAAGAGAAAAAATGTGTAGCGCTTGCTTTAGCTAAAGAAGGATATTCAACACGCGTGATCGCTAAAAAAATTGGCTGCAATCAATCGACTGTCTCGAGAGTGATTAAGTTGGAACGGGAAACTGGTAATGTTGAAAGGAGGCCCGGATCAGGCCGAAAGAGAATAACCACAAAATCTGACGATCGGTAGCTCAAGTGTATATCTCTCCGCAATCGTCATGCAAGTGCTTCTGATTTAAAAGTCAGATTTGAGAAAGAATGTGGTATCAATTTAAGTGCACGAACTGTCCAAAGACGCCTTGCGGAATGCAATCTGCATGCGTATCGCCCGAAGAAAAAGTCGTTACTTACGAAAACAAAACAAAAAAAAAAAAAGATGCAAAAGAGACTTTCTTGGGCAAAGCAGCATGTTTCATGGACAAAGGCTCAGTGGGACTCAGAAACTTTATCGTATGAATCCAAATTCAACCTACATGGGTTGGACGGTAAGCGGTATGTTCGTAGACATAAAAATGAAGACAGACTGCATATTGCTTACAGTTAACTTCCTAGCGAGCCAGGTGGTCTGGGGATTATATCCAGCAAAGAGGATTGGGCACCTGAAACTTATTACTGCAACTGTGAATGCATCAGTTTACATCCAGATATTGGAGGAGTGCTTAAAGCCAGTTTTTCAGAAGGGTTTTTCAAGGATTTTTGGCATCTGAAGAAATAAAATGGAATTTCAACCCTCTCGGAACCCCACATTTGAATGGTCTTTGGGAGTCCGCAGTAAAATCCAGGAAGTACCATCTTAAAAGAACTGTGGTGATACCGTACTTACTTATCCAGAGTTTGCTACATTGCTAGCCCAAGTTGAAGCCAGCCTCAACTCAAGGCCGCTCAGCCCATCCTCTTCAGATCCTTGTGACATATTCAACTCTAACACCAGCACACTTAATTTTGGGTACATCACCAACAGTTTTACCTGAGCCTGATTTTAGCGAAGTCAAAACAAGTTATTTAGATCGATGGCATGTGCAACAATCAATCTTGCAGCAATTTTGGAAGAGATGGAGCAGAGAATATTTAACCCAACTCCAACAGACATAAGTGTTTTAAACAAAACAAAAATGCGTCAATCAATGACTTAGTGTTTATCAAAGATGACAATTTACCGCCTTTAAAGTGGAAAATAGGACGAGTCAGTGACATTCACAGGGATGGAACACGGCCGCAGAATTCATACAACTATCAATGTAAGAAAATTCTCTTCTTGTTAAATTAACGATATTTTAAGTGGAGATATTTCTTAAGCCGATTCCGGTATGAATTCTGCGCCTGTGTTCCATTCCCGCATTCATTCGAGTCCAGATGGCAGAGTTCGAGTAGTAACTGTCCAAACTAGCCATGGTTACATAAAACGTCCCATTGTGAAAATTTTTCCTCTTCCTACAGACTCTAATTAACACAAACTTTTGACTGTAAATCATATAGAACATTTATTTTATTGTTTGTATTATTATAATTTTTTTTTTTTTTTCGTAGTTACAAGTTTGATTAATCTTCATGTAATTTGAAATCTTCCTTAAAGGTTCCAAGGCGGCCGGAATGGTTAGGAGAGTAAGCATTCTAATAACAACATGGCGCCACATCTCAGTTGTAAATATTTTTGTTATCGTTTTCTCTTCAGTTGTTGTTGTGATGTGCCACGCACGAGTTATCAGCAAACCATAATAAAAGTGTGTATAATTTATTCAGTGATATAATTGCTTTATACAGTCCATGCGTATTCTTTAATCAACGTGAGAAACAGCGCATCATGCTCGATAAATTCACAAGCGCCAAAATAACAGTAGTTTTAGACTTGATTAATCACTGTTGATATTTATTTTAAAAATTATTATATAAAACTTCCAGTACAAAACTTTGTGAGAACCCCAATGGTCATGTTCAGAGTTGCCAACATTTTAATTTAATTCGGAGCAGAGCCTGATTAAGGGGGAAGCACACATTATCTCCGCTCTCACCGGAATACTTTTACAATTATTTTTTACTTCATGTCATAGAAATTGCACGCTTTGAAGAGGAAATATTTTTTATAAAAAATGAACGGTGTAAAACAATCCAATGTACTCACCGTTATTAGACACCAGAATTCTTTTAAAATAATTTTTAATGAGAACTTTCTGTTTATTATAGGAGGAAAGTATTTGTTAAAAAATAAGTAATGTGTGCTTCTCCCTTAATCAGGCTCTGATTCGGAGTATTTTTGCCCCGCATTTATTTCATACCACTTTTAATTTAGATGTATTTTTTTTTCTTATTTTATCCTAGTAATGCATTGGAAGAAAATATCGTATAAATAAAGTGGTGTTAAAATAAAGGCGGAACCAAGACTACTCCGGAATAATTTAAAATGGGAGCGACTATGCTTGTGTAGAATGATGTTTATAAATTGCAAAGAAAGACTCGTATTGAAGGTTCTAACTGCTTACTAAGGGTCCGAGTAATGACCTTTCAGAACGCAGGTGACACATAAGAGCCGAATTTGCTATTTTTGTAAAAAATATTATATAAAACAAATGCACACAAGGGAACTGTGAATTATTAAAATTCCTATTGAAACCAAACCAAGCTCAAATTAAAGAGCGTGGTCGAAAACATAGGTCAGAGTGCAAATTTGCTGCAACGATCCCTCATGGGTCGAATATACGAACCTAGAAGTTTTAGTTACTTTTATCAAAACCAATTAAACAGACGCGGGAAGCAAGAAAGCGT
Source organism: Salticus scenicus (assembly GCA_963930645.1). Taxonomy (NCBI): domain Eukaryota; kingdom Metazoa; phylum Arthropoda; class Arachnida; order Araneae; family Salticidae; genus Salticus; species Salticus scenicus. Next base: position 203,661,438 of record OZ005659.1, on the reverse strand, counting down.
GGTGCAATGCCAGTGTGTTTCATTTGGTAGCAGAAGGTTTTGAGTTCGATCCCCGTCTTGTCATTTTTCAGAGTTTTTGAGATCAAGTGAAAAAAAAAAAGATTTAATTTTTAAATTAAATTAAATTATTACTTTTATAAATAATAATAATTATTATTATTATTATTAATTGAATGCACCAATTAATAAGATATTAACCAGAAATTTAAAAATATATGTTTATTTAATTGTAAAGAAGAAAATCATGTATAAATTTGGAAATTTAATTTTTAATTTGCAGTGGCTATAGTTAGAAGAAAATACAATGAAACGAAAAGCGTTTTGTACAAGTAGAACAATCTATAAAATAAAATTCATCAGAATTAATTACATTGCAATCTTGCTCACAATCAAGTATTATTATCCCCAACCTTTTGGAAGATATTTGGTTTTTCATCGAGACAACTATATTTGTAAAATTTATATTTGCCCAGATTTTAAAATTTTAGAAGTGTAAACTGATTATAAATTAGAAAAATCATTTTGAGAAGAATTTTCCTAACCACAATCATCAGTTCCCCTAAGAGCACGAAATTTGACAGTTGTTCAATAAAATATTTGAAATAACTGTTATATGCGAAGTCGAAGGGTTAAGTAACAGATGTTGTCTATTAAGGATTTTTCATGCTAAAAATTGCATGAATAATAAATATTATAATTAAGAGTAAACGATTCACACTTGCTATTAGTGGCATCGATAAAAAGTGCTAATTAAAATTTTACATAAAATATTAGCAAATCAAAAGAAATTTTGTCTAAATGGTATATAATCTTATTTTCCTGAAACTAATCATTTATTTTAATTTAAAAGTTTTTTTTTTTTTTTTAGGTTTGAAATTAAAAAAAAAAAAATCAAAATTTTCGTCCGAGACGGGAACGAACTGAGAATCTAATTTACTCAAGCCAAACACTCTGGCAGTGTGCTACGCTTTCTAGCATCCTGTGTTTGTTTAATTGATTTTCATAGAAACAGCTAAAATTTCTAGGGTGGTATGTTCGACCCATGAGGGGCTGTTGCAGCAAAATTGCATTCTAACCCATGTTTTCGTGTTTTCGACCATGCTCTTTAATTTAAGCTTGGTTTGGTTTCAACAGGAGTTTTACTTATCCATTCTTCTCTTGTCAGAGCGTAAAAAATAATTTATAATAAAGATACTTCCACCAGATGCGACCTTTTATATAACAATTATAAAATATAAACATCATAGCATATAAGAAATTTCAGAGTAAGTTGTCCTCATTGTATCTCAAGCATCGGGCAGTTACTTGCTGTCTGGCGATTTAATGAAATAGGTTTCTTTGATGCCTGGACACTGTCGTGTGTGTTGTCGTATCTGGCGATTTTTCTTTTTCAATAATTTTTAATTGAAACGTTTGCCCAATCACTTCGAAGATTAATAGTCTATTATGTATATCAAATATCACTTCTCAAGATTATTGGTCACTATTGAATAAACATTCCACCAGATCTGGCAACACTGGTGAATACCATGGACATAGATATCGAGCCGAAAAGAGGTGATTTATGCAAGTAAAAAAATGTATTTACACTACCTTAACACTTTCACGACCGCATACTTTTTTTCTTTTTGACCCTAAGGTCCGCCTGTGGGCGTTATTGTCCCAAGTTACAATATTTCCGAATAATATTTTCTGTGTTCACATTTATATTACAAATAGATATACATTACAATTATATTCTTTCTAATCAAAATATTTGTATCCATAATATATTTCATTGGAAAATTGTAAATATTCAGTAAATTCTTAAGAAATAAATAATACACAATTTGTGAAAGAAACGCCCACTGGCGGATTTACAGATTTTCAAATGACGTGAATCTACGACAGCGGTCGCAAAAGTGTTAGGATAAGTGAGGAGATACATCCGATCTGAGACATTTTGTGAAAATTTTCAAAAAGTACTGGGTATATAACACGTTACATTACATATACTTGTATCTCAGTCGAAATTTTGCCCAATACCTTAGTGGGGAAAAAAATTGAAAATGTTTGGAATGACCCTGTAAATAATGCTTGCATGAAATGTATTCTAGCTGTGGCATGCGATTAAGACACATCTTCTTGTTATATCTATCAATATTTATGAGATTTCCACATATACGCATAAAAATAACATGGAATAAATTTTTTTAAAGAAACAGTGCAACTTTTTTCATTATCACACGCAGTGTATAAATTTATACTATATTTGTTAGGGGGGTTTATTTAAGTTTTTTTATACGTTATGCAAATATTAAAACAGTGACAACTTTTAACCCTTTGCGGCGCAAGACAATTCGGATCATTTAAATTATACTGCCACAGGAATTCATGAGTTAAATTAAAGTAAAAGAAATTTTAAATTTTAAGGTTAAAAAGGCGGCCTTTTAGAAATGTTATAAACGTGAAATTTTGCTAAAAAATTTCCGGGATGAATTTTTGCAGCTGGATCTTAAATTTTGCGTTCTCGCAGCGAGGACAGCGCGAGTTAAGGGGTTGAGAAACTAATGTATATCTATGAGTATAGTATGGGGCAGCCTCGTAAAATTTTATACAGATAATAATAATAAGCTTTTTATATCATTACTTTTTACAGGGTGATCCTAAATGTATTCTTTTTTCTTTAATTTTATACTGATCCCTATTTTGCTTTCGGGACAAACCTTTCACTGAAATCTATGTGGTAAGACATGTACTTTATATTCATAAAGTTTCAAAATGATTCTACGAGTACATTTTGAGATTTTTACAAAATGTTTGAAATCGAAATGGTCCGATCTTTTATGGAAACGGAATGTAAGCCAACATTTAAAATAAATCAATAATATGTTAATAAGGAAACACATCTTAAGTAAACAATAAAAGATTCATTCTGATATTCTTTTACTATTCTTTATTTTTAAAGGATAATTTTGACGTATTTATGTAGTAAATAATGAATTTAAAGTTTATTTGAGGAGGAAAACACGTGCAATAAATTACCACGTGGTAAAATTTAAACACGTGGTAAAATTTAAATTAAAATACGATATTATTTCATAAATACAATTTATAAGTTAAATATTGTAATGATAATAATGGACTATATAAAATAAGATACATAAATGTTATATTATAATATAAATTTCTTTGTAAATTTTCATTTTCGTTATTAAGTTATTAAGTATTGATAAATCGGTACAAAATTCTTACCATCCATAAACTTGTAAAAAGCACATTCCACTTTATATAAGTGGGATGAATTAAGTTTAATCTGAATTTAATAATAATACAGGATAAAATAACACAACACGTAAAAAAATTGTTATTTAAAAAATATACATATAATTGCAAAACATGAAATACATATTATTGGATCAAATATCTGTCAATAAAAATACATTTTTCAATGTTTTGATATCCCAAATAAAATTGTTATTCTTCTGAAAAGCGCGCAGACGATCCAGGCGATGACATGATTGTATGCCGCATTTTGCAGAGCTAATTTCCACTCACAAATTGTAATGGACGCTTCACTGAGACATAGATATGTTCTCTGTTGTTAAAAGTTTTTCTCACATTCTCGACAAAATCGCTGTATGTGAACTTTGACCTTCATGCAAATAACTTTGTAAGCTCATTTCGAGTGTCAACGCTTATCCAAGAAATCAGCTTTGATAATTACTTGCAATTTTGAATTTTATGTTTTCTGTAATCTATCCTGCAATATTAATGTTCAAAATAAATGCATAGTTGTCAATTTTTACAATTTTAAAATAAGGATAATCTCAATTATATGTTTAGAGAAACTTTTTATATTATCTTTTGAAGATTTATGATCAGGAAGTTCGCCATCATAAATTTCTGGTGTAAAATATTCCCGAAATTCGGGAAACTTTGGCAGCTATATGAATGGATTATATTTTTAGTTTACTTCTAATCCGTTGCCACGGGTTTGTTCTTTATCGCCCGACTGCAGCAGACAGTCAGTGTTGCTAGATCTGGAATATTTTTTATTAGTATCTTTCATCTTATTTAACCGTAATTGCATTTTGAGACAATTTCTCTAAGAATTTACTGGTGTGAAAAAAAGGGCGGGACTAACAACAATACGGAATATTAATTAGGATTTTGGCAAGTATGCCTATCAACCATCTCATTAATAAGCATATAATTGTTAACACCACTTAAAAATGTGCCTTTTTCCACATAGCTTTATTTTTTTTGAGCAATTCTCTCCAAATGCAGTTATGATTAAATAAAAATACTCTAAAAATGACTGATGTGAAGTAAAAGGTGGTACTAAAAATTTCACGGTTTATAATGAGACGTTTGGAAGGCATGATTTTGTAGCATTACTTTGCACTGCTTAAATCGTACGCGCTGTGATTTAAATACAAGTACAGTCGGAAAAAAAAAAAAAAAAAAAAAAAAAAAAAGCCCCTTCCCCCACCACACACACCTAATTTTGCCGTAAATTATCGTAGAAACACCTGGCGAGGACGTGGTTGCTCGACTGTCCGCTGCGGCTGCACAAGTGCACGAAACACCTGGCATTTTTGGAGCTGTTCGCCAATCCACACTTAGACGATATCAAGCAGGCATTACGGTTGGTGGTCGCAATTTTGAACACTTATTATAAATAATGCTGCAAAGAAGCACTTTGTTTTTACTATTTGTTTTTATACGTTTTTAATTTAGTTTTTTGCACAATGTTTTTTATTTCATATTTTTGTGTTATGCCTATACAAAAGATGTATGTTTTAGCAAACTGTTCAACCTCTTAACCCTTTCAGGGGCACTAAGTAAAAATGATTGAATTTCCTTTTAAATATATATATATCATAAAGTAAACATCCCCTACAAGTCATATTTGATGAAGAAAAAAATTCAGCATGTGGGGATTTTTTTGTGGGTGGTGGCTAGACGTTCTAGCTACTGAGCACATACGTCATGTACCTTAATTTTTGTATGGAAATAAATATTTATATGTTTAAGAAATAAAAATTGAAACTATGCCTTGAAAATGTAATTATAATAATACAATGTAACAATAATTAATTATTACTTAAATTATAATGCTTCTTTATCCTTTTTTAATGATTTATTATATATATATATATATACACACATATATGGGCTGTTTAAAATTTGTTTAGAAACCTTTATGCATTAGTAATAAGAAAAAATTATTCACTATTTAAGGAATAAAAATTATAGTTATTCAATCATATTGTAAGTACAATAAATTTTGAAATTGATTCAGTACATAAATTAAAAGACATAATTTCTTACCTTCATATTGTAATGAAATAATCAATTTACAAATTGCATACACAGAAATATTAAAACTTTAAAAATATTAATGTTCTTTAAAATTTGTTTGTTCCTGATCCAGATACTGCAGAATCATCATCTAAGGGTAGCTCTTCAAACAGAGCAATAGCTTCATCCAAAGATAAGCCTTTTCTAGGCATTATTGTGATAAAAATTAAGACATATAAATTTAATTTAAGATTATTTAGAGAAATTAACTAAATTTAAAAGCTATGGAAATAAAAATTTATTTTTAAAAATCACGGTATAAGAGCAATAGAAAAAAGCAGCCTCTCCCTATACTGTAAACAGAAATACTGAATAGCTTTTTTGTAAGAACCCTTCCAAGCTTGTTTACTTCTGTATTTACATTCTGCTATCCCTTACTGTTTATATTTATCACAGTTCACTAACTCCAAAAGACCCTCTTTGTTTATCTCAAAGGAAAAGAAATTGAGATTCTTTTCCCCAGCAGAGCCTGTCTTATGGTTTCTCCCCTGACATATGTGCGCGGTTGCTAGAGCGTCTATCCACCTAAAAGATGCTCCTAAAAATCAAACTAAAATTAATGATCTAAGATAATATGTAAATCTGTTGTATTTAAAAGGTGCATTACAGTATATTTACACTACCAAATACTTTTGAATAAAAAAATATTTTTCATAAAAATATACAACAGAAACTTCAAAATTTTTTTCCCGCAACTTGTCCGTTTAAAAAAGTCACAGGCACTTCCTGTTTAAAGTTACTGTAGTGCTGCCATCTCTATTTCAATTTTAGAAGTACACATTAACTTTTCATAAAAGTGGATAGAAAAAGTAGTCACTGCACACCTAGAGAAAAATTTGTAAAGTAGGTGGATAGACCCTCTAGCCACCGCCCCTGAAAGAGTTAATGTTCGGTCCATGACCGAAAGAATATTCGTATCTGAAACTCCACCTACGTTGTTACTTTTAAATTATGTGTGTTACAGTATATCTGGAAAATGTTCACAATATTAATCCTCATCACTCGTATGTCCCTTCTGAGGGGGCATTAAAAAATCGAGCCACGCCTTAAGGTGTTTCTCTGCAAATGAAATGTTATTTTTCTAAAACGTTTAACTATAGGCTACCTTTCGGCTACCGGAAAATTTTAACAGAAAGATTTATTTTATTTAATGATGAAGTAAAATAAAACAAATTATTACAATTTTTCGGTAGCCAAAAGGTAGTAAGTTGGAAACTATACTTGTGACGTTTTAAAGGAACGCCAAAAGGCGTGTCTTACGGAAAATATGCCGAGCCCAAAGAGTTAATGTTTATTCAAGCAATGTTCATTATTCAGAAGAAAACTTTTTTTTATGTATGATAAACAGTTATAAATAGAATCTCTCTGTTCAATAATACACCATTCAAGAGGAACGGCAATAGGTGGAGCTTCCTGGTAAAAAACACAGAAAACACATGTTCCATAAAGGGTTAAAACGACGTTTGCGAACATGGGTTCGTATTCAATTATAGGTCCTAACGATGTGTTCTACCTCCCCTCAAGGCATACTTGCCAACATCCTAATTAATATTCCGTAGTATTAGTAGTCCGGCCCTTTTTTTTTTTTACACCAGTATAATTTTAGAGACATATTCTCCAAATGCAATTACGATTAAATAAGAAAAAAAATACTGTAAAAAGATACTGGTGTGAAAAAGAAGGCGGGGCTAACAATACTACGGAATATTAATTAGTATGTTGGCAAGTATGCCTCAAGGTTTGTTCCATCATCATTGAATCACCCTGTATATATATATACATTACAATATAAAATCAATGACGTATCAAATTAAATATTGCCACTTTTTTCTTTTTGACTACACTGGTGTACAAAATTAAAGCAACAACCTATTTTCTCGTTTTCTTCTTTTGCGAATAATTTTTAAACAAACAAAGATATAAACACAAAATTTCTTTAACATGTTTGTTATTATATCATTAATAAAATTTTATATAACTTTAGAAAAACATTAATTTTTGAACTTATAACAGGGGTTCCCAGGGCCCAATATTTTTCAAGGACTCTTCCACCAGTATTATCTAAAAATAACTTCTTCTTAAATGAACGCAGTACATTTAAGAACAAATTTATCTTAATGTTATTCTGGTGGAAGAGTCCTTGAAAAAAATCGGGCCGTAGGATCCCTGTATAATTATCCAATTTTTCTCAAAAGTAAGTTTTGGAAAAAGTGAAATTTTTCAACAATTTAAAAAAGGAAACATAATGAAAAACAGCGTTAAGGATGCATTACAGATAGATGATAACGCATATGATTTCAAATGTCAAACTGAATCCCGATTTTTCTTTTTGTATTCACTTTTATTTTTCTTTTTTAACAGACTTTTTGAAAAAATGTAATTACTAATTTATAAACTATGATCATCATAAGAATAATAAAAATGTCGATAAATAATTTTATAATGAACATCTTATCCAATTTTCATGTTTGCGTGTATTTTTTAAATATATATATATATATATATGTATCCACATGCGAAAAAAAAAAAAAAAAAAAAAAAGAAAAGGAAAAGGAAAAAGAAAAAGAAAAATGAATATAGGTGATAAAATCCGGTTTCAATCTAATACATGGATGCATGTGCATCTTCTCCTATCAGTAGTGCATCCTTATGACCATTTTTCATTAAGTTTTCCTTTCCAGAACTGTTGAAATTTTTCATTTTTTCCAAAGCTCATTTTTGAGAAAAATTGGATAATTATCAGTTTAAAAATCATTACTTATGTTGAAATTACATAAAATTCAATTAATGATATGATGACCAACATCTTTTCCAAGTTTTATGCTTATATGTTTATTTGTTTAAAAGTTATAAGCAAAAGAAGAAAACAGGAAACATATTGTTGCTTTAATTTTGAACACCAGTGTATTATTTTAAGGTGCAAACAGGAATATGTTTACTTTATTCACACCATTTTATTTTTAGAGCATTTTATATATTTTAAAAAATTCTGATTCTGACCGTTGTTTCTAATATGAGGTTCTTGAGAAATCATGAAAAATCACTGTGGAATCTGTGATTAGTTTTATTCAAGCTGAGTGTCGATTTTGTTATTATTTTTTTCAGAAACCGATGTATAGTCAGCCAAAAAAAAAAAACGCCACCCCCCCCCCCACCTAATTTCGCCGTAAATTATCGTAGAAACATGCGGCTGGTACCTATCGATCTGTAATAATGTCTAGTTTTTAATGGTGTAGTCAGATTTTGCTTAAGGGGTCATCTACATATAAAAACACGTATAAACTTCATTTTTTTCAATGACGACCCCCATTTTTGATACCATATTCAGATTTCTGAGATCAAGGCAGTTCAGAAAACTTACCTATTTATATACTTTAAATCAATTCTAAACAGAGTTACACGTGAAAATGTGTTAGGGGACCGTCTATACATTTAGAAAAAATAAATCGTGATCTACCACACAATATACATTATTTATTAAATTTCACACCGGAAAAAAAGTTTAGAAATGTTAGTTACAAAATAAAAAACGATTCAAATTCGCAGAACTTTCAGAGTTAGCTTATAAATTAAAAGATTTTTATTGGTTTCAATTTATTAAACATTGAATAGTTAAATACAACGCTTATAGCTTGAATCATATGAACCCTACAATGTTTAATTACAAAAATCTAGATACCAAGGTAAAAGAACAATAGTAATAATAAAAGCAAACACCTTTTATTTATGAGACAAAAAATTTTAAATTAAAATACATTTAAAAAAAAAAAATAATAAATAAAAATTACATATAAAAACAATTAAAATCAGACGTTTCGAAACCCGTCCGGGTTTCCTCATCAGTAATTCGAAATTCCTCATCAGTAATTCATCAGTAATTCCTCATCAGTAATTCAGTTCGAAACGTCTGATTTTAATTGTTTTTATATGTAATTTTTTTTTTTTTTTTTTTTTTTTTTTAATGTATTTTAATTTAAAATTTTTTGTCTCATAAATAAAAGGTGTTTGCTTTTAATATATATAATTGAGACGGTTTGATGTTTGTGTACGTTAAATAGTAATAATGATAATAATCTTAATAGCGGTTAAAAAAAAAAAATGTTTAATATTTAAGAAAAAGAATTATCTACTTCTTAAAAGCAAAAACTGTTTTATTTCAGAGACAAAAATTTAAGTTAAAATATATATATAATAAAATATGTATATATATAAACAATTAAAATCTACTAACTAACAATTATTATCTACTTCTTATTGGGTATATTTTTATTTTATACAGTAAGCCTCGCATGAAAGTGTTACTATAAAGATTTACATTTAATTTTAGGCGTGCAAACCAACAATAGATAATATACAAAAATATAGATAACAAGATTTAAACTAAAATCTGAGAAAGGATATTTAACATTTTCGCGACCACTGACGTAGTTTCATATAATTTTGAAATCTGTAACTCCTTCAGTGGGCGTTTCTTTCACAATTTGTGTGTTACGATATTTCTTAAGAATATTCCTTATATTCATATATAAATAAACAAAATAGTATGAACACAAATACTTTCACTAGAAAGAGTATAATTATTATGTATATCCATATGAAAAGAAATATGGATATAGAAAAAACGGTTTCCTATTGCCTAGAACGAGTATTTCCCGTTCTGCAGTCATCTACTGTACTTGAATTCTTAATTTTAAATGTGTAAAATCTATATCTTTAAAAGTAATAAGACATGTTACTTTGTTTTAAATTCTTTTTCCGTGAGAAATGTGACGCCAGTTTTACGCCGTGATTAGAATAATAGAAAATAAATAATATTGCGCTTTGTTTCAATAATAGATATTAAAAACTTAAAAAAAAATACCACTTTATTATTCAGTATTAAAAAAACATTTAATAAAAATTTTATATTTTATTATGTTACGTCATGCGATAAAATTTAAATAGCATAAACGGTAGAGTAATCGAATGCGAAAATGTCACAACAAGATTAAAACAGAAAATTTGTTTTAAAAAATCTCATAAAAATTAATAAAATTCAATTATATTAATTTAAAAAAAAAAAAAAAAGAAAAAAAAAGTATTGTTCAGAGCGCATTGCTCTTTTTTAAAATAATAGTCCTCGTCTTACTGCGATTTTTTTTTTTTTTTTTTACCGTCATGATACTTAACTTGAGGTGTACGAATCGTAGAATATTCAAGTTAAAAACAAAAGACAAAAGGGACAAAATAGAATTTTAGCAGTGACAAAGTGGGAAACGTTATGTAATATTTAAGAACAAAGACTTAACATTTCAGAATCGAGTATAAACCTCTTTGCAACAGAAGCCACGACTTTACACAGTTTTTCTACAACTTTACATTATAAAACAAAATTATTTTACATACTTCCAATTAAATCATTTAAATTTTGTCTTCAGCATTCGATGTAGTAAATGCCATTGACATTTATGCATACCAGCGTCACATAGAGAGTCATATACGAATACAGGAACTAGTTTTTTTACTAAAGTTTCCGCAATATAGAGGCGGGGCTTCAGTTCTTTTGGAAATTTTTTCACAATCTCTCGCTTGCATTGTGATAATTTTATAAAAATGATCCAATTTGTATCATAAAAATCGAAATGTTGCTTAGAAAACAATTAGAATAACATTAAGGTAAATTAAAATAGTTTTTCGTCAAAATATATACAGATATTTACTCACAAAGGATACAAATTATTATAAGCGACGGCCCCCTAACAACACTAAAAAATAAAATATCACTGTAACTCAAAAAATAATGTTAAGAACGAGCTGTAAATTTGGAAACCCATGTTTCTGATGATGCCCGTTCTATTTATGCAAAAATTAACATAGGTCATAATTCATAATTTTTTCAAATATGAAATTATTAATAATTTTCATATTTCAAAAAAAAAAAAAAAAATTATCAAAAATATGCATGGAATATGTTTGGGTCACTTCATTCTATCATATAAAAAAAACAGAATTGGAATATCATAATTATTTTGGAATATATGAATTAATGTTTGTCACATTCATTTAACATTAGCGCCCTCATAGTTTGACAGCTTATAACTCTGTGAAGAATTAAGCAAAATATATAAACTATACCATTTTCCGCGATGATTTTGTCCAAAGAATTCAAATAAATTATAAAAATTGGGGGTTACCATTGAAAAAAATGAAGTTGATGCCAGTTTTAATATGTAGACGACTCCTTAAGCAAAATCTAAGTATATCATTATAAACTAGACGTTATTACAAATCGATTGGTACCAACCACATGTTTCTACGATAATTTACGGCGAAATTAGGTGGGGGGGGGGGGCGTTTTTTTTTTTTTTTTTTTTTTTTTTTTGGCTGACTGTACAAATCAGGGTTGCCAAATTTGGCCTTTTTTAAATTCAATAGTCACCAATAATTTTGAGAAGTGACATTTGATATACATAATACACTATCAATGTGACAATGGAATACACAATCAAAGTGATTAGTCAAACGTTACAAATAAAAATTATTGGTGAATATTGAATTTAAAAAAGGCCAAATTTGGCAACCCTGGTACAAATGAGGGACAATTCCGATCAAAGCTGATTACATAGAAAGCAGAGACACTCAAATTGACGATAGCTTGCAATATTATAAGCTTAAAACTTAAAATACCATTTTACTAAGATTAGGGGCCGCTCCAGTGTTCTCACTTTGAGGAAAATGTTCCCTTTTTAGGGAAATTCCGAGTCTCATATATTCATTTCAATATTTTTTTTTTTTTTTTTACATCATTGCATCCGAGTCTCATAGGGGAAAAAAGGGAAACGAAGTAATGAGAGAAAAAAATTCACTTGTTGTCTACAGTTTCAACTGTTTTCAAGTTTCCGAGCCACGCGACAGGAATCCAGTTTAGGAGGCTATGCTCTGATAACAGATAAATGGGCAAAAGTTAGGGGAAAATGGAAATGGAAAAGGGAAATTTTGGCAACTATGATGGTATATTTTAAATTTATGAGTGAGATCACTAGGCCGCTCACCAGTCCAGGAGCAGTTTTGAGCGCTTCTGTTCTATATAGGCTCCTTTCCCGATTAACCTCTAGTATTCAAAATAGGATGGCAGCGATCCCATAAGGGGGTGTTAGAATTACATTTTAGAACAGAGACATAACTGCCAACTATCTGGAGTGTTGTTAGTACGCGCTCTTCTCCACATTACTCAGCCTTTAGAATCAATCTCTTTGTGTTTATAATGAAATAAAAATAAAAATATTCTAAAAGAAGACTGGTGTAAAAAATATAAAAAAAGTAAAAAAAAAGACGAATACTAATAGAAATTTAAGAGCAAACTGCTCAGTTCCGCAAACGTAGATATGCAATGTCATCGTCAAACGTGTGCTGTTCGAATGTGAATAACGCTGAAAATTACACTTTTACTAAAAAAATTACAGTGTATGTATTTCATGTTTCGAACTATTATTAAACTTAATTTATTATCATTAGTTAATTTTTATATACTTTGCAAACAATGCATATTTTACTTATTGTACGATTTTGCCTTGCATTACATCTGGATTAAGCTTATTTATTTACCAGTACCTTATACAGAATCGATTTTTTTTAATAACATTTTAAAAAGGAAATGAAACTTGATGTTTACGTATCATATTTTATAAATATTATATAAAGTATGATATTATCAATGTTTTATTTAACTTTCAAATTATAAATTTGTGAAATAAATTCACATTTTAATTTAGAATTTTTCGCACGTACAATTTTGTTAGACGATATATTTTCCTTCCCAAATCAACTTTGAATTTTTTAGTTATTACATAAGTAAGTCAAAAGTAATGTATTGAAAGAAAGAATATTGAAATACTTACAGACCGAAAATTTTATTATATTCTTATATGATATAAAATTTATTTATTAATTTAGTACTGTCTAGTGCGATATTAAAATATGGATATTAAGGTAAGATTAGGTATTTTTTGTGCATTAGTATAATTTGAAGAAATCTAATAATTCTAATATCCATTAATTCTGATATCATCTAATAATTTAATCTAGGTAGCATTAAATGTTATTAATTTTATTAATATTATGCATTTACGGTGATTACTTATTGTATAAAAATTCCGATGTGATAAAAAAGTACATCTAATAAAAAAGTTTTTTTTTTCTCTCTTTTACATATACTTTGCACTCTTTACAGTTACGTGTAAAAATTTGTTTAAATATTCTGAAATTTCTTTTTCGGTATTAACCCTTTCAAGGACGGTGATGGCGTAGTGCAATGACAAATTTTAATTTCGAATCACAAAAACTGTCTCCGGAACTTTTTTATAATTTTTTCTTTTACAACTTAGGCAAACAACTTCATTTATTTCTTCTCTTTTAATATTATTGGTGGTTTCTGGTTGCTGTTGATTTCAAATAAAGAAAATTTGCTTGCCCCTGAGAGGGTCAACAGATTGTTTAGACATTTATTTGCATAAATCAAATTGAAATTGTTTAGTAATTATTTCAATTTACACTCACTTATATATTTACTATTAATATATGCATTCAGTTAAAATAATATTATTTCAAATGAATGAACTGAAGTTGCATAAGAATGCTTTCAAAAATTCTGTTACATTTAATTTTTTGCAGATTTCATTTATTCCGCATGTTGTATGAAAATGAAAGGAAAACTATACGGGGTTGGGCAAGATGCGTCATATACTTGATCAGAAATTCTCCTAATGACTACTCAGAAGTTTGTGGCACAACTATCTGGCGCGAGTTTGTAATATTAACTGTTAACGTTTGAATGTATCCAGTTTTGATTTCAGTCGCAAATCGCAAGGAATCAGTTCTATGTTTCCATGATAAATGGTTATTAGTCTTGGAAAGATGATAGAATCTACCGAAATTAAAAAACAGAAAGTAAGAAATTGTGTCGAAATACACCCTGTACTATTGACAAAACTCTGTATGTTAAAGAGAAAAACTGGCTTTATTTTTGGTACAGCACGTCGAAAACCATATATATCTACTGACATTATGAAAATTTTCTGACTTCACTTCTTCTTCTTCCTCTTTTTATTATTTATTTATTTATTTTTTGTAGACCTATGTTATTTATTTATTTAAACAAAAAAAATATGTATGTAAGAGTTTCTTTTTTTTTTTCTTTTTTTCCCCTTTTGTTTATATAAAATATATATATATATATATATATTATTTAATATTTAGATTAAAATAGTAATAAAATTATTTTTGAATGATTGTTATTTAATGCGTGCTCTAGAGACGTTATCGTTGGATTATTAGATTATTAGTAATTATTGGATTATTAGTTTAATCCTAATTAATTTCCTTTTCTATCAAACAATGTTTTTCAAACTATTTATGAACCAAGTAATGAATATAATTTCTGACTATTACTATTGGAACTGTAATAACCATGTTGATAAAAATTTCTATTCAGGATTCACATGTTAAGTTCGGTTTTCTATTAATATTTTAGATGGTATACTCTAAGGGACAATAAATAAATAAATAAAAACCGCACTTTGATTTTTTTTTTTTTCTTTGACAGCGTGCAGTTAAATCATTTAAAAACAGGGATGAAACTGATACTGATTTTTGCCAGATACTGCATATCTGTATCCAGCAGACATTAGTGTTTCAGATATTCAATATCCGGCAAAATTATTATCTATTACATCTCTCATAAAACTTTTGAAATTGATGATTGTTGAAAGGAAAAATGAAAGTATCCACGTGCTTCGCTTCCCCCCCCCCAACCCATTCCCCTGTAGTATATATATATAATTTAAAAAACGTAAATAAATATATATATATGTATATATATAACTATATATATATATATATATATATATATATATATATATATATATATATATATATATATATATATATATATATAACTGTAATAACCATGTTGATAAAAATTTCTATTCAGGATTCACATGCTAAGTTCGGTTTTCTATTAATATTTTAGATGGTATACACTAAGGGACAATAAATAAATAAATAAAAACCGCACTTTGATTTTTTTTTTTTTGAAAGCGTGCAGTTTAATCATTTAAAAATAGGGATGAAACTGATACTGATTTTTGCCAGATACTGCATATCTGTATCCAGCAGACATTAGTGTTTCAGATATTCAATATCCGGCAAAATTTTTATCTATTACATCTCTCATAAAACTTTTGAAATTGATGATTGTTGAAAGGAAAAATGAAAGTATCCACGTGCTTCGCTTCCCCCCCCCAACCCATTCCCCTGTAGTATATATATATATAATTTAAAAAACGTAAATAAATATATATATATGTATATATATAACTATATATATATATATATATATATATATATATATATATATATATATATATATAACTGTAATAACCATGTTGATAAAAATTTCTATTCAGGATTCACATGCTAAGTTCGGTTTTCTATTAATATTTTAGATGGTATACACTAAGGGACAATAAATAAATAAATAAAAACCGCACTTTGATTTTTTTTTTTTTGAAAGCGTGCAGTTTAATCATTTAAAAATAGGGATGAAACTGATACTGATTTTTGCCAGATACTGCATATCTGTATCCAGCAGACATTAGTGTTTCAGATATTCAATATCCGGCAAAATTTTTATCTATTACATCTCTCATAAAACTTTTGAAATTGATGATTGTTGAAAGGAAAAATGAAAGTATCCACGTGCTTCGCCCTCCCCCCCCCCCCCCTTAACCCATTCCCCTGTAGTATATATATATAATTTAAAAAACGTAAATATATATATATAGATGAAGATTGTTTTCTCATATCTTCATCTATACGAGAAAGCATATAGATGATATGTTTTCTCATATAGATGGAATCATGTAAGATAGATCATATAACTGGTTATATTGGTTATAAACGATAACATTATAACCAATGATATCGAAACGCCCAATATTATTTATTGTAAGTTTAGTATAATTTTCTAGAGCAAAATCGATCGTTTAAAACAAATTACAATACAGTTTTATTTAAAAACTATTATCTGCCTAATATTCTTTGTTTTGTTTATTTTATTATGATATTTTCTTTTCATAATGTTAAATGAATTTAAAATACTTATCTATAGGTTCTTTTTTTTTTTTTTTTTTTTCTTTTTATCGTTAAGTACTTGAGCGTTAGAATTTTCTCTTCTTTCAAATATTTCAAATCTAATTACGGCTTTTGAAAATGGTAGAGGATAAAAAAATTATGCACTTAAAAATAAAATTAAGTCAATTTTTTTTTTAAAGCTAAAAAAACATTTTAAAACGTAGAAATTGAAAGTGCAGTATCTAGTAGCGTTGAAAAAAAATTTTTAATCTTTTAGAAGGTAATTTTGAACATGATTTTTACAATACATTTTAAAACAGTTGAAGTCACTTGAATTTTCCAATTATTTTTTTCTTTTGAATATGAATTTAAAAAAAAGTATATAAGGAAAAAAAAACTGTGCAATTTCATCATTTTAAATCATTTAACCTATAGTTAAATTTTGTGTCTGAATATTTTTTGACTATTTTTCTTTATTTACCCTCAATTTTAATTTTTGTTATTGTTTTAATATTATTATTTTAAAAAACGAACAAATTATTTTGCTTTGCTATAAAACCCAAGACAGTTTCAAAATCATTAGTTCCATGTAGAATTTCATAGTTTATAAGTTTATCTTTCTTTATGCTGTGATTATGAATATGAAATAATGGTTCAACAACACTTTTTTATATTTACTCTTTAGGAATATTATGTGCATTTTTATGATAATATAAAGCTTAAAAAAAAAAAAAAAAAAACGAAATCATTAGTTTTCTATAAACATTAGAGTTTATGAATTTCTTTTTGTTCATGCTGTGATTACTAACATGCCAAGTCTCCCATTTTTCAAGGGAGACTTCCAACCGGAAAACATTTATAGCTATTTTCAGTAATATTTATCGTCGAAAATACATATATTTCCATTTAAAAATACTCATATGAATTCTGAATTAAAACTTTAAAATGTTGACAGCTTTGCTAACATGTAATTTTGGTTCAACAACATAATCATAGCTGCCAATATTTTAATTTATTCCGGAGTAATTTTAGCCCCGCCTCTATTTCGTACCACTTATTTTTTTAAAGTAATTTTTTTCATATTTTATCGAAGTTATGTATTGAAGAAAATTTTTCTATAAATAAAGTCGTACGAAATAAAGGCGGGGCTAAATTACTCCGGAATAAATGAAAATATTGGCAGCTATGCATAATCTATATTATAATTTATCTCTAAAAATAATATTACAAAAATGATTTTTAAAAGTTTTATGATGCAAAGTCATGTGGAATGCCGGGTTCGATCCTACGACCCGCTGGTTGGCCTAGCCGTTAGAAGTTTTCGGTGTTTTTCTCCGAAACTTGCATAAATGCGGATTAGGTCCCTTTAGAAAGACCCTTACGGAGGACACACCTCCGCAGGCTTAGGACCTAAGAGCAGTTAATCGGTCTTAAACCATACAACCCAACCCAAAGTCATTAATTATTTACATACTTTTTCAGTTTAGAAGATTATATTGGTATATGCTACGATTATTAATATGTAATTTTGGTTCAACAATACAATCTGTTTCATAGTATTTTCTCTTTAAAAATATTAAATACTTTTTTTTTTTTTTTTTGATAAAAATGTTTAATTTCATTATAATATCCGAAAGAATTCAAAATCAATAATCCTGTAAAAAATTGTGGGATTTAGTACAAATTTATATCTCTTTAGGCTGTGATTACTAATTTGGTTAAACAACGTAATTTATTGTATATATTCTATTTAAAGATAACGCTACAAGAAAAATATTTTTGCAAGTTTCTTCCCTTATAAATAAAAACAATTTAATGTAATTCGCAGATACGTAAAGAAAATACGTTGAAACTTAATCGATGTAACGTGTAAGAATAGTTGGAAGATGTTTTATATTTTATGAGATACGCTTATTATTTCTCTCTTGTTTAGCCTTAATAATAGCTAATCTTCTCCCGATTTTCAAGCACTATGAATTTAAGATAGATATTACTCCTTTGTTTAGTAAAAAAAATCTGCTATTAAATAAAATAAAGATAACTATTTAAAATATTAAAATTCCGGGAATGTTGACAGCGATGCTTACTTAAGAGAATAACTATAGTTATACTTGGTTATACTATACTATACTAAGTTATGTATGCTATGCTAATCAATTTATTTATTTTCTGATAGTTATTTATTTTCTAAAGATTATAACTTTAATCTATTGCAATCTTATTCAGTAAATCCGAATTAGATCCTAAGTGAAAAATGCAGATAGCAACTTATTAGAAGTTACTGTAAATTAGCAAGTAACCATTCTTTCAATATTTTATCTTAATCTTAATAGCTACTTAACTTAGCATTGTGGTAGTTGCCAAATAATTATCAAACCCCATTTAAAAATAGAATCAAGATTTTTTTTTTTTAATGAAATTTAAATTTAATACATTTTTGGTAATAATTTTAATTTATTCCATGGTACTGTTAGCCTCGCCCTTTTTTCACACTGATATATTTTTAAAGCATTTTTCTTCTTATTTCGTCGTAATTGCTTTTCTTCCCCCCCTCCATCACTTCGGCTAATATGTCCTCTGTTTCTATACATCTAATAGCCGAAGTTGCGGGAGAATGCTCCCAGGCAGCGTTCCCAACTTTTATAATTTATTCACAATCATTTTTAGCCCCGCCTTCTTTTCGCACCAGAAATTTAGTGGATTATTTCTCTTTGTCTTTAATATGTTACAACGATTAAATAAGAAGAAAATCATTTCTCAAAATTTCTGGTATGAAAAAGAGGCGGAGCTAAAAATGATTGTGAATAAATTATAAAAGTTGGGAACGCTGCTTCCAGGTACTTCGGAATCAACTTCTCGAATCGCGTATTATAGAAAATATCTCAAAAATTGAAGTGATGCGAACAAAAGCCGCGACTCATAGTACTCCCGAATAAATTATAAATACTACCAGCTATGTTAACACTTTCGTGACCACTGACGTAGATCCACGTCATTGGAAAATCTGTAACTTTATATTGGAAAATTGAATGTTATTTATTTCCAGAGCCTGATTAAGGGAGAAGCACACATTACCTCCGCTCTCACCGGCATATTTTTACAATTATTTTTTACTTCATGTGATGGAAATTCCACGCTTTGACGAGGACATATTTTTTATAAAAAATGAACGGTGTAAAACAATCCAATTTACTCACCGCTATTAGACACCAGAATTCTTTTAAAATAATTTTTAATGAGAATTTTGTGGTTATTATAGGAGGAAAGTATTTGTTAAAAAATAACGGTGTAAGTATAAATAATGTGTGCTTTCCCCTTAATCAGGCTCTGTTTATTTCTTAAGAATATGCCTAATATTCATATTTGTACGGTAAATATACTATGTATACAAATTCTTTGATTAGAAAGATTATAATTACAGTGTATATCCATTTGTATTGTAAAAGAGAATACAAAAAATTTGTTCTGAAATAGTATATTTTGGTAAATAACGCCCACAGGCGGACCTTACTGTGAAAAAAAAAAAAAAAAAAAAAAACACGTGGTCGCGAAAGTGTTCATTTATTAAAATGTGATAGACCAGGGGTGGCCAACCCGCGGGCCGCATGCGGCCCACCGCATAGTTTCTTGCGGCCCGCGAGGAGACTAACGATATTTAAAGTTTGACAATTTTGGTTAACGAATCAAAAATTAATAAATACGTTCTGACTTTTCGAAGTGAAAATACCTTTCAACGATTATGGTAGATAAGGAACTGTTGTAATGGAATGTTATTAGATCCATTATTCATTCTTTTTATTAAATTTTTTATATATAGTCGTAATTTTTTTTTTACAATTCTATTGTTAATTTATGAATGAAAATAATTTAAATTAATGTATTCTTCTCCGAATTTTCACCCTGCCCTTCTCCGAAAAAAGTATATACATACATAAATCATATACTCACAAACATGTATACACATATGCATATGTACAGTGATAAAATTATAATAATAATAGTAATAGTAATAATTTCCTCCCCGACTAATTTCGCCGTAAATCATCGTAGAAACTAGCAGCTGATGCCTAACGATTGGTAATGACATCTAATTTTTAATCCAAAAAGCTTGCCAAAATTGCGGGTTGCCTTAAAAAAAAAAAAAAAAAAAAAAAAAAAAAAAGTTGATGCCAGTTTTAATATGTATATATCCCTTAAGCAAAATCTAACTAAACCGTCTAAACTAGGCCTTATTACTAATCGATTGACACCAGTCGCAAGTCTCTACATTAATTTACGTCGGAATTAGTCGGTAAAGCAGGGGGGGGGGGATTTTTTTATGACTGTACATACAGTGTGGCCCGAATGAATAAAATATATTTCTAATGCGGCCCACCAAGTGTTTTGAGTTGGACAGGCCTGCTATAGACGACAGTTTGATTTTTCTCTCTTATTACTTCCATTACCCGACTACCGTAGGTAATGGATGTATTGTATTCGGTCCAAAAATTCGATATCGAGATTTCACTTGATTTAAATGTTTTAAGGTCTTCCGAGTCCAAAAAAGTAGTTTTTGGCAATTGGTCAGTGTGTGTGTATGTGTATGTGGGTATTTATGTATGCATGCGGGGAATTTTCTGACTATCATATATCCGGAACTAATAAAGATAGAACTACGGAACTTCAGAATTGACACAGGTCTGGCGTACAGATGAATTTCCCAAATTTTAATGAACATTGGAATACCGGAAGCGGGTCATTTGAAACCGAAAGTGGGACCGTATGTCCTTATCTCAAAAACGGTTATAACGATTTTCTTCAAAATTGCTATATAAACGCTCTCTTAGATGTCCTTTCGAATGGTATAGTTAATTATTTCAGGAAAATTGGTAGGCTTTCTGTAAAAATTGCTCAATTTCAGGTCTCGCAAGTGTGTTCCTTTAAAAATGGCTGTACGGATCTTTTACAATCTCGTCATATTCACTCAATTTTAAATATCCTTTTGCATGTAATTATTGTTTTCCGGTCAATTATTGAGTATGCCAAGTTTTAGTAAAAGTTGGTGTTTCAAAAATGACTCTAATGATTTTCTTGAAAATTGTTACATAAATCCATTTTAGACATCCTTTTTTATGTATTATGTGGTTATCACAGAAAAATTAACGGTCATTCTGATTAGATAGTTCACTTTTAGATCGCTGAAACTGATGTTTAAAAAATAACTCTATCATATTTTTATTTTTATTTTTTTTAACTCTCTGTGTAAACTCTATAATAATATCTCAAATAAATGCATATAGAAAGTGTAATAGTGGGTAATGGAAGTCGTTAAAACAGGAATAAACTACTACGTCAGAAACGCCAAAGAAAAATTATTGAGGTGCATACAGCTGTTTCGGTAGCCTAAAGCGTACCGTCTTCAGTGCAAAAAGAATTCTGAATCTAGAGAAGTACTCGTATATATAGGAGAGGAACCGGATTAAGTTCAACCAATAGGATTACGGAAGAGGTGGGGAGTGTGGCCAATAGGAATTAAGGAATGTGTAGCTGTGTAAACAATAAAAAAATTAAGGAAATGTGGACTGAATGTAAAATTTCCAACAATCAGACAAATAGGGAACAGCGAAATCACAATTTACAAGGTTTTTAAAATTTTTATAAATATGAAAAGCTTCAAAGAAATCGAGTTCATGAATGGATTTAGGTCTGCAAATTATTTTAGCTGAATTAAATTTAAAATTATGATTTTCCTCCCAGCAATGTTCAGAAATAGCCGATTTATTGGTTTCTTGTTTGCGGACGTAATTCATATGTTCTTTTAGACGAAATTTAAGACTGCGTTCAGTTTGGCCAATATATGATAAACCACACTGACAGGAAATACTATTAATGCCCCAAGAATTATGCATATCAATAGGATCTTTTAACTGAGAAAAGGTTACCGAGACAGCTGTATGCACCTCAATAATTTTTCTTTGGCGTTTCTGACGTAGTAGTTTATTCCTGTTTTAATATTCCAACGCCAAGTCTCCTGCGATTATTTAATGGAAGTCGTGTTGTTGTTTCACACCTCTGAAATTCATTTTTCAAATAATAGAATAAAAATTACAAAAACCTTCGCAATTTTAATAAAAATAAAGAAAAAGAATAAGAAAAAGAAAGAAAGAAAATGGTAAAAAAAAATACACGTGTTGGCCAGATATTTCTCATAGACATTTTGACACACGTAAACTTTTTTTTTTACAAAAATAAGAAATAATACAAAGAACAAAATTGAACTACAAACAAATAAAATTACAATATTATTTACCAAGAGGCTTGCAAAGCCTTTCCAGGTAAATCTAAAAAATATATAAATATGAATTAAAAAAAAAAAAAAAAAAAAACAGAAATTACGCAAATGAAAAAATACAGACAATAAAGTAAACACAAATAAAACACAAAGTAACATAAACATATGTCATAAAAAATTAAACAGGTGGCTAATAACGCAGAAATCGCAACAAAAAATAATTTAGGGACTCAAATTAATACAGATTTAATTAATACTTAATAAAAACTAAAAAGTTTATTTCTATAATGGATGGCGAAAATAAGTATCTGCATCATCCAAAGGCAATAAAAACTTTCGCAGTTTTCTCTAAATGAGTTTAATCTCAATTCACTTAGATTATATAGCGGTAACGTGTTAAACATTTAGGACCCATATGAACAAAGCATCTGTACAATATTTCTTTATTAGCTTTAAGAACTTGTATTACAGAAGGATTTCTCAAATTGTAAGCAATCAAAACATAAAGAAAATTATTTCTATTTTTAAACATAAAAATTATAAATCGGTAAAAAAAAAAAAAAAAAAAAAAAAAAAAGTTGTTTTATCGTTACAAAGTTATGATACTGTATCACACCTAAGTAATTTATTAAACGATTTTGTGCTGAAAACAAAGATAAAATATTTGATACATATCCCCCCCACACACACACTACCACCACCACCACAAATATATATAGATAGATAGATTCCATTCCATATTGCAAAATTGATTCAACCTATGCATAGTATAATTTTTTTTAAAACATTTGCTAACATAGCTACGTAAATGAAAGACATTAATTAAAAGATAACGGAGTTTATTTCTAAGATATTGAACAACAGTAACTAATTCAACTATTGAACATCAGTAACTATCAGTAACTAATCTTCATATAGCTAAACTAATCTTCATTTTGACGGGGGTTGTGAAAATAGCTCATGTTAAAAGTAATTCAAGTTAACCGCGTTCAGGTTAACGAGGTTCGACTGTAATCCTTAAATTTTGATGCTTTATAAAAAAAATAAATAAATAAATAAATAAATAAATAAAAGCAAAAGCAAAGTACCAAATGTTCGAGTCGTTTTTCCATCAGAATCTCTCAGTTCATCCAGTATGCCTTTTAAATTAAACTTAAACCCTTTTTTTTTTTTTTTTTTTTTTCTATGTTAAAATATATTTCGATATAATTTTCGATATTTTTTTCTATAATAAAATAATTATAATTAACTGCATATTTTTTTCACATCGCTTCTCTTTAACAGTAAAACAGTACATGTCATTATATTTTTCTAAATGCAATATTCAAATTTGTTTCTTAAATATTCTAAGACCCTCTTTTGTAAACTAACATAACTCATTTTAAAAATTAAACGGAAGCGCTAGAATAAACAAATCATTGTCATTGTCTGCAAATCGACTTAATGAAAATTGCATTACTTGATTCAATTTCACAGAAAGGATGTATTTAGACAAGTTTCTAATCGATTGTAATTAAAGGCAACTGATACGATACATTTGGAAACGTATTTTGAAACTAAGTTTGAAATCCCGCAATCGGAATTCCGTTTTGTTTGCAGTTTCTGAAATTAAATCTTCCGAGAAACTTGATAAGAATATTTAATGAAATTTTCACAAAGTAAGCGGTTTAGCTCAACATTTACGATTAGGGAATAAGTATCTGGAAATAAATAACACTATGAGTTCAAATTTATTAAACTGGAAACATTTAAATTCTTCTGGGTTATTTAATTTTTTTCTTGAAATTATACGTTATGTTGAGGAAAGAAAAAAATACATATTACTTTCATGATTTATTAAAATATGCCAAAAATTTACTGCATTTATGATTTACTAGCAGGCTACGCCCGCTTCGCTGCTCACTATTTTTGAATGAATCACTGTAATTAATGAATTCTCACAATTGCATTAATTTTTATCATATGATTAAATAAGAGAAAAAAAAAAATTCTGATCGGGAAAAATGTCGCACCGGGTCCCCACTAGAGATGAGACAGGCTCAGTCCGAGCCCGTAAGCCCGAGCCCAAGCCCGAGCCCGAGCCCGATCGCGCTCAAATCTTACGCAAGTCTTCGAGTTCCGGGCGGGCTCGAATTCAAGCTAAAAGTTCCGTTTATTTTATTCTTCACTAACTAGAAAATGTTCAAAAAAAAATATTTATTTTGAGAGCATTTTTATTAATGATATAATAGTCATGATAGGTTATAAATCACTAAATAATCTTGCAAACCTTAGTAGCTTTGACTTTCCTTTTTCTAAATAGAACTTTTTTTTTTCAATGGGTGCATATTATGTCATTGTGTTATACAATAATCCTTCCTCCATCGTTATATTGGGCCTCATTATATCACTCATTCGGATAATTTTTTTGTCCCCTGATAGGCGCGTTATAAACAATGGGCTGCACTATAAATATACATTATATAAATGTATACAGAGACACAGACATTATAAATTGTTATAATAACATTTATAGTTATTTAAATTGAGGATTGATATTAAGAAAATTAATTTGAAAATGGAAACTGTATTTAATGTTACTATTGTGTATACGTTACATAGCTTACCACTTTCAATATCGGGCTCGGGCGGGCTCGGCCTCTGATCACACAAAATTTTTCGGGCTAGGGCGAGCACAGTTAAAAAATGTTTCGGGCCCGGGCGGGTTTGGATTGCCAAAATAGAGCCCGAACTCACCTCTAGTCCCCACTGCCTTCGGCAGCGTAGACCCGTGCGCTATGCGCGCGAACGAATGCATATATATGAACGCTGCGCGTGCATTCCTTCACCACCCTTATGATTTCTCAAAATTCCATATTATTGTACATAAACTTTTATTCTTAAAAAAAGGAATTAAAAAAAATCATTTCTGATCGGGTAAAAACTCACACCGGGTTCCCTCTACATTCGCCCGCTAGTGGGTCAGTATTTTTAAATGAATCACTATAATGAATGAATTCTCAAAATTGCATATTATCACTCATTAACATTACTCTTAAAAAAAAAGGGAAAAAAATCATTTGTGATCGGGTAAAATTTCCCACCGGGTCCCCACTGCCTTCGGCAGCGTAGACCCGTACGCTGCGCGGGCGTATTCCTTCACCATCCTTATGATTTCTCAAAATTTCATGTTATTACTCATAAACTTTCATTCTTAAGAAAAGGAATTTTAGAAAAAGTCATTAATCATCGGGTAAAAACTCGCATTGGGTCCCCACAGCGTTTGGCGGCGCAGACCCATGCGAGCTGCGCGCGCACGTGTGAAGATATACATGAGCTGCGCGCACATATTCCTCTTGAAATCAAACATTTATTCTTAAGAAAAGAAAATTTAAAAAATCATATCTCATCGGATAAAAAGTCGGACCGCACTCCCGTGCGCGCTGCGCGCGCCTATTCCTTCCCCGCCATTTCAGCCTCTCCTAATTAACCTATAAATACCAATTTTGAACGGTCTAACTCATTTAGCTGAGAGCAAAAGAAACCTAATTAGGACACCTTAAAACGTGTAAATCAGGTGAAATCTCGAATTCCACTTTCGATAATATAAAAGAACTTTAAAATATCTTTCGAATGTTGTATTAAAAACAATTTAATCATAATTAGAATTTGAAATATTGAAACTTTAAAATATTACAGCGCGATCTGTCGGTAGAAATTTCTGTAATCTACTGTTCGATTCCAAATCAACAAAGCTTTCAAATGATGTATTACTTATGAAATTATTTTAATTAGTAACTGAGATACAAAAGAAAACCGATTCAGGACACCTCAACACGTGTAAATCAGGTGAAATCTCGATGCTTCATTTCGATAATATAAAAGTACTTTAAAATATCTTTCGAATGATGTATTAAAAATAATTTAACCATAATTAGAATTTGAAATATTGAAATTTTAAAATATTACAGCGCCATCTGGCGGTAGAAGTTTCTGTAATCTACTGTTCTATTCCAAATCAGCAAAGCTTTCAAATGATGTATTACTTATAAAATTATTTTAATTAGTAGCTGAGATACAAAAGAAAACCTAATCAGGAAACCTTAAAACATGTAAATCACGTGAAATCTCGAATTCCATTATCTACGATAGTCGGTTAATGGAAGGCGACAGAGATTTGTGGCGTCTACTCTTAAAATTCAATTCAAATAAGTTTTAAAATGACATATTACTTTTGAAATTATGCTAATTAGAAGCTGAGATACAAAAATGATATAAACATTGTTAAAAAACGATTTATGTTCGACGTTTTCGTGGTTTTCTCCGAAACTTGCGTAATTCCGGACTAAATACTGTTAAAAATCCATAGTATGAAATGTGAACGTAGTATCAGAATTCGAAGCTCTGCAAAATATAAAAGAATAAAAGCGTTCTGGGTTTTCCGTCGTTTTCTCCGAAACAACGGTTCCTTTTATACATTTTTGCCCCTCCCCCCTCCCTTTCCGACCCTTCTAATAATTTTACACTTGAAAATATCCGCAATCGATTTATCTTGCCTTAAAACCTAATAATACCAATTTCAAACGCTGTAACTCTTTTTTTTTCTGCCTCTCCCCCCCCCCCTCAAGCCCTTCCCAATAATTCTACATTTTTAAAATTATTCATAATCGAATTATCGAGCGTTAAAACCAAATATTACGAAATTTCAACGGCATATCTCAATTTAAAATACTACTGGAAAATATAAAATAAAACTTAATATTACATTGCGTTTTGGTCACATGAGTCGTGATAAATATAATTCCCAATAAAAATAAATTTTTTTTGTTTATTAACATATTTTCATGAAAATTTAACAGTAGCTTTATAATATGCTGTCTAGGCCGAATATTAATTCAAATGTAACGTGAATGAAAATTTAAATAAAAATTTAAAATTGCAATTTATCTCCCCACTATAAAACATGTGACATCTTAATCGGTTACAATCATTCCCTTTCTCATCCAGACAGTTGTCTGGCATTTGAAATGATGTTGCCACAAAAAATTCATACTTTAGTTAATTTTAAAAAATCTAATTATTGTACCGATAAGCCGCTTGCACACTTAGATTCAGAAAAAAATCCCCTTTCATTTGGTACCAAAATCGTAACGATCGGACAAAAATTTCTAATTTATTTTCCACTTTTTCTGCTTTTAACTCCGTTAAAGTGTCTTTTTTTATGCAATGGCGGTGAATTCTCAGTCATTGAGATCGCTTTCTGATTAGATATGAGTCGACATTTTAATTAATATCTCCACAACTAATTAAAATTTTTAAATTCTGTTTCGAAGAGGACCTCGAAAAGGCTCCCGAGCATCCGTATGTCAATTCTTGTACTTCTGTGTTCAATAGGGGCTGAACGTATAATAGAACAGACAGACTGACAGACAGACAGACAGACAAACCTTTCCATTTATTATTATAGATTGAAATATGTAACAAATAAATAAATAAATAAATAAACATAAAAATATAATACTTTTATAATTTATTAAAATATAAAAAAATATTATAGAATTTGGATTACATGGCACTTTTATTAGCATTTACGAAATCTAGTTATTAAATTAACAGTGGTTACATAAACATTATATTTGGAAAATAAATTATTTCTAGTGAAATGAATTGCGTAATGATAAAACCAATATGTTTTTGGAAATTGCTGCGTTAAAATAATAATAATAATAATAATAACTCTTAGATATTTAATGAAAGTGATTTATTTTAAATTATTTAAATGTATGTTTTTTTGACAATTTGAGACAAGAAAAGAACATTGCATACTTACCAACCATCTCCATCTCATTACGAATATTAACTTTTTTAGAACCCACCTTTTTTTTTTTTTTTTTTTTTTTTTTTTTTTTTTTTCACACACCAGTCCTTTTTTTTTTTTTTTTTTTTCGTAATTTTATTGTTGTTTAATCGTAACTACATTGCGAGAAATTTACTCTAAAAATAAAATGGTGTGGAAAAAGAGACGTATTTTTTAAAGGTGCATGACATTGTTTCAATTATAAATGAGATGGTTGGCAAGTATACGTTAGAATCATCTAATATATATTGCATTTTTTTAACTGTTTATTTGGCTTACATACTTCTGAATTATTCATATATAACGTTAACATAAATACCAGTGTTTATTTTAAAATTTATTTTTTATAGAAAATATTATAAACATTCTTTGTCTTTGCACTTGTAAAAAACATGTACAATTTGAAAGTATACGATAGACATCAGAAATTATTAAACAAATAGAATATTAAATAAAATTATTTATAGAAGTAATATGCAGAAAAATCATATTACTTAATGATGATAGTAAAAAAAATTACAAATTAACAATTAATGTTTTGTCTTCACAAAGATTACATTCAATATAAGTCTATATACGTTTTGAATAATTACATTTTGAAATTCTAAGTATTAATTTTTTGTCCAAATATTGTAATGTTTCTCTTTTGATGAATTTTATTAAATACATTATTTTGATAACAACAATAATAATATTTTACTTTTATCGTCATCACTTAAAATTCAGTTTTCAAGTTCACACAAAATTAATTTAGAAAAGGAAAATAAAAGACACATAAATTCTATCAAAATGTACTAATGTTTACAAATTAACAATTTATGGTTTTTCCTATAAAAAGATTACATTCATTATAAGTCTATATACGTTTTGAATAATTACATTTTGAAATTCTAAGTATTAAAATACTTATTGACTATTGATTCCTTCCCTTATCCCTACCCCCCAAAAAAGAAAAAAAAAAAAAAAAATTACATGTTTGGATTTTCCAGAATAACAATTGATATTCTAATACCTAAGTGATCGCAATAAAGGAGAACACATCAATTTATTGCTTAAGGTTTTTCCAAAATTATGTGTGTAATCTTGCAATAGGATATTCTATATATATATTTTTTCTAGTATTCCAAATTAAGGCTTTTAAGTAGCCTACTCGTATTTGTAAGCAATGATTTAAATGCGATTTACCCAAGGCAGACCATTTAGGATAATACTTAGAAATTGCTGTGCTTTTTAAATGGTTATAGTAATTCCCAAAACAATGAAATTATAAAAATAAATTTAATAAATGATTTTTGTTTTTAAGTATGTTTAACATTCGAGGTAGAAATTTAAAGTACATTATTAATCATTTTGCATAATCTTTTTTTTTTTTTTTTTTTTTTTTTACATACAGTTTAACAATATGAAACTTTTTTTTTTTTTATATTATTATTATTTATTATTATTGTTTATTACAGTATTGTATACAATATCAAATATATACTAAGCTTGTATTAAACGTATCTAAAATATAATAATCTAAAAGAAAAAAAAAATTATGATGTAACAGAAAAATAAGAAAATAGATTTTCATAAAATACGTCTGTACTGATAAAATACTTTTTTCTAGTGCTAGTAATAATTGTTTACGTATTGAAATTTTGAAAGAAAATTTTTAATTGCAGCAAATAGTAAAGACTATATATATATAGTTTTTTTTTTTTGTTGTTGTTGTTGTTGTTGTTTGTTTGTTTGTTTTTTAATATTTTTAAATTCTATACCATAATTCATCTAAAACCTTCTTTTTACAAAATAAATGTAAATATTGTGGTTCATTTGTTGGTTAGATTTAAATGGCGCAATGTTCAAAACAGGGCCTACCGCGCTAAACATTTTTATTAATAAAACTTGTATTAGAATTAAAATCTGAATGAGAGTTCCCATCCAGATTGTTAGAAATCAAAATTCATTTAAGAAAAAACAAACAAATTAAGAATGAATAAAATGTAATGAATAAGCAAGACAAAAATTAAATTTCATTTTAAGAACCAGCACATTAAAATATATATATATATTCAGACCTGTATGAAGATTCTCAGGGACTACATACAGGGTGAGCAGAGTGATCTAATTGTGCGAATGGCGCCAAATTTTGTAGGAGGATTTAACAAGACGGGGGAAGAAGGACTGCACTAAAAATATTTTTAGTTCCAAAAGTCACCGCTTGGTAAAGATGTGGCGCTGTGTGAAATAAATGAGAGTTCTAAGAAACGCAGAATCAATATCGAAATACAATTACCTTTTATTTAGTATATTCAACAATTTAATTCAAGTTCAATATGGTAACCCTTTTTAAAAAAGCGAAAAAAATACATAAACAGTGATAAAGTTCCTTTATCTCTAATTTCACTTAATAAGGTCTTGTTCAGTCGTCGACTCAGATGGATCGGAAACTTCGAGCGTTCGGAAGTTTGATCTGTTGACCGGTTAAGAGACTTACTGAGCAGAATCTGCCAAATGGATCATCCTAAAACGCTTTTTGATATGTACGGGAGATTCCTGCAGGCATGTTACTTTCTGCTGTTATGAATACTGTACACATAATGCAACATGTGGTCCACAAAAACGGTGGACACTTTCAACCTGATTTGAATGTGCTAAATAAAAAGTAATTTTATTTCAGTATTGATTCTGAGTTTTTTAGAACTCTCATTTCTTTTACACAGCGCCACATATTCCCCTAGCGGTGACTTTTAGAACTTTTTTATTTTTTATTTTTTTTTATCATTTGTCCCCGCCTTGTTAAATCATCCTACAAAATTTGGTGCCATTCGCGCAATTAGATCACTCTAAGGAACACTGTAAACACTGTCAGTTTAATTATGGCCATCCTGTATTATGTTAAAAGAAATAAATCTGAATGTTTCGAAATAAAAAAAGGCGAAAAACGATAGAATATTATTATTATTATTTTCTTATGTTATCTCAAATTTGCAGTAATTTCACTTTTATAAAATACTTTTTAAAAAAGCCTTTTAATTCTATTACAGTTGAAACTCTCTACAGATTGAAAAAGAAGAAGAAGAAGAATACGTACATGATTATAAAATTATCAGAATTTTAAAAATACACACAAAGCAAAACAATTACAGACATTTATAATTTTCATAATTCTAGAATAAAAAAGTAATTAAACATTTAAACAAATACATTTTAATATGCCTAATACTTTTAAGAATGAAATGGAAGTTTGTGTGTTACGATAAAATTATTAAAATAACGCAAATTAAGAAAAAGGGTGTAATTTTTGCTTGATCTTAATTGTGACAAAAAGATAGGTACAAAGGGTTTTTTTCTTTGATTTTTCATAAAATAACATTATCTAAATTGTGCTTATCATTTATTATTGTCATAAAATAACACTATTCCCGGACTAATTTTTGTTTTATGACTAATTTGGAAAAATATTAAGACTAAAAGTTTTCTAATTTAAGACTGCACACTGCGACAAAAAAATAGGAACAAAGGTTTTTTTTTTTTTTTTTAAATATGATTCTTTTGAATATGGATATTTTGAATATGATTCAAATATTTAATATGTTTTTGATAAAATAACATTTTGTTATGATAATAAAGAATCAGCACAATTTAGATAATGTTATTTTATGAAAAAAAAAAAAAAAAAAAAAAAAAAAAAAAACCTTTGTTCCTATCTTTTTGTCGCGGATTGTAGTCTTAAATTAAAAAACATTTTAGTCTTAAAACTTTTCTAAATCAGTCTTAAAACAAAAATTAGTCCTGGAGTAGTGTTATTTTATGATAATAATAAATGATAAGCACAATTTAGATAATGTTATTTTATGAAAAATCAAAGTAAAAACCCTTTGTACCTATCTTTTTGTCGCGGGATGTACTTTTAAATACTTCAAACGACGTTTTAGTTAAAATGTGGGGACTATTAAAATTGTCGGGAAGTTAACAGATAGAAGGTTATTTGCTATTATACTTAATTTACATCCTCTTTCTCTTACTTAGTGCCTAAATAAGGAAATATTTACCAGAATTCGTACAATCTAGGTGTAAGCTTGAAAAGCATATTTTACTAACTGTTATACTCGAAAGTGGTTATAATAATTATCAGTTAGTGATAGAAAAAATAAAATTTCCGTAAACAAGATTGAAATATATGATACTTTCATAATGAAATTGCATTTAAAATTACATTTAAAATAAATCCACTATATTATCAAACGCTTCATGAAGCAATATCTTGGTTCAGTTTCTATTCATACAATATCATAGCTGCCAGTTACGTGGCGTTGTTACTATCTGTCCCTTTTTGTACAACATTTTATTTTTTGATTAATTCTTTCTAAATGCAATTAAGATTAAGTTATTAAAAAATACATATATACATAGCTGCCAAGTTTTTTAATTTATTCCAGAATGCTGTTAGCCCCACCCTTTTTTCACACCGTAAACTTTGTAGAAAAATATTCTTCAATATAAAATTACGATTAAATATGAAGAAAATTACTCTAAAAAGATTACGGTGTGAAAATGGGGCGGGACTAACAACATTCCGGAATAAATAAAAAACTTGGCAGCTATGTATATATATATATAAAAGTGTGAAAAAATTATGGGTAATACTACAGGATATTAATTAGAATGACGGCTGTACAACATGATTAAAATAATATTTAAGCCTTATTCTAAAATACACGTGACAAAATAAGTATAAATTCTTCTTCTGTTTTTTTTTTTTTTTTTCCCAATCTTTTACATGGATTATAAAAGAGTGATTAAAAATACATTCACTAATTTGAATTTACAATTTCTATACAGTAAATAAATTTTAATACATTCAGAATTTCTTTACTGTGAAGTAATTTAAATCTGAGGTACGCACGCAAACAAGTTTGTGCCCCCTGTATATAGTGCACTAAATATATGAAGATTATAATGTACTAAAATGTGTTTCTTTGAAATATTTGCAGTTTTGTTTTAATTGCAGGCCTCGCAGCGTTCCTAGAATTTCACTAATGTTTTATTATATCATCATCACTATTATCAAATGAAAAAAGAATTTTTAAATACTTTCGAATGTTTTAATTTTAAATCTAAAGTATTATGTAAAAAAATATACTTTTTAAACATATGGTGTTAATATAAATGAGCGTCACAATTTTAAAAACACTGTGAGACTTGTCAGTGTCATTATCATACTTGCCAATATCCTAATTAATATTCCGTAATGTTGTGAGTCCCACCCTTTTTTTTTCACACCAGTAATTTTTTAGAGTAATATTCTTCAAATGCAATTACTATTAAATAAGAAGAAAAATATTCTAAAAAGATACTGGTGTGAAAAAGAAAACGGAGCTAACAGTGAACGGAATACTAATTAGTATGTTGCCAAGAATGTCATTATTTACACGGCTACAAACATTTTAATTTATTCCGGAGTATTTTTCGTCCTCGCTTTTATTTGATACCACTTATATTTTATAAGTAATTTTTTCTTATTTTAACGAAGTTATACATTTTAGAAAATTATTTTATAAATAAAGTGGTGGGAAACAAAGGCGTGGCTAAAAATACTCCGGAATTAATTAAAATGTTGGCATCGATGCGATATACCCAAGTATATAATAATCAGCCGTCTTTAGAAAAAGTTGCGAGAAGTTTTACATAACCTTTAATAACCTTTTTAAATAACCTTTTTTCCGTCACAAATATGTTAAATGACAAACTAATTTTATAAATACAATCGAAAAGACCTTTTCTATTCATAATTATTGGTAAATATTTTAATTAAATAAAAAGTATAAAATATGTCGCTAAATATTTGATCTCTAATATACATAAACACGCAATTAATAATTTACGTACATAATTAGAAGAAAAAATTTATATTACTTAAATCCAATTATTTCAAGTTTCATTACTGTCACTATTCTTAAATGCTACATTTTAATGTTTTATTTATTTATTTATTTATCTGGCTACAAGAAAACTTTTTTTTAATTAACTTTTTTTGAGTTTAATTACATAACATGGTCATTAGGAATGAAAAAGAGCAATTTTTTCCAAACTCTGACAAGGAATACAGCAATTATAAAATAAAGCATCATCACTTTTTAATTAGCTATGCTATGTCAATTATTACAAGATAATTAACTAATTTGTTACAATTACTTGAAATTAGTTTAAAAAAAAAAAAAAAAAAAAAAAAAAACACGAAAATAAATATAAATAAATATAAAAGGGTACACAGGTATGCATAATTTACATATATTTATAAGATAAGTTACGGTTATTTTAATGATTATTAATAATTAAACATTTTTATTACAATTATTCAAAATGATAGAGTCATTTTCTTACTGGGTAGGAATAAAAATATTTGTGTGTTACTCTTTTAATTACTTTTTAATTCGTTATTTAGATTTACAATATAAAAGGGATAAAATTAAACGTTAAGAATAACTAATATTTCTTTTATTTAAATACTAGAAGAAAATATCGTAATTTCAGTTAGATACCCCGCAGGTTGTATAATCCAGTTTTGCACCAGAAATTTCAATTTATAAAAAAATTTATATTTGTACGAGCTCTTCCTTCGAAAAAGTATAGATTTCTCTATTAAAAAAAATTCTGGTGCAGAAATGACACATCTTACCTGCGGGTTATCTACCAGAAATTACGGTATCTGTTATCACACACGAACCTAGCTCTGCAAGCTTTTTTCTTATTAGCAGGAACTGTCACAACTTGAAAACTACACAAAGTTATACTATTTAATATTTCATATGCCCTGTATATCCATCAACAAGCTCTAAATCATAGGTGCCAAGTCTCCTGTTTTTTAAAGAACACTTCAAACCGGAAAATTTTCCATAGCTGTTTTCAGTAATATCAATCCTTGAAAATCTATATAACATATTCCATTTAAAAATACTGGTAACAATTCTGTTTTAAAAGTTAAAAACATTGGCAGCTCAGTCTAAATAATTTCATTAAATTGGAGACATTTAGATTTTTTTTTTTTTTTTCCGTTACAGACTGGTCATCGACTTGAAATTTTGCAGGTGAATGAGGACGGTCACATGGAGCATCTTTCCTTGCATCGTCCTGGACAAGGTTAACAACTGCTGCTCTTCTGCAATTTCGTCCTAATCTGTTCCTGTTTCTACAAAATGAACTTTTTTTTTTTCCCTTCAACAGCGCACTGTTTTTTTTTTTTTTTCTTTACCTTGACTTAACCCGTTTGTAGTCAGTAGTTGGTCAATTTGCCGCCCATCCCTTCAGTGTCGCGACATTTTTATTCAACAGCCACCAAAAATTTTTAGAAGTTACATTTGATATATATAATGGACGAGTAATCGAGTCGATTCGCCTTTTATGTATATCAAATGCTACTTCAAAACTTTTTGGTGGCTAATGAATAAAAAAGTAGCGACACTGAAGGGGTGGGCGGCGGTGAATTGACCAACTAAGGACTACTAACGGATTAATGTGGTTCAAAGACAAGGTGATCAGATACTAGCCATTAAATGTTAATATTGTTTTTGTATTCCATTTTGGTCGTATTCTGTGTTAAATTTAGTGTTTTTTTTTTTTTTTTAAAAAGGCGACCTCTGGAACTATTTTTTTTTTTTTTTTCGAAATTCCGTGAGCGCCTCTATATGCTAAATTTCGTTACATTCCATTCACCCGTTTGCACTGTAGGATGCTGTTTATAAGGGAAGTTTAATTATAACCACACTGTATATGCGTCCGTGTGTCTACGTTTACCGAATATTAGCTATACACTAGCTTCGATTCTTACTTGTTTTATTAAAAAACGATTTGAAGTTTTGCTGAAATACTTCCGTTTGTTCGAGACTCGCGATGATTTTTTTTTTTTTTTTTTTTTTTTCTCCGTGGCAATATCACGTTCACAAATAAAACATACGATCATACGAACTAGTAATTCTTGACTTCTTATAACTCGTTGATGACTAAATTAACTGCCATCAATTGCTTGAAATGTAGATTGACGTATGACAGTGATTCTGCCGGTTCCTTCAGATATACATAATACATTTATTTTTAGAGAAAGAAATTCTGGTTGAGAATATTTTTATTTTATGTTTACAATCATGAAGATTGGTTTCAAATTTATTAATTCCACACTTGCCAACCTAACCCGGGAGATTTTTAGTCCCGCCCCTTTCCGCCTGTATTTTTCACAGCATTTTTTTTTTTTTTTTTTTTTTTTTTTTTTTTAAGAATAGTATTCTTATTTAGCACTTTTGGGACAGCATGATTTTGTCTTTTTTACAGTAAGGCCTGCCTTTGGACGTTATTTTCCCAAGTTACAACATTTCTGGATAAAATTGTCTATATTCAAATTTATATTACAAATGATGTACATTATAATTATACTCTTTATAATCAAAATATTTGTATCTATAGCATATTGATTGTACAAATATGAATATTGAGTATATTCTTAAGGAATAAGAAACATACAAATTGCGAAAGAAACGCCCACTGACGAAGTTGCAGATTTTGAAATGACGCGAATCTACGTCAGCGTTCACGAAAGTATTAAAATATTGGCATCTATGCTAAACTATTGGATAGACAAAAACATACAGTCGCGAAAGTGTTAACGGAATTTATTCCTCATTCACTAAAAAATTCTGAAATGATGATTTAGAAAGGGAGTAGTTAAAAAATTATATGAATATTTAATATTTCGAAAATATTTTTGTATGGTGGTGGGAAATAAGTTAAAATTACCTTAAAATAAATAAATAAATCCCATGTCTACATTTAAACACATGTCTTGTGACACAACCTCTGAATGTCGGATTTTTGTCCCAGAAAGCGAACCCAGATAATAATTCTGAAAGATAGATTGAAATTTGCTTTTAGATAGTAGTTAAATTTTTTACCTGTTTATACAACATTCTGTAAGTTGGATGAGTGAATACAGCAAAATAAATTTAAATGAGCAGTTCTTTATTCGTTAACAAAGAAGCTGTAAAAAAGGGAATCACGCTAACAGAGAAAAAAATTAGCAAATTTCTATGTAGCGTAATATAATTTATAGTTAGGATTGTAATAGGAAACCAGGTCTCGTTGGCATCTAATTTAAATTCTGTTACTTCAGATATTTTACCACGTTAGTCACAAGAAACAAAAGAATGTTATAAAAGGCCATGTTATAAAATAACACAGGTAGTAAAAAAGCAAAGTTGAGAAAATGATGACTGTAGTTGCTATAGCAAATTGCCTTCTAAACGAAACTTTCATTCCACATAAAGAAAAACACATTGTATTTCAAATATGAAAGACGAAAATTCCTAAGTTAAAAAAATATTAAATAGATTAAAAATAAATAAACAAGTTGGCATAGGTGGATTCTGCTCAGTTCATTTATTTGTTCTCATAATTATCGGTTTCAGCGCACACTCTATTCATGAAAAAATTTCGTAGATTAGGTGCTCCAGTGATTGGCATGCTCCAGTAATTGACATCTATCTTGAAAAAATTAAGAAATAAGAAAAATATAAAAATCCTATATTTTACACGTAAGAATTTTAACATTTTATGGCAAACGCTGCAGCATAACGTGCTAATAACTGATAAAATGAATAACTAGCAGTGTCAAACACTGGAACACAGGGGGCCAATTACTGATAAAATGAAAAACTGGCAGTGTCAATTACTGGAACATTGAGTGGTTGTCAAATAAAAATTCATAAAAAAAAAAAAAAAAAAAAAAAAAAAATTGTTATCAAATGTATATATTTTAACATATATGTGGTTCTGAATGTCTTTCATACCATATGTACTAACTTAAGATTTCTAAAAATATTTTCTGATGACTAGAACATTAAAAACCTCATAGATTGCTCTAAAAGTGTCAATCACTGGTGCACTTACCTATAATTAATAAAGTATGATTAATAAAATTTTGTAAAATTGATGAAATATCGTATAATTAATGTTTTCAAATTAGAATATTTACTGCCAATAATGTTCAACATAAAACGATAAATCTAATTTTAAAAGTCATCTAATATGTTTATGATGAAATAATTCTCATAATACATGTTTATGTGAATTTTGTCTTATTCTTCAATATTATAAAAATCATAAATTTTGAAAATTTACAGATTTTTTAATTAAATTATTTTAAAGCTAGTCTGACATATTTATTATAAATGCCAATGGTTATATTTTGTCCAAGGACCTTTTTCTCGGTCTAATTTTTTCTTTATTTTGTCATTGGGATATTTGATATTAAAGCTATTTTGTTTCCGGTCTAATTTGTCGGATTAATTAGTCCTTGCACTATTTAACGACCCTATACTCTAGGCTAAGGAACTGATGTTTTTGATGATCTAAATTCCTTTCATAACAATTTTAATTAATATCTTTAGCAGCAGTTTTAAATGCACTATTTTTTAACCATATTAAAAAAAAAAAAATGATTTAATCTGCATAGAATTTTATATCGAATTTATTAAGTGAATGGTATATAAATTTTATACTATATTCATGTATAATTTCGAAGATTTGGATCACCCTTCTGCTTTTATATTAACAAAAACTTGTAAATTATATGTGAATAATTCGACATATTTCATCCAATCTAATTCTTTAGATTTAGTATTAATGTCGAGAGTCTTAAACTTTTTTACGCTAATTTCAAGAAAAAATAAGGAAATCAGAGGCAAATTTATTCAGTTGTAGTAAGAAAGTTTTATCCTTTAAAAACGCGAACATATTGGGATTGTTTCGATTTCTTTCAGTTATTTTTTAACTGGTACTTTTCTTTGTGGAGACTTTAAAATTTTGGTGTATTGTACTAACTAGTAGTAAGATTTTTTTTCAATTTTGTGTTTAATAAAACATAAATGATGCATCAGTGTTTCTCTGAAATTTAGAAATTGTATATATATATATAAATAAATAATAACAATAATTATAATAACAATATTAATAATAATAATAATAACTGCATTATTTGGTGATATCTCTATTTTAAATACTGCTTAAAAAAGATGTCAGGTAATCGTTTTCAATGTGACTGAATATTACACGGAATGTTGTATAAATAATGGAAATATTATTTCGATACTTGCATTTGCAACAGTTACAGATTTCTTTCATTCAGATACATTCAAAGGTAGATCCCCCCCCCCCATTTCTATAACCATGTAGAAATTATTATTATATTTTACAATATATATATATATATATTTTTTTTTTTTTGTGATATTGTTGTTAATAGACTATATCATTGTTAAAAATAGATACGTTAACTTGGCCCCCCCACCTTCGAGTTTTTAAATTTCAAATACATCAGGAATTAGCTCTCTATTAGCTCTAATTTGCTCTCTAATATTAGAATTTGCTCTGGGTATGGAATCGAGATATAACAAGTTTAAAGGTGGGGGGGCCAAGTTAACGCTAGCCCCCCCACATTCGAAATTTTAAATTTCAAGAACGTCAGGAATTAGCTCTCAATTAGCTCTAATTTGCTCTCTAATATTAGAATTTGCTCCGGCTTTGTTAACGAGATATTTCAATTTAAAAGAAAGGGGGGAAGGAAGGGGGGAAAGCAAAATTGCAGATATCGAAATTTCAAATACGTCAAATTTTAGCTCTCAATTAGCTCTAATTTGCTCTCTAATATTAGAATTCTATTTGGGTAAGTTATCTAGATATATCAGTTTGTTTGTGGGGTGGGGGGGGCTAAGTTAACGCTGGTACACCCGACTCCCTATTACAAATAAAAAAATTTCGGTACTGCCAATATTTAGCTCTCAATTAGCTCTAATTTGCTCTCTAATATCAGAATTTGCTCCGGCTTCGTTAACGAGATATTTCAATTTAAAGGAAAGGGGGGAAGGAAGGGGGGAAAGCAAAATTATAGATATCGGAATTTCAAATATGCCAAATTTTAGCTATCAATTAGCTCTAATTTGCTCTCTAATATTAGAATTCGCTCTGGGTTAGGTATCGAGATATATCATATTTTTGGTTTTGTGGGGGGGCTAAGTTAACGCTAGTACACCCGACTCCCTATCACATATAAAAAAATTTCGGTAGTGCCAATATTTAGCTCTCAATTAGCTCTAATTTGCTCTCTAATATCAGAATTTGCTCCGGCTTCGTTAGCGAGATATTTCAATTTGAAGAAAAGGGGGGAAGGAAGGGGGGAAAGCAAAATTACAGATATCGAAGTTTCAAATATGCCAAATTTTAGCTCTCAATTAGCTCTAATTTGCTCTCTAATATTAGAAATCGCTCTGGGTTAGGTATCGAGATATATCATATTTTTGGTTTGGTGGGGGGGGCTAAGTTAACGCTAGTACACCCGACTCCCTATCACAACAAAAAAATTTTTAGTAGTTCCAATATTTAGCTCTCAATTAGCTCTAATTTGCTCTCTAATATCAGAATTTGCTCCGGCTTCGTTAACGAGATATTTCAATTTAAAGGAAAGGGGGGGAAGGAAGGGGGGAAAGCAAAATTGCAGATATCGAAATTTCAAATACGTCAAATTTTAGCTCTCAATTAGCTCTAATTTGCTCTCTAATATTAGAATTCTATCTGGGTAAGTTATCTAGATATATCAGTTTGTTTGTGGGGTGGGGGGGGGGGGCTAAGTTAACGCTGGTACACCCGACTCCCTATCACAAATAAAAAAATTTCGGCAGTGCCAATATTTAGCTCTCAATTAGCTTTAATTTGCTCTCTAATATCAGAATTTGCTTCGGCTTCGTTAACGAGATATTTCAATTTAAAGGAAAGGGGGGAAGGAAGGGGGGAAAGCAAAATTACAGATATCGGAATTTCAAATATGCCAAATTTTAGCTCTCAATTAGCTCTAATTTGCTCTCTAATATTAGAATTCGCTCTGGGTTAGGTATCGAGATATATCATATTTTTGGTTTAGTGGGGGGGCTAAGTTAACGCTAGTACACCCGACTCCCTATCACATATAAAAAAATTTCGGTAGTGCCAATATTTAGTTCTCAATTAGCTCTAATTTGCTCTCTAAAATCAGAATTTGCTCCGGCTTCGTTAACGAGATATTTCAATTTAAAGGAAAGGGGTTAAGGAAGGGGGGAAAGCAAAATTACAGATATCGAAATTTCAAATATGCCAAATTTTAGCTCTCAATTAGCTCTAATTTGCTCTCTAATATTAGAATTCTATCTGGGTACGTTATCGAGATGTATCAGTTTTTTTTTGTGGGGTGGGGGTGAGGGCTAAGTTAACGCTGGTACACCCGACTCCCTATTCCAAAAAAAAAGAAAGAAAAATCGTAATGCTAATATTTAGTTCTCAATTAACTCTAATTTTCTGCTTAATATCAGAATATTCTCTAGCTTCGTTAACGAGATATTTCAATGTAAAAGAAAAGGAGATAGGGGGGGCGGGGAGAGTAAAATTGAAAATATCGAAAGTTCAAATGTGCCAAAATTTAGCTCTCAATTAGCTTTAATTTGCCGCATAATATTAGAATTCGCTCTGGCTTAGTTATAGAGATCTATCAGTTTTATTGCGGGTTGAGGATAAATTGGGGGGGGGGACTTTACGCTAGTCCCACCGAGACTCCTATTTCGAATGACGAAATTTCGAAAGTGCCAATATTTAGCTCTTAATTTGTTCTAATTTGTTTGCTAATGTTAGAATTTGCGCTGGCTTCGTTAACAAAATATTTTAATTTAAAGGAATGGGCGAAAAGCAAATTTGGAAATATGAAAATTTGAAACATGCCAAAATTTAGCTCTTAACAAACTAAATTAATAGTAATAAAATCTTTTAATTTTTTTTTAAATATGCAATGATCAGTTGAGTGAAAAAGCCGACAATGCGAAATTTTATTAATACCAATAAGGTTTTATATGCATTAATGTCTGCATAATTTTGCTAAAAAAAAAAAAAAACCGTATCTAATATTTAATGACTTATTAATCTGAGAAACAGCATAATGTTACAATCCATTAGTTATAGCATGATAAATTCGAAAATGAAATGTACTTTGCACAAATTCTTTTACATTTTAAACATTTTTGTCTTTTACATTCAATAATTTAATTTGTGATTTAAAAAAAAAAAAAAAAAAAAAAAAAAACATATAATAATAATTTTAAGATTAAAAAAAAAAAACAAAAAAAACTTTTTATATTCTATGTTTTTAAATTTTCTGTTGAATCATATGAAATTGACACATTACCCGAATAATTACAAAAAGGCATTGTCATCGTGTTGTCAGTTATTAAAGTTTCCAGTGTCTAGCTAGTCGGAAAGTTAGCTAAAAATCGATTGCGAGATTTGTGCTGGACAAATAACAAGAAAGCGAGTTGAAAGCGATACAAAAAAAACTAGTATGTTGTGGCCACCACAAGACTTTCTTCTATATTTTCCTATACATATTCAATCAGTAACAATATTAAAAAAAAAAAAAAAAAAAAAAAAAAAAAGATTTTTTTTTTCCTTTTTTTTTTTTTTTTTTTTTTTTTTTTTGTGAAAATTAATACATTTTCAATCACTAACAATAATAATAAAAAAAAAAAAAAAAATCGAATTTTTTTTTTTTTTTTTTTTTTTTTTTTTTTTTGTTAAAAGTAAAAAAAATCGATAACTTTGTTTTAAATTATCACAGATTTATGGTTCAACCATTCGTTTTAAAGGTATTGACGAGATCTTTCGAATGATACCCATCTTCAAAATTTAACCCCCCCGGGGGGGTACTTCCCCCATGCACAATTTTTTTTTCCTAGTTAACTACTACTATCATCAATAATTCAAATTAATTTTACAATCACAAGTTTAAAATAACTCTCATTATGCCCATTTATACGGAATTTTGTCCTATGCTGCCATGTTAAAAATTTGCATAAAATGCGATTACAGCGCCACCTGTTGAGCTATTGATCCCCAAATCTAATGGGCACCAGTTCATGTCAGGGTGCAACTAAATACCAAGTTTGGTTAAATTTCATTCATATGTTCGTGAGATACAGCGTCCACAAAAAAATGATACAGACACACAGACAGACAGACAGACAGACAGACAGACAGACAGACAGACAGACATTTTCTAAAAACTATCAATTCGTGTTCAGGACATCCCAAAACGTGTAGATCCGTCAAAAAATGGAGGTCGAAAATTTTCGCGAATCCAATACTTTCTCTATATTACATATAGAAGAAAGTAAAAACGTTGGTTTTAATAATAAAATAATAATCCTTTAAGAACAACATATATTAATATGATAAACTACATTAGCACTTTACCAATGCGTAAAAATTTTTTTAAGTCATAATGACGTCAATTTTTGTGAGATGCCTAATTTAACTTTTTATAAATTTTTAACGTTTATGTTTAGTTAAACATTTTTTTTTTTTTTTGGCAACAATTAAATTATAGTTAATATTTGAATGGCTAATTTTAAAGCAAGTAGGACAATATTATTTTCATATTTTAATTAATGAAAAGAAAACTAATAAAAAATTCGAAAATCGGGCTTCGTGGTATTGCGTTGTCATCGTGTTCTGAGCTATTCTAAAAGTTTTAAATGTCTAGATAGTCGGGAAGTTATTTAAAAATCAATTGCAAGATTTGTACTGGACAAACAAACAAGAAAGCGAGTTAATAAAAACATGCAAAAAAAGAATCATTAATTTTGTTAGACTTTTTTTTAGCTTACCTTCCCTGTCATAAGCCTTCTGCC
This sequence comes from Salticus scenicus, assembly GCA_963930645.1. Taxonomy (NCBI): domain Eukaryota; kingdom Metazoa; phylum Arthropoda; class Arachnida; order Araneae; family Salticidae; genus Salticus; species Salticus scenicus. Next base: position 203,617,142 of record OZ005659.1, on the reverse strand, counting down.
GAATCCGGGTTAAAAACGGAAAAAGGGGAAAATAAATTAGAAATATCAGTCCTACCGTTACAAGTCCAGTACCAAATGAAAACTGTGATTTTTTTTAATCCAGGGGCGGAAACAGTTTTCCTACACGACAATTAGATTTTTAAAAATTAACTAAAGTATGAAATTTAAGTGGCAGCACTTCATTTTACTCTTTTCATACTTTTTAGTGCTAATCACGCAAATAGAAAAAAAATTTAATTTTTTTTTTTTTTTTTTTTTTTTTTTTTTTTTTGTAATGTTTTATTTATTTTATAAATGAAACCTTTAAAAACCAAATCCATATAAATCGCTCAAAAACTTGCTTCAGGTCCCAGCTGCCTTCGGTTGCGTTTTTTTCACCCACAATATTTCGAGCAATTGATAGGAATCCCACTCCAAATGTAATACTACTTATAAAATTTAATTTCCCGTCCAAAAAAAAAAAAAAAAAAAAAAAACGATCTATTAGCAAACGCACGGTATTTTATAGAGTATTCGATTAAGGAACAGCAGAATCTTCAGTTTTTCACCTCGCAGTGTGACACTGCGAGGTGAAAAAAGTGTGAAAGGTGAATCATTGGTGAAGGTTAAAGCAGTGTGTCACTTCGAATTGATTCCTAATTAAAAGTATTAAAATTCAGTTTCGAGGTGCGCTTATAGACGTTGCAGACGGTATCGTGCTGTAGAGTTTTCTGAAGACATTTGACAGAGGGAAAGGCAGACTCTATTACGGTTTTATTAAAAATCTATTAGAATAAAGTAAATATGCATTTACATTAGAGAACAGCGATACTATAGGACCTCGTTGGCGAACTTAGAAATTTAAACAATAGCTGGAACATTTCTAGCCAATGACATTGCTTATGCAATAGTGTCGTGACAGCTATATTTTTACTTCCATTACCCATCTACCGTAGATAATGGAAGTATTGTATTCAGTCCAAAAATTCGATATCAAGTTTTCACCTGATTTATACGTTTTAAAGTCTTCTGGGTAAAAACATGCACTTTTTGGAAACTGGACAGTGTGTGTGCGTGTGTGTGTGTGAAAAGGGGGGGGAGGATCTTCTGGCTATCATATCTCCGATAAAGATAGAACTACGAAACTTCAGAATTGAGGCAGGTCTGGTGTACAGATGATTTTTCCAAATTTTGGTGAAAATTGGAAAATCGGAAGTGGAACATAGGAAACCGGAAGTGGGATCGCAAGTCCGTATCTAAGAAACGGCTCTGACGATTTTCTTCAATGTTGCTACATAAACACTCTATTAAATGCCTTTTTCAATGATTAGTTGGTCTGTCCAGGAAAATTAATAGACGTCCTGTATAAATAACTCAATTTCAGGTTTCGCTACTGCTGTCTTTAAAAACGGCTGTTCGGATTTTTTTCAAATTTACCATATTAACTCCCTTTTAAATATCCTTCTGTATGTAATTATTGTTTCTATTTAATAATTGAGTATTCCAATTTTTGGTAAATGTTGGTACCTCAAAAAAGGCTCTAACGATTTTCTTTAAAATTATTACTTAAATCCGTTTTAGGTATCCTTTCTCATGTAAAACGTGGCTATTACAAGAAAATTAACAGTCATACTAATTAGGTAGATCCGTTTTAGAATTCAGAAATTGGTGTTTCAAAAAATAACTACAATTTTTGTTTTCTTATTTTATTACCATGTTTTTATTTAATTTCGATTCTTGTTTGATTGTTTGTTTGTCCGGTACAAATCATGCAATCTATTTTTAACTAACTTCCCTTCTAGCTAGACATTTGAAACTTTCACAATAGCTCAGAACCCGGTGACAACACAATACTTCGAAGTCAGATTTTCGAATATTTTATTAGTTTTCTTTTAATTAATTAAAGTAGTAAAATAGTAACCTCCTGATAGCATATAAATAAGCATTAAAATATTAGCTATAATTTAATTGTTGCCAAAAAAATTACGAGTTCATTTCCTTTCGACATAAAAATAAATACATTTAATTAAACGTGAACGTTAAAAAATTGTAAAAAAAAGGTTAAATTATGCATCTTACAAAAATTGACGTCATTATCGCTTTAAAAATTTTATTTGCTGTAAAATTGATAAAAGTTTAATTTTAAATTTCAAAACAAAAAAGCTAGAAAAAAAATCTCTAACTTCCATTTTCGAATGTAAGCATAAACATTTCATTTCAAAGGGTTATATTTACACAATAAATATCCAACTAATATACTAATTAAAAGGAAAATGATATATATTGAATCATAATTTGAAGTCAAATTTGTTTTCAAATGTCTAAATAAAGTGTCTGATATAAGATATTAATATATTGCAGCGGAATATTTGATAGCTGTCGTCCTTGGCAAAAAAAAAAAAAAAAATATCGCCAAATTATTTGGCGAACATATTTAGTTCCTTTCAAAAATCATGAATATTTCACCAACGTATATTTAGAGAGCAATCAATAATATGAAACAATATATCGTAGAATGCATATTACAAAAATATACATCTGCTATGTATATTTTCGTATTACGATTTTGATCGCCAAATACAAAAATCGCCAAGGACGACACAATTTTGAAATTTAAAATTAAAAGCTTATCAATTTTAAAGCAAAAGTAACTCAATCTAACACATGTACACAATAACTTCTATATAACTTTATCCAAATATGGGGGTTAAAATCAGGAAATAATTTTTCTTAATTTTTAATAATGTTTTACAAAAAATCAAATGGATAATTAACATAGGAAATCTTTTTATTTGGCCCCACTGATGGTTAGTGACGTCACACTTCGCTTGCGTATAGCTATGATTCAACGATTCAGCAGAAAATTTAAAAACATGGTATATAAAAAGTTTTTTTTTAATCTTATAACTAGTATTTGTCTTGTTTTTACTCACTATGTATACTATATTTTATATGTATTTAAATGTGTATAAAGTTTCTCTTACCGGAAAATTTTTTGGTGTCGACTTCGTTAGGTCAATTTTATAGGAGTGGATGTGGATCAAGACAGCACATTTGCTGCTTTGAAATAGACATCTAAATTTTTAATTGTTGCCTTTAATTTTTTCAACCATAAAATAAAATATGCTTTCACGTGAAAAATAAATAAATAAATAAATAAAATATCAAATTTGTTCATGCATGTACTTACGGATAATACGTAAGTATCGTAATTTCGTGCACTTTTAGCGATTCAAACACATCAAGGTAGGGGTATCCATTTTTTTTTTTTTTTTTTTTTTTGGGGGGGGGGGAGTTGTGTGCGCAATAGTGATTTCAGCGAAAAAAGTTACATGCGTTTTCAGATTCATGCACAGCGAGACAGGGGTGTCCAGTGATGTTTTTTTTTGGTTTTCATGTGAGCGAAGCGAACATACGTGCGTGATAGTGATGGCTTCGAAAACGAGTTACATGCGTTCTCAGATTCATGCACAGCGAGGTTGGGGTGTCCAGTGATGTTTTTTTTGGTTTTCATGTGAGCGAAGCGAAAATACGTGCGTGATAGTGATGGCTTCGAAAACGAGTTACATGCGTTCTCAGACTCATGCACAGGGAGGTTGGGGTGTCCAGTGATGTTTTTTTTGGTTTTCATGTGAGCGAAGCGAACATACGTGCGTGATAGTGATGGCTTCGAAAACGAGTTACATGCGTTCTCAGATTCATGCACAGCGACTTTGGGGTGTCCAGTGATGTTCTTTTTTGGCGTGCGTGATAGTGATGGCTTCGAAAACGAGTTACATGCGCTCTCAGATTCCTGCACAGCGAGGTAGGGGGTGTCCAGTGATATATATATATATATATATATATATATATATATATATATATATATATATTTATTTATGTGCGCGAAGCGTATATACGTGCATGATACAACACAAGTTTACGTGTTTTCCAATTACATCTTTCGTTTTCTATTTCCTTACTTTTAGTGGAAGCGTCTAAATTCATAACGGGGGTTTCAGATAGCAGGAGGCTTTCTTACAAAAGAAAATATCTAATCAGCATTTTAAAGCATTTGAATGTCAAAAGAAAATATTAATATTTTATTTTTTATTTTATTTATTTTACTTTTTTCAAGTGAAAGCATATTTTATATTATGGTTGAAAAAATTAAAATAAAGGCAACAATTAAAAATTTAGATGTCTATTTCAAAGGAGCAAATGTGCTGTCTCGATCCACTCCTCAATTTTATGTCCTCTGGTCACATTATTTCAAAAAAAATGAATATAATACGTTTAATAGTAGATAAAAAAAGTCGTGTGATTGTTTCACACCAGATTTTTCCATCGCCAAAATGCCAAAAATTATTAAAACTCACCGACAAATTTCTAGACAAAAGTTGTAACCAGATTACTTTTTGAAGGATTAAATATATATATATATTGTTGCGTACTTGGGGGTTAGTGAGTTGTCCAAGAATGAAAAGCGAATCTTGCAAAAGCTGGAAACTTTATTTACAAAAAATTCCAGAAGAATACAGGCCTACAAAATAGGTATCAACTGCACTTTCATCAGTAATCACAGCTTAGATGGCAGCTGTCAACAACAAATTCACAGTACGAATTGTATTAGAGCAACACACAGCGAGGCATTAATCAAAAGAGACTCAGAGCTCATTCAGTAGCAATGATAGTAGTTGGCGAAACTCAACTCAGACTGACTGATTTCGCGCATTGGGCTTCATTTTATACCCCTGTATCAAACCCAGAATGTTCTGGTAACTCGTAGAATATTGCAGCTAGACCTTCCATATTTGGTATATCAATAAAAAGGATTTTGTCACCGAAGTCGCCAAAAAAATCGCCAAGAAAGAAAAAATCTCCACATTTGGCGCCAAATCCATTTACTGCCTTATTGGAGTTTTTTGATGCGTTTTTAAGGGAAAACTAGCAATCTTAACGAGAAAAAGAGCTAGAAATGCAGAATTTACATAAAGATAACTACGAATTATTTACAAATTCGTAACGCTGCCCCCCTCTCAAGGACTGTACATCCCGGGAAGTACAACCGTTGGTCAGAAGGCGAAACTAAACAATCTAAAATACAAATACTAAGTTGCATATAACAATAAAATATTGATACAGATTTCAAAATTGAGAGTGAGAAATATTTACAAAATTTACAAATAAGTACAAATATTTATATACAATTAGTTACATTACACATATAACAAATTTAACAAATATTTACATTTCAAATTTCAACATTACCGTTAGCTGTGGTATGTGGCTAACCAATCAAAATGAACCACCTTCGGTTTTGAGGAATGTGTTTCAGCAATTCTCACCACGACATCATTCAGTCATTTTATGACTGTGTAGGGACCGTCCCAGTTACACTGTAGCTTGAGAGTGAGTCCTTTGCGTCGAATAGGGTTCCACAACCAAACTTTGTCTCCTTCCCCGAATTTACGTTGTGTAGCCTTTAGATCATACCTTGTCTTCATTTTCTCCGTTGCCATGTTAATCCGCTACCAAGTAAACTTGTGTACGTCTTCAAATCGTGCCTGAAGATCTTGGATGTACTCCTTGGGTGATGAAGGCGCATCTGGTGGAAAACCAAACAGGAGATCACATGGGAGACGAAGTTCGCGTCCAAACAGCATCTGAGCTGAAGTATAGCCAGTGGCTTCATGGACTGCACTTCGATCAGCAGAAACAACGGCAACTTCAAGTCCTAATCTTGCTGTTTCTTTGATACTAGAAGAGAGAGGTTATTCAGGATGCTGCGGTTAAACCTCTCGACCGTGCCGTCCAACTGGAGATGTAGGGGTGTTTTCTGAGTTTTGCCTAAGCCGAGTAATTGATACAGTCCTTTGAAAACAGCAAAGGTAAAGTTCGTACCTTGGTTGGTATGAAGTTGTAGGGGCGTGCCGTACCTTGATACCCATTGCTGCACTAGAACCTCTGCAACTGTGCATGCCTCTTGATCGGGAATGGGATACGCCTCAGGCCACTTGGTGAAATAGTCCATTACGACGAGGATGTACTTATTTCCACTGGAGGTCCGTGTTAGAGAACCCAAGATGTCGAGTGCAATCCGTTGAAATGGTGCTCCTATGTTATATCGTTGTAGTCTTCCTCGGCTTCGTTTCTTTGGGCCTTTATATGCTGCACAAGCATCACAGGATTTACAACATTTCTCCAAGTCCTCGCTTGCCTTGCACCAGTAGAAGCGTTCTCCTCGAACTTTCTGTAGAGTCTTCATCACCCCGAAATGGCCACCGGTAGGGCTACTATGCTAGAACATCTGAATCTTCGTTATTGGTAATAAAGTCTGCCATCTGAAACTCCTTCCATCGTCAGATTCCCATTTTCTGTATAGTACGCCATTTCTAATATAAAGAGAGTCCCAGAGTGCCCAATAAGTTTTTGTAATGGGGCTAAATGTGGAAATGTAATTCCAGGTAGGTCTGTTGCTGGTCGTCTACTTCAATTGTAATATTGTCTGTATGTCAGGATCATCCAACTGCACTTCTCTAAGTTCCTGGTCACTCCAGTGGTCCAGTTTTGATAGTGTTGAGACTGTAGCTTGGCGAGCAACCGGATTTATCTGCTGGTATTTCTCTTCGGCTTGCAGCTTTCGATCAGGGCTTCCGTGACAAGGCATCTGCATTACTATGTAGAATCCTTTTACGATGGCGTATCTTGAAGTCATATTTCTTGAGGCGTATCTACCTGGTAATTTGGCCTTCCTGTTTCTTGAAATTAAGCAACCACTTTAACCCTGCTGCTGTGTTCATTACGAATGAACAAAATGGACATTCACTTTTAAATGTACGAAATGGAATTTAAACGAGACCAAAAGTTGTTAATTTCAATATATAACCGTACTTTTTATTCCTATTTTTGAATTAAATTTATATGACACTTTATATAATCTTTTTACGGAGTGTAGTTTACATAAATACAAAATTTCATGTATGTCGATGCTGGGTCGAAATGGACCCGAACACTGCAGCAGGGTTAAAGATTCGTGGTCTGGTCAGTCCGGAGCAGGAAGCTTCTGCTATAGAGGTAATGATGCAAATGCTCTATGGCTTTTACTATAGCGTGTAGTTATTTCCTGGTGGTACAGTAGTATCGCTCTGGTTTAGACAGGCATTTACTCCAATAGGCAATGAAGCATTCTTGGCCATCAACTTCTTGCGACAGAATAGCATCGACACTTTCATGGCTTGCATCAGTATCATGTATGAACTGTTTGTCTGGCTGTGGATACGTCAAAATAGGCGATGATGTTAAGGTTTCTTTAAGTCTCTTGAACGCTTTTTCACATTCCTCTGTCCACAGGAACCTCAGTTTATCTTCCGTCAGCTTGTGGTGTGTGGTCTGGCAAAACTCGAGAAACCCTTTATGAACTTCCAGTAGTATGTACATAACCCCAGGAAACTTCGTAGTTGATGGACGTTTTCAGGGTGACTCCAGTCCTTGATTGCATAGATCTTCTCGAAATCAGTTCTCACATCATCAGCAGAGATGATATGGCCGAAATAACTTACTTCACGACGGAACAAGTTGCACTTGCTAAGAATCAATTTGAGGTTATCCAATTTGAGTTTTTCCAAAACCTTATGGATTTTTCTTAGATGATCTTCAAAGGTATTCCCCACAATGATAATATCATCCAAGTACACCAGACAGACTTCATAGGAAAGTCCTTTTAACACTGTCTCCATCAGGCGCTCGAAAGTTGCAGGTGCATTACATAATCCAAATGGCTTAACTTTGAATTGCCATAATCCTTGTCCCGTAGTGAATGCAGTCTTTTAACGGTCATCAGGATGTAACTCTATTTGCCAATAACCGCTCTTCAGATCCAACGTCGAGAACCATTCATTGCCAGCAAGTGTGTCCAATGTGTCGTTAATTCTAGGAAGAGAGTAACTATCTTTCTTCGTGATGTCATTCAAACGACGATAATCCACGCAGAATCTTCTTGTTGAACCATCCTTTTTTCGCACAAGAACTATAGCTCAAAGACTCGTTGCTAGTTCAATGATATCATTATGCTGCATCTCATTTAAAAGCTCAGCCATCTCTTAGCAAATGGAAGTCTTCTTGGGTATTGCTTAATTGGAGAATGATTTCCTGTGTCAACTCTGTGCTGGGTGATGTTCGTTCTCCTGACGTCTTCAGATGTTCAAACAGTCTCTGAATTCATAGAGTAGCTTCTCCGCAGTACGTCTCTGTTCGATTCCTAACTCTGCATTCTTGAGTAATTCCGTTGTTGAAAACTCAGAAGACTTGGACTCAGCTGTATGCGTGTGTCGGTTAATGCATGTAACAGTAGTGCAAGTTGCTAGCACCTCATCCTTCTTCACGGTCCTTACTTTATCGTTTATGTTGGCGACTCTCACAGGAATAATGTTTTTTGTAAGGTCAAGCAGAAATGAAGCCACCAGAACTCCTCTTGGGCTATCGTCAGGATTCGGGTATTCCTTCTGTCCATAGCAGAAGTATTGCTCTTTAGGTGTCCCGGAAACTATGGTCTCGCTGTGTGAAGGGACGGAGATTTCGGACTTTGCTGTTATCTGGCAGATTTCTTGAATGTCTGGATTTTCATTGTTAAACACAGCTATGTCTTCTGAATGTGAATGGGCCGCGGTAGCACAGTCGGTAGAGCGCCGGACTCGTAATTGGAAGATTGCGGGTTCGGTACTCGAGCTGGCCAAAGACCGTCGTTTACACTAATGGTGGCTGGTGCACGTAAGATCTGTCGTGGCCGCAAAATCCTCCATGTTCCCATCAAAATTATACCTCTGGTGATTACCGAAGCGGGGGAGCTATCCTCTCCGTGTAGGATCAAAATTGTGATGGCATGTCTCCGGACGACCTCAAGGGTCCCAGACCGTCGCCAATTGCCCACTGCGCAGCACTAGTGTGACATAAAACCCAATCAACCAACCAACCATCTGAATGTGAATGCAGTTCATTATTACTTTCTTCTATATGTAATATAGAGAAAGTATTGGATTCGTAAAAATTTTCGACCTCGGGTTTTTGATGGATTTACACGTTTTGAGAGCTGTAGAACACGATTTGACCATTTTTAGAAAATGTCTGTCTGTCTGTCTGTCTGTGTGTGTGTGTGTGTGTGTGTGTGTGTGTGACAAAATTTTGTGGCAACTGTATCTCAGGAACTACTATACAAAATTTCATACAAATTGGTGTGTAGTTGCACCTTGACATAAATTAGTGCCTATCAACTTTTGATAAAAATTGTCTTACAGGTTGCGTTGCCATCCCGCTTTTTCTAAATTTTTAACATGGTGATATAGGACAAAATTTTGTATAAATGTGCATAAAGAGAATTATATTTTAGTAATCATTATGAAATTTACAAGAATTATTTATAATAGAGATAGTCAACTGGGAAAAAACTTTTGTATGCGTAGGAGCCTCGCCACCCCACCTGGGGGGGAAGTCACCCCTCAAGGGGAGTAAATTTTCAAGATGGGTATCTTTCGAAAGGTCTCGTCAATACCTTTAAAACGAATGGTTGAACTATAAATCTGTGATAATTTAAAACAAAGTTATCGATTTTTTTTACTTTTAATGAAAAAAAAAAAATAGAATTTTTTTTTTTTTTTTTTTTTTAAACGAAATTTAACCAGACTTGGTATTTAGTTGGCCCCTGACATAAAATGTGGCTGATTAGATTTGGGGATCAATCGCTCAACAGGTGGCGCTGTGATCGTATTCTTTCTAAATTTTTAACATGGACAAAAGTAGTACAAAATTTCGTATAAATGTACATAATGAGAGTTATTCTTAACCTGTGATTGTGAAATTAAAATGAATTATTGATAATAGTAGTAGTTAATTAGGAAAAAAATTTGGGGTATCGCTCCCCCCCCCCTAGGGGGAAGTACCCCCCGGGGGGGGGTAAATTTTCAAGATCGGTATCTTTCGAAAGGTCTCGTGAATACCTGTAAAACGAATGGTTGAACTATAAATATGTGATAATTTAAAACAAAGTTATCGATTTTTTTTACTTTTAACGAAAAAAAAAACTTTGGAAAAAAATCACATATATATTTTCTTTTTAAATATTGTTACTGTGTGAATTTGTATAAGAAAATATAGAAGAAAGTCTTGTGGTGGCCACAACATACTAGTTTTTAAAATCGAATTAAAAATTATACTTTCTTAGGAAATCAAGTCCAAGGAATAGAGGATCTCCTATGTCAGCTACATAGGCCATATGATGGTAACTGGCATTTCCAAATGTGAATTTCAGAAGATTACAGATCTGGACACCGTGTATCTATTAAGGTTATCATTAATTAATGGGCTAAATAACGAAAAGCTAACATACAAATAAATAATTAGAATGCATTTTCAAAACAAGCAATATAACCGCTATTATTATTGCATACTACAGTCGGGTAATACAATTTAGACAGTGACAGAGTTCAGTTGTAGCTTGCCAATTACAAGAGTTGATTTGTAACTTACCATAACAGTATCAACTTCAGTTTCACCAGAAAATACAGCTTAAATTTCAAATAACAGCTGGCAACATCAATTTCACAGTACAAACAGTAGCATAGCATTAACACACAGCAATTGGCTGCATTCAAGAAGACTCAGTTAGGAGCACCTTCCAGTAAGGTAATTGGCGTGAAATCTGTCTGAAGGCCGAAATCCGAATACTTTATAATATACTCTTCTATTAATCCAGAATTTACCTAATTTACTCGTAGAATATTCAAGTTAGAGTTTGGATAATTGGTATATCGATAGCAAAGATTTAGTCGGCAAAAAAAAAAAAAAAAGCCAAGAGCAAAAAAGGAGGCAAATTTGGCGCCAAAGCAATTATCTGCTTTGGTGAAGATTTTTAGCGTGTTTTTAACGGGAAATGACCATTTTTAATGCGAAAACAAACTAAAAATACCGAAAATTAATATTTGGTAACATGACTAAGCCTCTTAAAATGAATTTACACAAAAATAACTATTATTACCAGTGTTGCCAGATCTGGTGGATTTTTTATTCAATAATCACGAATAATTTTTAATTGTAACGCTTGCCTAATCACTTCGAAGATTGACAGTCTATTATGTATATCAAATATCACATCTCAAAGTTATAGATGATTATTGAATAAAAAATCTGTCAGATCTGGCAACACTGACTATTATTAACAAATTCGTAACAATATGTGTATGTTGCATGCTCGGGGGTTCATGAGTTGTCTGTATATGAAAGGCGGATATTGCAGAGATTTAAAAGTTTATTTACAGAAGTTTCCAGAAACTTATGCCTGTAAACCAAGTATCAGTTTCAGTTTCGTCAGAAAGCCTAGCTTAAATAACAGCTGACAACATAAAATTCGCAGTATGAATTATTCTGTAGCGGTAGCGGAGCCATTTTCGGGTAGATTATGCTAACTTACAAATGGACAACGGGTTAATCTTTTGTCCAAAGGTACGACGCAGGATTTCTATCACGATAGTCCCATGTTCAAATACAACCTATCGCCACACGCACTTTCTGTATTGGTGACCCGGACGTGCGAATAAACGACACAACTAAGTTTCATCTCGGACAACAGATGGCAGAATCAGACACTGTGAAACGCTCACAGCATAAAGTATGTCACACCGCACATCAACTTTACACGAGGACATCTGACAGCACAATCTGGCCACAGCTACCGTCCAAACGAGTGACATCGCTCGTACGATTTCGTACTCACTAGGGAGGGGAGTACTGTAGCGGCGCCATTCTCGGGTAGATTATCCTAACTTACCGATGGACAACGGGTTAACCTTTTGCCCAAAGGCACGACGCAGGATTTCTATCACGATAGTCCCAGGTTCAGATACAACCTATCACCACATGCACTTCTGAAGTACCATCGCGTTAACACAAAGCAACAGACTGTAAACAAACAGCAAAAATGGTCTCAGTTAGAAGCTCTTTGAAATAAGCTGATTCGGGGACGAATTTGGGGACTTCTTTTTAGCGACCTTCACGAGAAAACTTTAATTATCGATTATCTAAGCTGTAACTGGACTATTCTGCTAGATATTGGAGAAGGATATAACTAAATGAAGGGATAAATATATAAAAGGATCACGTTCCGACCATTTAGTCAGTTTTTCGCCAATATATCGCGGTATAAAGATCTCTGCTTTACAAAGCCTCTGCTATCGATTACAGCTCATTTGCTGTGTGTTTTGCTTCTGTTACCGTATATGCTATGATTCTTAAGTTGTCAGCTGTTATTTTAGCTGTGTTTTCTAGTAAAATTGAAGCTTATATTTGTTTAACAGTCCTGAAATCTTCTGGAATATTCTGTAAATAAATTTTTAAGCCTGTGGAAAACCTGTTCATTCACCGACAATTCACGAACCCCGAGTTCGTAACAATTCTGGTGTCAGAAGTGGGATTGTCTGCTGACTGATCAAAACTCGATATATGGAACAAGAAATGAAGAAACTTCTGGAAAGGTAGTTCGCCCAAATGAGCGGATTAAAACCAGATTGACGAAAGAAATGTGTGCAGCACAAGAAAAGATGAAAACTGGATTCCATTCAAGAAAAAGTGGGAGCTGCTCAGGAATAAGTGATATCCGTCAAAGAAGAATAAGAAAATAAATTGTGGAAAAATAAATTGGGAAAGAAGTTAAAGTTATGAAGATAAAAGATAAGAATAGAAGGATGTATTGAAGAGAAAATAGAAGAAAACTTTTATCAAGAGCTGAAAAGAAGATTTTCAAAAACAGATAGCAAACTTTAAAAAACAGATGTAGAATTTTTGAGGAAAATGGAAGAAGAATGCAACAAAGAATTGATAGGAAAACATGATAAGAAATTTCAATAATGTTTAGGTGATGAAGTGGAAAAGAAGATCCGGAATCTGGAAGGAAAGTTAGCATCCATGACCCAGGAAGATGAAAAGAGATATAAAAGAATACAGAATCAAGAATCAATTAAGCTATCCATCTATGATGGCAGATCAACTTGACAAGTATATAAGACACAGTCTACAATTGTAGCTGAAGCTAACACCAGGGACACAACTGCCAATAAAGTTTATTTAGCAGCAGTGTTACGGGACGATGCAGTCGACATACTAGAAACTATTTCGAAGGAAGAACGGTATAACTTCGAGACCCTGTCCAGAGCACTGGAGCTGCGTTTTGGAGGAAAATGTGTGACGTAGACGTAACGTCGAGTTGAGGAAATAAAGGTCGTCGAAGGAAGTCAGTATTGAAGGTGATAGCGTCGATTTCGGATTAAAATGTTGGTTGAGGATGCAAAAGTCTAGCTGGATCCAGCATAGTTTGGCGACGTTAAAGGTGAAATTGCTAGATTGAAGGTGTCGAGCAGAGGGAATTTTAGGTAAGCATGGAATGTCTAGTTATTGGAACGTAGTTAGATAAATTGAAATTAGGATCTACGTAGATTGTGAAAGATGATTGAATATGGTTAACTTTAAAGAAGTAGCTGCGGGAAATGAAGTAAATGGTGTTGTATATTTTGCATAAGTTTAAATAGTTTGATAGTTGCGTCGTGAAATGTGGTGTATGGTGAGTAGAGCTCCTCCAATACAACCTGGCTCATCAGGCATTTTGTTTCCCACTCAGTGATTGTTGCCCATCCGAATTCCCGAGTTGCGCGGTCTGAATTTCAAGTGTTATCAAATCACATAAAATGGAGGTTTTGCAGCCGAAAATTGCTCAAATCATACCAGAACTGCTTTAAGAACGTTTAGATTTCCAACAGATGAAGAAAGGCAAAAGAAATGGGCTATTAATTGTCCAAAAGAAAATTGTACGCTTAGCTTTCAATCACAAATATGAAGTGTAATTATGATATGTTTTCTTGCATTTTTTGTATCAATTATTTCTTTTTATTGCTGTTAAAATTAACTAATTTAATAGCAACAGTGATGGCTACTTTTTACAAAGGTTATAAGAAAATTTCGCCAAACTTATCAAGTACAAACAATCATTCGCTCTTCTGTTTAGGCAAACTCGCCATTTTAGGCGATAAAGACGTTGAGTAATCCGTCTGTAACTAAACGTCGCCAAGCTATATTTCCACTGGGCAACAATGATCAGCTGTGAGTCAGCTCGTATTATAGGAGTCTTAATGATGAGTAGAGTCTCTTTGTAGCGGAAAATCCCTATGGAGCTAAGTGAGTTTGGCGAGAATTAACGCTTGGCGTTATGCGCATAGCAGCCAAAAGCATCTTTTAGAGTTTGCTCTTATTATTTTTGTTATTTCTGTTTATTTTGCTCTTAGTTTAATTTTAATATTTTATTTTGATTATTTAATTTTAAAATGCATTTTTTCATGTACACGAAGCGTACAGACGTGCGTATTACTAATTGCAACAATATGTAATTTCATGCATATTGTTGCATTTTGAGATAGGGGTATTCTGTGATTTTTTTTAGCTTTCACGTACGCGAAGAGTACAGACGTGTGTATTACTGATTGCTGCAATATGTAATTTCATGCATTTTGAGATAGAAGTTCTTTTTTAATGTACGCGAAGCGTACAGACGTGCGTATTACTAATTGCTGCAATATGTAATTTCATGCATTTTTGAGATAGGGGGTATTCCGTGATTTTTTTTTTCATGTACGCAAAACGTTCATGTACACTAGTTTTCATGCATACTAGTCTAATGCTTTGTCTGACTGGTTCCCTCATCAGATATGTAAAGGACACTGAATGAGGGTTTGGAGGTCAGCTAACGGCAAATTGGATTTTTTTTTTTTTAATATTGTAAATAATGTACAGGGTCATTATAAAAAAAACTACCCCGATATATGAGACCATAGCTACCATACCGTTCCGAAAAACTGAATAAAAATTTGGTAGAAGGTATTTTAGGGTATGCGCTCAAGAATTATATAAAAAACAGCAGTTAAATTCTAACAGTTACGTTTACAGTGACAAAATTTCGAAAATTTAAAATGGCAACACCATTTTTTTTATTGGAATGGGACCTCCATAGCAAAAAACCATAAATAGTGTTGGAACGGTACCTCTAGCATGAAAATCACCACTAAGAAAAAAAGAGAAAACAGCTGTGATGTGCCTACCAGAGCACGACTTTCATTTTCTTAATGACATCAAATTTCACGCTGTGTCTTCGTCTCTCACTAAAGTCTACTGATTCTACTTCGAAACGAGAAGAAGAGACCATGGTGCAGTGTCTAGAATAAACAGTGTGGAAAGCGGCGAATAAAATTGTACTAAAAAAATTAAGCCTGCCACCAGATGTCATTGTAATCGAAGCTAGGGTCACGACAACAAAACCGAGACTCCCTATTGGTTAATTATATGCTTAGATCACGTGATTAAACTGACGAAACTGGGAAAAGCCAATCAGGTCTTCGATTTGAGCAATAGCTTCGATCACAGCGACATCTGGGTAAGCTTAATTTTTGTAGCATCATTTTAACATCACGGTTATAGGCGATTGCCACACTGTTTATTCTAGACGCTGTAACCATGGTATCCTTAATTTAATGTAGGTCTACTGAATTAGGGTTTTAATTTCTTTGTTAGTTGTAAGACACCGTCATGACTGACGTCATTCCACTAAGTGAAAAATAAGGCATTGTGAAATGCGTGATGTTTATCTTGCTTTCTTGCTCTGTGAACAATATGCCGCTTACTGGGAAACATTATTATCATCATCAAAATCGATTTTGATTGCCATTTCACAATGCCTTGTTTTTCACGTACTGCAATGATGTCAGTCATGACGGCGTCTTACAACTAACAACGAAATTAAAGCCTTTATTCAGTCGCCTTACAAGAAATTAAGGATACCGTGATCTCTTCTTTTCGTTTCGAAGCAGAATCAGTAGACTTTAGTCTGATCCAAAGACTCTGTGTGGAATGTGACGTAATTAAAAAAAATGAAAGTCGTGCTCTGGTAGGCACATAACAGTTTTTTTTTTTTTTTTTTCTTCCCTTAGCCTGCTAGCGCTGACGATTTTCATGTTACAGGTACCGTTCCAACGCTGTTTATGGTTTTTTGCTATGGAGATTCCATTTCAATAAAAAAAAAGTAGGTGTTGTCATTTGAAATTTTTGAAATTTTGTCACTGTAACCGTAACTGTTAGAGTTTAAATGTTGTTTTTTATATAGTAATTCTTGAGCACATACCTCAACGTACCTTCCACCAAAATTTTATTCAGTTACTGTGAATGGTATGACAGCTATGGTCTCATATATCGGGGTAGTTTTTTTTTATAATCACCCTACCCTGTATATAAGAAAGTACCATGAATTTTATGTGCAATTCTACTTAGTAAATTATATGTTGTTGTTGTTGTTTTTTCCCTTAATTAATATGCACATTTTTCTGTATATTCTTAGCTTTGGTACTGTGTCATTTCATGATACGAACGGAATAGTTTGTAAACAAACGCTTTTTCCTAATTTATAAAACTCGCTAAAGGAGCGATAAATAACCAAATAAAGTGACTTTAAGGTAGTTTTCTATAAAAGCGCGAAGGGAGCGTTTCCTCTATCTAGAAGGCAGTGGAATTTCTGGGTGAGTTTTAATCGTTTTTGTCATTTTGTCATGAAAAAAATCTGGTGTAAAACAATCACATGACTTTTTTTACCGACTATTAAATGTATTATATTCATTTTTTGGAAATAATGTGACCAGAGGACATAAAATTGACCTAACGAAGTTGACACCAAAAAATTTTCCGGTAAGAGAAACTTTATACACATCTAAAGACATATAAAAAAAAAGTATACATAGTGAGTAAAAAAATAAGAAAGCAAAATTTGTACAGTTATTTTTTGAAACACCAATTTCCGAAATCTAAAACGGATCTACCTAATCAGTATGACTTTTAATTTTGGTGTAATAACCACGTAGTACATGAGTAAGGATATCTAAAATGGATTTTTGTAATAATTTTCAAGAAAATCGTTAGAGCCGGTTTTGAGATACCAACATTTACCAAAATTTGGCATACTTAGTTATTGACAAGAAATCAATAATTACCTACAAAAGGATATTTAAAAGTGAGTTATTATGGCAAGTTTGAGAAAAATCCGTAGAACGGTTTTTAAAGAACGCACTTGCGAGACCAGAATTTGAGCTATTTATACAGAACGGCTATTAATTTTTCTGAATAAACCAACTATATCATTGAAAAAGGCATCTAATAGAGTGTTTATGTAGCAACTTTAAAGAAAATCGTTCGAGCCGTTTTTTAGATACAGACTTGCGATCCCACTTCCGGTTTCCTATGTTCCACTTCCGATTTTCCAATTTCCCCCAAAATTTGGAAAAATCATCTGTACAACAGCCATGCCTCAATTCTGAAGTTTCGTAGTTCTGTCTTTATCGGAGATATGATAACCAGAAGAACCCCCCCCCCCTTCACACACACACACACTGACCAGTTTCCAAAAAGTGAATTTTTTGACTCAGAAGACCTTAAAACGTATAAATCAGGTGAAAACTTGATAACGAATTTTTGGATCGAATACAATACTTCCATTATCTACGGTAGATGGGTAATGGAAGTAAAAATATAGCTGTCACGACACTATTGCATAAGCAATGTCATTGGCTAGAAATGTCCCAGCTATTGTTTAAATTTCAAAGTTCGCCAACGAGGTCCTATAGTATCTCTGTTCTCTATTGTAAATGCTTATTTAGATTATTCTAGTAGATTTTTAATAAAACCGTAATAGCGCCTGCCTTTCCCTCTGTCAAATGTCTCCAGAAAAATCTACCGCACGATACCGTCTGCAACGTCTATAAGTGCACTTCGAAACCGAATTTTTATACTTTTAATTAGGAATCAATTTATTAATTCAAAATGGTTAACTATAGACCTTTTCGTAGGACATTTCTTTTCACACTGCGAGGTGAAAAACCGAAGATTCTGCTGTTCATTGAATACGCTATAAGGTGCTTTAAAATACCGTTCGTTTGCTAATGGATCTTTTTTTTTTTTCTTTTGACAGGAAATTAAACTTCATAACATATTGTACCACTACATTTGGAGTGGGATTCCTATCAATTACTCGAAATATTGTGGGTGAAAAAAACGCAACCGAAGGCAGCAGGGACCTGAGGCAAGTTTTTGAGCGATTTATATGGATTTGTTTTTTAAAGGTTTCATTTATAATGTAAATAAAATGAAAATGTAATAATAATAATAATAATAATAACTTTTTCTATTCGCGTGATTTGCACTTAAAAGTATGAAAAGTTAAAAATGGAGTGTTTCCACCTAAATTTCATACTTTACTTAATTAAAAAAAAAAATTAATTGTCGTGTGGAAAAACTGCTCCTAGATTCAGAAAAAATGCCCCTTTCATATGGTATCGAATTTGTAACGAGCCACTTACTTTTTAAAGTGACTGAAAGGAATTAAAATGAAGCTTTGTAGCTTACATTTCATAGTTTAATTAATTTAAAGAAAACTAATTGTCGTGTCAAAAGACTGTTTGCACCCTTGGATTCAGAAAAATCGTTCCTTTCATTTGGTACCGAATTTGTAACGATAGAACTGATATTTCTAATTTATTTTCTACAGACTTGAGCAATTATAACATAACATCCAATTAGTATGTACAAATAAAAATATATTTTATAAGAAAAGTCTTAAAAAAAATGAATTAGATGAGAGCAACATTTTTTATTAACCCTTTTTTTCATTTTTAACCCGGATTCGGCAGACGTTTTATGGCAGAGAATGTAAGATTAAAAAAAAAAGTCTTTAATAATAAAATATAAAAATAAATTTTTAAATTAAAGACTTTTTTTATTAGCGTGATTCGCACTAGAAATTATGAAAAGATTAAAATGAAGTGTTGTCACTTAAATTTCATACATTAGTAAATTTTAAAAATTCTAATAGTCGTAACGAAAAACTGTTTCCGCCCCTTTCATTTGATACTGGATTTCTAACGGTAGGACTGATATTTCTAATTTATTTTCCCCTCTTTCCGTTTTTAACCCGGATTCGGCAGAAGGTTTATGACACAGAATGTAAGCTAAAAAAAAAAAGACGAACAAAATTAGTGATTCTTTTTACCATGTTTATATTAACTCGATTTCTTGTTTGTTTGTCCAATACAAATCTTGCAATCGATTTTTAAATAACTTCCCGAGTAACTGGACATTTAAAACTTTTAGAATAGCTCAGATCACGATGACAACGCAATGCCTCGAAGCCCGATTTTCGAATTTTTGATTAGTTTTCTTTTCATTAATTAAAATATGAAAATAATATTCTCCTATTTGCTTTAAAATTAGTCCTTTAAATATTAACTATAATTTAATTGTTGCCCCCCCCCCCCCCCACAAAAAAGAAAAAAAGTTCTTTTTTTTTTTTTTTTTTTTTTTTGACGTAAAAATAAATATGTTTAATTAAACATGAACATTAAAAATTTATAAAAAGTTAAATTAGGCATCTCACAAAAATTGACGTCATTATAACAAAAAAAAATTTTTTTTTTACGCATTGATAAAGTGCTAATGTAGTTTATGATGCTAATATATGTTGTTCTTAAAGGATTATCATTTTATTTTTAAAACCAACTTTTTTTTTTTTTTTTTTTCTTTTTATTGCTTTGAACTTGCTTTCTTGTCTGTCCAGCACAAATCTCGCAATCGCTTTTTGGCTAACTTTCCGACTAGCTGAAAATTTGAAACTTTAAGAATAGCTGAGAACACGATGACAATGCATTTGTAATTATTCTGGTAATGTGTCAATTTTATATGATTCAACAGAAAATTTAAAAACATGGTTTTTAAAAGTTTTTTTTTTTCAAATCTTAGAATTATTATTGTATGATTTTTTTTTTTTCCAAATCACATATTAAATTATTGAATGTAAAAGACAAAAATGTTTAAAATGCAAAAGGATTTGTAATAATGTGCATGTGCAAAGTACATTCCATTTTCCAATTTACCATGCTATAGCTAATGGATTTCAACATGATGCTGTTTCTCAGATTATAAATCATTAGATATTAGATATGGATTTTTTTTTTTTTTTTTTTTTTTTTAACTAAATTATGCAGACATTAATCCATATAAAACATTATTGATATTAATAAAATTTCGTATTGTCGGCTTTTTCATTCACCGAATTATTGCATATTTTAAAAGAATTAAAACATTTTAATTTTATTAATTTACAGTTTGCTAAGAGCTAAATTTTCGCATGTTTCAAATTTCCATATTTAAAAATTTGCTTTCCGCCCTTTCCTTAAAATTAAAATATTTTGTTAACATAGCCGGGGCAAATTGTAACATTAGAGAGAAAATTAAGACTAATTAAGAGCTATTAAGATTAATTAAGCCTAAGAGCAAATTAAGACTAATTAAGATAGGGAGTCGGGTGTACTAGCGTTAACTTAGCCTCCCACAAAATATGATATATCTCGATACCTAACCCAGAGCGAATTCTAATATTAGAGAGCAAATTAGAGCTAATTGAGAGCTAAAATTTGGCATATTTGAAATTCCGATATCTGCAATTTTGCTTTCCCCCCTTCCGTCCCCCCCCTTTCCTTTAAATTGAAATATCTCGTTAACGAAGCCCGAGCAAATTCTGATATTAGACAGCAAATTAGAGCTAATTGAGAGCTAAATATTGGCACTACCAAAAATTTTTTAGTTGTGATAGGAAGTCGGGTGTACTAGCGTTAACTTAGCCCCCCCACAAAACCAAAAATATGATATATCTCGATACCTAACCCAGAGCGAATTCTAATATTAGAGAGCAAATTAGAGCTAATTGAGAGCTAAAATTTGGCATTTTTGAAATTTCGATATCTGTAATTTTGCTTTTCCCCCTTCCTTCCCCCCCTTTCCTTTAAATTGAAATATCTCGTTAACGAAGCCGGAGCAAATTCTGATATTAGAGAGCAAATTAAAGCTAATTGAGAGCTAAATATTGGCACTGCCGAAATTTTTTTATATGTGATAGGGAGTCGGGTATACTAGCGTTAACTTAGCCCCCCCACAAAATCAAAAATATGATATATCTCGATACCTAACCCAGAGCGAATTCTAATATTAGAGAGCAAATTAGAGCTAATTGAGAGCTAAAATTTGGCATATTTGAAATTCCGATATCTGTAATTTTGCTTTCCCCCCCTTCCTTCCCCCCTTTCCCTTAAATTGAAATATCTCGTTAACGAAGCCGGAGCAAATTCTGATATTAGAGAGCAAATTAGAGCTAATTGAGAGCTAAATATTGGCACTACCGAAATTTTTTTATATGTGATAGGGAGTCGGGTGTTCTAGCGTTAACTTAGCCCCCCCACAAAACCAAAAATATGATATATCTCGATACCTAACCCAGAGCGAATTCTAATATTAGAGAGCAAATTAGAGCTAATTGAGAGCTAAAATTTGGCATATTTGAAATTCCGATATCTGTAATTTTGCTTTCCCCCCTTCCTTCCCCCCTTTCCTTTAAATTGAAATATCTCGTTAACGAAGCCGGAGCAAATTCTGATATTAGAGAGCAAATTAGAGCTAATTGAGAGCTAAATATTGGCACTACCGAAATTTTTTTATTTGTAACAGGGAGTCGGGTGTACCAGCGTTAACTTAGCCCCCCCACCCCACAAACAAACTGATATATCTAGATAACTTACTCAGATAGAATTCTAATATTAGAGAGCAAATTAGAGCTAATTGAGAGCTAAAATTTGACGTATTTGAAATTTCGATATCTGCAATTTTGCTTTCCCCCCCTTCCTTCCCCCCTTTCTTTTAAATTGGAATATCTCGTTAACAAAGCCGGAGCAAATTGTAATATTAGAGAGCAAATTAGAGCTAATTGAGAGCTAATTCCTGACGTTCTTGAAATTTAAAATTTCGAATGTGGGGGGGCTAGCGTTAACTTGGCCCCCCCACCTTTAAACTTGTTATATCTCGATTCCATACCCAGAGCAAATTCTAATATTAGAGAGCAAATTAGAGCTAATTGAGAGCTAATTCCTGATGTATTTGAAATTTAAAAACTCGAAAGTGGGGGGGCCAAGTTAACGCATCTGTTAAAAATATATCTTTTTCAGATACAAACTTTAACACTGCTAGATTTATTTTTTTTTTTTTTTTTTTTTTTTTTTTTTAATTCAGCAAGTCTCATTAAATCTGCTTTTAAAAGTTACGTTAGAGCATGCTGACTTTTGAAAATCTATCACATTGTGGTATGTTTCATTGATTATTTCCTCTTTTTTTAATTTATTTTACTTCACAATGTAATTTATTTATTTATTTTTTACTTTTATCTCATTTAAATGTGTTTCAGCTGTCTCTGATTAATTCATCTCTTCCATTTACGTACTTCACAGAGCCTCACATTTCTTCCCTTTTAATTATTTTTGCTACAGAATATTGCTAGGACTGCTGCAGCTCTTCCTGATTTCTGCAAGCAATACCTACTGTGAGTCGTTTTTGCGTATTGATTTTAAATAAATCTGCTCTAACAATCATAGATTTGCTTTCTCCTTGAATAGTCATCATCTACAGGAGGGTGAAATCATAGTTATCAACCATTGCGATTATTTTTATACGACATATCTTTATAGAAATATTTATCTTATTTAATCATAAAGAACTGCTACCAACCCCCCCCCCCCCCCAATTTTCTTTTTAATGAAGAATTATCGGTATCCAAAATTGAAACAGTTGAAACATGTGGTATAATAGTAAATAAAAAGTGTTGGTTTTTTGGCTTGTGAAAAGATATATGCTTTTTTTTTTTTTTTTGAGGCTATTCCTGTAGTACATCTGTAATATTTTACAGATATTTTATCTCTGATTTTACATAATGTTCCGGTTCCACAATAGATTGACCATTTTCGTAATCGAATAATAAATACTCAAACCACACACACATATACATATGTATATATATATATATATATTTCATATGTGTGTGTATCACATATATATATTATGTATATATATATATATACATATATATATACATTCTTGTTCAAAAGTTTAGCAAAATTTAAAAACAAAGAGATTGTTTTCCAATTTAAAGACTTATCTCCAGATGAAATGCTACTAAACCCTGGGTATGTAAGAAACAGGATTTTCCTCATGTTCTTTGGTGAGGATTAGGTTACGACAATGATTAGGGGGCCGGAAACAAATTGTACAAAATCATTAATATTTACGAGCAACTTGTATCGTTAAGTGAAGGAAATGATCTGTTTCTTTAGAATATGTTAATAGAGACTGAGTACAACTTGTAGATAAATTTGTGTGATGATAGCGCATTCAATAACGAAGATATAAGCATTTATTTTAAAACTAAAAAAAAAAAAATGTTTTTATTTTTAATATATAGAGTTTTAAATGTAAGGTATTCTCACTTGCAAATAAATTGAAAAAAAACGTTTTTGAAACAATATACTGCAATCAGAATAAAAATATCTTAAATATCTCATGAAATGGGAACATATGAAAAACGTTTCACTGCGCATGTGCAAAAGATAGGAAAAAAAAGTTATTACATGGGTTGAAAGATAGATATATTAGGCAAATTTTGAGGAAAGTTCATTTGAATGGAGTACAAATTAAGCAAATTCTCGGCAAAAGAATAAGCTAGATTTTAGGTATTTTCCGGAGTCGAAATTTCGTAAGAGGTTTTTTATTAACGGTAATGAATAATGAGGTAACGCGAGGTAACGCGTAATGAATTTAAAAATCCAATTATTTAAACCACGCTCCAAAAGTACTTTTTTTGTGAAAAACCCCTTATAAGCTTGTAAATCTAGCATATTTTTCTATAAGGTAAAACTAGGAGAGATTGCGCGGTAGGAGAGAAATCGCACATAAGCGATCGGCGGGAAGGAGTAGAATGCGCGAGTTGCGACTTAGGTGGTTATCAGTGTTGTGCACGAACGCGTTCATTTGAACGCGTTCATGAGCGTAGCTCAAAATTTTTGAGTTTTGAGTTGAACTTCGCTCGTTTTTTAAATTATGAACTTGAGTTGAGCGTAGTTCGTTTTTTACACGAACTTGAACGTGAAAAAACAATTCAAGCTCAAACTCATTTTAAATATTTCTGTCTGAAATAGGAAAAGGAAAGTGGAAGAAGAAAAGAACAGAAAAGAGAATAATTGCGCAAAATGGATTCCGGAAAAAAAGGGAGCTTGGAAGAAAAGGGCACTTGGGAAAAAAGGCACTGGTAAAAAGGGCACCAAAAAAAAAAAAAAAAAAAAGGACACCCGAGAAAAAAGGGCATTTTTGATATTTGCAATTTTCAAATACAATAAACATCAAATAATGAATTTAAAGAATGATTTTTCTTAACACATTTTTAGAAATTTAAATCAATTAAATTGGTACCACTTTCTCTTACTATATACCTGGAGGATATACTATATCTAGGAGCAGATTGAAAGACAATAATTGTTTTTATATCACTTTCTTTTTGATTTTAATGAAACTGTGTCTAATATTCACTTGCTCTTTATGAAAAAAAAAAAAAAAAAAAATACAGTGTCACACATACTTCGGGGACTGAAGTCGGGGGGGGGAGGAAATTTTTTTAATAACATAGATCTGAGATCGAACCCAGCACCTCAGCACTTCCTGCCTAGCAGCTTTGAAGGCATTTGTGCATACATTAATTTGCAATTTGAATGTAATATTACAGTGATATTTAATTAGATTAAAAGTTTTTATGGAAATTATATTATGAAAGAATGGCAAAGTCTCGTTAATTGTATATTTTACGAAATATTAATAAATTGTCTGTATTTTACGGAATGCTTTTTTTTTTTTTTTTTTTAAATAAATATTTACGATTTTAAAAGTGTTTTATATAGATTCAGTAAACTTTTAGTTACGAGAAACGATAACTATATAATATAAATAAATTTTGAAATATTTAAGGCAGCGTTTAGTGGAATAATCATCATTTTTGTAAAATTCTAATTTTAGTTTTAGGAGTTTTCCAAGATGAAAATGGTGATAAAAATTTCCAGCTTTCATACATTTAAATAGTTATTTCTTAAGACAAATAAAGAAATAAGTCAGAGACGCACCCACGAGGGGGGGGGGGGCTTGAGGGGCTGAAGCCCACCCCAGAACCGGCTAACTTGATAAAAATTTTAGTCCTAAATGAAGAAAATATCGTTAAAAATATTTATAATATTTATATACTATATATAAATAATTATATAAATCTTTGAAATTCTTACTGTGAATAACAAATAAAATAAATTGATTGAAATAAATTGATTTAAAATATTTGATCTTTCATCTACATCCACAGATAGAACTTTGTACAATTACTCTTATCCCCTTAGGGCTCACACACACATCTCCCAGCCCACCCTACAAGCGATGCAAATGGCTTTTGGGAATAGCGGAAGTACCATTATTTTAAAGAAAAAGATGGACTATGGGCAGTTTCAGTGGGGCTTTCAGTTTTCTCACTTCATCCTTTTATCAATGAAAGGAAATGCTCGGAAATTAGTTTTATGAGGGTGGTTCAATTCGTCGCGGGTGTATGATTTTTTTTGTTTGTTTGTTGTTGTTGTTGTTCTATATTTGGAGAAAACGGTTTCGGTAACAAAATCTCTGCAATCTGCTGCCCTTAGGCTGCACCACCCCCTTGTTGTGTATACATTGCATCCTTTTAAGGCGGCCTTGGAAAAAAAGAAGCTTTTAGATTTGGACAAACAGGCCAACCAAGTCTTTCCAGAATTAATGAGGAAAAAAAAAAAAAAAAAAAAAAACACACACACAAAACAGGACGAAATCATTATATTATTTATAATCAGTTTCACTGCATGCGAAAGACGCACCACATCTCATTTTCTGAAATTCGAATATTGATGTACACATTAACAAGACTAAGAGGTAAATACTAATTTTATATTTGAATTATATTATACATTATTATTATTGCCTTGTTTTAAAACTCACTCATGTTTTAAAAGATTTTTAATTTTTTTTTATTATTGTAATAATAAATATTTGCATATTCAATATATTCGGAGAATTAATGCGAATTCTATCACTTTTATTTGTCTTTCCGCCCGAGATTTAACTTCAGTATATATGATTGAAATCAAATGTCCTGTCATTTTAATGCCTTCATTAAGGTGCAATAGAAAATGACTGTCCCTTTAGTTAAATTTCTAAAAATTAAAATATATATATATATTTAATATTTCAAATATAAATTATCAAAGCTGATAAACAGAAGTGTTGGGTTCGAACCCAGGCCGCGCTCGTCGACCTAACTGTTCGGAGCTTTTTGTGGTTTTCTCCAAAACTCGCGTAAATACGGACTAAAACCCTTAGAAAGACGCCCATTGAGGGCATTCCACCTATAAGCTAGGACCTGGTATAGTCAATCGGTCTTATGCTATACAACTAACCTAATATATAAATTTCAAAACTATCTGAAATAATCGTAATAATAAAAAATAAATTTTGTGCGTGATAACCATAAACATATATATATACTTACATTAATATCATTGTTGCTGTTATTATACTTACAAAGTTTAAAATCCAAACTTCCGAATAGAAATATTGTATTCATGATTTTGTGATTCTAGCTAATCTAAAAATGTCCAGCAAAAAGGAAAATTGAGAATGATTTTTTCAAAATTGTTTTTCGATATAAATACACTTTAACACTTGTTTCTTTTTAGCTTATTCATTTTCATTTAAAAATTTTTCTTAGTCTGATTTGATTTCTTGTTAACTTATAATATAGTTTAGTTGGAAGATTTAAGGCCGATTGACTCCGCATGTGTCTTAGGCCTATAGGGGAAATGCCCTCCGTGAGAGTCTTTCTAAGTGGTCCTAGCCCATATTTATGCGAGTTTCGGAGGAAACCACGGAAAATTCCGAACGGCTAGACCGATGAGCGTGACCTGGAATCGATCCCGTCACCTTCCATCTACTAGTATTGAGCGCAGAACCGTTCAGCCGCTTGTGGGCCCTTATAATATTATAAGAAAATGCATATTTATTAAAAAATATTAAGTTGTTTGTCATTAATTTTTAAGAGGGAAAAAGTTGGCAATGATTCTCTGTCTTACGGCTTTTTCCGAACATAGATTTTTTTTCCTATTTAATCGTAAAAAAAATCATTCAAAATCTTGTTAAACAACGTTATATAAAAATTACTGAAGATTAAGATAGGAACCATTCACAGTTTGAACAGCGAGATTTTAGAAGAATTGGACTGAAAAATGTTCTTTTTTTCTAAGCAATACTAATAAAGGGAAGAGGGGGCTCTTCAACTGTTGTCGCTGATAGCGAAACCCCGTGATATTATATGGAGAAACCTGTAATGCAAATTACCCATCACCTAATGTATTTTTAAAAATAATGTTTAGATATTTCACAATCGTTAAAATAATTCATCCTTTCAACACATTGATTTTTTTTTTTTTTTATGTTTTGTTTTAAAGCTTTAAAATGCGCATAATTAACTAAAAGTATTTTTCGCCCTTTATAGCTTCAAAACAAAATGTTAAAAATTTAAAAAATCCGTTTTCGGAAAACAAAAATCAGTTTAATGATATTACGAGTTTGGCTGTCAGCGACGATTGGTAAAGCATCCCCTTAAAATTAAAAACTGAGCAAAATAATAACTCACGCTAAGACATTGATTGATTTAATGTAATGATGATGTATGTAAATTTAGAAGATAATAAATAAAGCTATGTCGGAATCTCCCCCCCCCCCCCCCCAAAAAAAAAAAAAAAAAAAAACTTTAAAAATGCTCTGTGTTTATCACTAGCTGTATTCATAATATTCGAAATTTTAAAATAAGTATTTTGCCAAAAAAATATATATATTTATTCTGTCGAAAAATTACTCTATGGAAGTCAGTTAAGATCTCACTTTTATTTATTTATTTATTTATTGGATATAATTGAGGAAATTGCCAAAATTTACCTTGTGAAAGGAAATTGCTTGAGAATGATAATTATTTTCGCTTACTTTTATGTTACACAAAACTTTGTTTAGAGTTCTATACTTCACGTTGCCTTTATAGGATAATTTCGCATTTTGAGTTGCCTTGAATATAGAAATAAAACTTTTAACAGCTCCTGTATGGTTCTATTATCGCAATAAATGAAAAGAAATAAATGGAAGAAATTTAAATTTAGAATGCTGAAGATTATCTGGAAATGTTACTTGAAATTTTTGTCTAAGATCAGTAAGTTACTGATACAAGTTCTCTGAAGAACTTGAAATGCATATTTTAAAATTTCCTTACAACTTTAAGTTTTTTTTTATGAATATGTAAATAATTGAATGGGGCATCAGAAACATAATATACAGAAAACAATTTATACGAATTCAGATTTCTATTTTTAATTTCATTAAACTTATATACTAAGGAAAGTATTGCTATTTGCTGAATTTTCGAAAATAAGATGTCACTACCTTTTCAAGTTTTAAGTCATAAATGTATAAATGATATTTTTTAAAACTGGATTGACCTCTGAGATAATTTGTTCTTGAGACAATTTGTACGCAAACTAACAAGTTGACACACATGCTTATTCCTGCATAGTAAGCTAAATAGCAAGCGAAACTTTCTAATGATTTATCCAAGAACTCAAAACCGACATTGACTGTGGCGCAATCAAACAAAGATTAATTAAATCAAACCATTACACTATTTTTAAAATAGTGTAATTTGAAGTATTACACTATTTTTAAAATAGTATAATACTTCAAAACAACGGAACCTGAACCTGCAAATGATGGAATTTGTCTCCTATTAATAAGTTTTCTCATGTGAATAATGAAACGTATTAGAAATTTGAGAATAAAAACCACGCAAAAACAGTGGGTCCACTATTCAGAAGTGTCCGCTAAATAATTTTTACTACACTTAAATTAATAATTTATAATTAAGAACTATAAGTTTATAAATTTAATTAAGCATTAAATTAAAAATAATCTTCATGGTAATTGGTAATTAAAAAAAAAAAAATGTAAATTACCTATGAAAGTGTTCACAGAGGAGATCTATTTAGAAAAGAAAAGATAAAGAAAAAAAAAAAAAAAAAAAAAAGCACCTAAAAATGAACTTCTAATGAGTTTCGCTCCTTTTTAAAAATGAACTTGAGTTGAGCGCGTTCATTTTTTTCAGACATGAGTTTGAACGCGAACTAACTCGTTTTTTGCACGATGAACTTGAGTTTGAACTAGTTCGTTTTTTTCGTGAACTTGCACAACACTGGTGGTTATATAACGACAATAGTGAAGTGCCGAATTGAATGTGCATGTTGATTACTTCAAGAGTCTAAGATTAAATGGAGTTATTTTGTCTCGTTTTTCAAAAATAAATGCTTAAATTTTCATATTTCTTCCTAGGAATTTCTATAGAATGGTAGTAATTCAAAATATTTTGAATTAAACGATTTCTCACAACCTATTGACAAACTGACGGTGCAAATACGACGACCTTCTTTAAAGGTGAATGATTATTCAATAAAACACTGAGCAATCATTCCTACAAAAATTGGAGAGTTTGCATTAGGAGAGACTGCGCATTTAAAATTCTATGCTAATAGAGATTTCGCAGCTTATTGGTAATAACAAAACAATGAGGATGTGTTTGTTCAATGTCTGGAACTATACCAGAAAACAATTTAGACAAATGACTGGGCTAGATCAGTCAGGATTTCCAGATGAATACTAAAATTTTATTTTTAAAAAAATTTCGGAGTATCAATATACTGGTTTAATTAAACCTGTGTTAGTTTTTTGTATAAAGCGGTTCCTGTAACATACAGTTAGTGGTGTTAAAAAATAAAATTGTAGCATTAATCTGGCATCCCAAAGTACAACCCTAGCCTCCTAAACTAGATGCCTTCCGCGTGGCTCGGAAAATAGGCAAAAGTTCAAGCGGTAGACAGCGCCACCTGGTACAGATTGCGTGAATTTTTATTCAACAGCCACCAAAAAATTTTTTAAGTAGGATTTGATACACATAAAAGGCGAAGAGAATAGAAGAAACGTTGATTATATATATCGTATATCACTTCTTAAAATAATTGGTGTCAGTTGAATAAAAATGTCGCGGAATCTGTACCAGGTGGAGGGCATCTAGTTTAGCATCTTCATAGCGATTATTCCCAGAATCCGAATTTGAACATTATTCAGGAGCGGCACGATCGACAAATGTCACACTTCTAAAAGGATGTAGCTCTCGAATGCTAATGTTAGGCTATAGGAAATTTATCACAAAATATTTAAATGTTATTGTGTATCTGTTTAGTTTTCCAATATTTTCAAGTACAATGCTCAGGTTTTGCGCAGTTGTTGCATGCTTAAATAGTAGGGATGAAACTGAATGCAAGCAAAAAATATCAGTGTACTTTAAATACTTTTTAAGGACTGTAATCGTTTAAATTTCAATAAAATAAAATAAATGAAATAGACATAAACAATTTTAAAGTTGAATCGAGAAGATTTCAAACCAAGTGAAATTTAGATTTTGTGTTCTGAAATTTTTGTGCGGAAGGTATTGAGAAATAAAAAACTTTAATAAATTACAAAGTGTGGGCGGATTATGAGCTTAAAAGTAGGTGGGACTAGACATACATCGTTGTACACAAGGCTACCTGTCATTTTTTGGCTCGGAAATGCATGGCACATACGGTATGTAATCTGTCTCGAACAGGTTAACTTGTGGCAGGCGGTTGTACGATAGCTTCAACATTTACAACAATAGGTGCAACATTTGTGGACAACGAAAGATTCGATTAGATTAGCAAACAAAATATCTTTTGATTTGAAAAAGAAATGTACTAATTTTAAGCATAGCTTCTAGCTTTTTATTTTATTCCGAAGTATTTTTAGCCTCGCCTTTATTTCAAACCATTTATTTTTTAAGAGAAACTTTTCCTTATTTTATTATCGAAGTTGTATTTCGGAGAAAGATTTTATACAAATAAAGTGGAGCGAAATAAAAGCGGGGCTGAAGATATTCCCTAATATATATTCAAATTTTGGCAGCTATGATTTTAAGTTAAACGTGTTATCTAGTAACTTAATATTATTTTGCAATCTATCTGGTCTTGTTCGTTTTTCTGTTTCTTTAACATTTTGTTAACTATTTTTTTGTAATTCTTTTTGAATTTCTTTTATTTTTCTAATTTTTTAATAATTGAATTGAAATATCCATTCACAATACAAAAATATTTGTTTACATATGCCTTACATCAATGTCATTTAAGTGCAATTACTATTATTAACAATGTAATTGTAGTTATAATTAAGTGCAATCATTCCTACCCTATAAGGAGAGATTACGCAAAATAGCACTTTTGGTTTTATTATAGTTATTGTTTTAAATTATAGCTTAACAACAAAATAGTAATGGGAATGCATATAAGAATCATCAATTCAAAATTATGCGCCAATAGTTTAGCAAAAAATAATTATTTAGATTTTTCATATTGTTTTATTTATTTGTGCGCAAACTCTCCTGAACTTTTGCAAAGTTGTTAAAATAATTGAATCTTCAAATTAATTACCCGCCATGTAAAGATGCTCTTTATGAAATATCAACTCTAGAAAATACCTAAAATCTAGCACGCTCTTTTGACGAAAATTTGTTTAATTCTTACTTTGTTTAATTCTTAATTACTTTTAATTCAAATGAACTTTTCGCTAAAATGCCCAGAGTAGAGTTCGATCTATGTGATAAAAATTTTCTTATCTTTTCCGCATGCGCAGTGAATTTTTTTTTTATAAAAATGCTTATATTTCACGAGATATGTAAGATATTTCCAATCGAATTTAAGTATATTGTTTCAAAAGTGTTCTTTCAGCTTATCTGAAAGGGTGAATAATTTTCTTAAAAACCCTGTATTTTATAAATAAAAAACAATATTGATTTATTTATTTAGTTAGTTAGTTAGTTTTAAAATAAATGCTTATACCAAAACAAAATTCAAAACTGGTGTACAATCAATATATAGATTTTAAAACTTCTTCACACACCATAAATTTTAAGCCAGCACAACCGGTTTCGAAAGGACGTAGCCTTCTTCATCAGGTGCAAAAGAACACGAGCTACTGCCTTGGAGCAAAAGCAAGACTGAAAGCACGGCAAAATCCAGAGGGGGAAGCAACACAAAAAAACCAATAGGAAGCATCATGCTGGACCAATCAGACAGGAACACCCACACACACACACACACAAGCAAAAAAAAGAGGGAGGGAAGGAATAATAAATTATTTTTTTTGTTTTATTTATTTAATTAATATTATACTAATAAGTAAATTAATAAAATTCCTTTATTTATCATTTTTTTTAATTAGAATTATTCTAATAAAAAAAATGAATTTTATTAAATTTACTTATTAGTATAATCTATATATTAATAGGCAAGCATAAAATTTGTTGTCCCTTTTTAACATATTAATTATGGGAGTAGAGGGTTGAAAATGGTATCATTCGAAAGGTATGGTTAGCCGGAAGGTGCGAATACAAATATTATTTTCCTAATGTCAAGAAGGTATTTAAAAATACGTTTATTTTTTATGCTTTTTCCCCCATTTTCCCCTTTTATACACGTATTCCTTTACATTAAAAAATACCTAAAAGTAGAAAGTTGTTAAATCTGGCAATTTCATAAAGCTTAAATAAAACCATAGACACAGTAATTTGTATAATGTAGCATCACTATACGCAAGCGAAGTGATGACGTCACTGTCTGTCCATGGAGCCATGAAAAAGATTTTCTATGTTAATCGAGTTATTTTTTCTGTAAAATTGATAAAATTTTAATTTAAAATCACAAAACTCCAGAAAAAAAAAATGGCAAACTTCCAGTTTCGAATGTAAACATAAACATTTCATTTCAAAGGGTGATATTTAAACAATAAATATTCAACTAATATACTCAATAAAAGGAAAATGGATTTGTTACTAAATGCTGCATATATAAGTAGACGATACGGAAAAAATTCCGATTTCCGTTTTTTGCTGAATTTACACGTTTTGAGCTTTCTTTACGTTTCAATTAACTGAAATTGACTACTTTTTTTAAAAAAAGTTTTTTTATTGCTAGCTTTTGTGGGTAGAAGAAGCAAGTAGAAGATACATAAGAACTTTTGATTCCCGGTTTTCGATGAATTTACACGTTTTGAGATTTCGATACTCAGAATTCGATACTTGGTTGGGCCTTGGTTTGACATGGTACCTATTAGCTTCTGGGCTGTATCACACAACAAGGGGCGTTTTCACGTTGCGATTTTCTCTCATTTCAGGAAAGGCTAACATCTACAGAGAGAAATAGTTATATTAAGTAAAACTCTGCTGAATCAGTTAAAGTGAATATCGGCAAACAATTGCCGCAGCTGTGTTGCATTTGCATTCCGTTTAGGACAAGGCAATAACTTTGCTTTGCCTCGCTTTGCAAAAAAAATGATCGAGTTTCGACCACTGGGCGATACTAGTATTAATTAAATAAATAAACTAAAACAAATAATTGATTATTCCTTCCCTCTCTCTTTTTTTTTTGTGTGTGTGAGTGTTCCTCTCTGATTGGTCCTGCATGATGCTTGCTATTGGTTGTTTGTGTTGCTCCTCCCCCTCTGGATTTTGCCCTGCTTTCAGTCTTGCTTTTGCCTCCAAGGCAATAGCGCGTGTTCTTTTGCACATGATGAAGAAAGGCTACGTTCTTTGGAAACCGGCTGTGCTGGCTTAAAATTTATGGTGTGTAAAGAAATTTTAAAATCTATAAATGCTTATATCTTCGTTATTTAACATGCTATCGTCACAGAAATTTCTCTACAAATTTAATTGGGTCTATATTAACATATCCTAAAGTTACAGATCATTTCTTCACTTAACGATACAGGGTGATCGCAAACATTATTGCTTTGGCTCAATTCGTTGACAGCCCCTAATTATTTTCGTTACTCAATCTTTACTGAAAATCACGAGGAAGGCCCTGTTCTTTACGTAGCCAGTGTTTAAAAGCATTTCATCTAGAGACAATTCTTTAAATTGAAAAAAAAAAAAAGATTGTTTGTAAACTTTGCTAAAATTTTGAGCAGGAGTATATATATATATATATATTTATATATAAGATAAAATGTAAATATAGGAGGGAGTATAACTTGAATAATTAAATAAAAAGAACTAGAACAAAGTTTTTATAAACCAATGCGCAAATGCAGTTCATCAGGGGAGCTCCCCCATGTAGGGAAAGGAATATCAGGGATGGAACACGGGCGCAGAATGCATACCACTACCATACCTGCCAACATACTCATAAATATTCCGTAGTATTGTTAGCTCCGCCTTCTTTTTCCCACCAGTATCTTTTTAGAGTATTTTTTCCTCTTATAGAATCGTAATTGAATTTGGAGAATATTACTCTAAAAAATTATTGGTGTGAGAAAAGGGCGGGACAAACAAGACTACGGAATATTAATTAGGATGTTGGCAAGTATGCACTACCAATGTAAGAAAATTTTCTACCTCTTATATTAACGATATTATAGGTAGAGAAATTTGTTAAACAGATTCCGGTATGAATTCTGCGCCCGTGTTCCATCCCTGGAATATGAGAAGTTTCGGACGAAACGCTGGTAATTTTACCAAAAAACACGTTTCTAGCCCCCAACTTCTCACAGATGGAAGCAAGACCATATAGCAAACGAATTTTAATTAATACAAAGCATAAAAAGCAATTAAATTCATGGGACAAATACATACATGGACAAACTGGAATAGTTATTAGAATATGGACAATTGAAAACATTATAATGGGGGGTGGTTTTCAATTTTCCATATTCTAATAACTATTCCAGTTTGTCCATGCATGTATTTATGTATTCTTGTATTATTTATATTCTTGAATTTTATATTGATGTATTATATTTTGTGCTTGATTTCCGAATTTAATTGCTTTTTATGCTTTGTATTAATTAAATTTCGTTTGCTATATGGTCTTGCTTTTGTGAGATGTTGGGGGCTAGAAATGTGTGTTTTGGTAAAATTTCCAGCGTTTCGTCAGAAACTTTTCATATTTCTTTCCCTACATGGAGGATATCCCCTGATGAAGGCCCTCATGTGTTTTGGGATTAAATTTTCATATTGCTTTGATTATTTTGCTTATATATATGTGTGTGTGTGTGTATATAGATAGATAGATATATTGGAATAATACATTTTTTAAGAAAAAAGTAATTCCAACTTGTTACAACACTCTTTTTTTTTTTTTTTTTTTTTTTTTTTTAATTAGAGTCAATTTAATTTATTGCACAGGTGTCAAGTAATTTCGGATTGTTTTTCGGATAACCCTTTTATTGGATATATTAGTTGTATTCTTTTATAAAAAAAATATTTACGACTATATAAGACGAAGATTACTATTACTAAACAGTGATATGGAGTGTATGTATCTTTGATAGTAATTTGGTACCTCTGTTGTTATATTTCCCACAGTTTTAATTCCTCGTAGAATATAAGTATTTTTTTCTTCATGAAATGTGTTTGTGTTCGCTGAAAGCATGTATATCTCTTACTTTTTATTTTCAAGTATATATTTAGTTTTGTACATGTCATTACTTGAAGTGTTATCTTGCAATGTGTATAGGTTATACGGTTTTTAAACACCAGTATTTCTTAGCAGAAAGAACTGACGGTGTTTCATCAAAGAAAACGACTAAACAAGTTATTAAAGATTTCGATTAAAAATTTCTTGTAGGAAAAAAAAAGAAACGTACAAGTTTGCAGTTATAAACATGTGTTTCCTGTCTGCGATGTATTAAGCAACAGCAATTACAATTAAAGAATGTTCCCACCAGAAACTGTTTTTAGAATTGTAGTAGAGTAAATACCTAATGGGTGGCTAGTGGTTGTTAATTCTTGTTAGGATGTTCAGTTCAAGCAACTGATGACTTAGAAATGCGTCGTCGGATGAAATAAAGGTTGTCATATTGGGGACGTTTTTTTGCGATTTGATGGATAACTTTACCCGTGGGGTGGTTTTCGGGAAAGTGCAAGTGCAGGGGGAAATGTTGAGGACAAAGCCCAAAGAATATAAAAATATATATTTTCATTCCCACAAAAAAATTGAGTCTACAAATTAATTATTTAACAGTTATTAATCATTCAGTCAGTATCTGATTTCTGAAATGTACCATTTTTGAAATTGATGTAAGATCTTTTACAATTTCCTTCATTGCTTTTGACTACATTTCAAATGCCTTTGAGAAAACATCTTCATTTTTTCAAGCATACTAGTTTTCATTTTTAATCTTTCACGACCATCGTGATTAAATTACATATAGCAGCTTATGTTTTTCTGTTAAAAATATATTTTAGAATTATTTAGAGCATTAATGAAATATTTATATAAAAAAAGAAAGAGAGAAAAAAAGTCCCATTTTCAGGCATTGGGATTCGAACTCACAATATCTAAGGAAACCGAAACTTCTACCAAAGCATCGTCGGGATGGTCAGAGTGAAGCATTTACCAATCACGCTACCGTCGAATAAAGCAATACGTGTTTTTATGATATAATATAATGCAGTATTCGTAAAACAAATCGCAGCGTTATCTTTTATTTCTAATTTTTTGCCATAAAACTATTGATAGTATGGTATCTTATACTTAATAAATATTATCTTAAATTTCATATTTAGAAGACCAGAATTTTTTAATAATGCATAACAAGTATGTGAAGGTTTCATCCCTCGATGATAACGATTTCTTTCTTTAAAGTGATATTTAAATAAAAACGAACTGCAATCATGAATACAGGAAAATTTGTAGTTTTACAATTAGATGTAGGTGAATTTGCGAAAGAAGAAAGTTTTTAAATGAATAATAATAAAAAGACAGAAAGAAAGAAAATTATGCCCAAATTATTCAGATTATTCACTTATAAATTCGCTTTCTTCTCTACAAATTTCTTGCTACATCCGTCTTAACACTTTTTTCTTTTAATATAAGAAAGATTTAAAGATTTTTTTTTTTTTTTTTTTTTAAGAAAATAAGCTTTGTGTCTAAGTATGTTGTTTATGAATTGTGTTAAAGATAAGGGCATGCAAATATCATTCATATACCTAGAGAATTATTCCATTAAAATATAATTTCATAAAGCTACCATAATTTCAGTAGTTTAACTGCTTATTATATAAAATAATAATATATTTATTGAATGTGGAAAGAAGTAGAATAAGCATATTTTCTTCAAGTAGATTCCATATGAAAAGATTTCTAAGTAATGCAAGTGTCTGAATTTCTAAAGTGTTTGAAAATTTAAACGCGTTTTGCTGTCTGAAAATTTGCGCATTTACGCATTTCATTACGTGTTTCTTTTGTGTCTGAATTGATATTTCTGATATATTTATGTCTTAAATTAAAATATCTGTAACGTCTAAGGTACATTTTAAGACATTTGCGTGTCTTAAATGCCGTTTCAGTTGTTTTTATGTCTTACTTTAAGACCCTTTTATTTGCAGTGCAATTGCTTATTTCGCAGCACTAGTGCGACGTAAAGCCCAACCAACCAACCCATAAAATCGCGACTGCCGTCTTCAGTCAGTCAGTCTGTGAGTTGATGTACTTTTTTATATTATTCAATGTTAAAAGATACAGCTTTTCCATTAACGAGAAATACTGCAACATATCAGCGCCACCTGTCTTCCAGTATACACCCAAACTGAACCAGCACAGTTTTCCATAATGTTTATATAACATACAATGTTTTGTACGTATTACTGAGCTGTATATTTATACATCGTAGAACCGTAGAAATGGCTTCCCCATAAATGGGATTTACATTGTATCACATTAGCGCCATTTGTTGGCCTCTATGAACCTGAATTGAATACATAATATCACCATACCATCTCCCATTACAGGTTTTGTATAACTATATACAGCAGAAACTTCAATTTAGATTTCCCTTAAATGTGAATAATTGCAGCATAGTAACGCCTACATTTAACTGATATATATTAAAAGCTAATTAACATCAATTTAGGTCAAGGTCCAACCAAATGTATGTTTGGTTAAATTAAATCAATGCGTTAATTGATTCTTGCGATACAGTACCTACAGAGTTTTGCCAACACACACGGGTACACATAGGTAGATATTTTCTAAAAATGCTTAAATCGTATTCAGGACATCTGAAAACGTCTTAATTCGTTGAAAAGTAAAAGTAGAAAATTTTCAGAAATCCTATACTTTTTTCTTATATATATATATATATGTATATATATATATATATATATATAGAAAAATGTAAAAAAAAAAAAAAAAGCAAATAGTGTATTTCATATCATGAGTACATATCATGAGTACTTATCATGAGTTTTTGTACTGTATTTAGTGAATGAGTACACTAACATCCCACGCGCTAACCCCTGCTTACATACATACAATATCAAAGTATGGAAAACAACTTCATATAAGTCAAATTCAAGCACATTAAAAGAAAAAAGAAAGGAAGAAAAATCATCTTAGAAAATGCTATTTTAGAAAACCCTACATTTGATGACTTAAATAAATAATAAGAATATTAAAGGACATTTAATACTTAAAAAAATAAAAATAATCTGGCGTGAAACAACCACACGAGTGGTCCATTACCCACTATTGCACTTACATATGCATTATTTGGAGATAATGTGATCAGAAGACATAAAATTGACATAACGTAGGAGAAACCTAAAATTTTTCCTATAAGAGAAAGCTGATACACGTGTAAAGACATATAAAAAAAAAAAAAAAAAAAAATATCCATAGCAAGTTAAAAAAATAAGAAAAAAAAAAAAAGAAAGAAAGAAAGAAAATTGTAGAGTTATTTTTTGAAACACCAGTTTCCGATATCTAATACTAACCTACCTAAGCAGGATGACTGTTAATTTTCCTGTGAAAACCACGTAATACATGAGAAAGGTTATCTAAAATGGATTTATATACCAATTTTCAAGAAAATCGTTAGAGCCGTTTTTGAGATACGAACTTTTACCAAAACTTGGCATACTCAATTTCTTTTTCCTTAGATTGTACATAGTTACATTTTTAATCTCAAGTTTAAACAAGCATTATTTTGGTACATTAAAAAATTGTGTGGTGAAAACAACGTTACAAGTTTTCCTTTTTCGAAGGCGGTCAGATCGTTAATAAAAAGATTTTATATTTTTTGTAACTGTTTTTCACTGATTAAATGAAATGAAAAGTTTTATTAATTTTTTTGGCAGTCAAAAAGTGCTAACATCTTCAACCATAGCCTCCTAAACTAGATTCCTGTCGCGTATCTCGAAAACTTGGCATCAGTTCAAGCTTTAGTCATGTGGATTATATATATTATATATCACTTCTTAAAATGATTAGTGACAATTGAATAAAAACGTTGCGCAATCTGTACTAGGTAGCGCTGTCTACCGCTTGAAATGTTGCCAAGTTTCCGAGCTACGCGACAGGCATCTAGTTTAGGAGACTACGCTTCAACTATGTGCATACCGTAAAGTGAGAATAAATTGAAGCATATAAATTCAATCCTCAAATATTGCCTTGATATTCTTCCTAATCATGTGTGAATTTTTTTTATCTAATGGGACAGTAATTACCATAAATTTAATTATTGTTAATGTTATATATGGTTAAAAATATCATAAACGCTCAAAAAATCCCCCTAAGACCACAGAACGCCTCTTTTTTTTTTTTTTTTTTTCTATCGTTGCGATTCTCTTAACCCCTTAACGGTCACAGATTTTTCAAAGACACGCCCATAAAATCCACGTTTTTGCCTAATAAAAAAAAAAAATAAAATAAAAATAAAATAAATATATGAATAATATATAAATTTATTCTGTACATATTTTCAAGTACATTATATATAGTTTGGTACTGACTGGCTCTTTCATGTACCCTAAGATGTTAAAGGAAAATACACGTGGGGCGTGGTCACTGACCGTGAATATCACGGGAGCGAGAAGGAAGTGGTTAAGAGTCCCCAGTAGTCACAGCCTGATTAAGGGGGAAGCACACATTATTTATACTTACACCGTTATTTTTTAACAAATACTTTACTCCTATAATAAACAGAAAATTCTCATTAAAAATTATTTTAAAAGAATTCTGGTGTCTAATAACGGTGAGTAAATTGGGTTGTTTTACACCGCTCAATTTTTATAAAAAATATTTCCTCGTCAAAGCGTGGAATTTCTATGACATGAAGTAAAAAATAATTGTAAAAATATTCCGGTGAGAGCGGAGATAATGTATGCTTCCCCCTTAATCAGGCTCTGCCAGTAGTCAGATACCTTCCTTTCCCCTTCCCCATGTAATCCAATGGGATTTTTGTTGCTTTGTATTTTCCGGATATCTCGCTCAGAAATAAATTTTTCGAATTCTGGCTTTTTAATTCAATTCTTTGAACATGCCACTTTTTTTCTTAGGAAGCATTTTTTTTTTTTTTTTTTTTTTTTTTATAAATATGTTTCATTAAGCAAACTTAATGGTACAATTTTCAATCTCAAAAAGAAACATTTAAATTGCATTTTTTTTTTTTTTTTTTTTTTTTAATTGCTGTTTATGAAAAAAGAGTAGCATGTTTAAAGAGTGGAATTCGAAAAAGATATCCGAAAAATACACAGCAAAAAAATCCCATTGGTTTACATGGGGAAAGAAAAAGGAAGGTATCTGACTACAGGCGACTCTTAATACTTTCGCGACCATTGTCGTGAATTCACGTCATTTGAAAATTTGTAACTCCGCCAGTAGGCGTTTCTGTAGATTACATAGGTTACATTATTGCTTAACAATAAACCCAATATTCACATTTATACAATCAATACATCGTGGATACAAATACTTTGATTATAAAGAGTATAACGGTAATTTATATCCATTTATACTATAAATATGAATACGTAAAAAAAAAAAAAATATTTAGAATAATGTACTATACAAGAATAACGCCAACAGGCGGGGCTAACTGTCAAAAAGACAAAAACATGCGGTCGCGAAAGTGTTAAGAGGGCTATACTGTTTATTTGAATCTTACGTTAACGAAAATTTCATTTATTGCTAGTCCAGTTGCATTTATGTTTTGATATTCAGTCGCTTGAGATTTATTTCCA
Organism: Salticus scenicus; assembly: GCA_963930645.1. Lineage (NCBI taxonomy): Eukaryota > Metazoa > Arthropoda > Arachnida > Araneae > Salticidae > Salticus > Salticus scenicus. The sequence goes on along the minus strand of OZ005659.1, from coordinate 203,576,005 downwards.
TGCATAAAGAAGATATTTCTTTTACATCGAATACATCTACCGAATCATTTGTTGCATGTATGTGCAGTTTGGTTTAACATCTAGTATGCAGAAATATTTCCCAGTGCACATATCATAGTTGCAAACATTTTAATTTATTCCCGAGCATTTTTAGCCCCGCCTTATTTCTCACCACTTAATTTATAGAATATTTTTCTCAAGTATTAGTGTTGCCAGATCTTGCTAGTGCTTTTCTATTCAAAATCCACCACAAAATTTTAAATGTAATGAATACCTTACGACATTCGAGATTAATCATCTATTATGTATATCAAATACCACTTCTGAAAATTATTGGTGATTATTGAATAAAAAGGTCTCAAATTCCAGCAACACTTTATTTAATTGCGATTAAAAAAAAAAAAAAAAAAAATTCTTAAAGAAAAAGTGGGATAAAATACTAAAGGCAGGGATAAAAACACTCCAGAATAAATTAATATGTTGGCAACTCTAAACATGCATGTAACAAAAATTCTTTTTTTTTTTTCTTCCTATTTCCGAGAGAAACGCCAGAGCCGAGACTTAATGTTGAAAATAGAAAACACCGAAACTGCAGTGTACTAAAATAGGCAGGGTTCGTTTACTAAACTAATGATAACAATAATAATATAAATAAAACAAACTTTTGCGGGATCAGCAATCTAGTGATCTGCGAAAACCATAAAAGTAAGTTTCCCGCTTGCCATGTGCTAACATATCGGTTTCATCGATCATCTAGCGACCACGTCCACTAAATTAAATCTCTATTTCTGTAAGAAAGATCAATTTTGTTTTTGCGTGCATCACTTTAATGTATCCGTAAACTTTATTGCTAATACTGTAAGTTTTTCTTGTTTTAACGATATTTTGTCGTGGTATTTTTGCTGGCGTCAGGTGAAAGCCAATTTTAAAATTAATATTCTAGAAAGACTCATCGAAGATCGATGTTGAAAAGTAATGATTCAAATTAATGTTATTTAATAATAATAATAATAATAATTAAAAAAATCAAAATAATGCTTATTATTTTTAATAAGGAAATTGGAGCAAAAGTAAAAACCTACGTAAATTACTGAGCTATCGGGAAAGTAAATTTATTATGATTGAATTTTTTACCTCAACATGATTTACATGAAAAAATTTTCAGCTAAAATTTGAATAACTTTTAAATCGACCTATAGTTAACCTTTGTGGCGCAAAGTAATTGGGTTCATTTAAATTACACTGCCACTGGAATTCACGCACAAAATTAAAATAAAAGAAATGGATGGCCTTTTCTTCTGTGTTAAAAAAGTCAGATCTTGCTACAAAATTTTCGGGCCGAGTTTTTGCAGCTGGAGCTTAATAATTGCGTTCTCACAGCGAGGGCAATGCGCCTTAAAGGTTAAATGTCAGTTGAGATTTCACCGTAATAACTATGTGGTATATAATTAACACTTTACTGCGTAGGACGCATGTTCGATTCCTGAACAGGGGCTTTGAAATCTTATTCAAATTTTAAATACAAAATTTCTAATTAAAAGTAAGTTTGGGCATTTAAATTTGAAGCATATTATATTAACCTCTTACCTGCCGACGAAAATTTACGAGATTCACTTCAAAGTGCCACCGGATAATACAATGGAACATACTTAAGACAGACGTTTATATACGACTGGGGCAGTTAAAGCGTTCAACATGCCGATTTGAAAAATTAACCTCTCAAATATTTAACACGAATGCTACGAGTTCTCTGAAAAGAAATCTTGACATTGGACAAAGTGAAGGAAAGCGCATACATATTTCATTATTATTATCGAATTCCAAATACTCTTAAATCGCACACGATGTAGCTGCTGAATTACAAAAATTAAAAATGTACCATTATCCAAAAATCTGAACGATTGGCAAATATATAAAAGCCCTAGCAGGTATAATGCAGTTTTATATCATGTTTGCTGAAAATTGGAAAATTTCAAAATATTAAAAATATGAAATAATACAGCCACTAGAAAAATATGTAAAATAATCCAGTGGACAGAAAAGTAATTTGAACCCAAGAATTAACAAAAATTATTTTTTCTTGCTACAAATCTTTTTTTTTTTTTAAGAATATTATTTTTCTTGCTATAACTTGATGATTTTTTACAATGTTTGTCTCTACACCTTATCTTCATACATTGCATGTGGAACAGGACTGGATAAATGTTATCAATTAATGAATATGTGTTACTTTCTTACTGCCATGAATTAATGTTATTTTCAGAAATATTTCATCCAGAAATAAGCAAAATTTAAAAAAATTTCAGGACTTTCGACACTTCTACAAAGATATTAGATAATGTTGATGAATATTCACCAAATATTCACGAATCCATACATAGTATACAAGAAACATTTCGTAAAAAAGTAGTATTTTGAATCATCGTCTTAGATGCCAAACTGTATGTTTTTTTTTTTTTTTTTTTTTTTTTTTCTTTTTCTACCGGAAGTATTTAATAGAAATTTTTAGCCAATTCTTAGTAGTTTTCTGTGAATAAACATGATGAATTTTTTTGCAAAGAAATAGTGGTGTGAAATTTTATAAGTTGGCACGCATGCATTGGCTATTTTTAAATATTCTAAATGCATGACCCACTGAATAATTCATTTGAGCGCATCTGTATCAAAATCTAGGGCAGATGAAATAAATTTTTCTTCATTTTGGCATTTTTGTTAAAATATCGCATAAGAAAGAGAGTAATAGGCATAGTTATCGCTATGATTTTTATTATTATTATTATTTTTTTTTTTAAATCTGCATTTGATACTTAGCTGGAAATTGTTCTAATTTTATTAAAATATTGGAATTTTTCAAGTGTTTAAAATTTACGCCAAAAATATAATTTTCCACTGTTTTTTAATAAACTAAAAATATAAAATATGTGTTACTAGATTTAGTATATACAGTTTTATATATGAAAATAGCACTTTATCTCTCTGGTTATTATTATTTTTTTTCCTTTTGTATCCGTTTCTTACAATATAGAAGCAATAAAAATGTGTTTACGTTCTTTCTCTATAACTGTCTTATTGAATGAAACAACCTTTAAGCATCGTTTTTACGATTAAAATAGTATATTTAGTACGTTTTTCTTATAACAAAAATTACTTTTGTAAATTTTTACATAAAATAACGGTATTTCTTATATGTAAAGCAGGCATCATCTGATTATTATTCTAAAAATATACTTACATTTCTAGCCAATAATATCCTTGCTCTACAAGATTTTAAATTATGAATTTAGTAATCCTTTGAAATTTAAATTGTGAAATTAATGGTCCATGAAGTCGAACACGTTGGAGATAGCTGGTTTAGATAAAATTGGAATTCATGTTGCATTGCGCAATTTTGCAGTCTCTGATTGGGTAATTAGACAATCATACATACAGAGCCTGATTAAAGGAGAACCACACATTATCTCCGCTCTCACCGGAATATTTTTACAATTATTTTTTACTTCATGTCATAGAAACTCCACGCTTTGACGAGGAAATATTTTTAAAAAAAATGAACGGTGTAAAACAATCCAATTTACTCACCGTTATTAGACACGAGAATTCTTTTAAAATAATTTTTAATGAGAAGTTTCTGTTTCTTATAGGAGGAAAGTATTTGTTAAAAAATAACGGTGTAAGTATAAATAATGTGTGCTTCCCCCTTAATCAGGCTCTGCATACATATATTTAGCAGCAGTTATTATATTGGTTTACTATATCTATTCCCTGCGCTTTATTTTCCGTTTTATTTCTTTTGTATTTCTGAAACATTATAAATCATTAAAACATTATTTTCCAGCATTTTCCAAACCCGCAAAATCCAAAAGAAGTAAGCTAGATAATGAGAGGGAATTTAGTGAGAGTGACCATTTTTTCATTTATTCTTAGCGATCAGGAAATTCATATGGGGCATAAAGATGAAGGTTTTATACTAAAGAAATTATTAGTTATCTTAAGTAGACAACATATCATCTCAAAAAGGCTGTTCATCATCATGGTCCAACGATTTCCCCATACCAACAACACGATCAACAAGTTCATGGTTATCTATTTTAAAAACTCGCAAAATAGTACCATTAATGGTAAATCCTACTATGAAAAATCACATTGTAAAAGAGAGAATTCATTAATTACGTTACTGTTAAACAACTTTTATGAGTTGTTCATCCTTGTAAAGAAAGTGTACTCGATTTATGTTTTGACTCAAACTTCAAAAAGGCACACAGGAGATGTCGCAAATGAAGAGATAAAATAAATGTTTCTACTGGGAAATCTTACTGTTAAAAGGACTGCATATGAAAAGTAAAAAATCGAAATTTAGTATAAAATTACATATATTATGTCATGTCTGTGACACATACTTGCCAGCATCCTAATTAATATTCCGGAGCGTGGTTAGTTCCGCCCTTTTTTTCACACTAGTAAATTTTTATAGTAATATCCTCCAAATTCAATTAGGATTAAATAAGAAGAAAACTACTCTAAAAAGATACTGGTGTGAAACAGAAGGCGGTGCTAACAATACTACGTAATATTAATTAGTATTTTGGCAAGTATGGACCAGGACTATATGATTACGATTATATAAGGAAAAAAACAAACTTTAAGAAAGGTGACGTAGAAAAAAGGCGTGTACTAACAATGCTTTAGAATAAATTAAATTGCTGGCATGACTGCATACTATATTAGTCAAATGGATACACCCTGATTGTTATTATGTATGATTTTCTCACACAAGATTAGGAAGTAAAGTTCAGATAAAAAATGTGATATTCAGATTATTGGAAGGAAAATCAAGCCTGGACAATTCATTATATATGGACATTTATTACAACAGTGTGACATTTACAAATTCTGTATTTCGAGAAAATATGTGTGTTTCTGTTCCGGTTGTAAATGTAACCCAGAAGAAATGGAAAAATAAAAATATAAAGAAAGCGAAACGCATCAGCTTGTGTTATATAATGATAGTGGAAAATACTTTTCTAAATTGAATTGAAAGATAAAAGGAGGGGGATATAAAGTTACAACTTCAGGATTTAAGGAAGAAACGAAAACAACAATTAAATTATCTCCACTGGTACTAGAATTCCAAATGATTTTGGAATATGATAATAATATGATGAAATTTATTTCTCCAATAAGCTGATGAAGTATTATTATTGGCAGCCTAAAACATTTACGTAGTATAAAAATTGAGTATCCACATATTTTATCCGCTTTTTTCTGATTTAATTTTATTTATATCAGAAGGACTGTAATAATAAAAACATATCTTTGTAAAAATGCATCGTTGTGACTTCTTGTTTTAAAGTCAATTTTAAAAATAGGAACTATCTCAAGAGAACACGTGAACGATGTAAACTCTTAAAGAGATCTTCTTATGTAGTTAAAACAACATAGGAGAAAAGATGTATAGTCGGGAAAGAAAATGCATCATTTGATATTATTTCGTTGTTAATTGACGCAGAAAAATCCAATACATATCGTTCAATGGAAAATTAAGAGCAATGTCAGAACATGACGTGAAATCGGGGGTTCCAGATTTTCTGTCTCAAGATGGAACACTTCAATCAATATATTTTTATCAATAATTTGTATCATATTTGTGCAGTAATTTATTGCGATTGAACATCAGAGAAATTATTTAAAACGAGTACTGGTGCGAATTTTTTTTATTTTGGGACTAAAAGTCTTACCTCTGTGTGAAATTTTGAATTAGCGAGCATCTACATGTTAAAATGTACGTCAACTTTGAATTTTTGATTGGCAACACCTAGTTTTGACTACGTACTTTAATTTTGGAGTGTCTAGCAGTGCGGAAAAGTAAAAAGTTTGTACACTTTTTCTTTAGTGATCATAGAGTTCTAGCCAAAAAGGTGTTAGGGGATTATCTAAAAATGTAAAAAAATAAAATAAAATTCAGATCATAAAAAGAAATATAACAAAATCATATTATTTCACCCCGAAAATGTTCCATGAAAAAGAGTAAAGAAAATAAATCATATTGAAGGTATTCTTGTTACCCTATACAACAAGTCGTAGTTTCTGCGTATTTAGCCGAAATTTGTTACAAATGTGAATTTTCCGCAACTTTTTTTTCTACCTTTTATTTTTTTTTCTCTTCCCCCGTAACATAAATATGTTTTTATTTATTTAATTTGCAACTCTTTACAACTTATTAATTGTTTTCGATAATTAAATAATAAAAATCATGCAACCTTATTCTGGTAAAAAATAAATAAGTAAGTAAATAAATAAATAAATAATAAAAAAAAAAAAAAAAAAAAAAAAAAACGAACTATATTTTTTTCCAATCGCGCATATGTGAACCTTCCATTTTTCCCTGAATCAAGTATCGTGTAATTGGTTTGCATTTATTATCTTTAAATTCACCCCATGCGGAATGAAAAAGGCTGATTTATCTGCATATATATCCACATATTAAAATTTTGAATCATTTTGTCACCAGTATTTTTAAACAGAAATATTTGATATTTCTTTTCAAAATTAAATAAAGTTATAGTTATCATAGGAAAGAAAGCTTCTGTATTAATGTTCCCCGCCTAAATCGGGAGACTTGACAACTATGAATCTATGTTTATTCTTTACATGATTATTTAGAGGGGCAATGCCTACTGAAGTTATTCAATTCTAACTGTAGGGGAGCGTGGGGCTAGTTGTAACAGGGGTTGGAAGTAACACACAATTTACAAAATATTTTGTAACGTTTTTGACTAGATATTTCGATAAACATAATTCTAATGACGCGCTTTATTAGGTAAGCACATCCGTGTTTTGCAAAAATGGTTAATGAGAAGTTCTGTACGCGTGCTTCATTTTAGATAGTTAGTGGAAAAAATTTATTTCGTAAATTTTGATTAAACTTATGTTAATTTATATTTTAAAGAAGTGTTTATAGCTATTTATTTAGTCTGTGTTTTGAGTTATAAAATGCATGTTATTTTTTTTTTTTTGTATAAATCGTTATATTTTTTCTATAAATAAACAAAATGCCCAAAATCATACGATGGGGCCAGTTGAAACAAAATTTTGGGGCAGTTGTAACATGTTACAATTTGCCCTTTGTGTTTTGATTCATGTAAATTATTCATTTGATTCAAGCAAATTATTTATTGAATGCATTTTTTTAACATGGGGAACAATAAAAAGAAATCAGAAAGAGCTTCAGAGGGTCAAGATATATACAATTTGGCTGCACCTGAAATCTTCGAGAAAGGTAAAAATATTAGACACTCATTACCCGAAAAAAAAATATTTAAAAAATAACATGAAGATATAATTAAAATTTAACACAAAGAGAAAGGAAAAGATTATAGGAATAAACAAATAAATAAATAATTAAACGAAAGGAAAAAAAATATCTTTAACTCCAGACACAGATTCTGAATTTGAGAAATGGCTCGTGGAGATTACTACAGCCAAAGCTTAATGCATCCGCCCATTTTCAGGAAACTTTCAGAAATTAAAATTTTTTGGTTTCTTTGCCACTAGTATATTTATACAGAAATATATTTTGTGCATTTATATTATACTGCCGTGTTTATTTAACCACGAATTAGAATCACGAATTAGAAAATATTGTATAGAATAGTGGTAGAAAAAAAAAAAAAAATAAGCAGAAATTTCTCACCATTGAGGTTGCCCTCAAAAAAAGGGTGGAGATTTCGAGCTCTGCTAAGGGTAGAAGAATGAGTATAATGCTGTGATGTAGAAATCACATATATTTTAAAATCTCTCTATTTAATTTTAATTCAAATCTATTTTATCGCTTTTTATAATAATTCATTCGTGTATTCAATATTAATCTTTAGTAACTGCCGAATTCTTCCTCTATCAGTAAAATAAAAAATAAATGTGAAAGATAATCAATCTCCTTGCATATTCTCATAATCATTTCCTATCATAAAGAGTAACACATGACTCATTTTATTTATGTTCCTCCCAAATCACAGTAGCCTTATTTCTAACGTAATTTATTCAGTTAGTCAAAATTATCCTTGAACACAATTAAATTATAGCTATATTTTATGTATATCTTCAAAAAACCACTTTTTATGTGTTCTTGCTGGCGATGAATTTAAATGCCAATATGTAACAATAATTTGAATTTGGCTAAAACTTAATCATTCTTCTCTGATCGCTCCTGCTTAGAACATACTGTGGTGTATTTCGTCATTGTATTCCTGATTTAATCTATTGGACTGTTGGTAAGTGATGTCACGTCCAATCAATGATCTGTTCATTCCTTTTTACGTTTATCTCTGCTAGAACAGATCGCAGTCTTAAAAATGTAGTCGTTTATGTTACTTGTATTTTTCATGTGTAATTGTCATCTATTAAATTTTATGTGTTTAAAATGAAACGCCTCGTCATATCTTAGTTATGGCTCATGAATCTTCTCCTGTCTACAAAATATTATAATGGCGACGAAATGAAAAAGAAAAAAGCAAAAAGAAGTTTTGCTCTTCAACATTTTAATAATATCTACTTCAAGATGATTAAAAATGAAATATGCAGTTCATAAAAAAAGAACGGAATATCTTCTATACATGTGTTTATTCAAAATCTACTTATTTCATAAAGAAAATTATTTATTGAAATGAATCATTATGCGGTCGGAGACAGCAGCAGTTAATATCATTGTCTGGTGGCGGGCAGGTACGATTTAGGCGCCAGTGAGTGTAATTATCGTCTGCGATAATCTGCGACTTTTTATTTTTCGGGAAAGAGAAAAAGAAAGGTATTTACACATTTCTTTATTTTTTTTTCTTTCTGTTCTTTTATTAGATTGCATGTTTTTATTGTTAGAACTAGTATATTTTCATTAAAAATGTTTCAAAATTTTAAAGAATTCAATGATTCGGTTGAATCGTTTGTGATTTATGTAAGGAGACTGGAACAGAACTTTATATTGTTTGATATTAAGGATGAAAAAAAAGTTAGTGCTTTAATAACTTTTATAGGACCGAAATTATATAATTTACTTACAAATTTACTGTTCCCAGATCTCCCTGAATCAAAAACTTACACTGAATTAGTAGCTGTCTTAACAAAACATCTATGTAAAATTCCAAACAAAATCAGTGAACGCATTAAATTTAGAAAATGTTGTCAAGGAGATAACGAATCTGTGCAGGATTTTAGTGTTCGTTTAAAGAAACTTACAACACATTGCGCGTTTACAGGCGATTCGCTGTCAGAAAATTTGTTATAACAATTTTTACGCGGATTAAAAAATGAAACAATCCAAAGCAAATTAATGTCTCAGGTTGAAGATTTAACATTTGAAAAAGCAGTAGAACAAGCAGTAACTATGCAAAGTACTGAAAACGACATGATAGAATTACAAAATAAAAATTTGAATTTGAATAAAGTTTCTGTTAGTGTTAGGAAACCAAAACAAAATTATTCTCAAAATAACTTAAGTAAACAAAACGTGAACAAAACTGCGAGTGCAAATAACAGTAAAACTCATTGTTATCGTTGTGGAAATAGCTCTTACTTAGCAAATGTTTGTAAATTTATTAATGCAGTTTGCAATTTTTGTAAAAAACGTGGTCATTTGAGTAAAGTGTGTCGGAACGCACAAAACAATGTTACTCAAAAGAAAAATGTAAATGTTCTTGATACTGTAGACATTTTGTCGTAACAATCTGAAGGCACTAAACCTATAAAAATTTGGGTTTTGATAGAAAATAGTGCTAAAGCAGAAATGGAACTTGATACGGGATCGGCGATTTCCCGCCGTACCGATAAATCGTTTTCGGAGATTATTTCCAGAACATAACATGTTTCCTGCTGATGTACAATTAAAGACAGCCACGGGAGAAATTTTCCAGCCCGAGGGATTTGTTAGAGTAAATGTAACTTACGAAAACAAAACTAGGAATGTTAAGTTATATTTAGTTAAAAAAGACAATTTTCCTTTATTGCTAGGTAGGGATTGGATAACTACATTTAATATATTCCCAAACAATTTACAAACTGTTCCGGTAAACAAAGTAGTACAAATCTCGGATAATTTAAATAATTTACTAAACGAATTTACGGATTTATTTACAAATAACGTAGGTGAAATTAAAAATGTTAAAGCTGAATTACATTTAGAGAAAGACTCATCACCAATATTTTGTAAATCGCGAACAGTTACGTATGCATTAAGGAATGCGGTAAATGAAGAATTGGAAAGATTAGAAAATGAAGGGATAATAAAAGCTGTTAGTACGAGTAAATGGGCAACACCTATTGTTCCGGTGGTAAAACCTAATGGGAAAATTCGTTTATGCGGCGATTTTAAAGTCACGGTAAATAAATTTTTAAAGGTTGACAAATACCCGCTACCAAAAATTGAGGATATATTAGCAACTTTAGGGGGTGGATTACATTTTACAAAGATTGACTTAAATCAAGCATACTTGCATTTACCGGTAGAGGAAAATTCACAAGAATTACTTACTATTAACACTCCTAAAGGCTTATTTAAATTTACGCGATTACCATACGGAATTGCCAGTTCGCCAGCAATATGGCAGAGAAATATAGAACAAATTTTAAAAGGTATAGAGGGTATTTCAGTTTTTATTGACGATATATGTATCTCAGGGGAAACGGATGAAATACATTTAGAGCGATTAAAACAAGTGCTAGAAAGGTTACGTGAATATAATCTTAAAATAAATAAGGAAAAATCTTTTTTCATGAATGATGAAATTACATACAGCGGTTACAAAATTGATAAAAATGGCATACACAAAACGCAAGAAAAAATTTCTGTTATTTTAAATGCTCCAATACCTCAAAACGTAACTCAAGTAAAAGCATTCTTAGGCTTAGTATCTTACTATTCTAGATTTGTTCCTAAATTATCTACGATTGCTTATCCTCTAAATGAATTATTACGTAAAAATGTAAATTTTCAGTGGACTAAAAAATGTGAAAATTCATTTAATGCAATTAAACAGGAAATTACTTCCGAAAGGATTCTCACCCACTTTAATCCTAAATTACCCTTAATTTTAGCCACTGATGCTTCTCCTTATGGAATTTCGGCAGTACTTTCGCATACAATGCCAGATAACTCCGAAAAACCCATAGCTTTTGCTTCTAGAACTTTATCTTCTGCAGAAAAGCGGTATAGTCAGGTAGATAAAGAAGCGTTAGCAATAATTTTTGCTGTAAAGAAAGTTTTTCAATTTTTATATGGTAGGAGATTTACACTGTACACAGATAGTAAACCCCTAGTTTCCATATTTTCACCCGTAAAAAGTATTCCGGTACTTTCGGCAGCTAGAATGCAACGATATGCATTATACTTACAGACATTTAATTATGATATTAAATATAAAAAATCTGCAGAGCACGGAAATGCCGATGCTCTATCACGTCTTCCATTACGTAGTGAAGACTTACTGCTGCCGTCGTCCGATTCGCTACAACCAGAAAAAGTGTCACCAACTTTGTCACCAAATTTATTTGGCAACCTTGATGAATCCGATTGTTTATTTATTCATCAAATCACATCGTTACCGTTAAATACAAAGATATTATGTGCAAGTTCTAAGCGAGATCCAACATTGAAAGAAATGTACCGACATTTAGTATCAGGCACACAGATGCCAAATTACTTACTTTTTGGACATAAACAACAGGATTTTTCTATACTAAATAATTGCATACTACAAGGGAATCGTGTTGTAATTCCTACTGTTCATAGACAAAAAGTGTTGGAAAATTTGCATTTTGGCCATTTTGGCATAGTAAAAATGAAAGCACTGGCACGTAGTTTTGTATGGTGGCCAGGTATTGATAAAGACATTGAGAATTTAGCAAATAACTGTTCTGTTTGTATTAAATTAAAACATAATCCTCCTAAAATGGAAAATCATCACTGGGAATGGCCTACAACACCTTGGAACAGAATACATGTAGACTTTTTTGGTCCAATGATGGGGAAAATGTTTTTAATCGTAGTAGATGCCCACAGTAAATGGACAGAAGTGTTCATTGTTCCTAATACTACGGCTGAGAACACTATAAACTGTCTTTCTTCGCTTTTTGCCAGATATGGCTATCCTGTGTCCCTTGTGTCTGATAATGGGCCACAATTCATTTCAGAAAAATTCGAACATTTTCTACAAAGTAAAGGCATAAAACATAGTTTAACTGCACCATATCATCCCTCTACAAATGGTCAAGCCGAAAGATATGTCCAAATAATTAAAAAAGGATTGAAATCCTTAAGTTCAGAACCCGGAAATCTCCAATTTAAGTTAAACGAATTTTTATTCCAATACCGAATAATGCCTCATATTACAACAGGGGAGAGTCCCGCATCATTATTTCTGAAAAGAAATATCAGATCAAAATTAGATTTGCTTGTACCAAATGTTAAAAATTATGTTGAAAACAAACAACATAAAAATGTTTTTAACAAGAAAAAGATAAGAGAATTCGAAATAAATGAAAAAGTTGCAGTACGCAATTATACATCAGGAGATAAATGGAAAATAGGTAAAGTAATTGCCAGACTAGGTAAACTACTACTCCGATTCAAAAAATTAGAATAATGAAAAGAAATATGGTCAAGGGAAATGAAAATCGAATTTATCAAATAAATAATCAACAATATCAAATATAAAGTACTATAATATGAATCTGCATATTTTGCAGATTATAAAAATGTAAACACATTACAATGAAATAGAAAATATATTTAAATCAGCTAACAACAAAAAATTCAAAATATTAGAATACTTTCTAACATGGTTCAAAAAATTAGAATAATGAAAATATATTGAACATAATTTAAACTCTAAGTATTTTTACTTGCTAATCAGTACTTTGTTGCATCACCCTTAGCTTTAATGACAGCTCTTAAACGTTTTGGCATGTTTTTAACTAAAGGTTCACAATCTTTTTTATCCAAATTCGCCCATATGCTCTTTATACTAGAAATAAGTTCTTTTTTGTCTCTAGGCGCAACTTCTTGAAGTCGTTTCTTCATAATTCCCCACAAATTCTCGATAGGATTTAGATCGGGTGAGTTTGCAGGCCAAGGGAGTACAGGTATGTCCTTCTCTTTGAGCCATTTAGTTGTTGATTTGGAAGTGTGGGGAGAAGCTGAATCTTGCTGAAACAAGAAATCGTCATCACATAAATCCTCAGCTGAAGGAATCATGAAATGTTCAAGAATTTCTTGATAGACTTCTGAATTGACTGTTGTGGAAACAATACACAACCTGCCTGGGCCTTCAGCAGTCATGCAGCCCCATACCATAACAGAGGTCGCAAATTTAAACGAACGTTTTAAACATTCTTTCTTATAAGCTTCATGTTTGAGTCTCCAGACACGTATACCTTGATTTCCGTGAGACACACAAAACACACTTTCATCGCTGAAAAGTATCTTTTTCCAATCGTCGTGATCCCAAAATACTATTTTGGGAAATCAAGGAAATCAAGGTATACGTGTCTGGAGACTCAAACATGAAGCTTATAAGAAAGAATGTTTAAAACGTTCGTTTAAATTTGCGACCTCTGTTATGGTATGGGGCTGCATGACTGCTGAAGGCCCAGGCAGGTTGTGTATTGTTTCCACAACAGTCAATTCAGAAGTCTATCAAGAAATTCTTGAACATTTCATGATTCCTTCAGCTGAGGATTTATGTGATGACGATTTCTTGTTTCAGCAAGATTCAGCTTCTCCCCACACTTCCAAATCAACAACTAAATGGCTCAAAGAGAAGGACATTCCTGTACTCCCTTGGCCTGCAAACTCACCCGATCTAAATCCTATCGAGAATTTGTGGGGAATTATGAAGAAACGACTTCAAGAAGTTGCGCCTAGAGACAAAAAAAAAAACTTATTTCTAGTATAAAGAGCATATGGGCGAATTTGGATAAAAAAGATTGTGAACCTTTAGTTAAAAACATGCCAAAACGTTTAAGAGCTGTCATTAAAGCTAAGGGTGATGCAACAAAGTACTGATTAGCAAGTAAAAATACTTAGAGTTTAAATTATGTTCAATATATTTTCATTATTCTAATTTTTTGAACCATGTTAGAAAGTATTCTAATATTTTGAATTTTTTGTTGTTAGCTGATTTAAATATATTTTCTATTTCATTGTAATGTGTTTACATTTTTATAATCTGCAAAATATGCAGATTCATATTATAGTACTTTATATTTGATATTGTTGATTATTTATTTGATAAATTCGATTTTCATTTCCCTTGACAATATTTCTTTTCATTATTCTAATTTTTTGAATCGGAGTAGTACATTACAAAATTCAAGTAGGTTCATGTGTATGGAAAAGACACGTTGATCAACTGAAAAGTGTAGGTTCCAGAGTACAAGTGGAGGAAGCTACAAGTCCTGGTGCAAATATTTCCATGGTCCCCGATAGCAATAGTCCACACCTACAAAGCAATGGAGAATCTAAGTCTGGTAGGAGGCCTGCCATGATACCAGATCCAGCGCCAACCGATCCTGTCAGTACACCAGATCTATTGCCAACCAATCCTTCCACTACATCAGATCCAGTACCAACCGACAGTAGATCTGTGTCTACAAAGCCTGGAGAAATTGACTGTGATAAAAATATCAACAGTACTGTAAATAATGAAATAAAATCTGAACATTCAAAACTTAAAAATGCTAATTTGTCTTTTTCTGAACAGGTTGTAAGATCATCTAGAGTAAGAAAACCTCCCATCAGGTATGGTATACGGAATTAAGGGGAGGAGAGTTGTGGTGTATTTCGTCATTGTATTCCTGATTTAATCTATTGGACTGTTGGTAAGTGACGTCACGTCCAATCAATGATCTGTTCATTCCTTTTTACGTTTATCTCTGCTAGAACAGATCGCAGTCTTAATGTAGTCGTTTATGTTACTTGTATTTTTCATGTGTAATTGTCATCTATTAAATTTTATGTGTTTAAAATGAAACGCCTCGTCATATCTTAGTTATGGCTCATGAATCTTCTCCTGTCTACACAATATTATACATACGGATGTAGTTCCTAAAATATTTATGCGTTAGGGGCACCTTACCTCCTTATTTTATGCAGCAAGTCAATAAAAAAACTGCGCACAAATTTTTGTCAAATCTTTATTCATTTCTGAATTTCATCTTTTTAACACCTCTGGATTGAATCTTGGTTATTTTTAATGGAAGAATTGTAAATAATATTTCTAGCGGCAATCAACGCAAATAGAGGAGGTCTTTTTCATCTATACGAAAATACGGCGTAGTGGAGACCATCGAAATGGAAACTTCAGTATTTACATTTGTCGCCCTGCAAAAATCTTCTCTACATACCTGAATTATCCTACGAAATATTATCTACCTACCACTCTGCAAATAACTTCATAACAAATGCTTAATTTGTAAAATGTGGGCATACATTAACTGTCTGACAGGGAACAAAATATCATTTGCTTGAATTAATTTCAACTCTAACTAAGGTTGACTTCTTTGATGATTATACATTTAATTTTCTCTTTATTTTATTATAATCCATTTTATATTATTCATTATTACTATACCAAGAGGATTATAATTTAATATTAGTTATTAATTGCCTTTTATATTAAATTAAAAAATGATTGGTAACAGAAATCATTTTGAAATATTGTTGTTTATATTGTTAGTGTTCCCTTCGTATCTGTTACAATTTCCCCACGTGTGATACAATTTGCCTGTTACAAATTGTAACAGGCAAATAATTTTGAAAAAATATTTTTTGTTCTAAAATTAGCAAAATTATTGATTTTTTTTTTTTTTTTTTTTTTTTTTTTTAAGGAATATGATAGATGACTATGTGTGCTATGGGAAACAGCAATTATAAACAGGAAAACGTAAATACATTTCAAGATATATTTATCTTTTTAAAAACTGTTACAACCAGACCCACGCTCCCCTATTCTTTTAAAGGTACCATCAAAGTTTTCTGACTTTTAAGATTCACCATACTTATAAATATTACGTATTACGTAAAACATCGAATGTTATAATTTAATATATAAACAAAAGGAAATGAGATACTTGGGCGAATATTGTAACATTTGAGGAAAACAGTACTTTTATAAAAATATTCTTTTTTACATACATACAAATTCATAACCTTTGTAGTGACAGTATTAAAAAAAAAAAAAAAAAAAAAACGTTATCTTTCATTTTATAAATATTGATCATATCCGTAGAGCAAAACGGAATATCCAGTGCAAAAAAAAAAAAAAAAAAAAAAAAAACAGAGTATTGAAAATTTAACTAGAAAATTTCAGGTATTAAATTTAGAAGAATTAGAAAAAAATCTACCTTTCATAAGAATCCATAGTTACCAAATTAAAAGTTCATTTTTTTTTCTCTCTTTTTGCCTTTGTTAATTTCATTAACATTTTTAGAAGTTCTATCTGTTGTAAAATATTTTGATCAGAAAAAAAAAAGATGTGAAAAAACCGCAAGATTTGGCATCTGTGAGACTGTAAAAGTAATGTCTCGAAAAAGTAATCTTTACTCCATACCAGAGTTCCCATCTTTTATAATTTATTCACGACCATTTTTAGTCCCGCCTCTTTTTCATACCGGAAATTTTTAAAAGTGATTTTCTTCTTATTTAATCGTTGTCACATATTAAAGAGAAATAATCTATAAAATTTCTGGTGCGAAAAGAAGACGGGGCTAAAAGTGTTAGTGAATAAATTATAAAAGTTGGGAACGCTGCTCCATACCCAAATTATTGATGAAGATAATTTTGGAAACGCATACAATATTAAAAAAAAGAACAGGACCGAAACATTTGTATCATTACTTTTTAATCAGGTGTATAATAGAGACAACTGATTTACGTGACAAACTGAGTATCTTAGATATTAAAGTACACTACGAACTTTTAAGTACTGCATATAGGAAGATAATTTTCAATATTTTATGGTGTGTATACATATTATTATTATTAGTTAATATAATTCATGTAGATTAAGATATAAAAACAAAAATTATAGCATTTCGAAAAGGTACACAATCTATAAATCACACTCAAAAATTAATTAATTAAAATTTAAAAAAATATATTTGTCATATTTAAAACTCATAGTTTTCGTAAATACTGTGTGTTCAAAAAGAGCCTTAACCTCAGCTTTCATTTTATAATAGTAAAACTTGCAATAAGTCAAAAATTCCAGCGTTACGCTAAACATTACTGAACTTTGGAAATCAGTTAAAATAAATAAGAAATATTATTTTAATAATTTTTAAATTTAGATTTTTAGGTAATCCTTCCAATAAATATAAAACATACAATACTAGCTGTACTCTGCCACGCTTTGCTGTGGCACATTTTGGTTGCACGAATGAGAAATGAGGAACAAAACAAAGCATACGTTTCATAGAAGTTTAATTTTGCAATGTTTTTGGGTAGACAATATTTTTTGTTATTCCATTGTCTGCGTAGATATGAAGGCTATCTTATTTGCCGACACGGGAACACTGAACATACAGTTGTTCATGTGAGAAGCAATCCGCATCTAATCTAAACCATACATTTCTAAAGATTGACCTTGAGATTTATTAATTGTGATTGCAAACGCCAATCGAATTCGGAATTGCAATCTTTTTTTAAATGGTGCATCGGTCGGGACTATGGGAATTCGAGGAATGAGTACATCTTCTCCTTTGAAAGGCCCCATTCAAAACGTTGCTTCCACTACGTTGTTCATTAATTCTTCCCGAATTCTTCCTCTATCTGTAAAATAAAAAATAAATGTGAAAGATAATCAATCTCCTTGCATATTCTCATAATCATTTCCTATCATAAAAAGTAACACATGGCTCATTTTATTTATGTTTCTCACAAATCACAGTAGCCTTATTTCTAACGTAATTTATTCAGTTAGTCAAAATTATCCTTGAACACAATTAAATTATAGCTATATTTTATGTATATCTATCCGTTGCGGTTTACATTTCTCATCATGAATGCCTGGCGAAATTTGGGATTTTCATAGGGTTATCATATTATGGCAATTCTACTCAGTATTCAAAATTGTTAGCCTAATTTGAGTGTAACGTATCTTCAAAAAACCACTTTTTATGTGTTCTTGCTGGCGATGAATTTAAATGCCAATATGTAACAATAATTTGAATTTGGCTGAAACTTAATCATTCTTCTCTGATCGCTCCTGCTTAGAACATACGGATGTAGTTCTTAAAATATTTATGCGTTAGGGGCACCTTCCCTCCTTATTTTATGCAGCAAGTCAATAAAAAACTGTGCACAAATTTTTGTCAAATCTTTATTGATTTCAGAATTTCATCTTTTTAACACCTCTGGATTGAATCTTGGTTATTTTTATTGGAAGAATTGTAAATAATATTTCTAGCGGCAATCAACGCAAGTAGAGGAGGTCTTTTTTATTTATACGAAAATACGGCCTAGTGGAGACCATCGAAATGGAAACTTCACTATTTGCATTTGTCGCCCTGCAAAAATCTTCTCTACATACCTGAATTATCCTACGAAATATTACTTACCTGCCACAAGAAAAACTTCATAACATACCTTGTGCCAAGTACTTTAGGAACCAGAGGTGTTTTTAGCATTTATTTTGGGAAGGTGCCCCCCAAAGAAACAATATTATTTTAATATTGATCAAATAAATAATAAAATTATCTGCTATCTTTCGATAAATTATGAACATTATTACTGGATAATTATGAACTTCTAGCTAGTGATTTTTATGAAGATACTCCTTATTCGTTTAAGCTTTGCTTTTGAACTGGTGTCTTCTAGAAAAGTACGCCAAGAAAATAAACAAAAAGTATGTGCTAAAATAGACTTTCAAATATACATGTGCATATAATAAGCGGCCTTATAGAAGGAAATATATATTTTAGTTTAAAAATGACTTTTTTGCGACTAAATATTTTCAATTGGATCTTAAAAAAAAAAAAAAAAAAAAATTAAGAAAATCACCAACTTTTATTGCTCCACTGGATATTTTTTAACTTTTCGCCGTGTGATTTTAGGAAGATACTTGAATGTCTTTTTACATGATTCCTGTATTTTGATCAAAATTATTATTCTATCTACTATATGAAAGTGATTATCTTTAAACTTCATTAGATGGAGTTTTCCGAACTGTTTTTACGTCTCAAGATAATACATTCATCTTCGATTATCCGATTTTATTATTTAATAGGCGTCAGAAGATTTTCCATATTCCTGGAGATCCTATGCGAATCGAATTAGTAACAGTGTTTCTGTCCCGTAGAAGTTTTTATTTTGATCAGCCACTTTCGTGTTTATGAACTCAGATCCTGTAGAGGAGAACTACAGTGTCGTTAAGTAAGAAATGCTACGGTCAAAACATTCGCTGTAGTTTTTTCTTATTAATGGTTCCAGCATTCGCGAATTTAAATTATCGAGTTATATAAATAAATCGATTTATCGAATGTTTAGCTACCGCTTTTATGGATGATCAAAGAAAAAGGTAGTTTCTTTTATATTTTATGTCTAAATTTTTAATCTTTAATGCAGCATTTAAATATTTTAATGCTAATAATTTCTAAAAAAAATAATAATGATATAAAATATAAAGTTAGTTTGTTTAATATTTCAACTACTTCAATTTTTATTATTATTCAAGGAAATAATTCAATATATTAAAAGAAAAATAAATATGGATATGTATATATAAAGAGAAGAACTCTTTTAGTATTTATACACATATCATTTAAAGGTGATATTTTTCATATTTGATGTTTTATGATTGAAATGTTTTATTTGTTTCCATTTTATTTTATATTTTATGGAGGTTATTAGGTGCTTCCTTATTACTTGGTATGATATAACTAGATACATTTTATTCATATTTTGTTTTTAATACAGCAGTTTTTATTTGATATATATTTCTTGAGATGATAAATATACATTCATTTTATGATATAAAAAATATATATATATACATTCATTTTTACATTTATTCTTTTTTGCCATGGCAGTTTGCATACATATTCTTCAATCAAATATATTAATATTTTATTTTTAGGTATGGCTATATAAACATTTTTTTAACAAAATAATGGGTAAAAAAAAAAACTTGCCACAATTTTTATATTAATTAAATTTTGTATTTTATTACATGATTGTTTATTTTCATTTCTATCTATTGCAAAAAAAAAAAAAAAAAGATTATACGTATTAATGATATTCATCAGTTTTTATAATAATATAAGCATTTTAAAATTTTAATTGTCAACTGATTTTCTTCTTGCATCTCTAGCGCGCGGGGGAAATGCAATGTTTTTGCTGTGTTGCATGTACCTTTGCATGGAAATATACAGCTGGATCGTTTTGCCATGTACAAAGATAAATTTTCCACAACAACTTGAAAATCATTTGGCATATTTTGATAATTTACCTTATCATATTTTGATAATTTACCTTATCATAATTTACCATATCCTCATTTGATAATTTACCTTATCATCATAATTTACCTTATCCATTTTTAATGCAATAATCCATATACCTGTTGGATTTAATTGAAACAGATATATTATGTAATGATATTAATAATTCCATATATGTATATATGTTTTATTACAACAGCAAGATTTATTACTAAATTTTAATTTGATTTTTAAATTTATTTTAAATTTTATCGTACTATTTTATTTTCACAATTCTTTTTTCTCAATTTTATAATGAAATTTGTTGTATTTTTGGCAAGACACAAGTTATTTACTTTGTTTTATTTCATATTTCTTTTTCAGGCAATATTCAACTAAAATATGGTTAAAATAAATAATTATAAATAATGGTAGCAATGATATTTAAAAAAAAAAATAATAATATTTAATTACTGCTTATATATAATTTTCTTATGAATTTTAAAATGAATTGATATAAGATAATAATAGTAAATATTTTTTAATAAGGATATATATTTTATATTTCTGCACATTTACAGAGTAATTGTCATATTAAAATATTATAATCTTAAGAATAATTTTATTTTTTCATACGTCTGATTAAAGAAAAAGTATATTATAATAATCAGTAAGACGTAAGAAAATAAAATAAAATTTTGTTCAAAATGTTTTAAAATGCCGATATGATTCCGGTAATTCTTGTGGTAAGTATTTTTTTTTACTTGATTTTGTAGATGTTTCTTCTGTGTGGATAAATATTTAATATTAGATTATTGTTCATTGTTTTTAGACTAATCAATCATATATTTTTAAATTTTAAAAATATTCTCATTTTGTTACTTGAAATTGTTGGAATGACATACAGTGAATGGTATATTTTCTTACCAATTTACACACACGTTCTAGTTTCACATGTCACATTTTTTGAAATCCATCCATGATGTTACTGTGTATATATATTAAAAAAAAAAATCCAGATATATTTTTTATAATCTTGAGCATATAAGAGAATATGTATATTATTTCTAAAAATGCAGCACAATTTTTAAAAGACAATATTTAGTATCACAGTAATACACAAAGTATTTCGAAACACAGTAATACACAAATTATACTGCTACTTACATATATTTCTTTTCAGGTTGAAGTAAACTATGGTTAGAATATGAACATAATTAAATTTACACTTTGTTTTAAATTTTACACTGCATAAAAAAAGTAGACGGAGACTTACTTGTAATACTTTAAAGCCGTTTATTTCTTTTATTAGAGATATGAGGCTCATTTCTCTAATATAATTATATTCTTGAGACATCATATATTATTATTTTTTCGATATTGATTCAATCTTTTTGAATTATGCAGTGGAAAAATTCGGGAAACAAAAATGGTGCATATTCCCACTGTAATTTTTCTTAAAAAAAGTAGACGGACACATCTTCTATCTCTAAAATAAAACGTTTTTAGTAAGGAGTTCGTCTCCCATTTGCTTTAATAAGTTTGTATACTCTGTTAGGCATCGAATCAATGAGATTCTGAATCTTTTTTTGACAGAAAATTTCCCAAATGTTTGTAAGAGCTTCTTTGAGCTGGTGAATTAATTCTTACTGGCGTCCACCCTCATAAATTTTATGAACAAGTATAGCCCAAATGTTTTCTACAGGATTCATATCCAGACTTTTGGCTGGCCAGGGTAAAACATTGAAGTTGTTCTCACGAAAGCATTTTTTAACGTTGTTATCGGTGTGTATTGGCGCTCCATCTTGTTGGAAAATCCAGTTTTCTCCTCCAAGATCACACGCAAATGGCAAAAGCTCACTGCTTAGTGTTTCAATATAACCTTTGTGAATCTGCTTCTTACTTAGGAACACTAAATTTGTCCTTCCACCATAGCCAACAGCTAGCCACACCATCACGCCACCACCATCAACTTGCCGAGTAGAGTACACATTATCTTCTTTCTCCAAACTGTGCCAATAATATTGATATCCATCTGGGCTGCCTAAATTAATTTTTTTCTCATCTGAAAAAACTACAGATATCCATTCTGTAGTCCAAGACAAGTGGTTTGGAGCCCACTGTAGGCGTTCTTTCACGTAGTGATCCTTCCAGCATGGATGATGTAGCTCTTCTTATACTAAAAGAGCTCTGAGTGCTTAATGTAGTTATAAATTGTCTGAGAAGTTACGTTAGTAATTCCTGTGCTTATTCGAACTCTGGGAATTGATGCTCCAGTTTTTTTCAGCTTAGAAAATTTTTTTCTTTGGTCTCTAAGAGAAAGTTTCTTTGTCCGGCCACTCTTTTTCTTTATCGCTTATGCTGCTTTTGCTTATTAGAACTAGCCTACTAATTTCTCTGACTCCTTTATTAATATTTTTCAGCGCTAGAATCTGTCCTTTCTGGTAATCAGTTAGAGGAATTCCTCGTGGCATGGCGCATTCATCTCCAAGAAATTTAACTACGTAAAACCATCTTGTCAAGCACGTTAGCATTTGGCAAAATGCCAAATTTACATGCAAAACTGGTTTTCCGCAAGAAACACCCACTTAGATAATTGCAGTTTTTAACCAGTGTCAGTCTACTTTTTTGAAAAAAAATATTGTGCAAATGTATATCTTTTCTCTTTTCTTCATTTCCCTACATTAAAATTATAAATATTTGAATATTTTTATTTGTATGTCAAAAATATGAAATAATTGATAAGTATAAACATGTTAAAGAATTTTAATTGACATTTCCTATTAAACAAAGACGGGGTTTTAAAAAATTGTAAAGAAGTGTCCGTCTACTTTTTTAATGCAGTGTATTGGTACAATATGATGTAAAATCTAAGTTCATTTAAATGTTTCTTATTTCATGTTTGCAAGGTAGTTGTGCCAATTAAAATATTAGATATTTTTGACGATTTTTCCTCTTACTTACTTCAAAGTAAAATTATAATAAAGGAAGGCGTGGTGAATTAATTAATAAACAAACAAATAAATAAAGTAAGGTGCAATAAATTATTTCTTAAATTAATTTGTTAAAAAAAAAAAAAAAAAAAAAAAAAAAAAACACGAACAACTAACAAAATTATATGTTTATTTCTGTATGTATTTTTGCTGCATTATGTACATGTGTTCTTATACCTGCTTATTTTTGAGTCAGAACTTCATTGTCATTTGACTAATTTTGGGTCCGGTTGAATGGCAAATTTTTTCAATAGCTCTTTTCCACATTTTTACACGTTTTTACACATTTCACTCACTAAGGCATGTTATAATTGGCCTCACCACAAGATTATTCAGGCATGTTCTCTTCGGAGTTTACACACTTTTCTCTGACTTAATTATTTTGCATGTCATGTGTTCACATATCACTTGATCGGCAATAGTGTAATCTGTGTGCTTTTGTTATTCTGCGGTTATAAAATATAGTTATTAATTCCTAAAAGAGAAATCAATAATAATAGTAATGATAATGATGATAATTTATGCACCTTTAACATTAATTCACATGACCTTACCTAGCTGTATTTAAAAAAAAAAATAAATAAATAAATAAAAATAAACAAATAAACGAAACAAATTTTATTTAATGCTAAATATTATAAATTTATCTATAACTATTTGTTAATTTTATATTTCTTTCATATATTTCAAATAACTACTCATACTTTTTTTCAATATTTTTAAAGAATCTTTTCCTTTCAACTTACAAGTTTTGCTATACATGTATACATAATATACAGAATTACATTTTTCCAGTGTCACATTTTTCTTGTTTTCGGAAAATATGTATTGGCATTTTTCCATTTACATAGTTACTTCACATATAAAATTTTTGTTTCACACATATTTTTTTGGCAATGTTTATACACACTTTCAGTAAAGATAAATTTTACATAACCTTTTTTCTTCAACTTTGTTTATTATTGATGGTTTAAATTTTGCACATTATTATTCCTGTTATACATTTACACGTACTTATACCAGTTTATGCAATTTGGTGCTTCGGAACAGAGAAGATTTATTTATCCCATCATCTTCTTTCACTCAAGACACTTCAATTTAATTGCGTATACACACACACACATTATCCATTTATATTTTCTTTCAACATGTTTTATTTATTTACAAAATTATGGTTATAATCAATAATATTTTATGCTTCACAAACATTAAATTTATTTTAATACATATATAAACACTGCATATACTTCTTCTTTTAAATCTTTTATGTGATTATTTGAGTTACTCATGTTATTTTACATTTTTTACAAACACATCAATTTAACACATCAAATTAATACAGATATTTCTCAATATTTTCCACATGCTTACACAAATGAATGGTTTATGTATTTTCAGATTTTACATTTTATGGTTTATATAGATTTGGTGTTTATAAATATATTCATCATTTTTGTACTTCATGGAGTATTATCAATTAACCAAGATTTGTACACATACATTTGTTGACATAACGCTTATAATATTTTTTAAATAACCATCTTTCAAAATTTACAATAATGATCACCACAGATCATAGTTTCACACTTATCTTTTTTTCAGTGAAAAAGGACTATTGTGTAAAAAAAAAAAAATCTTTTGATGATTTAAGAGGTTTCTCTGTGTAATTGTTTTATGTTGTAGTATTTATAGGTTAGATTTGGCAAGGTTTCTCGTTTTTCACAAATTTTAAAAACACATTCACACAATTATTTCACGTTTACACATTATACACACAGGGATGGAACACGGGCGCAGAATTCATACCACTACCAATGTAAGAAAAATTTCTACCTCTTATATCAACGACATTATAGGTAGAGAAATTTGTTAAACAGATTCCGGTATGAATTCTGCGCCCGTGTTCCATCCCTGTACACAACATAAAAAAAAAAAAATATATATATATATATATATTTACCTTACAATTATTTTAGGTAAATGTTTAGTCAATCATATATTTACATGATTGATTTGCCTTGTCCAGTAACTGTAAAAAATACTTACTTCGAACTTCGAACATTTACGCATGAGATAACTTTTTCTTAATCAAATTACAGTTCACGCTACACACATTTTCATATTATTTTCACTTTTTAAACTTATCTGCCCAATTTTTGTCAAAGAACCTTCATAACTATAAAAGGTATATATTATATATTTAAATCTTTGGCACTAAAATTTGGACATTACATGACAGTTTTTCATCTTATTTTGTTAATTAAAAATAAATATGTTATTACAATTATAACACACTTACACATTCACACTTCATACATAATAATTAATTTATTTCAATAAATCATAACAGGAGTAAATACTTTTTAATGATAATTTTGGACACATTAGGATTACACTTTTTTACAAATCAAAAGTTTTAATAATCGTTACAGATTCACACTTTTTAATTGCCCATAATATTTTTATTTAGTGCAATTGTGCTTTTGTGATATATATAGGTTTCAATAAGGCTTCCTTTTCACACATTCACACACATATTTTCATGTTTACACATTTTTTACACTCAACATAAAATTTATTTAAGCTTCGTTGGTAAATTGTTAATCAATCATTTTGCATGATAGATTTGCCTTAGCTTGAAACTGTAAAATATATATATATATATATATATATATATTCACTCTAGACTCTTGCACAGATGATTAATATTTTCCCTCGATTACAATTACAGCATGAACATTCACATTTTAAATATTTGTAAATTATATTATTATTAAAAGTATACTTAACACATTTACACATGTAAAAAAAAAAAAAAAAATTATAAGTATTAAAAAAAAAAAAGAAAAATAATAATAGTGAGAATTTTTACATTACAGTACACAGATTTAACATGCACATTGTTTTACCCCAGTCATTATTTTATGTCACTTTATTAAATCAACATTATCATATTTTATCAAATATTCATTTTCTCTCACCTATGTAAACACCAACAATTTATAAAAAAAAAAAAAAAAAACTTTTATGCCAATTCTTATCATAATACAGCCATGCCTAATTATTATTAACACACTTAATTACCAATGCTTATATGTTGCTACTATACTGTGTATATATTATGTGTTTATATCATGTTTTCTAAATGTATGCATAAATGTTATTTAATATATATATATATATATATATATATATATATATATATATACACATAAAAAAAGAGCTCAAATTTAAGCATATTTAAGTCAGATAAGCTGGCATGTGACCTGTTTTGTTGGGCCCAATGTTAAATAAATGCATATGCTTGTTTTATTAATAAATATATATATATATATATATATATATATATATATATAAATATATATATCTACAGGTCATTTAGATTTACCAAATACGGGTAAATATGATACGGACTATTATATATGTCCATATATTTTGAATAATAATATGCTACAGCTGTTTTTATTATGCAAAAGATTATGCGTAATTTGATGTGGATCCTTTTGTTTTATGTCATGACTATACTTTTTATTTCTTATATTTTTGTACCGGATGTGTGCCTCGTCTAATATTCATTGAAGTTCTTTATGTTTTTACATTTTTAGAGAAAGTTACACTCATATAACAGTAACATCATCCATTATAATAATTATTTTACTCATGTAACTGCAAGAACATGTAAAAAAAAATTTCTCCCATCGTAAATTTTTTTCTGGGTGAAGGGGAGAAATATGTGATGTAGAAACAACATATATTTTAAAAATTCTCTATTTAATTAAAATCTATTTTATCGCTTTTTATAATTTACTCGTGTATTCAAGATTAATCTTTAGTAACTGCCGAATTCTTCCTCTATCAGTAAAATAAAAAATAAATGTGAAAGATAATCAATCTCCTTGCATATTCTCAGAATCATTTCCTATCATAAAGAGTAACACATGGCGCATTTTATTTATGTTCCTCCTAAATCACAGTAGCCTTATTTCTAACGTAATTTATTCAGTTAGTCAAAATTATCCTTGAACACAATTAAATTATAGCTATATTTTATGTATAGCTATCCGTTGCGGTTTACTTTTCTCATGATGAATGCCCGGCGAAATTTGGGATTTTCATAGGGTTATCATATTATGGCAATCCTACTCTGTATTCAAAATTGTTAGCCTAATTTGAGTGTAACGTATCTTCAAAAAACCACTTTTTATGTGTTCTTGCTGGCGATGAAATTAAATGCCAATATGTAACAATAATTTGAATTTGGCTGAAACTTAATCATTCTTCTCTGATCGCTCCTGCTTAGAACATACGGATGTAGTTCTTAAAATATTTATGCGTTAGGGGCACCTTCCCTCCTTTTTTTATGCAGCAAGTCAATAAAAAAACTGCGCACAAATTTTTGTCAAATCTTTATTGATTTCTGAATTTCATCTTTTTAACACCTCTGGATTGAATCTTGGTTATTTTTAATGGAAGAATTGTAAATAATATTTCTTGCAGCAATCAACGCAAGCAGAGGAGGTATTTTTCATCTATACGAAAATACGGCCTAGTGGAGTCCATCGAAATGAAACTTCACTATTTACATTTGTCGCCCTGCAAAAATCTTCTCTACATACCTGAATTATACTACGAAATATTATCTACCTGCCACTCTGCAAATAACTTCATAACAAATGCTTAATTTGCAAAATGTGGGCATACATTAAATGTCTGACAGGGAACAAAATATCATTTGATTGAATTAATTTCAACTCTGACTAAGATTGACTTCTATGCTGATTATATATTTAATTTTCTCTTTATTTTATTATAATTCATTTTATATAATTCATTATTAATATACCAAGAGGGTTATAATTTAATATTAGTTTTTAACTGCCTTTTTTATTAAATTAAAAAATGATTGGTAACAGAAATCATTTTGAAATATTGTTGTTTACATTGTTAGCGTTCCATTCGTATCTGTTACAATTTCCCCACGTGTGCTACAATTTGCCCCAAATCAGGGGCAATTTGTAACAGGCAAATAATTTTGAAAAAATATTTTTTGTTCTAAAATTAGCAAAATTATTGATTTTTTTTTTTTTTTTTTTTTTTTTTTTTTAGGAATATGATAGATGACTATGTGTGCTATAGAAAACAGCAATTATAAACAGGAAAACGTAAATACATTTCAAGATATATTTATCTTTTTAAAAACTGTTACAACCAGACCCGCGCTCCCCTATTCTTTTAAAGGTACCATCAAGGTTTTCTGACTTTTAAGATTCACCATACTTGTAAATATTACGTATTACGTAAAACATCGAATGTTATAATTTAATATATAAACAAAAGAAAATGAGATACTTGGGCGAATATTGTAACATTTGAGGAAAACAGTATTTTTATAAAAATATTCTTTTTTACATACATACAAATTCATAACCTTTGTAGTGACAGTATTAAAAAAAATAAAAAAAAAATTTAACGTTATCTTTCATTTTATAAATATTGATCATATCCGTAAAACAAAACGGAATATCCAGTGCAAAAAAAAACAAACAAAAAAAAAACAAACAGAGTATTATAAATTTAACTAGAAAATTTCAGGAATTAAATTTAGAAGAATTAGAAAAAAATCTACCTTTCAAAAGAATCCATAGTTACCAAATTAAAAGTTCTTTTTTTTTTTTTTTTTTTTTTTTTTTTTGCCTTTGCTAATTTCAATAACATTTTTAGAAGTTCTATCTGTTGTGAAATATTTTGATCAGAAAAAAAAAAAAAATAATAAAAATAAAAAAAACATGTGAAAAAACCGCAAGATTTGGCATCTGTGCGACAGAAATGTAATGTCTCGAAAAAGTAACCTTTACTCCATACCAGAGTTCCCATCTTTTATAATTTATTCACGACCATTTTTAGTCCTGCCCCTTTTTCATACCGGAAATTTTTAAAAGTGATTTTCTTCTTATTTAATCTTTGTCACATATTAAAGAGAAATAATCTATAAAATTTCTGGTGCGAAAAGAAGACGGGGCTAAAAGTGCTAGTGAATAAATTATAAAAGTTGGGAACACTGCTCCATACCCAAATTATTGATAAAGATAATTTTGGAAACGCATAAAATATTAAAAAAAAGAACAGGACCGAAACGTCTGTATCATTATTTTTTAATCAGTTGGATAACACAGACAACTGATTTACGTGACAAACTCTGCATCTTAGATATTAAAGTACACTACGAACTTTTAAGTACTGTATATAGGAAGATAATTTTCAATATTTTATGGTGTGTATACATATTATTATTATTAGTTAATATAAATCATGTAGATTAAGCTATAAAAACAAAAATTATAGCATTTCGAAAAGGTACAAAATCTATAATTAACACCCAAAAATTAATTAATTAAAATTAAAAAAATATATTTGTCATATTTAAAACTCATAGTTTTCGTAAATACTGTGTGTTCAAAAAGAGCCTTAACCTCAGCTTTCATTTTATGATAGTAAATCTCGCAATAAGTCAAAAATTCCAGTGTTACGCTAAATATTGCAGAACTTTGGAAATCAGTTAAAAAAATTAAGAAATATTATTTTAATAATTATTAAATTTAGATTTTTAGGTAATCCTTCCAATAAATGTAAAACATAGAATACTAGCTGTACTCTGCCACACTTTGCTGTGGCACATTGTGGTTGCACGAATGAGAAATGAGGAACAAAACAAAGCATACGTTTCATAGAAGTTTAATTTTGCAATGTTTTTGGGTATACATTATTTTTTGTTATTCCATTGTCTGCGTAGATATGAAGGCTATCTGATTTGCCGACACGGGAACACGCAACATACAGTTGTTCATGTGAGAAGCAATCCGCATCTAATCTAAACCATACATTTCTAAAGATTGACCTTGAGATTTATTAATTGTGATTGCAAACGCCAATCGAATTCGGAATTGCAATCTTTTTTTAAATGGTGTACCGGTCGGAACTTTTGGCATTCGAGGAATGAGTACATCTTCTCCTTTAAAAGGCCCCGTTCAAAACGTTGCTTCCACTACGTTGTTCATTAATTTCTTAACTACGAGTCGCATGCCGTTGCAGTGTTTTGTTTGATTAGTGTTCCGCAACATGTTGATTGGCACACCTACTTTCAGTTTTAATATGTGTGGTGGCATCTCTGGCAGATCAGATCAAGTGAGTTCAAATTTTCCGTAGGATAATTAACTACTTCATCTGCTGCCACAACGGTGTTTATTCACTTATATGTAATTTCTTCAGTTTGAATGCTAGATTGAATAACATTATTAAGTTGATAGGCATCTTTATTCTTCGCGGCAAGGGTAGCTCGTTCACTCAGCCAATTGTGATTTCTATAATTAATTTGAATATTAGGAAATACTTTTTCGATCAGTTCTTCTTTCGATGTTACTAGATTACAAAAAATATTAGAAAATGGTATTCGCCTTGACGTCTGATTGGCTGGCAGCTTTCCGTTCCCAATGTCCAGTAACTGTCCAGTGTAAATAATTGAGACACGAAATCACAAAGCGTAAAAAGCGAAGAATCCAACTACATAAACATTAATCGCAACAGGACATGAGAAAGTTTTTTTTTTTTTTTTTTCTAAAAAACTAAAGATTTTACACAGATGCCATTCATCGAAAATCAAACATTTTTAACTATGGCTTACTCATATATTCAAAAAAAAATAAAAAATAGAAGCATCAACATTATTTTTTTTTTCATTTTTTACTGAGCAAGGGCTGTAATATAAAATTCATCAAAATCAAACATTTTTAGCTACCGCGTGCCCATATATTCACAAAAATAAAAAAGTGAATCATCAACATTATTCGACTTTTCATTTTTTACTGAGCACGCGCTGTATAAAATAAATGGTAAACATAAAGCAAATTTGCCGTGCCAATATGGTGGGTTTGCTGGTGACTTTTAAAAAAGCTGTTTTCTCGCGGTCGCGGGTATGTTACTGACGCGAAAAAAAAGGTAAAAACAATCTGTGAAGCGGGTTGAGTCTCATGTCAAAAGTTGAAATTAATTCGTGCAGAACATTTTGTGTTTTTGAGCCGTACACAAACCAACTTAACATTTTTATAGATTTAGACTAGATTCCAGATATGCTTCTCACTGATTAGCTGTAACGTCAGAAAGTCTAATTGGAAAATGGTATAAGTTTATGTTACCACAAATAGCCGAAATACGTTTTTATGAATAATTACTAGTACATGAAGTATATAAAGTAATAAAGTAAGTATAAATAAAAAATCTTGATGGATTATACAAGCGCTACAGTTAAAAACTAGTGGTTGATATTTAAAAATCTGATGTGGACATCACATGACTTCCTTATACAACCATAGGAATATACATATTTTTATGAAAACATTGATAGTTTTGTGTGAGGTAACCGATTTGTAAATAAACAGGGAGGTTTTATCGCTATTAAGGTTTTATCGCTAATATCGCCAAGCCGCAAATAAGTAGCCAGCGTAGATTTTTAGTCTTTGCATCGAATTTGGTGACTTGAGACTGAAATTGACAAGAATATGTAGTTTAGGATTTCCAGAATTCGGAAACTCTAACTTGAATAAGAACACAGTTCTGGAATATTCCTGAAAAATTCATTGGTTTATAGCGCAGAACTATTTATTCGAAAGTTCTATAAAGGACACACAGAACCATAAAAAAAAAAAAAAAAAAAAAAAAGAGTGATTGTTGATGATTGTAGACTAGAACCTGCATGTATCTTTACGTGCTACTTTTCATACGGTATTACAGTAAAAGTGGAAACAGATGAAATTTTTTCCTTTCCACGAAGGTGGGCTTTGACATAGCGTCAAATTAGGCATTTAAATGCTGCGAAAAATGGTAGTAAGGGATTCACAAAAATTGGAAATTCTAACCTGAATGGGAGTCTAGTTCATGAAATTTTGTAATGATGCATTGGTTTCTCGCGCAGAACTACCTTGAAAATTCCATAAACCACTGGCAATACTCTCGATGAATTCGAATTCCATTCAGACTTCGAAATATTTGGTTTGTTTCTGATTTAGCGGAATTTATGCTTGCTGGTGTATTTAATAATGTTTATATGATTTCTGCAGTAAAAGGATCATTTCATTGGATTGCTTAAAGAATACTAAACTTTTGTAGCACAAACAAGGGTTTTATTCAACTATTTACTGAATATTGATTCAATAAAGTGCATTCGTCGACTAGAACCTGCTTATTTCTTTAAGGTTTACTTTCTACACTCTAAAATGTAGACAACGTTTTTTCTCAATATCATTTCAAGCTTTATCTACGCGATGAATATTCATTTAAAAAAGGGTATTCGTTGACAAGAACCTGCTTCTGTCTTAAAGAATTATTTTCTGCACAAAAAATGTGACCAACTTTCATAACAATATTATTATCTTATCTAAACGCTGAATATTCATTAAATAAAATGCATTTGTCGATTAGAACCTGCTTATGTCTTTAAGAATTACTTTCTACACGCTAACATATCGATAATTTTTTTTTAATCAATTTCATTTTAAGCTCTATTTACGGGCTGAGTATGCATTAAATGAAGTGCATTCGTCTGCTAGAACCTACTTATGTCTTAAAGAATCAATTTCTAAGCGCTAAAATATCAACTTTAATAAAATAATATTACGGGCTCTATCTACGAACTGAATATTCACTAAATAAGTATTCGTCGACAAGAACCTGCTTATGTCTTTAAGAAATTACTTTCTATGCGTGAAAATGTCAACAACTCTCATAACACTATTATTATGAGCTCTATCTACGGGCTGAATATTCATTAAATAAAATGCATTCGTCGACTAGAACCTGCTTATGTCTTAAAGCAGAACTTTCTACACACAAAAATGCCTTTATCTTTCATAACAATATCATTACTGGCTCTATCATTAGCTTCTTTTGAAATTTCTGTGATTGTGAGTCATATATAATAGCCAAAACCTTTGTATTTTTGGTCATTATTAATATAATTTCCCTAAATATCTCCAAAATAAAAAATTATAGCAAATCCAACAACTAGGTGCACAACTACATGTAATGACGCGTCTATATACCAATTTTCAACGTTCTCTGTCCAACAGTTTTTGAGTTATGCGAAATACACATACCTACTTACATACAGACGTCACGAACAGACGTCAAGTGTAAAATCGTTCACATCTCTGAAACAGAAGATCATATTAAAACCAAAGTTTAGGTGTGCAACTAAACATCATGATAGTCACACATATAAATTTTCAACATTCTAGACTCATTCAATTTTGGGCTATGCGAAATACAAAATCCGTTTAGCAAATCGTGATAATTATACTTCGTATAAGGAAGCAATAAAAAAGATCATAAAATTGGCAACACTGTTATTACTACGGAGTTTAAGAAAAATACGAAGTAAATTTTTAATTCAACTCTTTACTGAAGTTTCAGTTAGAACTCGGTCTTACTACACGGATAAAAGTAACTTCCCAGCACGACTCCGTTAAAGAATGGTTATAGCATAGCTGCCAATATTTTAACTTATTCCTGAGTACTTTTAGCCCCGCCTTTATTTCGCACCACTTTATTTATAGAAAAGTTTTCTCCGATATATAACTTCTATAAAATAAGACAAAATTACTTAAAAAAAAAAAGAAAAAAAAAAATATGTGGTACGAAATAAGGGCGGGGCTAAAAATATTCCGGAATAAATTAAAATATTGGCAGCTATGGTTATAGTATATACATATATATACAGTCGAGCTTCATTAACGTCTCAAGGGGAATAAAAATATCGTTCACGTTGTCAGTAATTTACGCTCTCAGTAACTCAGAAACTAGCTAATTTATCTTTTTAGTGCTATATTATCTACTTAATTAAAATTTTTATAACTTTCTTTTAATTTCATAATTTCCATTTTATTCAAAAGCAATATATTGAGATCTGTTCAAAGTTTAAAAAAGGTATGTAAAGGTTAAATAATACTTATATAATTTAAATCTCATGATTACGATTTAAGCAAAAGATGTGGTAGTAAAGAAAAACAACCAAAGTTTATAGAATCTAGAGTTTGCTTTAAATGTAATGAGTTTTACCAGGAGACCATCCCATACTGTAATCATTAAAAAAAAAAAAAAAAAAAAAAAAAAAAAATCCGAACAAGCATTAATCGAAAAAGCATATATAAACATGTGTTTTGAATCATAAAACAATAGCCCTCGTCAGATCGTTTTCGAGTTACAAAGGGTATTGCAGGTTAAGCCTGCTCCACCGTCGAATGAAGAGTTCTTCCCTTCTATTTACTGCTCTTTATCTGAAACATCTTATGACTAAAATTTTAAACTTCTACCCTCAACGATTAGGGAGTAATGGGGGTGTCAACCTAAAACGTTAAATTTAATTTTTTTAAAAACTATTCAAGATATATTATCGAGTTTGAAATTATTTATAAATGTTTATGAAGTACATAATATACATATTTTTTTCAGAATTTTCACTCGACTTTATATGGTAGAAAATGGTAAGTATATTTTTGATGGACGATTTTTTATACTATCCCCCAGAGTAACACCTGCCAAAAAAATACAGTTTATTTAATGATTAGTTAGCTGTTACATATAAAAATTACAGAAGTGTCAAATTGCGGAAACGTAGTGAAAAAAATAATAATCATTTAATAATAAAATAGGGGTGCAAAAGTTTTAACCCTCAAAATAAAAGAAACACCAGCATTCATTATCAATAATTTCTTTTTTGGTCAAACGCAATAAATAAACCACACCACAACTATGATATAAATTATTGATAAAAATACGCTGGTGTAGATGTTTCGCCCTGAGACGGAAACTCTTGCATCCCTGTAATAATACCAAGGATATAATATTTATTTTTAAAAACCACTTAACATAAATAAATAAACAAAGCAAGCAAATATAAAAATGCTCTAATAACATTTGTTATTGAAAAGTACCAATTAGCAATAAAAAAATATTCTATTTAATTGTTATCAGGGATCTTACATCTCGCCTTTTTATTTTCCAAGATACTTTTAGGAATGAGAAATTTCCCTATTTTTTTCTACTTTATTTTTATACACTAGGCTCTATCCTGTATAATCACGACATATTACTATGAAAATACTGACATAAGGATTTCTGTACGAAAATATTATAGATGCTGACTTTTTAATTTATCCCGGTGTATTTTTGGCCCCGCCTTTTTTACATAGCATTTATTTTTTTAATGATGAAATAAAAGTTATATATTGGAGAAAAATTTTCTTTACATAAAATGGTTCGAAACAGTATATCTTATCGAGGTTGAAACTGTTTATGAATGTTTGAATGTATATATATATATATGTGCGTGCGTGTGTGTGTGTGTATGTATTTATATATATATATATATATATTTTTTTTTTTTTTTTTGAAAATTTTTGCTCGATTTACATCTGAGAAAAATGACGTATATTTTGGTGGACAATGTTTTATAGTATATATCCATCGAAGTGACGCCTATCAAAAATTAAAGCTTGCTTCTTTATTAGATTGCTATTACATACAAAAATAACAAAAGTGTCAAATAAGTAGTCCATAGTTTGAAAAAATGAAACCAATACAGCTATCTGTATAAAGTAATTTATGTTTATAGAATGAATTATGAAAAGCAAAGATAAATTACAAAAAAGAATGATTTTCAATCAAGGTTTAATCATCATAACTATTTTCTTCAGTGGTGTTAGTTACACTAGTTTTATCAAATATTGGAGTCAATATTTCAGCTAGTTTTACAATGTTTGATTTCCATTCACCATTTTAGAAATAGTAAAGTATTGCTGCAAAATGGAAGGAATCTCCCGCTTTTTTTTTTTTTTTTTTTCTACTACTACTTTTGCAGATGCCAATATTTTGATTTATTCCGGAGTCCTTTTAGCCCCGCCTTTATTTAGCACCACTTCATTTATAGAAATATTTTATCATATACGAGGGTGAATCAAATATAAACGAGACTTATTTTTTAAAATATTTATTTTGATTTTAAACGCACAAACAATCATAGTTTATTTTTCTACATAATCTCCTGATTTAGAAACACATTTTTCCCAGCGTATAGGTAATTTTTTAATTCCTTCCAGGTAAAAAGAGTCAGGTCGTGTTTGTAGCCAATTGCGCACATATGCTTCAACTTCATTATCGCTGTGGAATTTTTGCCCTCCCAAAGCTTCCTTGAGAGGACCAAAGACTTGGAAGTCACAGGGAGACAGGTCTGGACTGTATGGAGGGTGTTCCAGTGTCTCCCAACCCAGTTGCTCCAATGTCATGGCTCTCATTTTCAACACGTTCACGGCCCTCCACGAACTGTTTATGCCAAGCAAACACTCTAGCTCGCGACAGCGTCTCTTCCCCGAACTGTGCAGTCAATCTTCTCAAGATTTCGGCCGGTTTTACACCTTCTGCAGCTAAAAACTTGATAACAATACGTTGCGCAATAGAGGGAGGTACCTCCTGCTCGGACATCGTAACGATGGACACTGAGCGAGTCTATGATGATGAGTCACGTGCTTCCCCCACTCCTGACAAACCAACCTAACAGCCAATAACAGCCGAACGTTCTTCCATCACTATTGCGCGCGCAGGTCCAAAAGTCTCGTTTATATTTGATTCACCCTCGTATATAACTTCGATAAAATCAGACAAGTTTATCCTCAAAAAATAAGTGGTATGGATAAAAGACGGAGCCAAAAAATATACCGGAATAAATTAAATTTTGCCGTCTATGCTATTTTCATATAAAAAATTTTATATCAGTATCTTTGTAGTGTTATGACGCGATTAAATAGATAGAGGTTATTATATAAAAATCAAGGTAACGAAAATTACGGAAATTTCTCGTCCTTAAAAGTGTCTTGAAAAAGAGATGTAAGATCCCTGACAATAATTAAATAGAAAGTGTTTTTTTTTTATTATTGTTGCTAATTGTTTCGTTTTAATAACAAATGTTAATAGAGCATTTTTATATTTCCTGGCATTATGTATTTATTAAGTAGTTTTTAAAGATAAACATTATTAAAGATAAACATTGGTATTATTTTTAAGTGATTATTAATTTTTTCACTACGTTTCCGCAATTTGACACTTCTGTAATTTTGATATGTAATAGCTAACTAATAAACAAGCGGTTTTTTTTTTTTTTTTTTTTTTTTTTTTTTTTTTTTTTGTAGGTGTCACTTTGGTGGATAGTATAAAAAATCGCTCATCCAAAATATACTTATCATTTTCTACCATTTAAAATCTAGTGAAAATTCTGAAAAAAAAAATATATATTACGTACTTTATAAACATTTATAAATAGTTTTAGCCTCGATAAGATATCTTGAATACTTAAAAAAAAAAAAAAAAAAAATGAATTTAACGTTTTAGGTTGCCACCCTCATTACTACCTAATCGTTGAGGGTAGAAGTTTAAAATTGTGTGCAAAAGATGTTTCAGATAAAGAACAGTAAATAGAGGGCAAGAACTCTTCATTCGACGCTGGTGCAGTTTTCAAATGCTTAAACTGCAATACCCTTTTAAAAATTCGATAATAATCGGTGCAACCACGCCTAAATCGATAAAATCAAAACATCGAGAAATCCAAAACAAGCAATAATCCGATAAATATCGACAAACATGTTATGATGTATAAATCAGTTGCTCATTTTTGATATGAGATATATTCTATCGCGATATAAAGTCTAAATCTTAGGTACAGTCTACAAATTGATAAAAGTCATTGTTCTACCAGGATTTATCGGGACTCCTCCCACTTCTTTTTTGTTACTACATTTTTACCCTAACTTAACAATAGATTGTTCGAGAACGCACTCACGAGGGGTAACTATTTACGCAACGAAAATCATGTTAGATGCTGTTCTCGAATGAACATAATTTAATTGATTTCTATGATTACACTTTTCGGATGGTTTCCTGGTCAGATGTTAAATATGATCAATACTATTGTTTGAATTGTACATCGCGTAGGATGCAGTACAGTACTACGGTTTGAAGCAATCGTATCCCTATTTCCTAATTCAACAGGTTAAAATATGAAAAATGTCAGGGTTAAAACACTCTCCCCTTAATGTCCGTGATACTGTATTCGCCTTCTCATTGAAAGGAAAGATAAATGTGCATTCATATAAATGGTAAAATATTATTATTCAAACGCCCCCTCAAACTTCAGGGAAAATCAGAATATATTTGGGGAGGGTGCGAATAAATACCAAAAATACATAAAAATATAGAAATATATGCATGTATTTTCCTGCAAAAATTAAATGGCATAAAATTGATTTAAAACGAAAATTATACATATTTTAAGTTTTTAAGTACAAATGATTAAAAAATAAAATAAAATAAACCGGAAAACCTTTGGTTTACCGGCATGAAGCTAATCGGAAAAATTCAGGAAAACTCCCCACTTCCCTTCCAATAAATTGTTTTAAATGGTTTAAGGAAACTATTTTAAGATGCTTACGATTTTCATTTTCAAATAATTAGCGTCTGATTGAACACGCATACTTGCCAACCATCTCATTATGAACTGTACAATTTTTAGCAGCCGCCTTTTTTTCAAACCACTCATTTTTTAAAATAATTTTATTCTTATTTAATCGTGACAACATTTGCAGAGAATTACTCTAAAAATAAATTGGTGTGAAAAAAGGGGGCGTTTTTTCAAGGGACTTTAACAAATGTACGGTTAATAATACTTTCACAACCGCATATTTTTCTCTTTTTCACAGTAAGGTACGCCTGTGGGCATAATTCTTCTCAGTTGCAATATCTCAAAACAAAATTTTCCGTATTCGCATTTATACTGCAAATGGATATACATTATAGTTATACTCTTTCTAATCAAAACATGTATATCTATAGAATATTGATAGTAAAATATGAATTTTGGGTGTTAATTTTTAAGAAATACATAACATACAAATTGCGAAAGAAACTGGTGGAGTTAGATATTTTTAAATGACGTGAATCTACATCAGCGGTCGCGAATGTGTTAATGAGATGGTTGGCAAGTATGAATATGATTCAAATCAACATTTACTATGCTTACAAAGACTGATGTTATAAAAGAAATAAGTAAAGTAAAAACTGTGTTATATTAAGAATATTATTAGAAAGATTAAAATATAAAAAATTAAAATATAAAAAATTAAAATATAAAAAATTAATAATAAAAAAAAATAATAATAATAAATAAAAAAAAAATTGTGGGGCGTCGCTGACAGTAATCTTACCTTTTTTGGGGTTAATTAGGATTTTTCAAACTTTTGCCTGCTTTTATTTTCTGTTTTTACGCTATAAATGTAAATTAATTTTCTCTAAATTTTGTAATTTAATCTGATGTAACTATTTTTATTATTTTTATTATTATTAACCCTTTGCGCTAGGTATATTTTCAGTAAGACACGCCTTTTGGCGTTCCTTTAGAACGTCACACGTATAGTTTCCAGCTTACTACCTTTTGGATACCGAAAAATTGTAATAATTTGTTTTATTTTACTTCCTCATTAAATAAAATAAATATTTCT
Organism: Salticus scenicus; assembly: GCA_963930645.1. Classification (NCBI taxonomy): domain Eukaryota; kingdom Metazoa; phylum Arthropoda; class Arachnida; order Araneae; family Salticidae; genus Salticus; species Salticus scenicus. The sequence goes on along the minus strand of OZ005659.1, from coordinate 203,535,960 downwards.
ATTAAAATTTTCCGTGAGCCGAACGGTAGCCTCTAGTTACACGTTTTAGAAAAATAACATTTCATTTGCAGAGGAACACATTAAGGCTTGGCTCGAATTTTTAATGTCCCCTCAGAAGGGACATACGAGCGATAAGGGTTAATAACATATTATTTTTCCCTTAAAATACTTATTTAAACTTAAACCTATCTTATATAAACTTCTTCCCAGCTATAAAATAAGATAGCAAAAAATGATTTTAATATTATAAAGCCTGTCTTATAATATAGGAGTCATGTCTCCATGCAGCATTCAACAATAATTTACAAACAAATTGATACCAGGGGCCGTAGTGTTACCTTTTATACAGGACACTTTCAATGATAGAAAAATTTCGCATCTTTTGCCGCCACTTTTTTCTTAGAGAAATTCTTATTGTGTTTTTGAAGTAATATGTCGTGATTAAACAGCATAGAAATTATTCTATAATATTAGTGATAGCAAGAAAAGCACAGTTTTCTCATTTCTCAAAGTGTCCTGAAAAAAAGGCGGAGACTACTACCCCTGTGATACCCTAGCGGCCCCGATAACGCCTCTACATTTCTTTGATATCTTAATGAAATATCTTTCTCTTCTTGTTCTTCACTCAAAATCACTTGAGATTTTCTAGAAAACAACTTAGATGGGAGTTGAAAAAATGGAGCTTAACACTTTCACGACCGTAAATTTTTGTTGTTTTGACAGTAAGCTCCGCCTGTGGGCGCTATTCTTCCATATTACATCATTTTAAATCAGTGTTTTCTGTATTCATATTTATTATATAAATGGGTATACATTAAAATTATACTCTTTCTAATCAAAATATCTGTATCTGTAATGCATTGATTGTACGAATGTGAATATTGAGTGTATTGTTAAGAAATAATGTAACCTACGTAACCTGAAGAAACGCCCACTGGCGGAGTTTCAGATTTTCAAATGACGTAAATTTGCGTCAGCGGTCGCGATAGTGTTACGTTCAAATAATCCCATTTCTTACGTTCTTTCTCTCTCTCTCTCTCTCATTCTGTTTTTTTTTTTTTTCCCAAAATGGAAATTTTAAATAAAAATTCTACTGGAAATTTTAAATGGAATTCTAATTGTTATTTTTTAATAACCTTTTTTTCATCAGTATCTAAAAATGCATCAGAATAACATATTTCTTGAAGAAAAAAAAAATCCTCGCAGATCAGTGGTCTGATCCTGTGACTTTTGATCTCCAAATACTTTCAAAATTTTTAGACCCTGCACATTTGTATGCCTATGCCTTTCCACACAATTGCATTTTTAAGACATGTGTATATGACCTGTCAAATCGCACTTGGCTGCCATATTTATGAAAGATCCCCTTTTTTTCAAAATGCGTGTAAAATAATTTTGTCTTTTACAAACTCATTGCTGTGTATATCTAAACTTTCAATTATATATTTTTAAAATAATTAACAATGTAGTTTATTTCCCTGCAATAATGGCGCCTAAGCATAATTAAATGAGTACAATAATGTGCATAACATCCGCATTATCATATTAATTTCATGTTTTGTTGAAAATTCATGAAAGAAACTTAAAACATGTTACACCAGAAACAATTGCATAATATATTTATATAATAAGTTTTAAACTCTTGATATATTCGATTTGCGACGCCTCGGAAGTCAATTTCAATCGTCAAGTTATCAAGCTGTTTCTACAAACGGCTTTGAAGCAGAAATAGGATTTGAAATCAAGTGTTGTCGAGAGCTGTGAGTAAGCGAAGGGCACTTCATTTGAGGAAAATATGCCCGGGCGTGCCCAATCTCCGGGTGACTGTGTGATACACGGGGCATCCACAGTTCGAGTACGATTGCAGATAAGCATAGAAAAAGCTTTAGAACTGTCCAAAAATTTCGCGTATAGAAGTTAGTGATTTTGTAGTTAGTCATAAAATACTATAAAATTTAACGCTAGTGATTTTAAGATGATGCCTTGCGCTGTCGATATTTGCTGCAATGCGTAAAAAACAGCAGAGGAAAAAATATATATTCATCGATTTACCCGAAACAATAATGTATGTTTTAGTATAAAGGTATGATATTAAACTACTTTTAAAATAAATACATCGATCAGAAAGAAATATTTTTGAATTCTTATGTTAATCAAAATACAGCGATTTGCAAAAGAAATTCAAAATATTCCTAAAAATAAAAGAATTCAAGACACTTGCAGTTCTGTTGTTATGTAAAAGTAAACTATTTTCAATAGAAAACCTGAAAAATCATATATGAATTATAAGGAAATTATTAAAAAAAATTCGATCAATTAGCTAAAGGGCGAAAAGACGGGCAGACAAACTAAACGAAGTCATAAATGCTCTTTTAACTTTCTTGGAAAATGGTAAAAATTTTACTATATGATTTTTTTGTATCTCTATAAGTACTAAATGAAAATAATAATAAAAAAAATAATAATAAATAAAAGCCTTGTAAAATTTTATAACTAAAGCATGAAATTATTTTAATTAATGGAAAATGAAACTAATTCAGTTTTAGTTGAAAATATTAATTTTTATTGCATTTCAGTATATATATATATATATATATATATATTCAACCGTTTTTTCTCTGTCTTTCTGTGAAAATAAGAAAATGAAAAACTAACATGGATAGCATCTGTGCTCTGTATTATTATTATTTATTTATATATATATTTTAATATCATTTAAATTCGGAAAATTACTATGAAAAAAAAAAACTACCTTCTTTTATCGTAAAATGTTATGAAAGTAATATATCACTGTCCAAGATGAAAAAGAAGAATTATTTGAGAACTTCCAATATACTTTAAACAACTATAGAAACACAATTTTTAATAAAATCACACAAACAACTGTGGAAGAAAATCATATTTATTGAAATTTAATTTTTCCGACTGAGTGAAAATAATGCCTGGACCGGGACTCGAACCCAGGATCCTAGATCCAGGTCAAGGATCCTGGGTTCGAGTCCCGGTCCAGGCATTATTTTCACTCAGTCGGAAAAATTAAATTTTCATAACTATAGAAACATTTTTATTTGATATACATTTCTATGTGACCATTGTTTAAATAGTGTAGCTGATTCATAAGAAAATTAATAGTTTGCTATTTTTAATGCTGTTCCTTTAAAAATATTAATGTTCTTATGCAAAAAAATGTTAAACTATTTAGAAAATTTCCACGCACCACTCGTTAAAATTATATACGACTAATTTTGGACTTACCTTTATATCATAATAGACTGGAAACACACAGAGCCAGATATACTGAATCAGGTATTCGAAACTCATTTTCGGATTTAAGGGACCGGAAAACGTGTAATTTTAACAGAAGGGCAGCTCGAAAATGGATGCAAAACAATGCTTTCTTTAACATATATAGACAATAAAAATTAAAAACAGTAATTTATTGATTTGTTAGGAAAAAGGAGCTTGTTTTATGCAGCAAATTAAAAAAATATTTAGCAATTAATATTCATTGGTGAAACTAAACATTTACTATTATTATTATTATTATTACATAACATTTTTTCAATATATTTTGATTGCTTTAATTTTTTTTTTTTAATTTAGTTTTTCTGTGTTAGCGCTAATTCGAAATTTAATTTAACACACGGTGTTTCATAGGAAGCCAAATGCAGAGGTCTCTTTAAATTTTACTGTACAGTCGGTAACAAATGTCTCCGAACACTAGTAAAAATTCCTATATCAAAAAAGTACACTTAATACAGTTTTGTTAAATAAATCCTTGTCGAATCCTGTTTTTAGACTGACTAAGAACAGGATTCGACAAGGATTTATTTAACAAAACTATATTAAGTGTACTTTTTTACATAGGAATTTTTGCAAGTATTCGGAGACTTTTATTACCGACTGTAGGTGTGAGTACGTATTTGTTGCTTTAGTGAGGCACTCGTGCCAAGGTTTCAAAACTGATGAAGTGCTGTGCTATTATTTTAACCACAAAATAACTATTACGATTATTTTCTACCGATTTATAGTGTTTACTTCGAAAGTTATTTTTTAATTAAATTAATTATTTTTTAATTTAATCAGGTTAACTTATGTTTCACACCAAAAATTTCTCAAAAATTAAAAACCTTATTTACCCCCCCCCCCCATCCTCCCTCATGCAGACGTGCCAAATTATGCCTTTTTTTTATTCAATGGTCACCAATCTTTTTTATTTGTAACGTTTGACTAATCACTTCAAAGATCGATAGTGTATTATGTATATCAAAATGTCACTTCTGAAAATTATTGGTGACTATTGAATAAAAAAAAGCCAATTTGGCAACCCTGACCCCATATTTATAAGACTATGCGTCCAATAGCATTTTTAAAAAATTAGTTTAACAATATTAGTGCAAGCGGCACTAGGTCCCTTATAGACTATATTATTACCGACAGAAAATTGTCACCTCAAGTTATGGATACACATGTATACAGAGGATTTGACACATACCCAGACCATTTTCTGGTTACTTCCAAAATTATGTTAATGTCTAGATGGATAAAACGTAAAAACAAAAAACCAGACAATGAAGTTTTCAAACTATCCTTGTTACAGGAAAATGGCATAAGAAGAATCTATCAGGAACATTTCTGTACTGATAAGTATAAAGGATTTAAGTCCAAAAATGTCGATTTTGAGTTAAGTACATAGTCAGACTCAGAAAAATATTCTCTATCGATTGGTATAAAGGATTTAAATCCATGTCATTTAGTCTTCCAGAAAATCCATAGGTATAAAAAGATTCAAGTCAGAAATTTAGCATTAATCTTTGGTATAAAATATTTAATTCAGTTTTACCCTTTATTAAATGAAGATTGACAATCACTGAATGGTATAAAGCATATAAACCAACATAATCCCTTTTTCTTAATCAATTCTGCTCATTAGTTTTTAGTTAGTTTTTCTTAATTTTTGTCTCCTGAAAAATCAAGAATATGGACTTAAATCCTTTATACTTATCAGTACAGATTTAAATCAACTATTGGAGGATTCGATCACTGGAGACAATGCAAACGAAGAATGGAAAAATTTAAAGAATATAATCAAAAAAGCGGCGCTGGAGGCCTTAAGCAAAAGGAAGCAACATCGTAAGACAAAAGGCATAAGAATCTGGAACGAGAATATCGCTAGGGCTGTTAAAGTCATGCAAAAAGCATATTTAAATTACCTTCAGAAAAAAAACAAGGGAAGCTGAAGAACTGTATAAGGTAAAAAGAAATCTCGCAAAGGATATCATTCGCAAAGCTCATCAGGATTCATGGTAAAAATTTATAAGTGATGGTGAAAATTATATATACGGCAGACAAACCTTGATTCATAAGTTCATAAGAAATCTTGATAATGATGAACGAGATCGAGCAACATTGACACTATTGTAACAAAGGAATGGATCAGACATTATAAAGACCTTTGGTACAACCCAACCGCCCCTATAATCACCAAGGTGGGAACAATTGAGACAAATGGGGACTATATTGATATGTTTCAGCTGAAGAACATATTGAAAACATGTAAGAATAGAAAAGCTACAGGTCCAGACAATATTAATACAAAACTTTTTAAATATGGTAGTGATTTACTACATAAAAAACTATTAAAACTTTTTAATATGTGTTGGAGAGAATATGTGATTACCACAGAATGACAAACTGCAAAGGTCATCTCAATCTTTAAGAAAGGAGATTGAAATTATTGCAAAAATTATAGAGGCATTAGCCTACTAATTACCGCCTATAAATTATATAGCAAAATAATTAATAACAGAGTAAGGAAACTGTCGGAATCAATACTCTTAGAAGAACAATCTGGCTTCAGACGAGGCAGATCCTGTATAGATGATGTATTCACTTTAAAACAGATTATCGAAAAACGTAGAGAACCCAACCTGAAAACACATATTATTTTTATAGACTTCGAAATGGCCTTTGACCGTGTGAACAGGGAAAAGCTATGGTCTATCATGGAATGTAGGGGATTTCCCCGACACCTGATCCAGGCATGCCAATCTTTATATTGGCATGCAAAGATAGTCATCAGTATACACAAAACCAACGAGGTTGACACTAACCAAGGAGTCAGACAGGGCTGTAGTTTACCTCCAACCTTGTTTAATCTCTACATAGACGACATCATACGAGCATGGAAAAATTATGCCGCCTCAGGCGGCCACTAACATCAACACACTGCTGTTCGAGGATGACCAAGCTATCATTCAGGAATGTGAAGACGATCTACAGAGATCGACGTATAGACTTCACAAAATTTGTCAAGATTATGAAATGAAAATCTCGATTAAGAAAAAAAAAAAAAAAAACAGTCTATGGCTTTCAAAGGTAAAGAATCTATTCGCACAAAAATTGTCATTGAAAATGAAGTCATAGAACAAGTTTATCTACCTAGGATGTGATCTTACTTATAAATATGAGAACGAAATACAAAAAAAAAAAAAAAAAAAAAAAAAAAAATTGCACGAATTCCAACACATCTGCGGAAACTTGAGTGAAACGCTAAAGAGGAGAAGAAGAAACTCAACTTAAGCTTTATAAAGTCATGGCTACACCTGTCTTGCTCTACGGCTCAGAGACATGGACTTTGAGGAGCCAGGATCTGAGTAGAATTCAAGCAACAGAAATGGGACATCTAAGACCAATAAAGGGCTGCACAATCTCCGACAAGATACGAAATGAAGACATCAGGAATGAATTGAAGATAATCCACTTATATGATAGAGTATAAGAATATCGTACTAAATAGAAAGACAATGTATAACGCATGCCAGTGACGAAATTCCCCAGAGCTTCTTTTAACTACACACCGAAAGGCAGAAGAGACCGAGGGCGTTCAAGAAATCGGTGGATTGGCCAATGAAGCCGGAACAGGGACCCTGCCTACTCCTTGAAGTTGATGATGATGATGATGAATATTCAAAATGAAATATGAACTGATCGTTAAAGTGTTAAAAATCAGTAATCGTAATATAAACTAAAATAGCAAATATAGATTAAGAAGAGAGAGAGAGAACTATTTTGAGATTCTTAAACCCCCTATCCCATATACTCTCAACCTAAGTAGAATGCCCATCTACGTCATCAGAGGTTACTTCCTTCGGCACTTTTCTCCCTCTCGTGAACCAGCCCTTCTCTATCTATAGTCTTGCTGTTGCCAAACTTGGTGATCTTTGAACCTCCACGGGAGATATTTTTCGACAAGAAAATAGTTTCTGGAATTCTAAAATTTTTGGGGTAAAACAAGCACACACACAGTGACACTTCTCTTTATTTATAGAGATTAAATTGAAATTTTCATATCAGTGTAATTTCAAATAAAAAAATAAATTAATTAAAAAAGACAATTTCATATTTTTCATTATTTTTAATATATTTTTAATATATTTTTAAAAGAAATATTTAAGTTTCGTGTCAGTTTCATTGCCGTAAATGAAACTAAATAAAGAACTTCATATTTATATTTTTGAAACATTTCATATAATATGTATTCTTCCAGTGTTTTTAGTAATGTTTTATAATGTATTGCATTCAAAAGATTTATATATATCATAAAAAAAACTATATTACCCGTTTCACAAGATATATATATATATATATATATATCATAACAAAAACTATATTACCTGTTTCATTATTTTTTTTTTTTTTTTATATCTTTATACAATGGATCTTTCATTGTTAATTCTTCATTCAATGCAAAGGTCCTTTATATGAGTGTTATTGAATTCAATAAATGAAATAATATTAGTTTCCTGAATATACATTAAGTTATACAAGATTCTTTATATCTATTTACTCAAATAGACGAATAATGAAAATATTTTTGTTAATGAAACCTTACATTAGCTTAAAATTCAACAATCATATAGCGAAAATATCTGTACTGCAAAGCGATATTATTTTACATTCTGTTGTTGAAATATTTATCATGTCAGCAATGAAACGTCATGGAATGGTTAACTTAATGGTTTGCATAATATCCTATCCAGAGGAACGCAATTCGAAATACTATCAGTAGGCATTAAATTTAGAAATATTATGTTTCGGTAAATTATTCGTGTAGAAATAACAAAAATTCTTCTAAGAATAAATATATATCGAAAATTACGAATAAAAAATCAAACTGGAAGTAATAATAAATTACAGATACAAATAGCATAATTTAAATAAAATTTAAGTAATGTTGTTGTTTTTCATTGTGAAAATTTGATCGGATTTACATTTAATTTTTAAAGATAAAACAAATTTATAAAATGTTATCAATTACTAATAGAAATTTAAATATATAGACCCTATATAATATATATATATATATATATTTTAAACCATATATTATATTAACACTTTCGCGACAGCTGACGAAGATTCACGTCATTTGAAAATTTTTAACTCCACCAGTGGGCGTTTCTTTCGCAATTTGTATGTTACTTATTTCTTAAAAATAATCCCCATATTTGCACTATCAATATTCTATAGATACAAATACTTTGATTAGAAAGAATATAACTACAGTGTATATTCATTTGTAAAATAAATATAAATGCAGAAATTTTGTTCTGAAATATTGTAACTGGGTAGAATAACACCCACAGGCGGACCTTACTGTGGAATATACAAAAACATGCGATCATGAAAGTGTTAAGCATCAATGTTTTATGAGAAATCATTTATGTAGAGTAAATGCATTTTGCCAACATACTAATTAATATTCAGTAGTATTGTTAGCCCCGTCTTCTTTTTCACACAAGTATTTTTTAGAGTATTTTTCTACTTATTTATTCGTAGTTGCATTTCGAGAATATTGCTCTAAAAATTTACTGGTGTGAATAAAAGGGTACGACTAACAATACTACGGAATATTAATTAGGATGTTGGCAAGTATGGTAAACGTTATCATCAAACGATAATGTTGTTAGAGCTTTGTTGCGTTAATGGGCTTTGTTTAATTTCCTAATTCATATTTCACATTTTTTCTTAAGGATCTCTTATCCTTACATTAGAAAATTTTAGACAGAATACAAAGAATTGCATCTAAAATTCGACAAGCCAGTTTAACTATTTTTCCCAATTGCAGGCCCGGACTGGCCAGGTCGGCTGGTCGGCGATCGCCGAGGGCCCCCGCCTGAAGGGGGCCCCAGAAAACCCCTAAAAATAAATATATTACTTTATAATTAGTTACATTAGAGTAATCTGACTATTTATTTTCCAATAAACTTCGCATTTACAATCAATTTTGACCCATCGCATGTTGTACAGTTTAAGACAAGTTCACGATCAAAGAACTGAAATGCAACCAAATATTGAGGCGGGGAAAGATCTGGTCTTTTTTGATTAATTTCATCTAGAATGCTCTCAGGTCAAGTCGGCAATGTTTCATTCTTAGAGCTCGCTGCTTCATGCTTCATCCTCTATCTTTGCTTTCTCCTATCTTACAAGGAAACATTAAAAGGTGTCGTCTTCAAAAAATATTGAAAAAAATATATGTGATTCTACTCTTCATAAAACAGCAGAAAGTGAAAAAGTTATCGCCTGAAATTAATTACAGCGACCACAAAAAATTATCAAATTAAGCATTTTTGGCGATTTAGCGCTGTTATGCGATAAGTTCGCCGGCACCGAGATTGCCGTGTACGAACAGAACCGTATTGTGCTTCTCCGTTAAGTAATCAAAATCAATCGCCTAACATGCTTAATTTTGATAATTTTTTGTGGTCACTGTAATTAATTTCAGACGATATTTTTTTCACTTTTTGGTGTTTTATGAAGAGTAGAATCACATATATATTTTTCAATATTCTTTGAAGACGAGACCTTTTGAATGTTTCCTTGTTAGCCAGCCACAAAATTTTAAATTGGTAGTTACGTCACTTCGGAGTTGCAATTCTTGTTCTTATCTTGTATGATTAAATCAGGATTAAAATAGTATTTTAATCCATGTTCTAATCTAATATAACTAACTTCTTTGTTGTGCGCTCGCTTGCTAAATTAGTCTCGTAGTAGGGTTGTTACTGAAGCAGTGTCAAAGCTGTGTCAACATAAAACGTGTCTCACAGTTAAAAAATGCAGTTTTGTTGCCAGAAATTCTCTGTGAAAATTACAGAATCATCTGTAATTTGAGAAAATAGTCGTAAATTACAGAAAAATTACGTTGACAAAATATATTTTTCTGTAACTTTCACAGAATTCTGTAATTTTCACAGATAATTTCTGGCAACAAAATTGCGTTTCGAAAAGAAAAGAAGAGAAAAATCTTTTAGATGTTGAAAAAATTTCCAAGCGTTTAAATACTAGGTTAACTAGTTCCACTTAGTCTCAAAATCGACCTTTAAGATGCAATAATGATACAATTAACCCTCTGATTACCTTTGAAAAGCGCAAAATTGCAGGGCATTTAGCACATCTCCCTTAAAATAAAGGAACTTTAGGGATCAAAATTGAAAAAAAAAAAAAAAAGAACTTAAGGGATCTAGTTATTTTACGCATAAATATCAATAATATATATATATATATATATACTCCTCTTTTTTTTTTTTTTTTTTTTGTGATCTACCACGTGTAAACCAAGTGTAATTTTCCTCGACATCAAATAATTCAAAAATATATACAGTCAGTGTCAAAAGAATGCATACTCTTTTGGTTTTGCTGAATAACTTAAGACATAGGCATAGAACATACATGGGCCCATGGGGCTAGGGCAGGACTCTTCCAATAATTTCTAAGATGGACTTACTTTTACTGCTCTTTGTAATGCAAAATGAAAGGTTTCAAATTTTACATTTAAAGCTATGTTTGACATTTCGAATATACATATTTTTTTTCATTAATTAATTGTCCTCAAAATTTATAATTTTAAGTGTGGATGGATGGGAGGTACAATCATATTTTTTACTTGAGGCTCCTACAGTGTTTTGCCTTCTACGGGGACCTTTTTAAAAGATTTTAGCCTGTATTCATGTAAATTTCAGGGGAAAAAAAAAAAAAAAAAAAAAAAAACTGACATTTTTTAATAACTAGGCAAGGTTCACGAATGTGACCAGCGTACAAATCCGGCATTTCCTGTCAACTAGCTTTTAGGAAAAAACCTATAGCTATTGGTGTGGCTTGCCGCTTTAAAAATCTTTTTTGTTTTTACCATACTACCAAAAGAAGTTTGAAATAAATAAATAAATAGTAAACAAAATAAAATTATAAAAAATAAATAAATAAGTTAAATTAAAAAAGAATTTCTGCCTTATAGTTCAGGATGAAAAAAGAAATGATGAAACAGATCTTTGGCACTATTTCTATCTAGTTACAAAATGAAGCATGCCACAATCACTATTGAAATCTCTTTAGCCTTCATGCAGAAATAGCAGGATCCGTATTGAAAATAAGGGAAATAAACTTAGGCGTGCTATTTTCATGTGATCCGTATTAGTAAACTGATTTCAAATTCCGTAGCAATTGTGGGAGCCATACGTGGAGGCTTGATCATATTTTTTTTAGTAAGAATGCTAAAATCTGAAAACAGTCTTTAGTAAAATGCTAAAATACTATTAGGCTTAAGAATACCTGTTCGTATATCATTCTAGATGCCTCTTCATGTTATATTTTTCTATTCAAATTAAGTTTTAATCATGACATGATATCTTCAAAAACAATTTGGAGTGGCTCTCATGGACTTTCTGAACCCTTAGTATAGTTACCAAGTCTTTAAACAAATTTGAATCGTTGAATATTTCAGTAAATAAATAAAAGTGAATATCATTTCAGTGTTTTGATGGAAGACTTGGCGTGGGATTATAAACAATGCAAATAACAACTTCTAGAACGCCAAAAATAAATAACAGGAAAGCAGACAGCTGTTTCGGTAGCCTTTAGCGTACCGTCTTCAGTGCACAAACAATTATGAGAGAAGTACTCTTATACATAAGAAAGCGAGGGAATTGAGCTTAAGATTATCAACCAATAGAAATACGCGGAATTTGAAGGATTGACCAACAGGAAAATGCGAAACCTAATCAAATTACTGACAGCCAAAAATTAATCATTTCAATATTGTATATCTATTGTAAGGTATGTGGCGAATCAATTTCATCGCATTTGAATAGCATTTTTTCAGCATATCTAAATATCTTACAATTTTTGATAGGGAAAGAAAAAAAAAGTGTGTGTGGGGGGGGGGGGGACTTAGGGAATATTTTGGCAGAATAAGGGACTTTAAGGACCACACTAAATGTCCTGAAATCGTAATATTGTTTTTACTTCACATATTTTTTACGTACTAAAATAAAGCTTATTTCAACATAAGATTAAAGCATGATTACGATCCTCATAACTATTATTTAAGACCTTCATAATAAAAAACAAAGCTAGTATTTCCTAATTATATAATTTTGAATTATAAGTGTCACTTGGAAAAAACGACAGCTCAGTAACCTGATATATTCGTGAGCGGAGCAGATGGTAAATACAGGTAACTCGAATTAGTTTAATAGCTAATAAATTTAAGAAAAAAAATTCTATTATTTAATTTTGTAAAATTAATTTTTGAAATTAGAGGTTCTTAATTTCAGATACATTTTCGAGCCAAGCCCTTATTTTGTTTTTTGTTATGTTTTGTTTTTGCCCTAAAATCATTATAATAAAAGTCCAAATCAAGTGACTGTTATCAACGCTTCGCTTTTCGTACACCTAGAGGCCATTTTTAGCCAAAAAAAAAAAAAAAAAAAAAAAAATTCCGAATAAAATTGCATTAAATAGTCGAATTTTTTTGCTATTGATTTAGAGTATAATGTAGGAAGTCAAGGTATTACAACACTGATTTAGTTTTCATTTATCTACCGGAAAAAAACAGTAGCAAAACAGTTTTATTATTTACAGTCGGTAACAGAAGTGTCCGAACACTAGCAAAAAATCCTATGTAAAAAAAGTACACTTCATACGGATTTGTTAAATAAATCCTTATCGAATCGTGTTCTTAGACTGACTAAGAACAGAATTCGACAAGGATTTATTTAACAAAATCGTATGAAGTGTGTTTTTTTTACATAGGAATTTTCGCTAGTGTTCCGACACTTTTGTTACCGACTGTAATTTTCTAAAATTAATTTTTAAAATTAGAAGTTCTTTATTTCGGGTGAAAATTAGACATTTCATATAAAAACAAGGTGAACCTCGCCAGGCCGCTTTGCTGTTCGCTGGTCATTACATTTAAATAACTTTTGAAAATTCTGTATCAGTTATCTATATAAAAATCTCAAAAAATTCAAAAAACAAAAAATTAAAAACATTTCATTGAAATCAGCCAGAACCTTGATTTGGTTTTCCGTACGTTCCTTGTTGGTTTTTACGCTTGCACAATGCTGATTTCACAGCCTTTTTTCGCTATAAAATTATACCCAGTAATTATAGATTTTACTGGGGGAAAAAACGTAGCCTATTTTTGACTACTAAGTATAAACAAATTTCTGTACAAAACAAATTTTAATTTAGTTCAACATGATTTTTTTTTCTTTTTTTTTTAAAATCTAGTTTTTCATATAAAAGCATGTTGTAACTAATTCATTCCTTAGCAACGGTTATTATAATCATTTTGAAAAAAATTTCGTTACAGTTTTAGTATAGAAACCCCCTTGGCTGGCGGCTTTTAAACTTTCGATGTCATTTTGTTGATGAATGAAAATGACTGTCACAATTGCATACGTAAAGATCTTGGAGAGATTTATTTAGTTTACTATAACTGTACCAAGGTTTTGTAGAGACATTTTTGCATTTGTTATAAAATATTTTTTAAAATTTATATCAACTAAATCACAATTAAAGAGGACATTTTTTTTTCCGACATGTTTAGTATTTTATTATTATTGTGTCCCTTTTTAATATTTACTTAGGTTTTATAGTAGGAATTAGGTTATCAAGGCTTCAACAGTGTGATTGGTTGACCTGAAGCTAAAAATAATTCACAATCTCATTTTTAAATAATGAATAATTTTCGTTTTTAATTAATTATTAAACATATTTTATCTAGCATGGAACTAGTTTATATATGGTATAAAAAATTATATAAATACTTATTGTGAAAGTAAGTAAACTACATCAGAAAAAGCTTACATTTTTACTCAACTATTTTCCAAGTGGAAAAAAAGATGAATGTGGTTTTAAACATGTAAGCCTAATTTTCAAAAATTACGTATTTTAATATCCTGTTCACTCTAAATTCCTCGGTAAGGGGCCCCTTTTAGATTTTTAGCCGAGGGCCCCCAAAGGAGCCAGTCCGGGCCGGCCCAATTGTGACTGCCCACCAGCGACCGAGCGGTTCTGCGCTCAAAGCTGGTAGACATGAGGTGCCAAGTTCCTTCTCAGGTCACGCTCGTCGGCCCAGCCGTTCGAAGTTTTCCATGGTTTTCTCCGAAACTTGTGTAATAGGGGCTACGACCCCTTAAAATACCTTCGCGGTGGGCACTCCCCCTGAGGCCTAGGACTTACAGCAGTCAATTGGCCTTATTCCCAAATCCAATCCAATCCCAATTCTAGGCCTGCTAACTATCTTAGTTTATCCGTAATGTTGTTAAGTCCCGCCTTTTTCTCACACCAATATAGTTGTAGAGCAAGAGTCTTCTTATTTAATCATTAGAATATATTGCTGAATATTACTCTATAACTATTCTGGTGTCAAAAAAAGGCGGGGACTAATACCATGACGGATACATGCAGTCAAAGCGGCAACGCTTTGACTGCAGCACTCGTGCTTACTTTGTTCGCCTGATGAAGGGTCGTGTGTTTTTTCGACCCGAAACAATTGTTGCGAGTTTATTGCATTTTATGGTGTTTATTCAAAGTTTGTAAGTAATAATTTTTACAACGCCAGTTTTGTGATGCTTCTTTATTAAACCTACTAAAGGTATTTAATTCTAAATGTGAGGGAGCGTGGGGCTAGTTGTAATAGGGGTAGGAAGTAACACACAATTTGCAAAATATTTTGTAACGTTTTTGAATAGATATTTCGATAAACATAATTCTAATGACCCGCTTTATTAGGTAAGCACAATCAGTGTTCTGCAAAAATGGTTAATAAGAATTTCTGTACGCGTGCTTCATTTTAGCTAGTTAGTGAAAAACATTTATTTTGTAAATTTTGATTAAAGTTATGTTAATTTATATTTTAAAGAAGTGTTTATAGCTACTTATTTAGTCTGTGTTTTGAGTTATAAAATGCATGTTTAATTTTTCGTATAAATCGTTATATTTTTTTTATAAATAAACAAAATGTCCAAAATCGTACGATGGGGCAAGTTGAAACAAAATTTTGGGGCAGTTGTAACATGTTACAATTTGCCGTTTGTGTTTTGATTCATGTAATTAGATATTCTACTCCAAATGTTAAGCAAATTATTTATTGTATGCAATTTTTTAACATGAGGAATTATAAAAAGAAACCCGAAAGAGCTTCAGAGGGTCAAGATATATACAACTTGGCTGCACCTGAAATCTTCGAGAAAGGTATCAATATTAGACACTCATTACCCTAAAAAATATATTTTAATAATAATTTGAAAATATAATTAAAAATCTGGTGTGAAACAACACACGACTTCCATTACCCACTATCACACGTATTGCATGCGTTTTTGAGAGATAATGTGATCAGAAAACGTAAAAGTGACCTAAAGAAGTAGAAACCTAAAATTTTTCCGGGAAGAGAAACTTATAAAGACATATAAAACGAAGCTTACATATAGCGAGGTAAAAAATAAGAGAAAAAAATGGTAGAGTTATTTTTTGAAACATAAATTTCCGAAATTTGAAGATGACCTACGTAAGCAGGAAGGCTGTTAATTTTCCTCGAATAACCACGTAATACACGAGAAAGAAATGGATTTATATAACAATTTTCAAGAAAATCGTTAGAGCCGTTTTTGAGATACCAAATTTTACAAAAAATCAATTATTGACCGGAAAACAATAATTACATACAAAAGTATATTTAAACGTGAGTTAAAATGGCGAGTTTGGACGAAACTGTACAGCTGTTTTTAAAGGAACGCCCTTGGGAGGCCTGAAATTGAGCTATTTATACAGGCCGCCTATCAATTTTCCTGAACTAACGAACTATATCATTCGAAAGGACAACTAATAGAGTGTTTATATAGCAAGTTTGAAGAAAATCGTTAGAGCCGTTTTTGAGATACGGACTTACGGTCACACTTCCGGTTTTCCAATTTTCACCAAAATTTGGAAATTTCATCTGTACACCAGACGTATTTCAATTCTAAAGTTTCGTAGCTCTATCTTTATTAGTTTCTGAGCTATAATAGCCAGAAGAGTCTCCACATACATACATACAAACACACACATACATACAGGGCCTGATTAAGGGGGAAGCTCGCACTTACCGGAATATTTTTACAATTATTTTTTACTTCATGTCATAGAAATTCCACGCTTTCACGAGGAAATATTTTTTATAAAAAATGAACGGTGTAAAACAATCCAATTTTCTCACCGTTATTAGACACCAGAATTCTTTTAAAATAATTTTTAATGAAAATTTTCTGTTTATTATAGGAGGAAAGTATTTGTTAAAAAATAACGGTGTAAGTATAAATAATGTGTGAAGAGCGAGCTTCCCCCTTAATCAGGCTCTGCATACATACACACATACACACTGACCAATTGCCAAAAACCACTTTCTTGGACTCAGGGGATCTTAAAACGTGTAAATCAGGTGAAAACCCGATATCGAATTTTCAGACCGAATACAATACTTCCATTACCTACGGTAGTAGGGTAATGGAAGTAAAAATTAACACAAACATAATGAGAAAGGAACATACAGAGAAAAGAAAGAGAAAGGAAAAGATTATAGGAATAAACAAATAAATAAATAAATAAACGAAAGGAAAAATATATATAAATAAAATGTCTTTAACTCCAGACACAGATTCTGAATTAGAGAAATGGCTCGTGGAGATTACTACAGCTAGAGCTTGATGCATCAACCCATTTTCAGAAACTTTCAGAAATGAAAAATTTCGGGTTTCTTTGCCACTACTATATTTATACAGAAATATTTTTTGTGTATTTATATTATACTGCCGTGTTTATTTAATCACGAATTAGAAAATATTGTAGAAAAATAGTGGTAGAAAAAAAAGCAGAAATTTCTCACCAATGCGATTGTTCTCGAAAAAAGGTGGAGATTTCGAGCTCTGCTAAAGACAGAAGAATGAGTATAATGCTTAATTTGCAAAATGTGGCCATACATTAAATGTCTGAGAGCGAACAAAATATCATTTGCTTGAATTAATTTCAACTGTGAATAAGATTATACATTTAATTTTCTCTTTATTTCATTATAATCCATTTTATATAATTCATTGTTACTATACCAAGAAGGTTATAATTTAATATTAGTTATTAATTGCCTTTTTTATTAAATTAAAAAATGATTGGTAACAGAAAATATTTTGAAATACTGTTGTTCATATTGTTAGTGTTCCCTTCGTATCTGCTACAATTTCCACACGTGTGTTACAATTTGCCCCAAATCCGGGACAAATTGTATCAGGCAAATAATTTTGAAAAAATATTTTTTGTTCTAAAATTAGCAAAGTTAATGAATTTTTTTTTTTTTTTTTTTTTTTTTTTTTTTTTAGGAATATGATAGGTGACTATAGATGCTATGGAAAACAGCAGTTATAAACAGGAAAACGTAAATACATTTTAAGATATATTTATCTTTTTAAAAAGTGTTACAACCAGACCCACGCTCCCCTATTCTTTTAAAGGTACCATCAAAGTTTTCTGACTTTTAAGATTTACCATACTTGTAAATATTATGTATTAGGTAAAACATAGAATGTTCTAATTTAGTATATAAACAAAAGAAAATGAGATACTTGGGCGAATATTTTAACATTTGAGAAAAATACTATTTTTATAAAAATATTCTTTTTTACATACATACAAATTCATGAAATTGTAGTGACGGTATTAAAAAAAAAAATTAACGTTATCTTTCATTTTATAAATATTGATCATATCCGTAGAACAAAACAGAATATCCAGTGAAAAAAAAAAAAAAAAAAAACAGAGTATTGAAAACTTAACTAGAAAATTTCAGGTATTAAATTTAGAAGAATTAAAAAAAAAATCTCCCTTCCAAAAGAATCCAGTTACCAAATTAATTTTTTTTTTTTTTTTTTTTTTTTTTGCCTTTGTTAATTTCATTAACATTTTTAGAAAATCTATCTGTTGTGAAATATTTTCATCAGAAAAAAAAAATAAATAAATAAATAAAAACATGTGGAAAAAACCGCAAGATTTGGCATCTGCGCGACTGTAAAAGTAATGTCTCGAAAAAGTAATCTTTACTCCATACCAGAGTTCCCATCTTTTATAATTTATTCACGACCATTTTTAGTCCCGCCTCTTTTTCATACCGGAAATTTTTAAAAGTGATTTTCTTCTTATTTAATCGTTGTCACATATTAAAGAGAAATAATCTATAAAATTTCTGGTGCGAAAAGAAGACGGGTCTAAAAGTGCTAGTGAATAAATTATAAAAGTTGGGAACGCTGCTCCATACCCAAATTATTGGTGAAGATAATTTTGGAAACGCATAAAATATTAAAAAAAAAAAAAAAGAACAGGACCGAAACGTTTGTATCATTATTTTTTAATCAGTGTATAATACAGACAACTGATTTACGTGACAAACTGTGCATCTTAGATATTAAAGCACACTACGAACTTTTAAGTACTGTATATAGGAAGATAATTTTCAATATTTTATGGTGTGTATACATATTATTATTATTAGTTAATATAATTCATGTAGATTAAGCTATCAAAACAAAAATTATAGCATTTTGAAAAGGTACACAATCTATAATTCACACTAAAAAATTAATTAATTAAAATTAGAAAAATATATTTGTCATATTTAAAACTCATAGTTTTCGTAAATACTGTGTGTTCAAAAAGAGCCTTAACCTCAGCTTTCATTTTATAATAATAAAACTTGCAATAAGCCAAAAATTCCAGTGTTACGCTAAATATTACAGAACTTTGGAAATCAGTTAAAAAAATTAAGAAATATCATTTTAATAATTATTAAATTTAGATTTTTAGGTAATGATTCCAATAAATGTAAAATATACAATACTAGCTCTGCCACATTTTCAATATTTTATGGTGTGTATACATATTATTATTATTAGTTAATATAATTCATGTAGATTAAGCTATAAAAACAAAAATTATAACATTTCGAAAAGGTACACAATCTATAATTCCCACTCAAAAATTAATTAATTAAAATTAAAAAAATATATATATTTGTCATATTTAAAACTCATAGTTTTCGTAAATACTGTGTGTTCAAAAAAAGCCTTAACTTCAGCTTTCATTTTATAAATGTAAATCTTGCACTAAGTCAAAAATTCCAGTGTTACGCCAAATATTACAGAACTTTGAAAATCAGTTTTATTAATTAAGAAATATTATTTTAATAATTATAAAATTTAGATTTTTTATTATAGATAATCCTTCCAATAAATGTAAAATATGCAATACTAGCTGTACTCTGCTACGCTTTGCTGTGGCACATTGTGGTTGCACGGATGAGAAATGAGGAACGAAACAAAGCATACGTTTCATAGAAGTTTAATTTTGCAATGTTTTTAGGTATACAATATTTTTTGTTATTCCATTGTCTGCGTAGATATAAAGGCTATCTGGTTTGCAGACACGGGAACACGCAACATACAGTTGTTCATGTGAGAAGCAATCCGCATCTAATCTAAACCATACATTTCTAAAGATTGACCTTGAGATTTATTAATTGTGATTGCAAACGCCAATCGAATTCGGAATTGCAATCTTTTTTTAAATGGTGTATCGGTCGGGACTATGGGAATTCGAGGAATGCGTATATCTTCTCCTTTGAAAGGCCCTGTTCAAAACGTTGCTTCTACTACGCTGTTCATTAATTTCTTAACTGCGAGTCGCGTGCCGTTGCAGAGTTTTGTTTGATTAATGTTCCGCAACATGTTAATTGGCACACCTATTTTCAGTTTTAATATGTGTGGTGGCATCTCTGGCAGATCAGATCAAGTGAGTTCAAAATTTCCGTAGGATAATGAACTACTTCATCTGCTGCCACAACGGTGTTTATCGACTTATATGTAATTTCTTCAGTTTGAATGCTGGATTGAATAACATTATTAAGTTGATAGACATCTTTATTCTTCGCGGCAAGTGTAGCTCGTTCACTCAGCCAATTGTGATCCCTATAATTAATTTGAATATTAGGGAATACTTTTTCGATCAGTTCTTCTTTCGATGTTACTAAATTACAAAAAATATCAGGAAATGATATTCGTCTAGACGTCTCATTGACTGGCAGCTTTCCGTTCCCAATGTCCAGTAACTGTTCAGTGTAAATAATTGCGACACGAAATCACAAAGCGTAAAAAGCGAAGAATCCGACTGCATAAACATTAATCGCAACAGGGAGAAAGTTTTTTTTTTTTTTTTTTTTTTTCTAAAAAACTAAAAATTTTATACAGATGCCATTCATCGAAAATCAAACATTTTCAACTATCGCTTACTCATACATTCACAAAATTAAAAAATGGAAGCATCAACATTATTCTTCGTTTCATTTTTTACTGAGGCTATAATATAAAATTCATCAAAATCAACCATTTTTAACTACCGTGTGCTCATACATTCACAAAAATAAAAAAGTGAAACATCAACATTATTTGCCTTTTCATTTTTTACTGAGCACGCGCTGTGTAAAATAAATGGTAAACATAAAGCAAATTTGCCGTGCCAATATGGTGGGTTTCTGGTGACTGTTAAAAAAGCTGTTTTCTCGCGGTAGCGGGTATGTTACGTACGCGAAAAATAGGTAAAAACAATCTTTGAAGCGGGTTGTGTATCGTGTCAAAACTTGAAATCAATCCGTGCGGAATATTTTGAGTTTTTGAGCCGTACACAAACCAGCTTAACATTTTTATAGATATAGACTAGATTCCAGATATGCTTCTCACAGATTAGTTGTAAAGTAAGAAAGTCTAATTGAAAAATGGTATAAGTTTATGTTACCACAAATAGCCGAAATGCGTTTTTACGCATAATTACTAGTACATGAAGTATATAAAGTAATAAAGTAAGTATAAATAATAAACCTTTGATGTGATTACACAAGCGTTACAGTTAAAAACTAGTGGTTGATATTTAAAAATCTGATGTGGACAACACTTTACTTCCTTATACAACCATAGGAATATACATATTTTTATGAAAACATTGATAGTTTTGTGTGAGGTAACCGATTCGTAAATAAACAGGGAGGTTTTATCGCTATTAAGTTTTTATCGCTAATATCGCCAAGCCGCAAATAAGTAGCCAGCGTAGATTTTTAGTCTTTGCATCGAATTTGGCGACTTG
Source organism: Salticus scenicus (assembly GCA_963930645.1). NCBI lineage: Eukaryota > Metazoa > Arthropoda > Arachnida > Araneae > Salticidae > Salticus > Salticus scenicus. The sequence goes on along the minus strand of OZ005659.1, from coordinate 203,514,465 downwards.
ACACTGAAATTGACAAGAATTTGTAGTTTAGGATTTCCAGAATTCTGAAACTCTTAACTTCAATAAGAACACAGTTCTGGAATATTCCTGAAAAATTCATTGGTTTATAGCGCAGAATTAATTTATTCGAAAGTTCTATAAATGACACACAGAACTAAAAAAAAAAAAAAAAAGAAAAGAGAGTGATTGTTGATGATTGTAGACTAGAACCTGCCTGTATCTCTACGTGCTATTTTTTATACGGTATTACTGTAAAAGTGGAAACAGCTGAAAGTATGTAATGATGTATTGGTTTCTCGCGCAGAACTACCTTGAAAATTCCATAAACCACTGGATCTCGATGAATTCAAATTCCATTCAGACTTCGGCATATTCGGTTTCTTACTGATTTAGCGGAACTTATGCTCTCTGGTGTATTTAATACTGTTTTTATGATTTCTGCAGTAAAAGGACCGATTCGTAAGCACCGCACTTTAGAATGTAGAAAAAGAGGGGGGGAGGGATCTGAAAACCCCATAGAAATAGCATGGGACGAAAAGCAAAAAAAATCACAATGTCAAGTGTGTTTAAAAAAAAAGGGGGCTCCGGAAGTAAGAAAAGAACAAATTTGACTAGAAAAAGACACCGAAGAACGGGTGGGTACCGGTGGGGCATTGTTCCTATCGTCTAGGATTAATACGTCTCGCCTAATATGTGTTGTATCATAGCCTCTTTAAGTAGATGCCTGTCGCGTGGCTCTTAAACTTGGCAACAGGTCGAACGGTAGGCAGCGCCACCTGGTACAGATTGCGCGACTTTTTAATACAACAGTCTCCAATAATTTTAAGAAATGATATGTAATATATAAAATCGGAGTTTCTTCGATTCTATTCGCGTGTTTTGTATTTCAAATCCCACTTAAAAAAATTTTTGGTGACAGTTGAATAAAAAAATCGCGCAATCTGTACTAGGTGGCGCTGTCTACCGCTTGATCTGTTGCCAAGCTTAAGAGCCACGCGACAGGCATCTACTTAAGGAGGCTATGGTTGTATGTAATTTCACCTAGTATTCATTGGACTGCTTACAGAATACTAAATTTTGTAGCACAAAAAAGGGATTTATTCAACTTTTTACTGAATACTAATTCGATAAAGTGCATTCGTCCACTAGAACCTGCTTATTTCTTCAAGATTTACTTTCTACACGCTAAAATGTCAACAACGTTTTTTTTTTTTTTTTTTTTTTTTCAATATCATTACAGGCTCTGTCTACGCGATGAATATTCATTTAAAAAAGGGCATTCGTTAACAAGAACCTGCTTCTGTCTTAAAGAATTATTTTCTGCAGAAAAAAATGTGACCAACTTTCATAACAATATCATTACGGGATTTATCTAAACGCTGAATATTCATTAAATAAAGTGAATTTGTCGACTAGAATCTGCTTATGTCTTTAAGAATTACTTTCTGCACGCTAACATATCAATAAATTTCTTTTCATAATTTCATTTTAAGCTCTATTTACGGGCTGTGTATGCATTAAATGAAGTGCATTCGCCTACTAGAACCTATCTCTGTCTTAAAGAAGCAATTTCTTCACGCTAAAATATCAATTTTATTAAAAATAATATTACCGGCTCTATCTACGAGCTGAATGTTTATTAAATAAGCATTCGTCGACAAGAACCTGCTTATGTCTTTAAGAAATTACTTTCTATGCGTGAAAATTTCAACAACTCTCATAACACAATTATTATGAGCTCTATCTACGGGATGAAGATACATTAAATAAAATGCATTCGTTGACTAGAACCTGCTTATGTCTTTAAGCAGAACTTTCCACACACAAAAATGTCTTCATCTTTCATAACAATATCATTACTGGCTCTATCATTAGCTCCTTTTGAAATTTCTATGGTTGTGGGTTATATATAATGGCCAAAACCTTTGTATTTTTGGTCATTATTAATATAATTTCCCTAAATATCTCCAAAATGAAAAAAATATAGAAAATCCAACAACTAGGTGCACAACTAGATGTAATGACACGTCGATGTCGATATACCAATTTTCAACGGTCTCTGTCCAACAGTTTTTGAATTATGCGAAATACACACACTTACTTACATACAGACGTCACGGAAATTCATGTAAAATTGTTCATATCTCTGAAACAGAAGATCATATTAAAACCAAAGTTGCAGGTGTACAACTAAACATCATGATAGTCACACATATAAATTTTCAACATTCTAGACTCATTCAATTTTGAGCTATGCGAAATACAAAATCCGTTTAGCAAATCGGGATTATTATTCTTCGTATAAGGAAGCAATAAAAAAGACCATGAAATTGGCAACACTGTTATCACTACGGAGTTTAAGAAAAATACGAAGTAAATTTTTAATTCAACTCTTTACTGAAGTTTCAGTTAGAACTCGGTCTTACTACACGGATAAAAGTAACTTCTCAGCACAACTCCGTTAAAGAATGGTTATAGCATAGCTGCCAATATTTTAATTTATTCCAGAGTACTTTTAGCCCCGCCTTTATTTCGCACCACTTTATTTATAGAAAATTTTTCTCCAACATATAACTTCGATAAAATAAGACAAAATTACTTTAAAAAAAATAATAATAAGTGGTACGAAATAAGGGCGGGGCTAAAAATATTCCGGAATAAATTAAAATATTGGCAGCTATGGTTATAGTTATATACATATATATACAGTCGAGCTTCATAAACATCTCAAGGGGAATCAAAATATCGTTCACGTTGTCAGTAATTTATGCTCTCAGTAACTCAGAAACTAATCTTCATTTTGATAGGGATTGTGAAAAAAGTTAACGTTAAAAGTAATTCACGTTAAAAGCAATTCACGTTAACGGCCCTCTCCACTTACTGTCGCCGGAAGCCTGAGCCAATGTTATTCTATGGGAAATTTTCTTTGCAAATAACTTATTAACTAAAACATATTTTCAAATTCTGTTTTCCCATTCAGAAAATTCCCAACTGTTAAACTGGCGGACTTTTTTTTTAAAAAATGTGTTTTTTTAATTTTTAATATTTTATATTGAAATTGCAAAATGAAAAATTTCACATATTCAAGATTCGTATATTGTAGCTTTAAAATAAAATTAAAAAATAATAATTAAAAAAAAAAAGTCCTTCAATTTAACAGTTGGGAATTTTCAGACTGAGAAAACAGAATTTTAAAATATGTATTACTGAATAAGTTATTTGTAACGAAAATTTCCCATAGAATAACATTAGCTTCGGCTTCTGGCAACGGTGAGTGAAGCGGGCCATTAACGAGGTTCGACTTTATATATATATATATAATCATTATAAAATTCTATTATAATCTGATAAATGGAAAATTGTCTAGTGAAAACTAAAACTGCTTTTCTAATAATTAATAGTTAATCATTCTTAGTTCATGATTTAATTATTTTCTATGCTAACTAGAGATTTATACCACTCAAAATCCTAATTAATATTTCGAAGTATTGTTAGTACACACACCTTTCTCTACACATACTGTAAAGGAGTTTCTTGACGCAGTCGTGATCTTTGGTTAGTGTAGATATCTGCAAGAGAAGTTGAATTAACAATATTTCAATAAGGAGTCCAATGGCAGTCATCAGGAAGTCTTTATTTTGTGAAAAGTCTTTTAAAACAACAACAAGAATAAATATTCTTAGAATCTTAAAACACAAAGCGTTGGTCATTATAATAAATTCAATAACCCTAGTGAAACGTTGAGATTGTCGCATAAGATGGGGGAGAGAGCGAATGTAATTACGTTATTATTATACTATGATCTGGAGCAGTTCTGAGATCCTTACCCTAGAACAGATCCGAGATGTCTGAAGAAAAAGAGCCAAATTTTAGAAAAACAGCCAAATTATAGGGCTAAATATTTTCATTGTTTATCGGATAAAACAATGTTAATTTTTTGAATTTGCAATGACAGTTTATAATTGTAGTAACCCTTCAATCGCCAATATTTTGCCAAATTACCGTTAGACGAGAGAAAGAGACGGTTAAGAAATGCAGTCATCAATAATTGCGCAATCTAAAATAAATTACATCCTGTGTTGAAATAATATAAATTCTGACAATGAGTTTCCTTGTTTTATGACTATTTGAGAACACTTTTTATTTTATAATTACGTTTAATGTCAGAATTTCCGTTAGATATTATTATTTTGATTTTCTTTTTATCGCATAAAATAAATTACTTCTCTATTTAAAAGATAAACATGTTATTTATAATTTAGATATAAAACATATACAATTTAGATTTCTGAATGATGTGTGTTATTGTTTTATGTTAATAAATAGTGTAGGTCGTATGTATAATTAAAATTGTGTAATTTGTAATGACACCTAAAAAAAAAACAATTCTTTCCCCAAATGTCTGAAAACAAATTATGTGAATAAAATATCACACATGAAATTTAATTATTTTTATATTGCGAAAATGCATTACTTTATCATTAGATTTTGTTTTAAATAAAAACTCAATTAAAATTTAACTAAATATATGTGAACACCTTCACATATTTCTCCCCTTCGCCTAAAAAGAAAAAAAAATCGAAAGGTAATGAAAAATATCGCTCTCTCTCGCATCAAGACAAAAACATACTACAAATTTCAAAATAACTTTCTATATAAAATCAATATTACTTCAAAATTATTTTTCATATTACAAGGTGGCTAATAATGTAAAATTAAACATCAAATATATATAATACCAATAATTAATTAGAACATGTTTGTACTGGACATAGTTATCTTTCATAAGAAGCAACAATGTATATTGAAATCATGACATTATAATTATAAAATAAGCAATGCAATGTAGTATTTATAATAATTCACAGCTGTATGACAATGCATTCTCAACAAAATTTTCTTGAAAATGTATGACAAATTGAAGGCAAGGAAAAAAAGGAAATCAATAATTACAAAATCAAAATATTTTGAGTATTCACAAGTTTATGCAATCTATTAATTTGCTTGAAATTATTTTTTATTTACTAATTTTATTATTAATTTCAATAAAACAATATTTTGATGAGATATTTTGGTATGAAATTTTTTTTTTTAGAATATAAAGAAAGTACCAGAACGCCAATATGTGAAGACCTAAAATTTATACAAATTGAGCCAGTGTGTGTGAATCAGTATACAAATCATAATTGACATTATGGGTTGTGAGGCCACAGCCAAAAATAACTTACTGAGTTAGGGTGTGAGGCAGAAGAGGCATATATTGTGTGTAAATAAAATTACAGCAAGCATTCTGCAACACGACATAATTAAATGTCTTTTGTTTGTGTAAAGTGAATTGCGAAAATGAAAAAAAATATAGCCCAATCAATAAAGTAATAGGACACAAGTATGAAGTCTGGAAAATTTTTAATAGAAAATGTAATTAGTTTTTTGTTTTGTTCAATTATAATTAATTATTTCTAAAAAAAAATGACGTAAGTTCATTTTTCAAACATTATGTGGTTTAAAAAAAATGAAGAAAGATATCAATATACTACTAATTCCCTTTTCCTTAACAAATATAATAATTTATAAAACATGAATCACAACTGAAAAATGTAAATTGTCAACATGAACAAATTCTAATAATATTTTAATAATATTTATATTTTATTCTATTAATAATGTGTATTATTCGTGATGTTTGTATTGAATAATGATTAAATAATTGAGAAATACAAAATGTTAAACTTGTTAAGTATGCATGATACGATACTTTTTTTTTTTTTTTTTTTTTTTTTTGTGTGTGTGTGTGTGTGTGTGTGTGTGTGTGTTTAGATCACTTACGTCTTGGACGAAGATGTGTAAATATTAGAACCTATATATTTTATATTTATTTATTTATTTTTATACAATACTGCAAGGTAAGCTATGTGAAATAATGTGTAAGATGGATAAAATTATGTGCATTTAACAAAAGTAACCCTATTGCAAGACTAGAATGACTAGATTTACATGCAGGTTACCTTAAAAGTGTATGTATATAGTGTATAAAAATTGAATAGTTCCTTTTTTTTAAAATAAGGAATTTACCTTCAAAATGGACAATAATATTAAATAAAAATTGAAGTATTTGTGAAAATTTTTGTAATTGTGTATGTGGTATTATATATGTATAAAATACATAAAATATAAGTGTACATGTGTACAGTTAGAAAACATCTGTATCTCGAAAAATTACACATTCATGTGAATCATTAAAAAAAAATGACTCACAGTGTTTGCAAATTGGAAAAATACCATAGAAAGAAATAAAAATGTTCAAGTGCAAAAATATTTTCTTTTTTTTTATTCTTTTTTTTTTTTTATACCCATAATATGAAACATTAAAAATTTATAATTAACATTCTGCATAATTAAAGAGAAAAATTGTGTGATAGACTCGTTTAACTTTATCTATTTATTTATTTATTATTATTTGTGTGTGTGTATGTATAAAGAAATTAAAAAATATATATTCAATACAAGCGAAAATTTTTAAACTTAAGGCTAAAAATAATCAATTGAAAAAGTCTTCTGAAAGAAACTGCAATGTTTCACAAAAATGTCTCGTCATTTACCGTCCAAAAAAATATATATATATCGATCCAGCCGAAAAAAATAATGTTTAGACAATGAATAACAAAACAGTAAACGTCCCATACACATAAAGGCCTAAAAAATGCATGAGCCATCCTTCTGCAAAACACAACAACCCCACACAAAAAAAATACCTTAAATTTTGACTAACGAAGACGAAATAGCTGCATTAAAAATTTAAGAATTTATAATTTTAGAGAAAAATATTCAATAACCAGAATTGCGAGAAGAGTCCATTCTACCTTCTGTTGAATGTTACGAGTAAGATGGATAAAATTATCATTATTATTATTATTATTATAAATAATTTATCTTTTATAAATCTCTAACTATATTTTATAAAAATAGAATAACAAAAATTTAAATAAAAAAAAAACTGATCACCTGACATGTGAACACATGACATGCCAAATATTTAAGTCAGAGAAAAGTGTATAAACTCAGAAGAGAACATGGCTGAATAATTGGGTTGTGAGGCCAAATAAAACATGCCATAATGTGTGAAATGTGTCAAAACGTGTAAAAATGTGTAAAATAACTATTGAAAACATTGCCACATAACCGTACCCCAAATTAATCAAATGACAATGAAGTTCTGACCCAAAAGACAGCACGCATAAGAACTCATGTACATAATGCAGCAAAAATGTATATAGAAAGAAACACATAAATTTGTTACTTATTTGTGATGATTTTTTTTTTTTTTTTTTTTTTTTTTAAATAGTTTATCGGTAAAATTACCTTGTAAGCAATTAGAAAAACAAAAAAAAATGAAAAACATTACATTCTCTATATATATTACTAATAACTTTAAAACAAAGTGTATGTTTAATTGTATTCGTATATTAATCATAAAATACTTCAAAATGGAGAGAATAAAATGTAAACAATAGTATAATTAGTGTATTATTGTGTTATGAAATGTCATTTAAAATTGAGGAGAATTATAAATATTATATATAATGTATATCCCTTTATATGCTCATGATTATAAAAATATTTGATTTTTTTTTTTTTATTTACTTATCCATTTTCCTTTTTTTTTAGTATGAAGATTGCATGTGTGTGTGTGTGTGTTGAAAAAGTTAAAAATGTACATATTTTATATTTGAGTATATATACAGTGAAACAATCAATACAATATGTGTTTATTTATTTCACTTTGTTAGTTTTTTTTTTTTTTTTTTTTTAATGTACATATTGTTTTATAAAACAATTAGCGAATGCCTGAAAAAAAAATAATGTTTGAATAATAAGATAAATGTAATATGTGGTTTACCCAACACAATTTTCGGTGTTGAAAATTTAAACTTATAGTCAAATGTCAGCACATTATATAAAAACAATCTGCATAATAGATAGACCAAAGCAACACAATTGTGTGAACAGGGAGTGTGTGTTTATGTATATTTATTTTATTTATTTTTTAAACAAGAAGCTGTGATAACATAGTTAATTTAATTTAATTTTTTAATTGCGAGATTAAAATTCTCAATAACTTTCAATTATGTCCGTAAACATTCTAGAATGGTATTACTGATGAAAAAAAAAAATAGCCACAATATTATTATTTATGATCTCTGATGACAGCTCTTTAATTAATAATGAAATAAAAAAATGTGCACATGAAACTGTTTAAAAAAAGGTCATGACAATATAAACTTCTAATGAGTTCAACGAGGCCTCTTAAAATGAGCTTAAAATCAATATAAAGACTAGCTACAAGGGCTATCATAAATGCTCATACCAAATTCCATAAAAACTCGAGTAAAGGAAGCATAAATAACTTCTCAATAAAAGATGAATTCAAATTGTTCATCAAGTCGACTAAAAATTAATCATAATCATAATCAGCTGACATGTATAAAAAGGCAAAAAAAATATTTGCTCAAAAGTTGCGCAACGCTGTTGTTCTAAAAAAAAGGATGCATCGAATACACAAGGCCTGATATTTGATGTTATAAAATTTGCTAGCAATTAGATGTAAATATTAATATTAATGTATACATATTAATAAAAATAAAAAGATACACATACGAATAAGAATATAAACCAACAAATAAATATTTATGATAAAATGTGAGTAAATAAGTATATATGATGCTTTAACACAGTTAAATTATATTTACATTAAAAAAAAAAAAACATAAAAATATTATCATTCTTCTGATTAGTATTTCCCTTAATATTATTTTATGCATGCTAAGTGACAGATACGCATCTCAGTCTTTCAGAAAGAATAAAAAAAATAAAAATAAAAATAAACATGCTTCAACAAAATATTTTCACCATTGTATGAATAAAAAGAGTGTATTTATTTCATTTCTTTTTATTTATTTATCCATTTGTTAGCTTCTCAGTTTCTTTGTTTATAAATTTTGTTTAATCAGTATAATCAAGTTCTTGTAATATATGAAAGAAAAATAAACAAACTTGATGTGTGTAAAAAGTGTAAACAAAAATATAAAGATATGTTATTGCACAGTGTTAAAAAAAATATATATATGCATAGCAAATTAAAAAGAAAGTGAATTTTGAATGTACGTGAAAGATGAATTGTGTAAATTTATAACAATGTGTGAAAATAAGAACATCATGCATGCAAAATATTATGGGCGGGAAAGTCTTTTATGAACAACAGCTGTTTTACTGTAATGACGTAATCCCATCACATCTACATGCAGTGAACAAATGTAAAAAATGAGAAAAATATTTAATAAATAAAGAATCAATGTTTATCAATTTAATTACCTTATTGCCTTCATTTAATTATTATTTTTTTTTATTTATATATGAATATGAAAAACAAATGCAGAACTGTAAATTTAGCAAAGTAAATATTTTGTATTAATGAAAATAAAATTCTAGCAAAAGTAAAATTGTGCAATGCAAGGCAATCAAGGCAGATCTCTCTCCATAAAGAAATCTGGCCAGGATTTCCGAAGAAAGAAATACACCCCGAGTACCAAGCAAACACTACTGCATTCAAGACGTCATTAAATGCAACAGTGGGGCACAAAATTACAAAAATTAAATCTTAATAGGAAATGTGTAAAAATTTTGAAATGTAGAAAGGATAATTATAATGTGTACGTGTAAAGAAAAGTTACCTAAAATCATTATGTAAAATTGAAGTATTTTGAAATGTTCAGCAAGAAGATATGAGAACATTTTAATGAAGGGCTACCTATTTGTGACAACAATGTAAACTATGTGTGAAATAAATTTATTGGGTGTAAAACAAGAATGAAGAAAAAAAAATATATACGAGGGTGAATCAAATATAAACGAGACTTTTGGACCTGCGCGCGCAATAGTGATGGAAGAACGTTCGGCTGTTATTGGCTGTTAGGTTGGTTTGTCAGGAGTGGGGGAAGCACGTGACTCATCATCATAGACTCGCTCAGTGTCCATCGTTACGATGTCCGAGCAGGAGGTACCTCCCTCTATTGCGCAACGTATTGTTATCAAGTTTTTAGCTGCAGAAGGTGTAAAACCGGCCGAAATCTTGAGAAGATTGACTGCACAGTTCGGGGAAGAGACGCTGTCGCGAGCTAGAGTGTTTGCTTGGCATAAACAGTTCGTGGAGGGCCGTGAACGTGTTGAAAATGAGAGCCATGACATTGGAGCAACTGGGTTGGGAGACACTGGAACACCCTCCATACAGTCCAGACCTGTCTCCCTGTGACTTCCAAGTCTTTGGTCCTCTCAAGGAAGCTTTGGGAGGGCAAAAATTCCACAGCGATAATGAAGTTGAAGCATATGTGCGCAATTGGCTACAAACACGACCTGACTCTTTTTACCTGGAAGGAATTAAAAAATTACCTATACGCTGGGAAAAATGTGTTTCTAAATCAGGAGATTATGTAGAAAAATAAACTATGATTGTTTGTGCGTTTAAAATCAAAATAAATATTTTAAAAAATAAGTCTCGTTTATATTTGATTCACCCTCGTAGAAATAAGTTTAAAAAATATATAAAACAATGTATAAATATATAATACCTAAAAATATTTATGGTCTTACCAAAATAAAGTAAAGCATATTTCAAATACAAAGGCCAATATACTTTATGTAGAATTCAACCTGAAACACTGAGAACAGATTTAACTCGTTTATCTTGTTATTCGATATAAACAACCTTGATCTTAGATGTGCAATTAAACATCACTCTTTTCAAAAGTGAAAACGATGAGATATTATAATATTTATTACTTATTAAGTCTAGATATTCCATATTTTCTTTTTAAAAAGTAAATCTATTTCAACTTTTATAACATATAAAGTTGATAAAATGTATATATATTCATTTGCATTTTAAATTACCTGACAGAAAATTCAAAAAATCTCAAATTCTCTAAACGAAATTATTATGAATCTAAAAATTCTTCCCTATAAAATTGATAATATATATATATTTGTATGGATTACCCATCATTTTAATATATAGATTAAATACAAGAAAAAAAATATATAGAACGTATAAATAAGCAAGAGTACTACTATGCAAGTAAAAATTGTAATAAATATAAAACGAGAAAAATATAAATTTAAAATTATTAATACATATACTTTTTAATTAATAATTAATAGAGTTGCGTGATCCATTCAAAAACTATTTAAGTGTTATATAATATACAAAGTTTAATTTTCCACCTTCAAACACTTTCTTCAAAACTAAGGAAAAAGTACTTACCAATCTTGAACAATCAAAAAAAAATTTTTTATTTATTTATTTATTTATTTATTCATTATTATTATTATTATTATTTTTTTTTGAAGCACTGAAATTCGTATATTTTACGAAACTAAACCGATATTCATTACAGCAACTTGCTCTTCCTGGTAAAATAGTTCATTTTCGTAAATTATCGAAGTTTTGAAGGAAAGTTTCAAATACAAATGTACTTAGTAGTCTTTTTGAACGTAGGAAAAACATACTTCTATATGTTTAAGGTTATCCTCCTGAATAATGGAATGTCACATTTTTTTTTTTTTTTTTGTGATTTTTCCGAATACGATGAAGGTTATATTTGGTCCGAAACAGCTGCTATCAAATCGAGAGAACGGCAAACCCTCCAAAGTACTGTTGCTCGAACTGGAAGACAGGAGTTGACGAATCTTTTAATAAGTGACCATTGTTCAGTAATCTGACTGGTGCTTCACTCGTTTAATATACACAAACAGGGCATACATCACTTTTATATTTCTACTCACACGAAAAACTAGAGATGAATATTCATAATCTTGAAAAATATTATGTTCACAAAAAGTTATGAATGTCTCTTACTTTAAAAAAAAAAAATGAGTATTATCAGTTATACAACTATTATAACACATATTAGATGAAGCCAACTACACGCAAAAATTTGCACAGAATTCTGTCTTTGAACTTTTATGCATAAAAAATGCATGCTTAAACGGTTGACAGTTTTTAGAGGCTAATTTAAAAAAAAGCTAGGAGTTACCAGCTTTGAGACACCATCCGTCAACACTGATGAAACGATAAGTAACGGAAAACGGGTATTGCGTCGTCCAGTATCATTGCTTTAAAGTTTTTCTTGTTCATCTCCGATAGACATATAATTATCCATGCGAAAAAATTAAGCATCAGGCAAATGTGGAAAAATCCGAACAAAATATACGTACGAATAAATACAGCCCCTCTCCCCCATGTCGACCAATCTCAACTCCTGGTGCTTTGGCACCAAGATATGTAAAGGAGTTTCTTGACGCAGTCGTGATCTTTGGTTAGTGTAGATATCTGCAAGAGAAGTTGAATTAACAATATTTCAATAAGGAGTCCAATGGCAGTCATCAGGAAGTCTTTATTTTGTGAAAAGTCTTTTAAAACAACAACAAGAATAAATATTCTTAGAATCTTAAAACACAAAGCGTTGGTCATTATAATAAATTCAATAACCCTAGTGAAACGTTGAGATTGTCGCATAAGATGGGGGAGAGAGCGAATGTAATTACGTTATTATTATACTATGATCTGGAGCAGTTCTGAGATCCTTACCCTAGAACAGATCCGAGATGTCTGAAGAAAAAGAGCCAAATTTTAGAAAAACAGCCAAATTATAGGGCTAAATATTTTCATTGTTTATCGGATAAAACAATGTTAATTTTTTGAATTTGCAATGACAGTTTATAATTGTAGTAACCCTTCAATCGCCAATATTTTGCCAAATTACCGTTAGACGAGAGAAAGAGACGGTTAAGAAATGCAGTCATCAATAATTGCGCAATCTAAAATAAATTACATCCTGTGTTGAAATAATATAAATTCTGACAATGAGTTTCCTTGTTTTATGACTATTTGAGAACACTTTTTATTTTATAATTACGTTTAATGTCAGAATTTCCGTTAGATATTATTATTTTGATTTTCTTTTTATCGCATAAAATAAATTACTTCTCTATTTAAAAGATAAACATGTTATTTATAATTTAGATATAAAACATATACAATTTAGATTTCTGAATGATGTGTGTTATTGTTTTATGTTAATAAATAGTGTAGGTCGTATGTATAATTAAAATTGTGTAATTTGTAATGACACCTAAAAAAAAACAATTCTTTCCCCAAATGTCTGAAAACAAATTATGTGAATAAAATATCACACATGAAATTTAATTATTTTTATATTGCGAAAATGCATTACTTTATCATTAGATTTTGTTTTAAATAAAAACTCAATTAAAATTTAACTAAATATATGTGAACACCTTCACACATACGTCTTTTTTTTTTAAGTAATTTTCTTCTTTATTTAATCGTTATTACTTTTAAAGAGAATTACTCTAAAAATAAAGTTGTGTGGAAAACTAAACTAGTACTGACAATGCTACGGAATATTAATTAAATTGTTGCCAATTATTGGTTTATATCTTCAAATATTTCATATAAAATATTTATAAAGTTCTTATTTAAATTAAAGATAAATTTCTAATATCAGCTAATTTATCTTTTTTAATACTATATTATCTACTTAATTTAAAATTTTTATAATTTTCTTTTAATTTCATAATTTCCATTTTATTCAAAAGCTATGTATTGAGATCTGTTCAAAGTTTTAAAAAGGTTATGTAAAGGTTAAAGAATACTTATATAATTTAAATCTCATGATTACGATTTAAGCAAAAGATGTGGTAGTAAAGAAAAACAACCACTTTAAATGTAATGAGTTTTACCAGGAAACCATCCCATACTGTAATCATAAAAAAAAAAAAATAAAAAAAAAAAAAATAAATAAATAAAAAATAAAATAAAATCCAAACAAGCATTAATCGAAAAAGCATATATAAACATGTGTTTTGAAGCATAAAACAATTGCCCTCGTCAGATCGTTTTCGAGTTACAAAGGGTATTGCAGGTTAAGCCTGCTCCAGCGTCGAATGAAGAGTTCTTCCCTTCTATTTATTGCTCCTTATCTGAAACATCTTTTGATTACAATTTTAAACTTCTACCCTCAACGATTAGGGAGTAATGGGGTTAGCAACGTAAAACCTTAAGTTTATTTTTTTTTTTAAACTATTCAAGATATCTTATCGAGTTTGAAATTATTTATAAATGTTTATGAAGTACATAATATATATATTTTTTCAGAATTTTCACTCGACTTTATATGGTAGAAAATAGTAAGTATATTTTTGATGGGCGATTTTTTATACTATCCACCACAGTAACGCCTGCCAAAAAAATACAGTTTATTTAATTATTAGTTAGTCAGGGCGCGAAATTTCCGCTCGCCAGCTCGCCATTGGCGAGTGGAAATTTTACTATGGCGAGTAAACTTTCTGTCTAAATGTAGATAGAATTCATACAATATATGGTGCTACAAAAAAAAAATATATATATATATATATATATATATATCGATTTAACAACGTAAAATCATGTCAATCTTAGGTAAGATTACCAGAAATCTGTTTTTAAGAGGACAGTCTTCTTTTCAACAATCTGCCCTCTTAAACGAAAAAAATATTACAGGACAAAAAAGCCTTTTTTTTTTTTTAATCTATTCGTCCTGTGTCTTCTTTTTAAAATGAAAAGGATTTAGTCCTTAATTTCAAAAATTTCGCAAAACTGGGAAGCTCAATCGGCTGTTGGCTGTATCGAACGGTGAACACTAACTTTTTTCTGCGTTAGGTTCGCAAAAGGACAACTTAATAATAGTCTTGCCAAAGCATATTATGGTTTATATATATTCAGATTCTTCGAATCACAAAGAAATAAAGGTATTCCCTATATTTGTACGGATCTTTGATCCAGAACACGGAATCACTATTGAAATTGTCATGAAACCATTAAGAAGGTGGTGCTCCGGTTTATACACGATGGGTGACATGTTTTCTCACTTTTGCATGAAAAGTGTTCCTCATAAAAATAGGCCCACCAGTGACCGAGAGGTTCTGTCCTCGAAGCTGGTAAACGTGAGGCGATGGGTTCAATACCCGGTCGCGCTCGTTGGCTTAGCCGTTAAGGGTTCTTCGTGGTTTTTTCCTAAACTAGCGTAAATATTGGCTAGGATCTCTTAGAAAGACCCCATGGAGGGCTCTCCTACTCAGATCTAGAGCCCTAGTGCAGACAATTGGCCTTAATAGTAACACTACCACCACTCACAAAAATATGCAGATGTTAGTTGAATTCATTTTATGTCCTCCTGGCAAAAAACGCTCTCACAAAGCGACTGTTTTCTTCAATGAACAAAATGTAGACATGTGCAAAAATTTTTCTTTATATAGCTACTTTAAAAACTCATTAACTACTAAGACTAATTTAGGTTATACTTTTGAGAACTTTTATAAAATGTTGATAAAGAATGACTGATCCTTAAAACAAATCGCTTCAACTGCCGAATATTATTTTTTTCATTTGCCAATTTTATTATTTTTCTTTTATGATTATGATTTTAATAAAAAAAAAATGTCTACCAACTTTTTTTAATGTAACTGCATGAAAATACAAAAAAAAAAAAATTGTCTATAGCAAAAAATAGTAATTAAAAAAAAAAAAAAAAAAAAAAAAAAAAAAACTTTAATTCCAGTGACACCTATAAAAATTAGGGTTTTTTTCTCTTGTATCCGTATATTATAAATTTAACTTAAGGTGTACGGATCCAAGTTCATCATTTGAGATAAGAATGTTTTTCACCAGTTGTGTAAAATAGCCTTTGAATCGGTTTTTATAATCACTTTCATTCAATTTTGTGTCCTCTAAAATGACCTCATTTTCAAAATTGAATGTCTTCTATTTTATTATAAAATAAAAGACATTGAGTAATTTCTCCTTTTTTTCCAATAAAAATTTCTGGTCACCTTATACGGAAAAAATAGAGTAAGTTAATCATATTTTGTGGCGAGTAACTATTTTTTTCTGCGAGTGTAATCTAAGTTGAAATTTCGGGCCCTGAGTTAGTTATTTAATTATTGGTTATTTAATTATTAATTATTACATATAAAAATTACAGAAGTGTCAAATTGCGGAAACGTAGTGAAAAAAATAATAATCATTTAATAATAAAATAGAGGTGCAAAAGTTTTAACCCTCAACATAAAAGAAACACCAGCATTCATTATCAATAATTTCTTTTTTGGTCAATCGCAATAAATAAACCACAAGTATGATATAAATTATTGATAAAAATACGCTGGTGTAGATGTTTCGCCCTGAGACGGAAACTCTTGCATCCCTGTAATAATACCAATGATATAATATTTATTTTTAAAAACCACTTAACATCAATAAATAAACAATGCAAGCAAATATAAAAATGCTCTAATAACATTTGTTTTTGAAAAGTACCAATTAGCAATAAAAAAATATTCTATTTAATTGTTATCAGGGATCTTACATCTCGCCTTTTTTATTTTCCAAGATACTTTAGGAATGAGAAATTTCCCTATTTTTTTCTACTTTATTTTTATACACTAGTCTCTATCCTGTATAATCACGACATATTACTATGAAAATACTGACATAAGGATTTCTGTACGAAAATACTATAGATGCTGACTTTTTAATTTATCCCGGGGTATTTTTGGCCCCGCCTTTTTTACATACCATTTATTTTTTTAATGATGAAATGAAAGTTATATATTGGAGAAAATTTTCCTTTAAATAAAATGGTTCCAAATAGGATATCTTATCGAGGTTGAAACTGTTTATGAATGTTTGAATGTATATAAAAAATAGTGTTAATGCCAATTTAAGACAAATCTAAATATATGAAATTCATATATTAGATAATTTAAATGGCATAAAGCAATAAGTTTTATTAAAGACAAAATACATTCAAAATTTATGCGCAATTGCAGCATGTTTAATTTTAAATGTAAATATAATAAAGATGATCTATTAAGCATAGTAGAAGCCAAGCAACAGATACAAGATCACTGAAACACCAATGACCAATAAGATTTAAAAAAGTTATCAGTGGATGAAATACACTAATGTAAAGAAACCAGATCCACTAATCATCAGCCTGCAAAACAAACAAATCAATAAAGTAACACAACAAATCCCAACTTAAAACCATAAACTTATCAAAATTAATGAAAAAAATAACCTAAAAAACACAAGATAGGAAGGAAGGAGGCAGGCGGCAATACTTGTGACTCGCCTGTGGGGTTAAACTAGTTTCACGCCGGCAACAATCACCCAGCCTGCCACGACCAGAACAGCAACCATATGGATTTAAAAAAGCAAAATTTCAAAGCAGATGAATAACAATGAAACCACGAAGCAGCAATGAAATTCACCGATTGATTAGAATTTTAAATATAGTTGACAACTCAAAAAGGAAGAAACTAAAATTTTAGTGGAAAAAGAAAATTAGCATAGTAATACAAAGTAAATGCAACAAGCCTTCTGCTTTTTTTTTTTTTTTTTAATTTCACAAACCCACCCAACCATCCAGCCTTACAACACCACACCACCTCCGTAATCAAACATCTGCCCACCCAAACGCCACCTTTTTTATTGTCTCTTATTATTTTATAATTTTTTTGTCGGTATACACGAAAGTGTACACAGATTTTTTTTTTTTTTTTTTTTTTTTTTTTTTTGGTACTGACAGAGACATGTGTAAGGATATAAAATAGAAAATACCAAGTTTTTAGGAAAACCCATTTTAGCAGTGGCTGTGATCAGGTTATTAATATTCTTGTTTTTAAACTTCGCAGAACATAAATGATTAATTCGAAATAAATGGTTAATGATGATGTTTCTAAATACCGAAAGATACAGACATGAATTAAAATGTGTAAATAAGTTTACTTTAAAACTAAAATCTTGCCGTTTGTCATCGATATCTGTGTAAATTTTATTACCATCGTTGATTATTTTGAGATCTAAAAAGTTAATTGATTGATTATTTAGAGTATTTTGAGTTAGCTTTAAATTAGGTGGATAATTGAAGGAAAAGTCTTTTTGTGAGTGCTTGTTGAGATAAAGTATGTACAATAATATCATCGATGTAACGATAAAATCGAACATCATCATTGCAAATTTGCTTTTCATAATAATAAAGATAGAGATCTGCCAAAATACTGGAGCTACAACCTCCTTGTGGGATGCCTAATTTTTTCAAATAGATATCGTTGTTGTGGAAGATATAATTATTATGGATGACAAAGTTAAGAAGTGTTTTAAATTTTTCTGCTTTAAATTTGTAAGGAAGATTAATTTGAGCTTTATATTCTTGAAAAAGGCTGTAAATGATATTACTAAGATCTGATAACTCAATATTGTTGAAAAGATCTTGAAAGTCAAAAGTCATAATATTGTCTATTAAATCGAGCGATTTGATGTATTAAATTAATTGAAAGCTATTTTTAAGACAGTGTAAATTATCAACTTTGCAAGTACAATTATAAATTTGTTTTAGAATATCCAGTAGAGCTTTATTAGCATTGTTGTTATAAGTGTTACACCCAACAGTGACAGTGCAAAATTTAATTGGAGATTTGTGAAACTTAAGTATGAGGACTATATATGGATAATTAAAATTATTGAAGGGAAGTTGAAGTAGTTTAATTGTGTATTTTTCGGTTATTAATAATAAGGTTATTATTAGTTAAACTGAAGATTTTACTATTAGTGACTGAAGAGTTTAAAATAGAGAGATAGTAGGATTTACAAATAATGGCATAATTATTAGGTGATTTATCAACATAAGTGATCACAAATTCATCCTGTAGTGATTTGATAGAGTTAAGAAGTACAGATTTTTTAAATAACACCAGATTTGAAGAATTGATAAATAATGCATTTTTAATTTTTTGTAACACTAAAACTTTCCATTGAGTGAAGTAGGCAATAGGTTTATTATGAGTAATAGATATTTTATAAATAAATAAATCTAGGTCATAAGAAAACTGTTGAAAGATTTGTGGAATGCTAGTTTTAACTGGAAGTCTAAATTTGGTGCCAAATTTCATGATTTTTTTTAATTGATAATTATCAATAATATTGAGATTACCAGTGATAATGTGACCATGGTCTGTCAATATATTTTGAGAAAGAAGGATCGTTGCATTTACATGTTACAGTGTTGGTAAAAGAGGTAGACTTAGATACAGAATTATAGTTTAATATCTTTCTGCCAAGAGGAAGAGGATATTTGAAGGTACGAGAAAGATTTAAATCTTTAATCGGAAACAAACATTCTTTGTCATTAATGATAGCTGTAATGTTAATACTATTCAATATTTGATTTGTAAAAGTCACAATTAATTGAGTATTTGTTTTAATTTTGTTGGGCTTTTTATTAATTTTTTAATTAAATTGTTCGATTTTGTACATTAGAATATCATAAAAAATGTCTGAAAAATGTTTATTATAGGATTGGCTTTGAAAGACATTCAGAAAGTTTACTAAGTATTTCTTTTTAATTGCAAAAATAAATTTTCGAATAATGAACCAGTTATAGTTAGATAAGTAATTAGTCTGTAGATCTGAAATTAGTTTAATAATGGTACTTTTAGAAAAGATTAAATCCGTTTTTTTACTACCTCGTTTAGTTCTAGAAGTTTTATTGTTAATTTTGTGATTGAGTTGTGCATAAGTAGTCGAATAATCATGTAGAGTGTTGATGTTAGAATATGCTTTAATAGTTTTATTAAAGTATTCCGAATTTAGGCCATATGGATAAATTGTATTGTAATATTGCATAAATTTTGACTCAAGAAATAGACGCTGACTTTTATTTTTTTGAATTTTGACAATCTCTATGGTACATGAATTAAAATTATGTGATTTAAAGAGTTGTAATTCTATAGTTGATTTCGAAGGTGCAGCTGAAGATGACAAGTTTTTTGAATCAGAGCGATGCTGATTAATACGTAGATGTAGAGGAGTGGAAGTTTCACCGATATAACAGAGTTTACAAAGACCACAATTGATTTTATAAATAACATTGTATGCCTGACAAAATGGAACCAAAGAGTGATTATTATTCAATTGTGTGCGAGAGGCCATAGGGCAAGTTTTATATATATATATATATGTATGTATGTATATATGTATATGTATGTATGTATGTATATATATATATATATATATATATATATATATATATATTTTTTTTTTTTCAAAATTTTGGCTCGATTTAAATCTGAGAAAAATGACGTATATTTTGGTGGACAATGTTTTATAGTAAATATCCACCTAAGTGACGCCTACCAGAAAATAAAGTTTGTTTCTTTATTAGATTACTATTACATTCAAAAATAACAAAAGTGTCAAATAAGTAGACCATAGTTTGAAAAAATGAAATTCAATACAGTTCTCCGTATAAAGTAACTTATGTTTGTAGAATGAATTATGAAAAGCAAAGATAAATTACAAAAAAGAATCCTTTTCAATCAAGATTTAATCATCATAACTATTTTCTTCAGTAGTGTTAGTTACACTAGTTTTATCAAATATTGAAGTCAATATTTCAGCTAGTTTTACAATGTTTGATTTGCATTCACCATTTTACAAATAGTAAAATATTGCTGCTAAATGGGGGGAATCTCCCCCTTTTTTTTTTTTTTTTTTTTTTTTTTTCACTACTGCTTTTACACATGCCAATATTTTGATTTATTCCGAAGTACTTTTAGCCCCGCCTTTATTTAGCACCACTTCATTTATAGAAATATTTTATCAAATATATAACTTCGATAAAATCAGACAAGTTTATCCTTAAAAATAAGTGGTATGGATAAAAGACGGGGCCAAAAATATTCCGGAATAAATGAAATTTTGCCATCTATGCTATTTTCATATAAAAAAATTTATATCACTATCTTTGTAGTGTTATGACGAGATTAAACAAGATAGAGGTTATTATATACAGTGCGTATCGAAATGATAGGTCCACCCGGATTTTTCAAAATTTCGACTCTTAATTGAGAATAAGAATCACTTTTTTGGTAGAGTTAATTAATCAGTAATTGTTATAACTATTTATGAAGAAATTTCTTAAAAATAAATAATTCCTTTTTATTTTATGCAAATTTTCATTTTCAGACCGTTTCGAAAAGATAGGTCCACCTTCAGAAATTTTGCGCCAATCACGTTTATTTCCAAAAAATTTGCATAAATATCGTTGCTTAGTCTTACTGCGGGATTATGCTGGCTGCTGTGGAGGTATTTAAACAGATTTGAACTTCACGTTCTAATCAAACGAAATGGGTCGACGTTGCAGTCTTTCGCTGGTTGAGCAGGGAAAAATGGATGCATTTAAAACGTGTAGAAAATCGAATAGAGAAATAGGTAAATTTTTAAGCAGATCACATAATGTTGTAAACAATAATTTGCGACTTAGAAATGATTATGGCAGTAAAAAATCATCTTGCCGCCCATCAAAAGTGACACCCCAACAAAGAAGGACCGTAAAGGACACCCCGTAAAGGATTTAAAATCTGGAAATATGAGCTTTTTCACTGTGGCCAGACAACAAAACCCTCCAATATCAAAATCTACAGTTCATAGAGTGGTAAAGACGTTCGGCAATATAGTTTACGTGAAGAGGAAAGCGGCTCCGAAATTGACTAAAAAGCACAAAGAAAAGAGATTGAAATTCGCACATGAAGTGATGTCCTGGAAACAAGATTGGCATCGTGTGATATTAAGTGATGAAAATAAATTCAACCTGGATGGTCCAGATGGCTGGCAGTACTACTGGCACGATCTGCGTAACGATAGACAGATATTCTCGAAGAGGAAAGCTGGTGGTGGTTCCATTATGGTATGGGCTGGATTCGGAGGTGCAGGAAAAACTGATATAGCATTTGTAGACAATCGTTTGAATGCTGCAGGCTATTAACAGCTGCTTGAACAATATTTTCTTCCACAAGACTCGCAAGAGCGGTGTATGCAGGCGGAAGGCAGTACAACAGTACTGCAGACTTGAAAAAGGCTATTTCCTCCGAATGGTCAAAAATCGAGAAAAAGTGTTTGCAAAAACTTGTAGAAACCATGCCGAATAGGATTTATGAGCTTATTCTGAAACAAGGTGGAAAAATTGGTTGGCAAGTATGAATATGATTCAAATCAACATTTACTATGCTTACAAAGACTGATGTTATAAAAGAAATAAGTAACGTAAAAACTGTGTTATAATAAGAATATTATTAGAAAGATTAAAATATAAAAAAAATAATAAAATAATAAAAAATAATAAAAAAAACATTGTGGGGCTTCGCTGACAGTAATCTTACATTTTTTGGGGGTTAATTAGGAGTTTTCTGTGTGCTTTCTTTTTTAAGTTTTTGCCTGCTTTTATTTTCTGTTTTTACGCTATAAATGTATAATTAATTTTCTCTAAATTTTGTAATTTAATCTGATGTAACTATTTTTATTATTTTTATTATTATTAACCCTTTGCGCTGGGCATATTTTCAGTAAGACACGCCTTTTGGCGTTCCTTTAAAACGTCACAGGTATAGATTCCAGCTTACTAAATTTTGGCTACCGAAAATTTGTAATAATTTGTTTTATTTTACTTCCTCGTTAAATAAAATAAATATTTCTATTAAAATTTTCAGGGAGCCGAAAGGTAGCCTATAGTTACACGTTTTAGAAAAATAATATTTCATTTGCAGAGGAACACATTAAGGCGTGGCTCGATATTTTAATGTCCCCTCAGAAGGGACATACGAGCGATAAGGGTTAATAATATATTATTTTTCTCTTAAAATACTTATATAAACTTAAACCTATCTTATATAAACTTCCTCCCAGCTATAAAATAACATAGCAAAAAATAATTTTAATATTATAAAGCCTGTTTTTTAAATAAAATCACACAATAAACCGTGGAAAGAAATCATATTTACTGAAATTTAATTTTTCCGACTGAGTGAAAATAATGCCTGGACCGGGACTCGAACCACGGATCTTTGACTTACAAGGTCAAGGCTCTACCAACTGAGCTATCCAGGCCGACATCCCGGTCAGCATTACTCACTCAGACAAACTTATAGGCTGAAACAATCTGGTCTATCATTTAGATAGCTCAACAGAAATAAGCCGCAGGAAATGGAAAACACCATTAAACAATGGGAGAAAGAAATACAATTTTTTAATAAAATCACACAATAAACTGTGGAAAGAAATCATATTTACTGAAATTTAATTTTTCCGACAGATTGTTTCAGCCTATAAGGTTGTCTGAGTGAGTAATGCTGACCGGGATGTCGGCCTGGATAGCTCAGTTGGTAGAGCCTTGACCTTGTAAGTCAAAGATCCGTGGTTCGAGTCCCGGTCCAGGCATTATTTTCACTCAGTCGGAAAAATTAAATTTCAGTAAATATTATAAAGCCTGGTTTATAATATTGGAGTCATGTCTCTATGCTGCATTCAACAGTAATTTACAAACAAATTGATATCAGGGGTCGTAGTGTTACCTTTTTTACAGGACACTTTCAATGATAGAAAAATTTCGCATCTTTTGCCACCACTTTTTTCTTAGAGATATTCTTATTGTGTTTTTGAAGTAATATGTTGTGATTCAACAGCATAGATATTATTCTATAAAATTAGTGATAGCAAGAAAAGCACAGTTTTCTCATTTCTCAAAGTGTCCTGAAAAAAAGGCAAAGACTACTACTCCTGTGATACACTAGCGGCCCTGATAACGATTCTACATTTCTTTGATATCTTAATGAAATCTCTTTCTCTCCTCGTTCTTCACTCACATCACTTAAGATTTTCTGGAAAACAACTTAGATGGGAGTTGAAAAAATGGAGCTTAACACTTTCACGACCGTAAATTTTTGTTGTTTTGACATTAAGCTCCGCCTGTGGGCGTTATTCTTGCATATTATATCATTTTTAATTAATGTTTTCTGTATTCATATTTATAATATAAATGGGTATACATTAATATTATACTCTTTCTAATCAAAATATCTGTATCTGTAATGCATTGATTGTACGAATGTGAATATTGAGTCTATTGTTAAGAAATAATGTAACCTACGTAACCTGAAGAAACGCCAACTGGAGGAGTTTCAGATTTTCAAATGACGTGAATTCGCGTCAGCGGTCGCGAAAGTGTTAAGCTCAAATAATCCTATTTTTTACGTTCTTTCTCTCTCACTCTCTCTCTCTCTCTCTTTTTTTTTTTTTTTTTTTCCCAAAAGGGAAATTTTAAATAAAAATTCTACTGGAAATTTTAAATGGAACTCTAATGGTTATTTTTTAATAGCCTTTTTTTCATCAGTATCTAAAAATGCATCAGAAAAACACATTTCTTGAAGAAAAAAAAAAAAAAAAAAAACACGCAGACCTGTGACTTTTGATCTACAGATACTTTCAAAATTTTTAGAGCCTGCATATTTGTATGCCTATGCCTTTCCACACAATTGCATTTTTATGACATGTGTATATGACCTGTCAAATCGCACTTGGCCGCCAAATTTATAAAAGATCCCCTTTTTTTCAAAATGCTTGTAAAATAATTTTGTCTTTTACAAACTCATTGCTGTGTATATCTAAACTTTCAATTATATATTTTTAATATAATTAACAGTGTAGTTTATTTCCCTGCAATAATGACTCCTAAGCTTAATAAAAAGAGAAGAATAATGTGCATAACATCCGAATTATCATATTAATTTCCTGTTTTGTTGAAAATTATGAAAGAAACTTAAAACAAATAATACCAGAAACAATTGCAATATATATTTATATGATAAATTTTAAACGCTATGTGTATTCGTTCGACTACGCCATTGAAGTCAATTGTCAAGTTATCAAGCTGTTTCTACAAACGGCTTTGAAACTGAAATAGGATTTGACAACTAGTATTGTAGAGGGCTGTGAGTAAGCGAAGGGCACTGCATTTGAGGAAAAATATGCCGGGGCGTACCCCATCTCCGGGTGACTGTGTGATGCCACGGAGCATCCACAGTTCGAGTACGATTGCAGATAAGCATAGAAAAAGCTTTAGAACTGTCCAAAAATTTCGCGTGTTTCTGTTGATAGAAGTTAGTGATTTTGCGGTTAATCATAAAATACTATAAAATTTAATGCTTAGTGATTTTAAGATGCTTAGTGATTAAGATGCTTAGTGATTGCCTTGCGCGGTTGATATTTGCTGCAATGCGTAAAAAACAGCAGAGGAAAAAATATATATTCATCGATTTACCCGAAACAATAATGTATATTTTAGTATAAAGATATGATATTAAACTCCGTTTAAAAGAAATACTTCGATCAAAAAGAAATATTTTTGAATTCTTATGTTAATCAAAATACAGCGATTTGAAAAAGAAATTCAAAATATTCCTAAAAATAAAAGTATTCAAGACACTTGTAGTTCTGTTGTTATGTAAAAGTAAACTATTTTCAATAGAAAACCTGAAAAATCATATATGAATTTCAAGGAAATTATAAAACAAAAATTCGATCTATTAGCGAAAGGGCGAAAAGACGGACAGACAAACTAACCGAAGTCATAAATGCTCTTTTAGCTTCCTTGGAAAATGGTAAAAATTTTACTATATGATTTTTTTGTATCTCTTTAAGCACTAAATGAAAATAATAATAATAAAAATAATAATAAATAAAAGTCTTGTAAGATTTATAATTAAAGCATGAAATTATTTTAATTAATGGAAAATGAAACTAATTCAGTTTTAGTTGAAAATATTAATTTTTATTGCATTTCAGTATATATATATATATTCAACCGTCTTTTCTCTGTCTTTCTGTGAAAATAAAAAAAAAATGAAAAACTAATATGGATAGTATCTGTGCTCTGTATTATTATTATTTATTTATTTATATATATATATATATTAATATCATATACATTCGGCAAATTACTATGAAAAAAAAAAAAACTACCTTATTTTATTGTACAATGTTATAAAAGTAATTTATCACTGTCCAAGATGAAAAACAAGAATTATTGGAGAACTTCCAATATACTTTAAACAACTATAGAAACATTTTTATTTGATATACATTTCTATGTGACCATTCTTTAAATAGTGTATCTGATTCATAAAAAAATTAATATTTTGCTATTTTTAATGCTGTTCCTTTAAAAATATTAATGTTCTTATGCAATTTTTTTTTTAAACTATTTAGAAAATTTCCACACACCACTCGTTAAAATTATATACGACTAATTTTGGACTTACCTGTATATCATGATAGACTGGAAAAGCACAGATATACAGAATCAGCTACTCAAAACTGATTTTCGTATTTAATGTACCTCAAAACGTGTAATTTTAACAGAAGGGCAGCTCGAAAATGGCACCCTAAAACAATGCTTTCTTTAACATATATAGACGATAAAAATTAAAAACACTAATTTATTGATTTGTTAGGAAAAGGGAGCTTGTTTTGTGCAACAAATTTAAAAAATATTTAGCAATTAATATTCATTGGTGAAACCAAACATTTACTATTATTATTATTATTATTACGTAACATTTTTTCAATATATTTTTCTTGCTTTAATTGTATTTTAAAATTTAGTTTTTCTGTGTTCGCGCTAATTCGAAATTTAATTTAACACATGGTGTTTCATAGGAAGCTAGATGCAGAGGTCTCTTTAAATTTTATTGTACAGTCGGTAACAAATGTCTCCGAACACTAGCAAAAATTCCTATATAAAAAAAGTACACTTAATACAGTTTTGTTAAATAAATCCTTGTCGAATCCTGTTTTTAGACTGACTAATAACAGGATTCGACAAGGATTTATTTAACAAAACTATATTAAGTGTACTTTTTTACATAGGAATTTTTGCAAGTGTTCGGAGTCTTTTATTACCGACTGTAGGTGAGAGTACGTATTTGTTGCTTTAGTGATGCAATCGTGCCTAAGTTTCAAAACTGATGAAGTGCTGTGCTATTATTTTAACCACAAAGCAACTATTACGATTATTTTCTACCGATTTATTGTGTTTACTTCGAGAGTTATTTTTTAATTAAATTAATTATTTTTTAATTTAATCAGGTTAACTTATGTTTCACACCAAATATTTCTCAAAAATTAAAAACCTTAATTATCCCCCCGCCCCTTATGCAGAGGTGCCAAATTTGGCCTTATTTTTATTCAATAGTCACCAATAATTTTTATTTGTTACGTTTGACTAATCACTTCAAAGATTGATAGTGTATTATGTATATCAAATGTCACTTCTCAAAATTATTGGTGACTATTGAATAAAAAAAAGGCCAATTTGGCAACCCTGCCCCCATATTTATAAGACTATGCGTCCAATAGCATTTTTTTAAAAATTAATTTAACAATATTAGTGCAAGAGGCACTAGGTCCCTTATAGACTATATTATTACCAACTGAAAATTGTCACCTCAAGTTATGGATGCACATGTATACAGAGAATTTGACACATACTCAGACAATTTTCTGGTTACTTCCAAAATTAAGTTAATGTCTAGATGGATAAAACGTAAAAACAAGAAACCAGACAATGAAGTTTTCAAGCTATCCTTGTTACAGGAAAATGGCATAAGAAGAATCTATCAGGAACATTTCTGTACTGATAAGTATAAAGGATTTAAGTCCAAAAATGTCGATTTTGAGTTAAGTACATAGTCAGACTCAGAATACAATTCTCTATCGATTGGTATAAAGGATTTAAATCCATGTCATTTAGTCTTCCAGAAAATCCATTGGTAAAAAAAGATTCAAGTCAGAAATTTAGCATTAATCTTTAGTATAAAATATTTAATTCAATTTTCCCCTTTATTAAATGAAGATTGATAATCACTGAATGGTATAAAGCATATAAACCAACATAATCCCTTTTTCCTAATCAATTCTGCTCATTAGTTTTTACATTACTTTTTGTCACCTGAAAAATCAAAAATATCGACTTAAATCCTTTATACTTATCAGTATAGATTTAAATCAACTATTGGAGATTCGATCACTGTAGACAATGCAAACGAAGAATGGAAAAATATAAAGAATATAATAAAAAAAGCGGCGCTGCGGAGGCATTAGGCAAAAGGAAGCAACATCGTAAGACAAAAGGCATGAGAATCTGGATCGAGAATATCGCTAGGACTGTTAAAGTCATGCAAAAAGCATATTTAAATTACCTTCAGAAAAAAACAAAGGAAGCTGAAGAACTGTATAAGGCAAAAAGAAATCTCGCAAAGGAAATCATTCGCAAAGCTCATCAGGATTCATGGTAAAAATTTATAAGAGATATTGAAAATGATATATACGGCAGACAAACCTTGATCCATAAGTTCATAAGAAATCTCGATAATGACGAACAAGATCGAGCAAACATTGACACTATTGTAGCAAAGGAATGGATCAGACATTATAAAGACGTTTTGGTACAATTCAACCGCCCCTTTAATCACCGAGATGGGAACAATTGAGACAGATATTGACTATATTGATATGTTTGAGTTGAAGAACATATTGAAAACATCTAAGAATAGAAAAGCTACAGGTCCAGACAATATTAATACAGAACTTTTTAAATATGGTAGTGATTTACAACATTAAAAAAAAAAAAAAAAAACTATTAAACCTTTTTAATATTTGTTGTAGAGAATGTGTGATCCCCACAGAATAGCACACTGCAAAGGTTATCTCAATCTTTAAGAAAGGAGATTGAAATTCTTGCGAAAATTATAGAGGCATTAGCCTAATAATTACCGCATATAAATTATATAGCAAAATATGTAATAACAGAGTAGGGAACTGTTGGAATCAATGCTCTTAGAAGAACAATTTGGCTTCAGACGAGGCAGATCCTGTAAAGATGATGTATTCACTTTAAAACAGATTATCGAAAAACGTAGAGAACCCAACCTGGAAACACATATTATATTTATAGACTTCGAAAAGGCCTTTGACCGTGTGAACAGGGAAAAGCTATGGTCTATCATGGAATGTAGGGGACTCCCCCGACACCTGATCCAGGCATGCCAATCTTTATATTAGCATACAAATATACTCATCGGTCTACACAAAACCAACGAAGTTGACACTAACCAAGGAGTCAGACAGGACTGTAGTTTACCTCCAACCTTGTTTAATCTCTACATAGACGACACCATACGAGCACTGAAAAATTCTGCCGCCTCAGGCATTAGGCTAAATGCGGTCGCTAACATCAACACACTGCTGTTCGCGGATGACCAAGCTATCATTCAGGAATGTGAAGACGATCTACAGAGATCGATGTATAGACTTCACAAAATTTGTCAAGATTATGAAATGAAAATCTCGATTAAAAAAAAAAAAAAAAAAAAAAAAAAAAAAACAGTCTATGGCTTTCAAAGGTAAAGAATCTATTCGCACAAAAATTGTTATTGAAAATGAAGTCATAGAACAAGTATTACACTTTACCTACCTAGGATGTGATCTTACTTAT
Source organism: Salticus scenicus (assembly GCA_963930645.1). Taxonomy (NCBI): domain Eukaryota; kingdom Metazoa; phylum Arthropoda; class Arachnida; order Araneae; family Salticidae; genus Salticus; species Salticus scenicus. Next base: position 203,484,967 of record OZ005659.1, on the reverse strand, counting down.
AAATATGAGAACGAAATACAAAAAAAAAAAAAAAAAAAAAGCACGAATTCCAACACATCTGCGGAACCTTGAGTAAAACTCTAAAGAGGAGAACACGAAAAGAAACTCAACTTAAGCTTTATAAAGTCATGGCTACACCTGTCTTGCTGTACGGCTCAGAGACATGGACCTTGAGGAGCCAGGGTCTGAGTAGAATTCAAGCAACAGAAATGGGACATCTAAGACCAATAAAGGGCTGCACAATCACCGACAAGATACGAAATGAAGACATCAGGAATGGATTGAAGATAATCCACTTATATGATAGAGTACAAGAATATCGTACTAAATAGAAAGACCATGTACAACGCATGCCAATGACAAAATTCCCCAGAGCTGCTTTTGACTACAGACCGAAAGGCAGAAGAGACCGAGGGCGTTCGAGAAATTGGTGGATTGGCCAATGAAGCCGGAACAGGCACCCTGCCTACTCCTTGAAGTTGATGATGATGAATATTCAAAATGAAATATGAACTGATTGTTAAAGTGTTAAAAATCAGTAATCGTAACATAAACTAAAATAGCAAATATTGATTAAGAAGAGAGAGAGAGAGAGAGAACTATTTTGAGATTCTTAAACCCCCTATCCCATATACTCTCAACTTAAATAGAATGTCCAGCTACGTCATCAGAGGTTACTTCCTTCGGCACTTTTCTCCCTCTCGTGAGCCAGCCCTTCCCTATCTATAGTCCTGCTGTTGCCAAACTTGGTGATGCTTGAACCTCCACGGGAGATATTTTGGGATAAGAAAATAGTTTCTGGAATTCTAAAATTTTTTGGGTAAAACATGCACACACACAGTGACACTTCTCTTTATTTATACAGATTAAATTGAAATTTTCATTTCAGTGTAATTTCAAATAAAAAAATAAATAAATAAAGACAATTTCATATTTGGCATTATTTTTAATATATTTTTAAAAGAAATATTTTAGTTTCGTGTCAGTTTCATTGCCGTAAATGAAAATAAATAAAGAACTTCATATTTATATTTTTGAAATATTTCATATAATATGTATTCTTCCAGTGTTTTTAATAATGTTTTATAATGCATTGCATTCAAAAGATTTATATATATCATAACAGAAACTACATTACCCGTTTCACTATTTTTTTTTATACCTTTATACAATGGATCTTTCATTGTTAATTCTTCATTCAATGCAAAGGTCCTTTATATGAGATTTACTGAATTCAATAAATGAAATAATATTAGTTTCCTGAATATACATTAAGTTATGCAAGATTCTTTGTATCTATTTACTCAAATAGACGAATAATGAAAATATTTTTGTTAATGAAACCGTACATTAGCTTCAAAATTCAATAATCATTTAGTGAAAATATCTGTACTACAGAGCGATATCATTTTACCTTCTATTGTTGAAATATATATCATGTCAGTAATGAAACGTCATGGAATGGTTAACTAATGGTTTTCATAATATCCTATCTAGAGGAACCCAATTTCAAATATTATCAGTATGCATTAAATTTAGAAATATTATATTATATGTTGGTAAAATATTCGCATAGAAATAACAGAAATTCTTCTAAGAATATATATATATCCACAATTACGAATAAAAAATCAAACTAGAAATAATAATAAATTATAGATACTAATAGCATAATTTAAATAAAATTTAAGTAATTTTGTTATTTTTCATTATGAAAATTTGATCGGATTTATATTTAATTTTTAAAGATAAAACAAAATTTATAAAGTGTTTTAATTACTATTATAAATTTAAATATATAAACCATGTGTAATATATATATATATATATTTTAACCATATAAAGTATTAACGCTTTCGCGACCTCTGACGTAGATTCACGTCATTTGAAAATTTCTAACTCCATCAGTGGGCGTTTCTTTAGCAATTTGTATGTTATTTATTTCTTAAAAATAATCGCATATTTGCACTATCAATATACTATAGATACAAATGCTTTGATTAAAAGAATATAACTACAATGTATATTCGTTTGTAAAATAAATGTTAATACAGAAATTTTATTCTGAAATATTGTAACTGGGTAGAATAACACCAACAGGCGGACCCTACTGTGAAAAATACAAAAACATGCTATCATGAAAGTGTTAAGCATCAATATTTTATGTGAAATCATTTATGTACAGTCACCCCAAAAAAAAAACGCCACCCCCCCCAACTAATTTCGCCGTAAATTATCGTAGAAACATTTGACTGGTACCGATCGATTTGTAATAACATCTAGTTTATAACGGTATAGTTACATTTTGCCTATGGGGTCGTCTACATATTAAAACTGGCATTAACTTCATTTTTTTCAATAGCAACCCCTATTTTAGACTTCATATTCAGATTTCTGTAATCAATGCGGTTCGAAAAACATACCTATTTATATACCTTAAATCAATTTTAAATAGAGTTACACGTGAAAATGTATTAGGGGTTCGTCTATACATTTAGAATATATAAATCATGATGAACCACCCATTAAACATTATTTATTAAGTTTCACACCGGAAAAAAATTCAAGAAATGTTAATTATAAAATAAAAAAAATGACTAATTCACAGAACTTTCTGAGTTAGTTTATGAATTAAAACATTTTTATTGGTTTCTATTGATTAAACATCCGGTAGTTCACTTCATATGAAGAAAATTAAATAGCTTGAATAGATAATTAAATATCTATCAAAAGAGAAAAAAAAAGGTGAATGGTTTTAAATTTGTTTGAAAATTCAAAATTATTTTAACTCAAGCTGCCGTATAATTGTCTGAAACGGCGGCACTCAACCTGGTTCCCACGGCCGTTTCACAGTGACAATGGGAGTTTGTTCTGATACTGCAGTACTTTCATTTTCTTTAATTTAATTGACTTTTTAAAAATATTAAAACAGATTATTTTTTTTATTATTATTTTTTTTTTAATTGATTTTTTTTTCCATGACATTATTAAAAACTTTTACATAAATCTGCACGATATTCTTTTGCTTTTATATTTTATAATGTGTAACAAATTAATATGCAAAATAATAAATCCTACTACTTAATGGGATGTTCTAAAATTCTACTCTTAACACAGATACCGAAGTGGACGGTGGGTGTAGAAAGGCTGACTACCCTTAATCTAAATCTTCTCTTGAAAAGGTGAAAATGTTACATAACTCTTTTTTCTTAAGGAAAAAAGAAGATAAGGAGGAGGAGGAAAGATCAAAACGAATAGAAAGCATATTAAACGTTAATACACTTTAAACACTGGAAAAGGGCGGAGATTCGTATTGTGTGTCATTTGGGAGCTGTAGAGTGCCAGAAAATTACTTTATGTAATAAAACTTTTCATTTAAAGGGTATTTAAAGCAGCATTATGTTTAACACATAGGCTATTCAGAAAAAAAGTACCATTCATCTGGTTCATGAAAAATAAAGAACATTTTCTGGCATTGCTCTATGTATATACATTCTTGTCAACCTAACCCGGAGGATTACTGGTCCCGCCCCTTTCCATACATTTTTTTCACATCAGTCTTTTTAGCGCCATGTCAGCCATCGGTGGCTGACACTGATCTTTCCATTTAGGCCAAGTCAGCCGACAGTGTAAAATATGATATAAAACTACAGAACTTACATAGTTTTAAGTAATTACTGACATTTTATCTAAAATTTACTTCATGGTTTTTTTTTTTTTTAGGATTTTTATAGGATTATATCGTTAAGGCCTAATGGGGTTTATTGAAACTCGATAAACATAACAAGCTTCTAAGCAGCACGTGTGGCCTGAATGGGATTTCCATAAGAATTCGCGTGGCGCTCAATGAGTTAATCGTAAATGTATTTGAATTCCAAAATTAAGTTAATGTCTAGATGGATAAAACGTAAAAACAAGAAACCAAACAATGAAGTTTTCAAGCTATCCTTGTTACAGGAAAATGGCATAAGAAGAATCTATCAGGAACACTTCTGTACTGATAAGTATAAAGGATTTAAGTCCAAAAATGTCGATTTTGAGTTAAGTACATAGTCAGACTCAGAAAACAATTCTCTATCGATTGGTATAAAGGATTTAAATCCATGTCATTTAATCTTCCAGAAAATCCATTGGTAAAAAAAGATTCAAGTCAGAAATTTAGCATTAATCTTTAGTATAAAATATTTAATTCAATTTTCCCCTTTATTAAATGAAGATTGATAATCACTGAATGGTATAAAGCATATAAACCAACATAATCCCTTTTTCCTAATCAATTCTGCTCATTAGTTTTTACTTTACTTTTTGTCACCTGAAAAATCAAGAATATCGACTTAAATCCTTTATACTTATCAGTATAGATTTAAATCAACTATTGGAGATTCGATCACTGTAGACAATGCAAACGAAGAATGGAAAAATATAAAGAATATAATAAAAAAAAAAGCGGCGCTGGAGGCATTAGGCAAAAGGAAGCAACATCGTAAGACAAAAGGCATGAGAATCTGGATCGAGAATATCGCTAGGACTGTTAAAGTCATGCAAAAAGCATATTTAAATTACCTTCAGAAAAAAACAAAGGAAGCTGAAGAACTGTATAAGGCAAAAAGAAATCTCGCAAAGGAAATCATTCGCAAAGCTCATCAGGATTCATGGTAAAAATTTATAAGAGATATTGAAAATGATATATACGGCAGACAAACCTTGATCGATAAGTTCATAAGAAATCTCGATAATGATGAACAAGATCGAGCAAACATTGACACTATTGTAGCAAAGGAATGGATCAGACATTATAAAGACGTTTTGGTACAATTCAACCGCCCCTTTAATCACCGAGATGGGAACAATTGAGACAGATATTGACTATACTGATATGTTTGAGTTGAAGAACATATTGAAAACATCTAAGAATAGAAAAGCTACAGGTCCAGACAATATTAATACAGAACTTTTTAAATATAGTAGTGATTTACAACATTAAAAAAAAAAAAAAAAAAAAACTATTAAACCTTTTTAATATGTGTTGTAGAGAATGTGTGATCCCCACAGAATAGCACATTGCAAAGGTTATCTCAATCTTTAAGAAAGGAGATTGAAATTCTTGCGAAAATTATAGAGGCATTAGCCTACTAATTACCGCATATAAATTATATAGCAAAATATGTAATAACAGAGTAGGGAACTGTTGGAATCAATGCTCTTAGAAGAACAATTTGGCTTCAGACGAGGCAGATCCTGTAAAGATGATGTATTCACTTTAAAACAGATTATCGAAAAACGTAGAGAACCCAACCTGGAAACACATATTATATTTATAGACTTCGAAAAGGCCTTTGACCGTGTGAACAGGGAAAAGCTATGGTCTATCATGGAATGTAGGGGACTCCCCCGACACCTGATCCAGGCATGCCAATCTTTATATTAGCATACAAATATACTCATCGGTCTACACAAAACCAACGAGGTTGACACTAACCAAGGAGTCAGACAGGACTGTAGTTTACCTCCAACCTTGTTTAATCTCTACATAGACGACACCATACGAGCACTGAAAAATTCTGCCGCCTCAGGCATTAGGCTAAATGCGGTCGCTAACATCAACACACTGCTGTTCGCGGATGACCAAGCTATCATTCAGGAATGTGAAGACGATCTACCGAGATCGATGTATAGACTTCACAAAATTTGTCAAGATTATAAAATGAAAATCTCGATTTAAAAAAAAAAAAAAAAAAAAAAAAAAAAAAAACAGTCTATGGCTTTCAAAGGTAAAGAATCTATTCGCACAAAAATTGTCATTGAAAATGAAGTCATAGAACAAGTATTACACTTTACCTACCCAGGATGTGATCTTACTTATAAATATGAGAACGAAATACAAAAAAAAAAAAAAAAAAAAAAAACACGAATTCCAACACATCTGCGGAACCTTGAGTAAAACTCTAAAGAGGAGAACATGAAGAGAAACTCAACTTAAGCTTTATAAAGTCATGGCTACACCTGTCTTGCTCTACGGCTCAGAGACATGGACCTTGAGGAGCCAGGATCTGAGTAGAATTCAAGCAACAGAAATGGGACATCTAAGACCAATAAAGGGCTGCACAATCACCGACAAGATACGAAATGAAGACATCAGGAATGGATTGAAGATAATCCACTTATATGATAGAGTACAAGAATATCGTACTAAATAGAAAGACCATGTACAACGCATGCCAATGACAAAATTCCCCAGAGCTGCTTTTGACTACACACCGAAAGGCAGAAGAGACCGAGGGCGTTCGAGAAATTGGTGGATTGGCCAATGAAGCCGGAACAGGCACCCTGCCTACTCCTTGAAGTTGATGATGATGATGATGAATATTCAAAATGAAATATGAACTGATTGTTAAAGTGTTAAAAATCAGTAATCGTAACATAAACTAAAATAGCAAATATTGATTAAGAAGAGAGAGAGAGAGAGAACTATTTTGAGATTCTTAAACCCCCTATCCCATATACTCTCAACTTAAATAGAATGTCCAGCTACGTCATCAGAGGTTACTTCCTTCCGCACTTTTCTCCCTCTCGTGAGCCAGCCCTTCCCTATCTATAGTCCTGCTGTTGCCAAACTTGGTGATGCTTGAACCTCCACGGGAGATATTTTGGGATAAGAAAATAGTTTCTGGAATTCTAAAATTTTTGGGTAAAACATGCACACACACAGTGACAATTCTCTTTATTTATACAGATTAAATTGAAATTTTCATTTCAGTGTAATTTCAAATAAAAAAATAAATAAATAAAGACAATTTCATATTTGGCATTATTTTTAATATATTTTTAAAAGAAATATTTAAGTTTCGTGTCAGTTTCATTGCCGTAAATGAAAATAAATAAAGAACTTCATATTTATATTTTTGAAATATTTCATATAATATGTATTCTTCCAGTGTTTTTAATAATGTTTTATAATGCATTGCATTCAAAAGATTTATATATATCATAACAGAAACTACATTACCCGTTTCACTAAATTTTTTATACCTTTATACAATGGATCTTTCATTGTTAATTCTTCATTCAATGCAAAGGTCCTTTATATGAGATTTATTGAATTGAATAAATGAAATAATATTAGTTTCCTGAATATACATTAAGTTATGCAAGATTCTTTGTATCTATTTACTCAAATAGACGAATAAGGAAAATATTTTTGTTAATGAAACCGTACATTAGCTTCAAAATTCAATAAACATTTAGTGAAAATATCTGTACTACAGAGCGATATCATTTTACCTTCTATTGTTGAAATATATATCATGTCAGTAATGAAACGTCATGGAATGGTTAACTAATGGCTTTCATAATATCCTATCTAGAGGAACCCAATTTCAAATATTATCAGTATGCATTAAATTTAGAAATATTATATTATATGTTGGTAAAATATTCGCATAGAAATAACAGAAATTCTTCTAAGAATATATATATATCCACAATTACGAATAAAAAATCAAACTAGAAATAATAATAAATTATAGATACTAATAGCATAATTTAAATAAAATTTAAGTAATTTTGTTATTTTTCATTATGAAAATTTGATCGGATTTATATTTAATTTTTAAAGATAAAACAAAATTTATAAAGTGTTTTAATTACTATTATAAATTTAAATATATAAACCATGTGTAATATATATATATATATATTTTAACCATATAAAGTATTAACGCTTTCGCGACCTCTGACGTAGATTCACGTCATTTGAAAATTTCTAACTCCATCAGTGGGCGTTTCTTTAGCAATTTGTATGTTATTTATTTCTTAAAAATAATCGCATATTTGCACTATCAATATACTATAGATACAAATGCTTTGATTAAAAGAATATAACTACAATGTATATTCGTTTGTAAAATAAATGTAAATACAGAAATTTTGTTCTGAAATATTGTAACTGGGTAGAATAACACCAACAGGCGGACCCTACTGTGAAAAATACAAAAACATGCTATCATGAAAGTGTTAAGCATCAATATTTTATGTGAAATCATTTATGTACAGTCACCCCCCCAAAAAAAGCCACCCCCCCACCTAATTTCGCCGTAAATTATCGTAGAAACATTTGACTGGTACCGATCGATATGTAATAACATCTAGTTTATAACGGTATAGTTACATTTTGCCTATGGGGTCGGCTACATATTAAAACTGGCATTAACTTCATTTTTTTCAATAGCAACCCCTATTTTAGACTTCATATTCAGATTTCTGTAATCAATGCGGTTCGAAAAACATACCTATTTATATACCTTAAATCAATTTTAAATAGAGTTACACATGAAAATGTATTAGGGGTTCGTCTATACATTTAGAATATATAAATCATGATGAACCACCCATTAAACATTATTTATTAAGTTTCACACCGGAAAAAAATTCAAGAAATGTTAATTATAAAATAAAAAAAATGACTAATTCACAGAACTTTCTGAGTTAGTTTATGAATTAAAACATTTTTATTGGTTTCTATTGATTAAACATCAGGTAGTTCACTTCATATGAAGAAAATTAAATAGCTTGAATAGATAATTAAATATCTATCAAAAGAGAAAAAAAAAGGTGAATGGTTTTAAATTTGTTTGAAAATTCAAAATTATTTTAACTCAAGCTGCCGTATAATTGTCTGAAACGGCGGCACTCAACCTGGTTCCCACGGCCGTTTCACAGTGACAATGGGAGTTTGTTCTGATACTGCAGTACTTTCATTTTCTTTAATTTAATTGACTTTTTAAAAATATTAAAACAGATTTTTTTATTTTTATTTATTTTTTTTTTAATTGATTTTTTTTTCCATGACATTATTAAAAACTTTTACATAAATCTGCACGATATTCTTTTGCTTTTATATTTTATAATGTGTAACAAATTAATATGCAAAATAATAAATCCTACTACTTAATGGGATGTTCTAAAATTCTACTCTTAACACAGATACCGAAGTGGACGGTGGGTGTAGAAAGGCTGACTACCCTTAATCTAAATCTTCTCTTGAAAAGGTGAAAATGTTACATAACTCTTTTTTCTTAAGGAAAAAAGAAGATAAGGAGGAGGAGGAAAGATCAAAACGAATAGAAAGCATATTAAACGTTAATACACTTTAAACACTGGAAAAGGGCGGAGATTCGTATTGTGTGTCATTTGGGAGCTGTAGAGTGCCAGAAAATTACTTTATGTAATAAAACTTTTCATTTAAAGGGTATTTAAAGCAGCATTATGTTTAACACATAGGCTATTCAGAAAAAAAGTACCATTCATCTGGTTCATGAAAAATAAAGAACATTTTCTGGCATTGCTCTATGTATATACATTCTTGTCAACCTAACCCGGAGGATTACTGGTCCCGCCCCTTTCCATACATTTTTTTCACATCAGTCTTTTTAGCACCATGTCAGCCATCGGTGGCTGACACTGATCTTTCCATTTAGGCCAAGTCAGCCGACAGTGTAAAATATGATATAAAACTACAGAACTTACATAGTTTTAAGTAATTACTGACATTTTATTTAAAATTTATTCATGGTTTTTTTTTTTTTTTTTTTTAGGATTTTTATAGGATTATATCGTTAAGGCCTAATGGGGTTTATTGAAACTCGATAAACATAACACGCTTCTAAGCAGTACGTGTGGCCTGAATGGGATTTCCATAAGAATTCGCGTGGCGCTCAATGAGTTAATCGTAAATGTATTTGAATTCCAAAATTAAGTTAATGTCTAGATGGATAAAACGTAAAAACAAGAAACCAGACAATGAAGTTTTCAAGCTATCCTTGTTACAGGAAAATTGCATAAGAAGAATCTATCAGGAACACTTCTGTACTGATAAGTATAAAGGATTTAAGTCCAAAAATGTCGATTTTGAGTTAAGTACATAGTCAGACTCAGAAAACAATTCTCTATCTATTGGTATAAAGGATTTAAATCCATGTCATTTAGTCTTCCAGAAAATCCATTGGTAAAAAAAGATTCAAGTCAGAAATTTAGCATTAATCTTTAGTATAAAATATTTAATTCAATTTTCCCCTTTATTAAATGAAGATTGATAATCACTGAATGGTATAAAGCATATAAACCAACATAATCCCTTTTTCCTAATCAATTCTGCTCATTAGTTTTTACTTTACTTTTTGTCACCTGAAAAATCAAGAATATCGACTTAAATCCTTTATACTTATCAGTATAGATTTAAATCAACTATTGGAGATTCGATCACTGTAGACAATGCAAACGAAGAATGGAAAAATATAAAGAATATAATAAAAAAAAAAGCGACGCTGGAGGCATTAGGCAAAAGGAAGCAACATTGTAAGACAAAAGGCATGAGAATCTGGATCGAGAATATTGCTAGGACTGTTAAAGTCATGCAAAAAGCATATTTAAATTACCTTCAGAAAAAAACAAAAGAAGCTGAAGAACTGTATAAGGCAAAAAGAAATCTCGCAAAGGAAATCATTCGCAAAGCTCATCAGGATTCATGGTAAAAATTTATAAGAGATATTGAAAATGATATATACGGCAGACAAACCTTGATCCATAAGTTCATAAGAAATCTCGATAATGATGAACAAGATCGAGCAAACATTGACACTATTGTAGCAAAGGAATGGATCAGACATTATAAAGACGTTTTGGTACAATTCAACCGCCCCTTTAATCACCGAGATGGGAACAATTGAGACAGATATTGACTATATTGATATGTTTGAGTTGAAGAACATATTGAAAACATCTAAGAATAGAAAAGCTACAGGTCCAGACAATATTAATACAGAACTTTTTAAATATGGTAGTGATTTACAACATTAAAAAAAAAAAAAAAAAAAAAAAAACTATTAAACCTTTTTAATATGTGTTGTAGAGAATGTGTGATCCCCACAGAATAGCACACTGCAAAGGTTATCTCAATCTTTAAGAAAGGAGATTGAAATTCTTGCGAAAATTATAGAGGCATTAGCCTAATAATTACCGCATATAAATTATATAGCAAAATATGTAATAACAGAGTAGGGAACTGTTGGAATCAATGCTCTTAGAAGAACAATTTGGCTTCAGACGAGGCAGATCCTGTAAAGATGATGTATTCACTTTAAAACAGATTATCGAAAAACGTAGAGAACCCAACCTGGAAACACATATTATATTTATAGACTTCGAAAAGGCCTTTGACCGTGTGAACAGGGAAAAGCTATGGTCTATCATGGAATGTAGGGGACTCCCCCGACACCTGATCCAGGCATGCCAATCTTTATATTAGCATACAAATATACTCATCGGTCTACACAAAACCAACGAGGTTGACACTAACCAAGGAGTCAGACAGGACTGTAGTTTACCTCCAACCTTGTTTAATCTCTACATAGACGACACCATACGAGCACTGAAAAATTCTGCCGCCTCAGGCATTAGGCTAAATGCGGTCGCTAACATCAACACACTGCTGTTCGCGGATGACCAAGCTATCATTCAGGAATGTGAAGACGATCTACAGAGATCGATGTATAGACTTCACAAAGTTTGTCAAGATTATAAAATGAAAATCTCGATTTAAAAAAAAAAAAAAAAAAAAAAAACTGTCTATGGCTTTCAAAGGTAAAGAATCTATTCGCACAAAAATTGTCATTGAAAATGAAGTCATAGAACAAGTATTACACTTTACCTACCCAGGATGTGATCTTACTTATAAATATGAGAACGAAATACAAAAAAAAAAAAAAAAAAAAAAAAGCACGAATTCCAACACATCTGCGGAACCTTGAGTAAAACTCTAAAGAGGAGAACATGAAGAGAAACTCAACTTAAGCTTTATAAAGTCATGGCTACACCTGTCTTGCTCTACGGCTCAGAGACATGGACCTTGAGGAGCCAGGATATGAGTAGAATTCAAGCAACAGAAATGGGACATCTAAGACCAATAAAGGGCTGCACAATCACCGACAAGATACGAAATGAAGACATCAGGAATGGATTGAAGATAATCCACTTATATGATAGAGTACAAGAATATCGTACTAAATAGAAAGACCATGTACAACGCATGCCAATGACAAAATTCCCCAGAGCTGCTTTTGACTACACACCGAAAGGCAGAAGAGACCGAGGGCGTTCGAGAAATTGGTGGATTGGCCAATGAAGCCGGAACAGGCACCCTGCCTACTCCTTGAAGTTGATGATGATGATGATGAATATTCAAAATGAAATATGAACTGATTGTTAAAGTGTTAAAAATCAGTAATCGTAACATAAACTAAAATAGCAAATATTGATTAAGAAGAGAGAGAGAGAGAGAACTATTTTGAGATTCTTAAACCCCCTATCCCATATACTCTCAACTTAAATAGAATGTCCAGCTACGTCATCAGAGGTTACTTCCTTCGGCACTTTTCTCCCTCTCGTGAGCCAGCCCTTCCCTATCTATAGTCCTGCTGTTGCCAAACTTGGTGATGCTTGAACCTCCACGGGAGATATTTTGGGATAAGAAAATAGTTTCTGGAATTCTAAAATTTTTTGGGTAAAACATGCACACACACAGTGACAATTCTCTTTATTTATACAGATTAAATTGAAATTTTCATTTCAGTGTAATTTCAAATAAAAAAATAAATAAATAAAGACAATTTCATATTTGGCATTATTTTTAATATATTTTTAAAAGAAATATTTAAGTTTCGTGTCAGTTTCATTGCCGTAAATGAAAATAAATAAAGAACTTCATATTTATATTTTTGAAATTTTTCATATAATATGTATTCTTCCAGTGTTTTTAATAATGTTTTATAATGCATTGCATTCAAAAGATTTATATATATCATAACAGAAACTACATTACCCGTTTCACTAAATTTTTTATACCTTTATACAATGGATCTTTCATTGTTAATTCTTCATTCAATGCAAAGGTCCTTTATATGAGATTTATTGAATTCAATAAATGAAATAATATTAGTTTCCTGAAGAAATTTGATATTTTATTATGTTACATTATGGGATAAATTTTAAATAACACAAAGCTTACAAACGGTACAGTACTCAAATGCAAATATGTCACAACAAAATTTAAACAGAAAATTCATGGTAAAAAATCTTTTTAAAATTATTAAATATTCATAATAATAATAATAAAACGGTTGTCGAATGCATAATTGCTGTTTCATGCAATCAGTTTCGCTGTACCGTGTTTTCTAAAACATGATATTTAACTAGAGGTGTATGTACTCTTGAATATTGAAATGCGAAAAAAAGTGTAACAGGGTTAAAATAGAATTTTAGCAGCGAAAAACTAGAAAAAGATATTTAATACTTATGAAGAAAGACTTAACATATTAGGATCGGATATATTCCTCTCTTGTACCGTAAGCCACGCCTTTTCACAATCTTTCTAAAACTTTATAATATAATACAAAATAATTTTGCATATTTGTAATTAAATCATTTAAGTTTTGTCTTGAATAATCGATGTAGTAAATACCATTGTGATTTATGCATACCAGCGTCACATATAGAGTCAAATAGGAATATGCAAATTAGTCTTTTTTTTTAAATAGTGTTTCAGCGAATCAGAGGCGGGGCTTCTTTTCTTTTAAAATTCTTTCACAATCCCTGACCTACATTGTGATACCTTTACAAAAATATGCCAATTTGTATAATAAACATCGAAATATTGCTTAGGAAACAAAAAAAAAATAACATAAAGGTAAATTAAAATAGTTTTCCGTCAAATTATATACAAACATTTACTTTTAGAGGATACAGATTATAACAAGTGACGGCCCCCTAACAGGAATAAAAAGTGAAATATCACTGTAACTCAAAAAATAATGTTAGGAACGAGCTGTAAATTTGGAAACCCATGTTTTTGATGATGCCCGTTCTATTCGTGCAAAAATTAACATAGGTCATAATTCATAATTTTTTCAAATATGAATTTATTAATAATTTTCATAATTCAAAAAATGTTTTTTTAGCAAAAATTTGCATGGAATATGTTTGGGTCACTTCATTCTAACGAATAAAAAAAACAGAATTTAAATATCATAATTATTTCGGAAGATATGATTTAATGTTTGTCACATTCATTTAACATTAGCATCCCCAAACTTTGACAGCTTATAACTCTATGAAAAATTGAGCGAAATATATAAACTATACCATTTTCCGTGATGATTTGATCCAAAGAATTCAAATAAATTATAAAAAATGGGGGTTACCATTGAAAAAAAATGAAGTTGATGTCAGTTTTAATATGTAGACGACCCCCTAAGTAAAATCTAACTATAACATTAAAAACTAGATGTTATTACAAACTGATTGGTACTAGTCGCATGTTTCTACGATAATTTACGGCAAAATTAGGTGGGGGGGTGGCGTTTTTTTTTGGGTGACTGTACTTTAAATGCATACTTGCCAACATACTAATTAATATTCAGTAGTATTGTTAGCCCCGCCTTCTTTTTTACATCAGTAATTTTTTTAGAGTATTTTTCTACTTATTTATTCGTAGTTGCATTTTGAGAATATTGCTCTAAAAATTCACTGGTGTGACTAAAAGGGCAGGACTAACAATACTACTGAATATTAATGAGGATGTTGGCAAGTATGGTAAACGTCATCACCAAACGATAATGACGTTTGAGTTTTGTTGCGTTAATGGGCTTTGTTTAATTTCCTTATTCATGTTTCACATTTTTCTTTATGAATCTCTTATCCTTACATTATAAAATTTTAGACGAAATACAAATAATTGCATCTAAAATTCGACAAGCCAGTCCACAATCGACGAGCGGTTCTGCACTCAAAGCTGGTAGACGTGAGGTGCCGGGTTCTTCCTCAGGTCGCGCTCGTCGGCCTAGCCGCTCGAAGTTTTCCATGTTTTTCTCCGAAACTTGTGTAACTAGTGTCTAGGACCCTTAAAAAGACCCCTGCGGTGGGCAACCCCCCTTTAGGCCTAGGACTTATAGCAGTCAATCTGACTTATTACCAAATCCAATCCAATCCTAGGCTTGCTAACTATGCTAGTTTATCCGTAATGGTATTAAGCCCCGCCTTTTTTTCACACCAATATAGTTGTAGAGCAATAGTCTTCTATATAATCATTAGAACATATTGTTGAATATTACTCTATAACTATTCTGGTGTGAAAAAAAGACGGGGACTAATACCATTACGAATAAACTAGCATAGTTAGCAGGTCTACAATTCTGACTACTGGGCATCCATTGATAAAAACGCATGTGGTGTAAATAATAAAAAAACCATTTTTACCGCACTAAATTGTTTCCTTCAATATTTCATGAGTACTTAATATAATTTCTCTATAAATTATTCCTCTTTGGATTGTTTTTGGTTAAAAAAAAAAAAAAAAAAAAAAAAAAAAAAAAATCTGCACTTATCGACAATATTAATTTTGAACAAACGAGGTTCCCATTTCTCAAAGTTTTAACTACAAGAGATGATGTTTCAATAAACTCCATTGTCATGCTTATAGAGAAGGGGAGCAAGGGGTGGGTTGTAACCAGAGCCTGATTAAGACCGGGGCACTCTCTCACCGGAATATTTTTATAATAATTTTTTACTTCATATCATAGAATTTCCACACTTTAACTAGGAAATTATTTTTGTAAAAAATGAACGGTGTAAAACAATCGAATTTACTCATCGTTTTTAGACACCAGTATTCTTTTAAAATTATTTTTAATAAGAATTTTCTGTTTAATATAAGAGGAAAGTATTTGTGAAAAAATAATGGTGAAAGTAAAATTAATGTGTGCCCCGGTCTTAATCAGGCCCTGGTTGTAACACTTTTTAGAAAATTAAATATATTGTGAAATGTATTTAAGTTTTCCTGTTTGTAATTGCTGTTTTCTATAGCATACATATTCGTCTATCATATTCACTAAAAAAAAAAAACTTTCGTTAATTTTGCTAATTTTAGCAGAAAAAATATGTTTTTTTAATTATTTGCCTGTTACAGTTTGTCCTGGATTTGGAGTAAATTGTAACACACGTGGGGCAAATTCTAATAGATACGAAGGGAACACAAAAAATACAAACGACAATATTTCAATTTTTTTTTTTTTTTTTTTTTTTTTTTTTTTGTTATCAATCATTTATTAATTTAATTTAAAAAAAAACTATTAATAACTAATATTAAATTATAACCTTCTTGGTATAGTAACAATGAATTATATCAATTGGATATGTGTAATCAACATAGAAGTCAATCTCCGTCAGTGTTGAAATTAATTCAAACAAATCATATTTTATTCCCTCTCAAACATTTAACTTGTGGCCACAGTTTCCAAATAAAGCATTATACCCACGGAGTATTATTTAAGAGGAGTCAATAATACTCCGTGCCTCTTTCAATAATACTCCGTGATTATACCCATTCCTCTGTCTCAGAGAAAGTTTAATAGAGCTCGAATTTTCCGCCTTTTTTTTTTTTTTTCATTATACTCTTTTTGATGAGAAATTTCTGCTTTTTTTTCTACCACTATTTTTATGAATTATTCTCTGACTCGTGATTAAATTGCGATTATAATTCGTGATACTTCACTATAATATAAAAACACAAAAAATATTTCTGTATAAATATAATAGTGGCAAAGTAGCCAAAAATTTTTTCATTTCTGAAAGTTTCCTGAAAATGGGCGGAGACTTTGAACTCTGGCTGCAGGCATCTCCACAACGCACTTTTCTAATTCAGAATGTGAATCTGGAGTTAAAGACATTTTATTTATATTTTTATTGTTTCGTTTATTTATTTATGTATTTATTTGTTTCTTCCTATAATCTTTTCCTTTCTCTTTATGTTCCTTCTCTTTATGTTTGTGTTACTTTTTAATCATATCTTCAAATTATTTTTCAGATATTTTTATTTCGGGTGATGGGAGACTAATATTTGTACCTTTCTCGAACATTTCAGCTGTAGCCATATCGTATATATCTTGATCCTTTGAAGCTCTTTCAGATTTCTTTTTACTGTTCTTCACGTTAAAAAATGCATACAGTAAAAGTTTGCTTGTTAACATTTAAAGTCGAATATCTAATTGCATGAATCAAAACAATCAATCGTAACATGTTACAACTTGCCTCAAAATTTTGTTTCAACTTGCCCCATTGTATGATTTTGGGCATTTTATTTATTTATAAAAAAAATTATAACAATTTATACAAAAAATTAAACATGCATTTTATATCTCAGCACTCAGACTGAAAAAAAAGCTATAAACACTTTTTAAAATATAAATTAACATAATTTCAATCAAAAATTACTAAATCCTTTTTTTCCACTAACTACCTAAAATGAAGTACATGTATAGAACCTCTCATAAACCATTTTTGCAGAACACGGATTGTGCTTACCTAATAAAGCAGGTCATTAGAATTATGTTTATCGAAATATCTAATCAAAAATGTAGACCTGCTAACTACGCTAGTTTATACGTAATGGTATTAAGCCCCGCCTTTTTTTCACGCCAGAATAGTTGTAGAGCAATAGTCTTCGTATTTAATCATTAGAACATATTGCTGAATATTACTCCGCAACTATTCTGGTGTGAAAAAAAGGCGAGGCTTAATACCATTACGGATAAACTAGCATAGTTAGCAGGTCTAAAAATGTTACAAAATATTTCGTAAACTGCGTGTTACTTCCTACCCCTGTTGCAACTAGCCCCACGCTCCCCTAATCAGAACGCAGGGTAATTTTGCCAATTTTTGCCAATCATTTTAGCGGAATTACGTTACAGTAAATATTGGCATAAACGCAACGGGTGAGATAAGTATTTTTATACCAAACTTTTTATTTCATAATATGAAATGCTTACATATAATTATTTTTATTAATTAATATTTGTGGTACAAAACTGATTTTTCTTACGTATTGGGATTAACCCCTTAACCCCTTAACGCGCGCTGTCCTCGCTGCGAGAACGCAAAATTTAAGATCTAGTGACAAAATTTCATCCCGGAAATTTTTTAGCAAAAATTTACGTTTATAACATATCAGAAAAGGCCGGTTTTTTTTAACCTTAAAATTTAAAATTTCTTTTAGTTTAATTTAGTTCGTGAATTCCGGTGGCTGTATAATTTAAATGATGCGAATTGTCTTGCGCTGCAAAGGGTTAAACTACTGTAGTCTAAACATTGATTTTCTAATTGAATATAAATTGTCGCCTATATTTTTTTCCAAAGCCGTTGGAGTTTCTATCCGATTGTCATTAAATCTCAATATTGCTATATATATTTAACCTTGATAAAACGTTACGTTATTTTTAAAATAAGACAACTCCAATTCTTCTGGAAACTATTTGGCTTTCATTCCAATTCTTACAGTTGGTTCAGGATTTCCATTCAAACAGTAACATTGTGATGCAATTTGGCTAGAATTAAATAAAGCCCGACGAGATTTTTTTTTTTTTTTTTTTTTTTTTTTCAAATTTATCTATAAAGTTTATCAAATTTGTCTCTAAATTTTATGGGCAATATTAAGTGTTGTGAATGATTGGGAATTACAATTTCTTTCATAGGCGTAAATAAGTAAGTGAATGTTTTCATTGTTATATGGCAGATGACAGCACTATTTAAGCACACTAACACAAGGTGAATTTATTCAGCGGCCAAAGCAACTAAGTCACTTTTTTCTTTTTTTACTGAACATATCACATGAAGTTGCGATTTCTTCAGCAACGTTTTCTGTGCTTTGTCACGTCACGTAAAAACTTTTTATCTGTACATTAAATGTATTAATAGTGAAGAACTCGTTTTCGTAATAGCATCAAATGCAGTGAAAGTGATTAGCTCAATAATGCTAATGAACCAGATGACGCGCCGTTGGATGTATCGTATTCCCATGACAGCAAATATGTTTCAGTGAATGCCAGTGTCAGTTCTACAGGGGATAATAGTGATATTTCATGAGAAAAATGACATATTGCTCTATGAGTTATGTTTCAAACGTAAGTAATCTGAAAATACTTGGTACATTGTATTCATATCTGGCGGATTTTTTTATTCAACTACCACTAATAATTTTGAGACGTAATATTTGATAATATTATAGACTATCAATCTTCGAAGTGATTAAGCGAAGTTACAATTAAAAATTATTGGCGATTATTGATTAAAAAACCGCCAGATCTGGCAACACTGACTTGGTAGGAAGAGGGTGAGAGATCCTGATGGACATGGGAAAGCACTGAAAGAATAAAACGGTACACAGTAAAAATGCTGCACAAATCGAAGAAGCAATATCATAAAAGCAAAAACTTTTTAACGGCTCAGATTGTAGACATTGTTACGAAAATCCTCAATCTTGAGCAAATGAAGAAGCTTTTTCATTCTCTTTTTTTTTTTTTTTTTTTTTCCTATAGAAGAAAATGTAAGGCAAAATTCGTGGGTTCGTGCAATGAACAGAAGTTAAATAGTGAGAAAGTCGATATACATCTAGAGAACCTAACGCAAAAACCTACAGACGTTTTTAATCATAAACACGTATACAAGTGCGCAAAAAATTCTTTTTCGAAACTTCTCAAATAGTAATAGTACGCTTTACAAATGTTGCGACGATTCAAATGTTAAAACTGAGACTGATGGCTGATTATATAAAACCAAGAAATAAATTTATTGGTATTTCGGATGTTATTAAGCCTCCTTTAATAAATGCCTTCTGAGTCCGCTGAATTCCTGTGCCATACGAAGCAACACTTAAAAACCGAAACCACTGCTAGATGGCAGCATATACTCACCGACAACATCCTTGAGAATTAAGGATAAATTGTATATTTCCATCTAAAAATTCAGCTATTAAATTCAATTTTAAGTTCAAAATTGCATTTTCTTTTTCTTCTTCTTCTTCTTCTTCTTC
Organism: Salticus scenicus; assembly: GCA_963930645.1. NCBI lineage: Eukaryota > Metazoa > Arthropoda > Arachnida > Araneae > Salticidae > Salticus > Salticus scenicus. The sequence continues at coordinate 203,465,055 of OZ005659.1, read as the reverse complement.
TTTTCTTTTTTTTTTTTCTTTTTTTTTTTTTTTTTTTTTTTTTGAAAAAATAAATAATCTACACTACGTTTTATCATAAACATTTTTAATAAAATATTCAACAATTAAAAAATTTTGGGTTTAATTTCATTCAAAAGTGGTCAAGAATTCCATAATTTTTCTTTTCAACTAATGCAATTACTTTTAAATTTTCTTGATAGAAAACACATGAAACGTATTAAATAAAACAATAACACATTAAGCATTTTTATTTATTTAATTATTTGTTTTTGTATATTATTAATTAAAAAATTAAATTTAAATTTAAAATTAAATAATCAAAAATGTGTCAGGTCTATCTCGCTATTAAATTATTTTTACCATGTTTTTATTAACTTCGATTCTTGTTTGTGAGTCTGTCCAGTAAAAATTTTGCAATCGATTTTTAACTAACTTCCCTACTAGCAAGACATTTGAAACTTTCAGAATAACTCAGAACATGGTGACAATGCCTTTTTAAAATATTTTTAGCCAACTGTTTCGGGTCCCTAATGCCTTCGGCAGTGTTTATTATATGACTCAACAATCATGCAACTTCCCGTCTAGCTAGATATTTTAAACTTTCAGAATAGTTCAGAACACAGTGATAATGTATTTTTAAAATACTTTTAGCCAACTGTTTCGGGACCCCGATTTCTCGCTCTTTTTTTCTTTTGATTTCTCGCTCTCTTTTTTTTGTTGAGGGTAGAAGTTTAAAATTGTGTGCAAAAGATGTTTCAGATAAAGAACAATAAATAGAAGGCAAGAACTCTTTATTCGACGCTGGTGCAGTTTTCAAATTCTTAAAGTGCAATACCCTTTTGAAAATTCGATAATAATCGGTGCAACCACGCCGAAATCGATAAAACCACACGTAATTGAAATAAAGAATGAAATCCAAAACAAGCAATAATCCGATAGACATCGACAAATGTGTTGTATGATGTATAAATCAGTTGCCCATTTTAGATTTGAGATATATTCTATCGCGATATAAAGTCTTAAACTTAGGTACAGTCTACAAATTGATAAAAGTCATTGTTCTACCAGGATTTATCGGGACTCCTCCCACTTCTTTCCTGTTACTGCATTTTTACCCTACCTTAACAATAGATTGCTGGAGAACGCACTCACGACGGGTAACTATTTACGCGACGAAAATCATGTTAGATGCTGTTCTCGAATGAACATAATTTAATTGATTTCTATGATTACACTTTTCGGAAGGTTTCCTGGTCAGATGTTAAATATGATCAATACTATTGTTTGAATTGTACAGTCGAAAAAAAAAAAAAAAAAAAAAAAAAAACGCAGCACTCGATGTAACTCCGTTGCTAATCAATGCACAAAAATGTAATCGGTATCATTCGACGAGGAATTGAGAGTAGATTCAGAAAATGAACGGAAATTTTGTATTGGGGGTCGTCTACATATTAAAACGCGCACCAACTTTGATTTTTTTCAATGGTAATGCCCCATTTTTATTTTATATTTCAATTCCTGGGATCACGACAATGTGAAAAAGTATATTGGTTGTATATTTTACTTATTTTTTCACAGAGTTATAAGCGTTCAAAGTTTGAAGGTGCTAATGTTAAATTCATATTTCAAACTTTTATTAATATCTTCACAAAAAATAACTTGATCGATATAATTTTTTTTTTTTTTTTACGAGATACAGTGAAGAAACCCAAACATAATCCATCATTACTTTTGATTCTGAAAAATATTTTTAATTCTGAAAAATATTAATAAATTCATATTCATAAAAATTATGAATACCTATATTACCTATATTAATTTTTACATAAAATGAATCCTAATGCTGAAAAATATGGGTGTGCAAATTTGTAGCTCATTCCAGTTATTAGTTTTCGAGATATAAATAAATCTTTCTTTTGGAGTGTTTTATTGGGCCGTCTCTTAAAAAATTTTGAATGAAATAACCAAGCAAATCTTTAAAATTAACAGAGAAAATTGAGAATTTTTTTTTTTTTTTAATTTACCGGTCAAATTATATAACAACAACATCAAATGCAAAGAAATGAAACAAAAATGTTGATTTTTAGACATTAGTGTTAGTAACAAGAATTCCTGTTTTCTAAAGCCCCGCCTTTTATCGTTCTTCAAAACAAAACAATACAGAAACGAAAAGTGAATGTGACTTTGAGTATTCGTGTTAAACCCCTTATTTTACGTTGACAAAAATATTCACAAGTGGTATTTACTTCATCGATTACTGGTGATAAATTCCGAATCCTTTAAACGAACACTAGAAGAAAAAAAATAACTAAATAGGCGGGGTTTACTGTTTGAAATACTCTCAAAATAAAATATTTCAAAACATATTTTCTGTACCACAATTAAATTACAGATGGATATACATTATAATTATATTCTTTCTAATTAATATATTTCTATCCATACTATATTTTATTGGAAAAATATGAACACTGGGTACATACTTAAGAAATATGTAACACACAAATTACGAAAGAAACGCCCACTGGCGTAGTTACATATTTTCAAGTGATGTGAATCTTCGTCAGCAGTCGCAAAAGCGTTAATTAAGAAATCATATTTTCATAGAAATTATAAAACAAATCGTACAGTTCCAAAGAGTTCAACTGAACCAAAACTGGTAAGTGCTATTAAAAATGTTTAATATTTACTTTATGAAACTTTACAATAATTTATCCGAAAAGATTTAGTTTATGCGTTGTTGTATATATATATATATATATATAGCTATATTATTTCAGTTTGTATATTATGTTACACGTACGAAAGAAAATATAAGCTTTATTGGTGATCAGTATATCCATGATAGATACTTTTTAATAGAAAAATATTGCACTTTTATAAAGAGTATTGTCTGACCAATCGTAAGTGTAATGTATTTAAATATACCTAAAATTATCTAAAAAAGTACTGAAGTATATACCAGTGTTGCCAACAGAATTTTTTTTTTTTTTTACCGCTAAAAGAAGAAATGAAAATCCCCTAAAAATTCAATTACCCATAGTGTAGCAACAGTGCAATGTAATATCGAAACCGCTAAACCTTTATTTTTTCCTGTAAATCGTGTTAAAAATCCAATAAATTTAGTGGAAATTCCGCTAAATTGGCAACACTGGCATATACATATCCAAAAAACTGAATTCGTTATAATTAAGGTACTGCAAAGGTGTACTGCGATACTGTGGAGGCTTTATGGGCTACCTAGTTGCAATCAACTTTACGCCCTGGAGAAACTTGATTGTAGAGACTTGCTTCAGTTAGCCATAATATTAAAAGATGTCGAAAGTTAAGTGAGAAGAAAGCCTTTAACTAAAGGCACCTCACCAAGGCAGATAGATGAGCAACGCAGAATCACAAGAGACACCATGCCAGGAAAAGGGTGGAAAAAGCAAGGGGAAAGCCCACATAAAAAAAAGGCACTTTTCAGTGTCCATACAGTCTAAGGATAACAAGTTACACATACATATATAATTAGGTTAATCACATTTTTATTTCATTTTATAACTCTTTTTTTTTAAATATTTCCGGTGTGAATTGTATAATTTTTGTTTAATTCTTGTAGGATCTTAATTTTATTTTTCAACATTTAGAGATAACCCCCTAACACATTTTTCATCGTAACTCTATGAATACCAGAGATAAAACTTATAAACAGTATACTTTTCCGCACTGCCAGACTCTCAGAAATTCGAATATGAAGTCAAAATTTGGTGCCGCTATTGAAAAAAATCAAAGTTGGCGCTCATTTTAATATGTAAATGACCCCTAATTCAAAATTAGACGTCATTTTCAGAAAAAGCATTTAATTTCCTGTTGAATGGTGTCTATTAAATTTTTCTGTGTCAATTAATAACGAAATATCATCAAGTGCTGCGTTTTTTTTTTTTTTTTTTTCCCCGACTGTACATAGCGTAGGATGCATTACAGTACTACGGTATGAAGCAATCGTATCCCTATTTCCTAATTCAACAGGTTAAAATATGGAAAATGTCAGGGTTAAAACACTCTCCTCTTAATGTCCGTGATACTGTTATAATACCTATTCGCCTTCTGATTGAAAGGAAAGATAAATGTGCATTCATATAAATGGTAAAATATTACTATTCAAACTCCCCCTCAAACTTCAGGGAAAATCAGAATATATTTGGGGAGGGTGCGAATAAATACCAAAAATACATAAAAATATAGAAATATTGGCATGTATATACCTGCTAAAATTAAATGGCATAAAATTGATTTACAACTAAAATTTTCATACTTGAAGTTTTTAAGTTAAAATGATTAAAAATAAAATAAAATAAAATAAAATAAACCGGAAAACCTTTGGTTTACCGGCATGAAACTAATCGGAAAAATTCAGGAAAACTCCCCACTTCCCTTCCAATAAATTGTTTTAAATGGTTTAAGGAAGCTATTTTAAGATGCTTAAGGTTTTCATTTTCAAATAATTTGTGTCCGATTGAACATGCATACTTGCCAACCATCTCATTATGAACCGTACAATTTTTAGTACCTGCCTTTTTTTCACACCAGTCATTTTTTACAGTAATTTTATTCTTATTTAATCGTAACAACATTTGCCGGGAATTACTCTAAAAATAAATTGGTGTGAAAAAAGGGGGCGTTTTTTCAAGGGACTTTAACAATTGTACGGTTAATAATACTTTCACAACCGCATATTTTTCTCTTTTTCACAGTAAGGTACGCCTGTGGGCATAATTCTTCTCAGTTGCAATATTTCAGAACAAAATTTTCCGTATTCGCATTTATACTACAAATGGATATACATTATAGTTATACTCTTTCTAATCAAAACATGTATATCATAGAATATTGACAGTAAAATATGAATTTGGGTGTTAATCTTTAAGAAATACATAACATACAAATTGCGAAAGAAACACCCACTGGTGGAGTTAGATATTTTTAAATGACGTGAATCTACATCAGTGGTCGCGAATGTGTTAATGAGATGGTTGTCAAGTATGAATATGATTCAAATCAACATTTGCTATGCTTACAAAGACTGATGTTATACGTAAAAGTAACGTAAAAACTGTGTTATAATAAGAATATTATAAGAAAGATTAAAATATATAAAAAAAAAAAAAACATTGTGGGGCTTCTCTGACAGTAATCTTACCTTTTTTGGGGTTAATTACGAGTTTTCTGTGTGCTTTCTTTTTTAAGTTTTTGCCTGCTTTTATTTTCTGTTTTTACTCTATAAATGTATAATTAATTTTCTCTAAATTTTGTAATTTAATCTCATGTAACTATTTTTATTATTTTTATTATTATTAACCCTTTGCTCTAGGCATATTTCAGTAAGACACGACTTTTGGCGTTCCTTTAAAACGTCACACCTATAGATTCCAGCTTATTACCTTTTGGCTACCGAAAAATTGTAATAATTTGTTTTATTTTACTTCCTCATTAAATAAAATAAATATTTCTATTAAAATTTTCAGGGAGCCAAAAGTAGCCTATAGTTACACGTTTTAGAAAAATAACATTTCTTTTGCAGAGGAACACATTAAAGCGCGGCTCGATTTTTTAATGTCCCCTCAGAAGGGACATACGAGAGATAGTTAAAAATATATTATTTTTCCCTTAAAATACTTATATAAACTTAAACCTATCTTAAATAAACTTCTTCCCAGCTATAAAATAAGATAGCAAAAAATAATTTTAATATTATAAAGCCTGTTTTATAATATTGGAGTCATGTCTTTATGCTGCATTCAACAGTAATTTACAAACAAATTGATACCAAGGGTCGTAGTGTTACCTTTTTTGCAGGACACTTTCAATGATAGAAAAATTTCGCATCTTTTGCCACCACTTTTTTCTTAGAGAAATTCTTATTGTGTTTTTGAAGTAATATGTCGTGATTAAACAGCATAGAAATTAATCTGTAAAATTAGTGATAGCAAGAAAAGCACAGTTTTCTCATTTCTCAAAGTGTCCTGAAAAAAAGGCGGAGACCACTACTACTGTGATACCCTAGCGGCCCTGATAACGCCTCTACATTTCTTTGATATCTTAATGAAATCTCTTTCTCTCCTTATTCTTCACTCACATCACTTAAGATTTTCTGGAAAACAACTTAGATGGGAGTTGAAAAAATGGAGCTTAACACTTTCACGACCGTAAATTTTTGTTGTTTTGAAAGTAAGCTCCGCCTGTGGGCGTTATTCTTGCATATTATGTCATTTTAAATCAGTGTTTTTTGTATTCATATTTATAATATAAATGGGTATACATTAAAATTATACTCTTTCTAATCAAAATATCTGTATCTGTAATGCATTGATTGTATGAATGTGAATATTGAGTTTATTGTTAAGAAATAATGTACCTACGTAACCTGAAGAAACGCCCACTGGCGGAGTTTCAGATTTTCAAATGACGTGAATTCGCGTCAGCGGTCGCGAAAGTGTTAAGCTCAAATAATTCCATTTCTTACGTTCTTTCTCTCTCACTCTCTCTCACTCTCTCTGTCTCTCTTTTCTTTTTTTTTTTTTTTTCCCCCAAAATGGAAATTTTAAATAAAAATTCTACTGGAAATTTTAAATGGAACTCTAATGGTTATTTTTTAACAGCCTTTTTTTCATCAGTATCTAAAAATGCATCAGAAAAACACATTTCTCGAAGAAGCAAAAAAATCCTCGCAGAAGTGTGACTTTTGATCTCCAAATACTTTCAATATTTTTAGAGCCTGCATATTTGTATACCTATGCCTTTCCACACAATTGCATTTTAAGACATGTGTATATGACCTGTCAAATCGCACTTGGCTGTCAAATTTATAAACGATCCCCTTTTCTACAAAATGCTTGTAAAATAATTTTGTCATTTACAAACTCATTGCTGTGTATATCTAAACTTTCAATTATATATTTTTAAAATAATTAACATTGTACTTTATTTCCCTGCAATAATGGCTCCTAAGCTTAAAAAAAAGAGAAGAATAATGTGCATAACATCCGAATTATCATATTAATTTCATGTTTTGTTGAAAATTCATGAAAGAAACTTAAAACAAGTTACACCAGAAACTGTTACATAATATATTTATATAATAAAGTTTAAACTGTTGATGTATTTGTTTCGCGACTCCTCGGAAATCAATTTGCATTGTCAAGTTATCAAGCTGTTTCTACAAACAGCTTTGAAGTAGATATACGATTTGAGAACTAGTGTTGTCGAGGGCTGTGAGTAAGCGAAGGGCACTTCATTTGATTAAAAATATGCCGGGGCGTACCCCATCTCCGGGTGACTGTGTGATGTCACGGGGCATCCAGAGTCCGAGTACGATTGCAGATAAGCATAGAAAAAGCTTTAGAACTGTCCAAAAATTTCGCGTGTTTTTGTTGATAGAAGTTAGTGATTTTGCAGTTAATCATAAAATACTATAAAATTTATTGCTAGTGATTTTAAGATGATGCCTTGCGCGGTCGATATTTGCTGCAATGCGTAAAAAACAAAGGAAAAAATATATATTCATCGATTTACCCGAAACAATAATGTATGCTTTAGTATAAAGATATGATATTAAACTACTTTTAAAAGAAATACATCGATCAGAAAGAAATATTTTTGAATTCTTATGTTAATCAAAATACAACGATTTGCAAAAGAAATTCAAAATATTCCTAAAAATAAAAGTATTCAAGACACTTGTAGTTCTGTTGTTATGTAAAAGTAAACTATTTTCAGTAGAAAACCTGAAAAATCATTTATGAATTTCAAGGAAATTATTAAAAAAAATTCGATCTATTAGCTAAAGGGCGAAAAGACGGACAGACAAACTAACCGAAGTCATAAATGCTCTTTTAACTTTCTTGGAAAATGGTAAAAATTTTACTATATGATTTTTTTGTATCTCTTTAAGTACTAAATGAAAATAATAATAATAAAAATAATAATAAGTAATAATAAATAAAAGTCTTGTAAGATTTTATAATTAAAGCATGAAATTATTTTAATTAATGGAAAATGAAACTAATTCAGTTTTAGTTGAAAATATTAATTTTTACTCCATTTCAGTATATATATATATATATATATATATATATATATTCAACCATTTTTCCTCTGTCTTTCTGTGAAAATTAAAAAATGAAAAACTAACATGGATAGTATCTGTGCTCTGTATTAGTATTATTTATTTATTTATATATATATTTTTTAATATCATTTAAATTCGGAAAATTACTATGAAAAAAAAAAAAAAAAAAACTACCTTCTTTTATCGTAAAATGTGATTAAAGTAATATATCACTGTCCAAGATGAAAAAGAAGAATTATTTGAGAACTTCCAATACACTTTAAACAACTATAGAAACATTTTTAATTGATATACATTTCTATGCGACCATTATTTAAATAGTGTAGCTGATTCATAAGAAAATTAATATTTTGCTATTTTTAATGCTGTTCCTTTAAAAATATTAATGTTCTTATGCAGAAATATGTTAAACTATTTCGAAAATTTCCACACACCACTCGTTAAAATTATATACGACGAATTTTGGACTTACCTTTATATCATAATAGATTGGAAACGCACAGAGCCAGATATACAGAATTAACTACTCAAAACTGATTTTCGGATTTAAGGGACCTAAAAACGTGTAATTTTAACAGAAGGGCAGCTCGAAAATGGCACCCTAAAACAATACTTTCTTTAACATATGTAGATAAGAGAAATTAAAACCACTAATTTATTGATTTGTTAAGAAAAAGTAGCTTATTTTATGTAACAAATTTAAAACATATATAGCAATTAATATTCATTGGTGAATCCAAACATTTACTATTATTATTATTACGTAACATTTTTCAATATCTTTTTTTTTGATTTAATTGTTTTTTGAAATTTAGTTTTTTCTGTTTTCTTAAGGTAACAGTGTTAATCCGAAATTTAATTTAACAAACGATGTTTCAGAGGAAGCCAAATGCAGAGGTCTCTTTAAATTTTACTGTAAGTTGGTAATAAATGTCTCCGAACACTAGCAAAAATTCCTATATATAAAAAAGTACACTTAATACAGTTTTGTTAAATAAATCCTTTGCGAATCCTGTTTTTAGACTGACTAACATCAGGATTCGACAAGGATTTATTTAACAAAACTATATTAAGTGTACTTTTTTACACAGGAATTTTTGCAAGTGTTCGGAGACTTTTATTACCGACTGTAGGTGTGAGTACGTATTTGTTGCTTTAGTGATGCCTCGTGCCTAGGTTTCAAAACTGATGAAGTGCTGTGCTATTATTTTAACCACAAAACAACTATTACGATTATTTTCTAACGATTTATAGTGTTTATTTCGAAAGTTATTTTTTAATTAAATTAATTATTTTTTAATTTAATCAGGTTAACTTATGTTTCACACCAAAAATTTCTCAAAAATTAAAAACCTTAATCCCCACCCTCTCCTTTCTTCATGCAGAGTTGCCCTATTTGGCCCTTTTTTTATTCAATTGTCACCAATAAGTTTTATTTGTAACGTTTCACTAATCACTTCAAAAGGTTACTGGTGTATTATGTATATCAAATGTCACTTATCAAAATTATTGGTGAGTATTGTATTAAAAAAAGCCAAATTTGGCAACCCTGCCCCCATGTTTATAAGACTATGCGTCCAATAGCATTTTTTTTAAATTTAGTTTAACAATATTAGTGCAAGAGGAACTAGGTCCCTTATAGACTATATTATTACCAAAAGAAAATTGTCACCTCAAGTTATGGACACACATGTATACAGAAGATTTGACATATACTCAGACCATTTTCTGGTTACTTCCAAAATTAAGTTAATGTCTAGATGGATAAAACGTAAAAACAAGAAACCAGACAATGAAGTTTTTAAACTATCCTTGTTACAGGAAAATAGCATAAGAAGAATCTATCAGGAACATTTAAATTAACTGTTGGAGGATTCGATCACTGGAGACAATGGAAACGAAGAATGGAAAAATATAAAGAATATAATCCAAAAAGCGGCGCTGGAGGCCTTAGGCAAAAGGAAGCAACATCGTAAGACAAAAGGCATGAGAATCTGGAACGAGAATATAACTAGGACTGTTAAAGTCAACAAAAAAGCATATTTAAATTACCTTCAGAAAAAAACAAGGGAAGCTGAAGAACTGTATAAGGCAAAAAGAAATCTCGCAAAGGATATCATTCGCAAAGCTCATCAGGATTCATGGTAAAAATTTATAAGTGATATTGAAATTGATATATACGGGAGACAAACCTTGATCCAAAGGTTCATAAGAAATCTTGATAATGATGAACGAGATCGAGCAAACATTGACACTATTGTAGCGAAGGAATGAATCAGTCATTATAAAGACCTTTGGTACACATCAACCGCCCCTTTAATCACCGAGATGGGAACAATTTAGACAGATGTTGACTATATTGATATGTTTGAGTTGAAGAACATATTGAAAACATGTAAGAATAGAAAAGCTACAGTTTCAGACAATATTAATACAGAACTTTTTAAATATGGTAGTGATTTACTACATAAAAAACTATTAAACCTTTTTAATATGTGTTGGAGACAATATGTGATTCCAACAGAATGGCAAACTGCAAAGGTCATCTCAATCTTTAAGAAAGGAGATTGAAATTCTTGCGAAAATTATAGAGGCATTAGCCTACTAATTACCACCTATAAATTATATAGCAAAATAATTAACAGCAGAGGAAGAAAACTGTCGGAATCAATACTCTCAGAAGAACAATCTGGCTTCAGACGAGTCAGATCCTGTATAGATGATGTATTCACTTTAAAACAGATTATCGAAAAACGTAGAGAGCCCAACCTGAAAACACATATTATTTTTATAGACTTCGAAAAGGCCTTTGACCGTGTGAACAGGGAAAAGCTATGGTCTATCATGGAATGTAGGGGATTCCCCCGACACCTGATCCAGGCATGCCAATCTTTATATGAGCATGCAAAGATACTCATCGGTATACACAAAACCAACGAGGTCGACACTAACCAAGGAGTCAGACAGGGCTGTAGTTTACCTCCAACCTTGTTTAATCTCTACATAGACGACATCATACGAGAATGGAAAAATTATGCCGCCTCAGGCATGCGGCTACTAACATCAACACACTGCTGTTCGCGGATGACCAAGCTATCATTCAGAAATGTGAAGACGATCTACAGAGATCGACATATAGACTTCACAAAATTTGTGAAGATTATAAAATGAAAATCTCGATTTAAAAAAAGAAAAACAGTCTATGGCTTTCAAAGGTAAAGAATTTATTCGCACAAAAATTGTCGTTGAAAATGAAGTCATAGAACAAGTATTACACTTTACCTACCTAGGATGTGATCTTACTTATAAATATGAGAACGAAATACAAAATAAAAAAAGAAAAAGAAAAAATTGCACGAATTCCAACACATGTGCGGAACCTTGAGTAAAACTCTAAAGAGGAGAACACGAAAAGAAACTCAACATAAGCTTTATAAAGTCATGGCTACACCTGTCTTGCTCTACGGCTCAGAGACAGGACCTTGAGGAGCCAGGATCTGAGTACAATTCAAGCAATAGAAATGGGACATCTAAGACCAATAAAGGGCTGCACAATCACCGACAAGATACGAAATCTAGACAGCAGGAATGAATTGAAAATAATCCACTTATATGACAGAGTACAAGAATATCGTACTAAATAGAAAGACCATGTACAACGCATGCCAGTAATGAAGCCGGAACAGGCACCCTGCCTACTCCTTGAAGTTGATGATGATGATGATGAATATTCAAAATGAAATATGAACTGATTGTTAAAGGGTTAAAAATCAATAATCGTAACATAAACTAAAATAGCAAATAATGATTAAAAAGAAAGAGAGAAATATTTTGATAATCTTAAACCCCTTATTATCCCATTCACTCTCAATCTAAGTAGAATGCCCAGCTACGTCATCAGAGGTTACTTCCTTCGGCAATTTTCTCCCTCTCGTGAGCCAGCCCTTCTCTATCTATAGTCCTGGTGTTGCCAAACTGGGTGATCTTTGAACCACCAGGGGAGATATTTTGGGACAGGAAAATAGTTTCTGGAATTCTAAAATTTTTGGGGTAAAACATGCACACACACAGTGACACTTCTCTTTATTTATACAGATTAAATTGAAATTTTCATATCAGTGTAATTTCAAATAAAAAAATAAATTAATTTAAAAAGACAATTCCATATTTTTCATTATTTTTAATATATTTTTAAAAGAAATATTTAAGTTTCGTGTCAGTTTCAATTCGGAAATGAAAATAAATAAAGAACTTCATATTTATATTTTTGAAATATTTCATATAATATGTATTCTTCCAGTGTTTTTAATAATGTTTTATAATGTATTGCATTTAAAAGATTTATATATATCATAACATAAACTATATTACCTGTTTCACAAGATATATAGATATATATATCATAACAAAAACTATATTACCCGTTTCTTTTTTTTTTTTTTTTATACCTTTATACAATGGATTATTAAGTAATGTTGTTCAAGTAATGTTGTTGTTTCTCATTGTGAAAATTTGATCGGATTTACATTTAATTTTTAAAGATAAAACAAAATTTATAAAATGTTATCAATTACTATTAGAAATTTAAATACATAGACTATATATATATATATATTAACCATATATTGTATTAACACTTTCGCGACAGCTGACGTAGATTCACGTCATTTGAAAATTTTTAACTCCACCAGTTGGCGTTTCTTTCGCAATTTGTATGTTATTTATTTCTTAAAAATAATCCCCATATTTGCACTATCAATATTCTATAGATACAAATACTTTGATTAGAAAGAATATAACTACAATGTATATTCATTTGTAAAATAAATATAAATACAGAAATTTTGTTCTGAAATATTGTAACTGGGTAGAATAACACCCACAGGCGGACCTTACTGTGGAAAATACAAAAACATGCGATCATGAAAGTGTTAAGCATCAATGATTTATGAGAAATCATTTATGTAGAGTAAATGCATACTTGCCAACATACTAATTAATATTCAGTATTATTGTTAACCCCGCCTTCTTTCTCACACCAGTATTTTTTAGAGTATTTTTCTACTTATTTATTCGTAGTTGCATTTCGAGAATTAAAGCATTTTATTGCATTTCGAGAAGCGTTAACATCAAACGATAATGTTGTTAGAGCTTTGTTGCGTTAATGGGCTTTGTTTAATTCATATTTCACATTTTTCCTTAAGGAACTCTTATCCTTACATTATAAAATTTTAGACGGAATACAAAGAATTGCACCTAAAATTCGACAAGCTAGTTTAACTATTTTTCCCAATTCTGAGTGCCCACCAGTGACCGAGCGATTCTGCGCTCAATGCTGGTAGACATGAGGTGCCAAGTTCTTTCTCAGGTCGCGCTCGTCGGCCCAGCCGTGCGAAGTTTTACTTGGTTTTCTCCGAAACTTGTGTAATAGGGGCTACGACCCCTTAAAAAGACCCTCGCGGTGGGCACTTCCCCTCAGGCCTAGGACTTACAGCAGTCAATTGGCCTTATTCCCAAATCCAATCCAATCCCAATTCTAGGCCTGCTAACTATCCTAGTTTATCCGTAATGGTATTAAGTCCCGCCTTTTTCTCACACCAATATAGTTGTAGAGCAAGAGTCTTCTTATTTAATCATTAAAATATATTGCTGAATATTACTCTATAACTATTCTGATGTGAAAAAAAGGCGGGGACTAATACCATGACGGATAAACTAGCATAGTTAGCAGGTCTACAATTCTGACTACTGGGCATCCATTGATAAAAACACATGCGGTGTAAATAATAAAAAAGACCATTTTTTCCTCACTAAATTGTGTCCTTCTATATTTCATGAGTACTTAATTTAATTCTCCTATAAATTATTCCTTTTTGGATTGTTTTTGGTTTAAAAATAACCATTGGAAAAAAAAAATTCTGCACTTATCAACAATATTAATTTTACAACAAACGGGGTTCCCATTTCTCAAAGTTTTGACTACAAAAGATGATGTTTCAAAAAACTCCACTGTCATGCTTATAGAGTAGGGGAGCAAGGGGCGGGTTGTAACACTTTTTAGAAAATTAAATATATTCTGAAACGTATTTACGTTTTTCTGTGTGTAATTGCTGTTTTCCATAGCATACATATTCATCTATCAAATTCATAAAAAAAAAAAAAAAGAAAAAAAAACACCCTTCGTTGATATTGCTAATTCTGCAACATTTATTATTATTATTATTATTATTAATTGCCTGTTACAGTTTGTCCCGGATTTGGGACAAATTGTAATAGATACGAAGAGAACACTAAAAATAAAAACGACAGTATTTCAAAACGTTTTTTTTTGTTATCAATCATTTATCAATAAAAAAAAAAAAAAAAAAAAAAAAAAAAACAATAAATAACTAATATTAAACTACCTTCTTGGGATAGTAACAATGAATTATATCAAGTGGATTATAGTACAATAAAAAAAAATTAAATATGTAATCAACATAGAAGTCAATCTCAGTCAGTGTTGAAATTAATTCAAATAAATGATATTTTGTTCCCTCTCACACATTTAACTTGTGGCCACAATTTCCAAATAAAGCATTATTCCCTTTCTTCTGCCTCAGAGAGAGTTTAACAGAGCTCGAATTTTCCGCCTTTTTTTTTTTTTTTTTTTTCAGGATATTCTCTTTGATGAGAAATTTCTACTTTTTTTTTTTTTTTTTTTTTTTTTCTAACACTATTTTTATGCAATATTCTCTAACTCGTGATTAAATCGTGATTATAATTCCTGATTAAATAATCACTTCACTATAATATAAAACCACAGAAAATATTTCTGTATACAAAATTTTTCATTTCTAAAAGATTCCTGAAAATGGGCAGAGACTTTGAACTCTGGCTGCAGGCATCTACACAAGCCACTCCTCTAATTTAGAATCTGTATCTGGAGTTAAGACATTTTATTTATATTTTTATCGTTTCGTTTATTTATTTATTTATTTGTTTCTTCCTATAGTCTTTTCCTTTCTCTTTATGCTTCAGTTGCTTTTTAATTATCTCTTAAAATTATTTTTCAAATACTTTTTTTCGGCTGATGGGAGACTAATATTTGAACCTTTCTCGAATATTTCAGCTGTAGCCATATCGTATATATCTTGATCCTCTGAAGTCTTTCAGATTTCTTTTTACAGTTCTTCACGTTAAAAGAAATGCATACAGTAAATAGTTTGCTTGTTAATATTTAAAGTCGAATATCTAATTGCATGAATCAAAACAATCAATCCTAACATGGTACAACTTGTCTCAAAATTTTGTTTCAATTTGCCCCATCGTATGATTTTGGACATTTTATTTATTTATAAAAAAAAAATTATAACAATTTATACAAAAAATTAAACATGCATTTTATAACTAAACGCACAGACTAAATAAATAGTTATAAACATTTCTTTAAAGTATAAATTAACATACCGTTAATCAAAATTTACGAAATATTTTTTATTCCGCCAACTAGCTAAAATGACGCACATATACAGAAGCCTCTCATCAACCATTTTTGCAGAACACGGATTGTGCTTACCTAATATAGCGCGTCATTAGAATTATGTTTATCGAAATATCTAATCAAAAATGTTACAAGATATTTCGTAAATTGCGTGTTACTTCCTACCCCTGTTACAACTAACCCCGCGCTCCTCTAAGCAGTACGCAGGGTAATTTTGCCAATCATTTTAGCGGAATTATATTACAGTAAATATTGGCATAAACGCAACGGATTAGATAAGAATTTTTATACCAAAGATTTTATTTCATAATATGAAATGCTTCCATATAATTATTTTTATTAATTAATATTTGTGGTACAAAACAGATTTTACTTACGTGTTGGGATTAACTCCTTAAACTGCTGTAGTCTAAACATTGATTTTCTAATTGAATATAAATTGTCGCCTATATTTTTTTTCCAAAGCCGTTGAAGTTTCTATCCGATTGTCATTAAATCTCAATATTGCTATATATATTTAACCTTGATAAAACGTTACGTTATTTTTAAAATAAGACAACTCCAATTCTTCTGGAAAATGTTTGGCTTTCATTCTAATTCTTACTGTTGGTTCAGAATTTCCATTCAAACCGTAACATTGTGATGCAATTTGGCTAGAATTAAATAAAGCCCGACGAGATTTTTTTTCTACTGTTTTCAAATTTGTCTCTAAAGTTTATGGGCAATATTAAGTGTTGTGAATGATTGGGAATTACAATTTCTTTCATAGGTGTAAATAAGTAAGTGAATGTTTTCATTGTTATATGGCAATTGACAGCACTATTTAAGCACACTAATACAAGGTGAATTTATTCAGCGGCCAAAGCAACTAAGTCACATTTTTTTTACTAATCATATCACATGAAGTTACGATTTCTTCACCAACGTTTTCTGTGCTTTGTCATGTCACGTAAAAACATTTGATCTATACATTAAATGAATTAATAGTGAAGAACTCGTTTTCGTAATAGCATCAGACGTAGTGAAAGTGATTAGCCCAATAATGCTAATGAACCAGATGACGCGCCGTTGGATGTATCGTGTTCCCATGACAGCAAATATGTTTCAGTGAATGCCAGTGTCAGTTCTACAGGGGATAATAGTGATATTTCATGAGAAAAATGACACATGGCTCTACGAGTTATGTTTCAAACGTAAGTAATCTGAAAATACTGGGTACATTGTAGTCATATCTGGAGGATTTTTTTAATCAACTACCACTAATAATTTTGAGACGTAATATTTGATAATATTGTAGACTATCAATCTTCGAAGTGATTAAGCGAAGTTACAATTAAAAATTATTGGCGATTATTGATTAAAAAACCGCCAGATCTGGCAACACTGACTTGGTAGGAAGAGGGTGAGAGATCCTGATGGACGTGGGAAAGCACTGAAAGAATAAAACGGTACACAGTAAAAATGCTGCACAAATCGAAGAAGCAATATCATAAAAGCAAAAACTTTTTAACGACTCAGATTGTAGACATTGTTACGAAAATCCTCAATCTTGAGAAAATGAAGAAGCTTTTTCATTATCTTTGTTTTTTTTTTTTTTTTTTTTTTTTCCTATAGAAGAAAATGTAAGGCAAAATTCTTGGGTTCGTGCAATGAACAGAAGTTAAATAGTGACAAAGTCGATATACATCTAGAGAACGTAACGCAAAAACCTACCGACGTTTTTAATCATAAACACATATACATGTGTATACAAGTGCGTAAAAAATTCTTTTTCGAAACTTCTCAAATAGTAATAGTACGCTTTACAAATGTTGCGACGATTCAAATGTTAAAACTGAGACTGATGGCTGGTTATATAAAGCCAAGAAATAAATTTATTGGTATTTCGGATGTTATTAAGCCTCCTTTAATAAATGCCTTCTGAGTCCGCTGAATTCCTGTGCCATACGAAGCAACACTTAAAAACCGAAACCACTGCTAGATGGCAGCACATACTCACCGACAACATTCTTGAGAATTAAGGATAAATTGTATATTTCAATCTAAAAATTCAGCTATTAAATTCAATTTTAAGTTCAAAATTGAATTTTTTTTTCTTTTCTTCTTCTTCTTCTTCTTCTTCTTTTTTTTTTTTTTTTTTTTTTTAATAAATAATCTACACTACGTCTTATCATAAACATTTTTAATAAAATATTTAACAATTACAAATTTTTGGGTTTAATTTCATTCAAAAGTGGTCAAGAATTCCATATTTTTTCTTTTCAATTAATGCAATTACTTTTAAATTTTCTTGATAGAAAAAACATGAAACGTATTAAATAAAATAATAACACATTAAGCATTTTTATTTATTTAATTATTTGTTTTTGTATATTATTAATTAAAAAATTAAATTTAAATTTAAAATTAAATAATCAAAAATGTGTCAGGTGTATCTCGCTATTAAATTATTTTTACCATGTTTTTATTAACTTCGATTCTTGTTTGTGAGTCTGTCCAGTAAAAATTTTGCAATCGATTTTTAACTAAATTCCCGACTAGCAAGACATTTGAAACTTTCAGAATAACTCAGAACATGGTGACAATGCCTTTTTTAAATATTTTTAGCCAACTGTTTCGGGTCCCTAATGCCTTCGGCAGTGTTTATTATATGATTCAACAATCGTGTAACTTCCCGACTAGCAAGATATTTTAAACTTTCAGAATAGTTCAGAACACAGTGATAATTTATTTTTAAAATACTTTTAGCCAACTGTTTCGGAACCCCGATTTCTCACTCTTTTTTTCTTTTCTTTTTTTTTTTTTTTTTTTTTTTTTTTAAATTCAAAATTTCATTAGTTCCACCAGTTCCGAGAGGGTATGCTATAAAAGTTGATAGGCATTTTAGAAATACAGCTGTGTTATATTTACACGTTTTGAGGTCTCCTCAATCCAAAAATAATGTTTTTAGCGCATGGTCTGTGCGTGTTTGTGTGTCTAACTCAGGTATACTTTGAACTTTCTTGAAGTGTATTTCATTTTGTGTTAAGTGTTTTTCATACAGGACTATATTTAGGTGACAACCTGATGTGCATATAAATTATTGAAATTATACAGGGGTACCCAAAATTAAGCTAAAGGTTCTTTTCTATTGAACATAATTGATAGAAGTGCTTTGCCACAGTTTACTATGTCCGCGAATACTCCTCAAGAAGGAAAATTAATTTTTCACACACATATTGTAAACAAAGTATTAGTGTACTGCCTTGGATGCAAAAGCAAGGGCAACCTTGCTTTCGGCAGTAGCACGTGCTTTTGCACATGAAGAAGAAAGGCCGCGTCCTCTCGAAACTGCTTGTGCTGTTTTTAATTTTATGGTGTGGTAAGAAGTTTTAAAGATTAAATATTGACTATGTACCAGATTTTTTTTTTTTTTTTTTTTTTTTTTTTTTAAATTTAGTAAAATTTAATCGTAGGTTCTTTAAATAATGATTTACATGTGAAATTTGGTGGAATTTTAATCAACAGATGCTGAGATATAGCCATGTAGAAAATCACAGAGGATGAGTAATAGAAGTTATCGTTCGATATACACCCAAATTAAGTCAACCTCTGTTTTGGTGTAATTATCTACCATAGAATTTTGGAATTAGTCTTTCTATTGACGGAATTAATTGCAGTACAGCAGTGTCACCTGTCGGCCAATATGGACCCAAATTGAATCAGCACTGTTTTTCACAGTGGTCCTTTTATATAAAAAAAATTTGTACTATAAAATGTAACAGAATCTGAGATATTATCTTCCCGATCGCGGAGAAAATTGCAGCACAACAGCGCCACCAATCGATCGATATGAGTAAAAATTAAATAGGCATAATTTTTCAATGACGTTCTCACTTATAAAGTTTCGCACTATTATACACAATAGAACTTAATATATAACATTCCCTTTAAAAGGAATAAATCGCCACGCCCCTAACTGAGCGATTTGCACCAAAATCTGATAGACACTAATTGATGTGAAGGTCTAGATTTAAATTTATATGAAATTCTGTATTTATATGAAATTCTGTTCCTGAGTTAAAATCGACATAAATTTTCGCCACATTTTTTTTCACACTCACAGAGAATTTTCTAAAAATTGTCAACCCTTTTCCGGATCTCTCAAAATGTGTACATGCATCGAAAACTAGAAGTCGAAAAATTTTATGAAACTAACACTGTTTTCTATAGAAGAATGTAAAAATTAAGGTATGAAGTCTCTGGGAAAAAGGAAAATTTAGTAGCTGTGTTCATGCCTTTCACTGTAACAACGGGATGTTAAGGGCAACCCGCGCGATTAGTGTTTAAATATATATATTATTTTCCTCATTTAGTAAAACATTTTTAGATTATAACTACGGAAAAAAATGACAAGCAGTTACTAAAGTAATAATTTTTTATAGTTTAACCTCGAACACTCATCAGATCGCCAAATAGTGGAAATTTCATATTTTATAGGTTTGTCGATTTTTTCGGGTTTTTTTTATATTTGAAATATGCCACAAATGTGCTATTTTTACTCTTTAAATGCAAATTGTTATTGAATTGGCCAATCAAATAATAAAAAAGAAAAAATGCATTTCGCAACTTATTATAACCTATATTTTTCTTTTTCTTAAGCAATAATTAAAAAGATTCTGTGATTTTGGATAACGGGAATAAACTTTTTGTCGAAACATCAGTGAAGGCTTTCATGTGGAGACTCGAAAAGTTTCTGTTCTTTTTTTTGCACATATGTATGTATTTTTTGCAAGAGTGGCAACAAAAATTACCCTATTGACTTGTGAATTGGTACACCTGTTCATGAACCACATAGAATCGGTTATATAGTTTTGGGTATTTATTCTGCATGTGGATCGTGTACAGGGATACTCCAAAATATTTCTTATCATTACGTCCTATGGACAGAATATGTATGTACAGCGACAACGGCCGCAAAATTCCCTGCTTGTCTTGTGAATTGGTACACATGTTCAAGCGCTATACTGAAATATTTGTAAAATTTTTGACGTGTATATTGTTTATGGATCATGCACAGGGACACACAAAAGTTATTCTTATCATTACAACCTATAGGCAGAATTTCGTTTAAACGCATTTTAACATGGTTGCAATGCTTTCAACAAAATGAAATTAACATACATCACTGACATGCTTAACGGCCCTCTTCACTTACCGTCGCCGGAAGCCCAAGACAATGTTATTCTATGGGGAAATTTTCTTTACAAGTAACTTATTAACTAATGCATATTTTAAAATTCTGTTTTCACATTCAGAAAGTTCCCAACTGTTAAAGTGACGAACCTTTTTTAAAAATGTTTTTTTTTTTTTTTTTTTTTTTTTTTTTGTTAATACAGTGAAATACGTTTAACACGAAAACGCTTAACATGAAAAATCGGTTAACACGAAATGATATAACAGTCCGGACAGTGTACTATATTTTTTAATACATTTTTGTTTCTTTTAACACGAAACAAAAATCGTTTAACACGAAAAAAACTCGCTTTCGACCTTCAGTGACATGTTTGCTACAACAGAGATGCCAACATTTTAATTTATTCCTGAGCATTTTTAACTCCGCCTTTATTTCCATACAACATTTTTCTTAAGAGTAATATTTCCTTATTTTATCGTAGTTATATATTGAAGGAAAGTAGTCTGTAAATAAAGTGGTGCGGATTAAAGGCGGGGATAAAAATGCTCCAGAATAAATTATAATGTTGGTAACTATGCTACGATATGTTGCCGTCGATGATCATGTGTGTACAGCATCGATAATGAGATTTGGGACATCGTTCATAATTAAAATAATTGCACTTCTGTAAATTTTTATGATGAATCTGACAACTGAATCAACGATGCAGTTCCTGTCCCCTCTGCTTCAAAAATGAAGAAAGTAATGAGTATCGCCAGTTATTTAGATGCGCATTCGAACTGAGAGATGAACAAAACAATGGATAATCTCAATCAGTTTTTGAACAATACGGTGCTGAAAAAGACACTTCAGTAAAAGATATCTGATTTTTTTCCCCAAAAAACAATAATAGTTATACTTGATTTTAATCCTAATGGATGCAAGTTAGTAGTAGTTTTACAGGAAATGGTAATAAAAATTGACGACAAGGAAAACATTGGCGAATTTTGTACTTTTTCTACGAATCTTTTTACACGAAATTCTTTTAACCCGAAAAAATATTTCGGACCTCTTAGTTTCGTGTTAAACGTTTTTCACTGTATTTTATTTTGAAATTGCAAAATGAAAAAAATTCTCATATTGAAAATTCGTATTTTGCAGCTTCAAAATAAAATTTAAAAAATTAAAAAAATAATTTTTTGAAAAAGGTCCGTCAATTTAACAGCTGGGAGTTTTCAGAATATGAAAACAGAATTTTAAAATATGCATTAGTTAATAAGTTATTTGTAAAGAAAGATTTTTCATAGAATAATATTAGCTTCGGCTTGCGGAATCTTGCGGATCGTAGAAATCGGCAATTGCAGAAAGCGTGAAACATCGGGAAATTTTGCTTATCGTCTGATGGACTTCTGCAACAGTCTCGACAGGAACGGAAAGTCGTTCAGTTCAGGCCGAGATCGATCGTACTTGCAACCAATTTCTTGAAATTTACGTATCAAGTCTCGTAAAGTTTTTACAGTGCATGGGTAACGACGTTGCCCATGATGTCTGCTATACACACCCAAAGACGTAATGTCTTTGCAGCATTTTGTCTGTTCAGATAATAAATCATTACAATTTCCCCCACGTTGTTTTCCTGTAAACAGCATATTGTTCACAGAGCGAGAATGCAAGATACGCATCACGCAATTCACAATGCCTTATTTTTCAGATAGTGCGATGATATCAGTCAAGACGGTGTCTTAGACTAACCACGAAATTAGAGGCGTTAGTAGCCTAACACGAAATTAAGCATACGTTTTTCTCTTCTTCTCTTTTCAAAGAAGAATCAACAGACTTTAGTCAGAGCCGAACACTCATTGTGAAATTTGACGTCATTAAAAATGAAAGTTGTGTTCTGGTAGGCATATCACAGTTATTTTCTCTTTTGCTCTTAGTCTGCCTGGCGCTGGCGATTTTCGTGCTCCAGGTACCGTTCCAACGTTATTTATGTTTTTTTGCTATGGAGATCCCATTTCAAAAAAAAAAAAAGTAGGTGTTATTTGAAAAATTTGAATTTTTGTCACTGTAACCGTAACTGTTAGAGTTTAATAATTTTTTTTTTTTTTTTTTTGTATGAGTCTTGAGCGCATACCTCAAAATACCTTCTACCCAATTTTTATTCAGTTTCTGTGAACGATATGATAACTTCGGTCTCATATATCGGGATAGATTTTTTTATAATCACACCCTGTATATGAATATATATGTTACATGTATGTCCTTTGCTAAAGTTTCGAATTAAATCATAATTTTCATTTAAAAGAAATACTTTTCTTAAAATTTCATTTTACCTCTTATAATATAGTATCGATACCTTTTATGATGCTTGTAAATTCTATCACTGTAAATGTTAATAAAATAATATTTCAGTTCGTGTAATTAATACGCCAATAATTATTTAGAAGAATATAAAAATTTCACAAAGCATTTTCACTAAAAATTTACGAAGCATCTCCTAAGCTATTTTTTTTTAACACGATTTGTCACCGTTTATTGAAAGCTGACGTCTTGAGAGGATAACTAACTGCTTAAAATCATTATTCATAAACCTTTTTTCAATACCTTTTGTGCAGTCCTTAAAAAGTTTGGGCTGTCAAATATTTATTATGATGTTATGACAGTCAAGGCAACTTGTTCAATACACTGGCATAAAAAAGAGGGATTTTTCATGATAATTTTATTCAAATTTTTATATTATAGCAAATCCATGAAAAATTGAATTTACATCTCCTGACTTTCAATTTGAAAAACGTCTATTTTGGATTATTTTTATTTTATTTTTTACCATATTTTTAAATAGTTGACATAATAATATGTGATAAAGCATGATATAAAATTGGACGTGTAAGTAAAGTGTTAATTATAAAGAAAAATTATTTTAAATATGTATATTTTTTTAATATTATTTTTGTAGAAAATCCTTTAATTGTTTTATGTTCTTCCATTGTATTAAAACTTCAGACATTTTTTTTTTTTTAAGAAACGCGAATACTTTGTATTTATGGCATGACCAGCTAATGCAATAGCCTTTAAAATATAAAATTCCTACTTTGAATATTAAATTTTTTATGAAAAAGTACAAAAAATTGTTATTCTTCAAAAAATTCCATTCAATGATTACACTGAATAATTCAGTCATTTGTATGCTCATTCAGAAATTTACAAACAACTTTTAAATATACAACATCATTAACCCCTTAACCCAGGCATATATATTCGTCTCACGAAGCCGCCGATGCACTAACTGGTCCGGGCGTATATATACGCTCTTTCGAAGCACGATCCTTTGTGTTGCGCTTCTACCAGTTAAACTAGTCCAATGGCTTTACAATGCAATAAAATGAACTTAGATGTGACCTTGAGAGCGTTATCGATGGATTTACTTGTTTCAGAGAAAAGAGGAGTGCTTATTTAGGCGTTAATTCCTACACACGCCACATCTGCGCCTACGTGTCTGTAATAAATTTGCTTACTTTTTTATTTCTAATTTGTTTTCTTTTCAGATAGTTTAACCCGTTAACGCTCGCCTTTTTGAGTATTGTTCAACGTAAATCCCGCCTATGGGCGTTTAATTTAATAATATTATTTTACTAAAAGTTTTTATGCTTTAATTTTTATTCTACAAAAGGAGGATAACATGCAATAATGCTCTTACTAACCGATGCATTTAAATATATATATCATACACACATTATACATATATGCAAATATTGTGTTTTTTTTTTTTTTTTTTAAACAAGATAACACACTAACTTTCAAAGTTACGCCTGTAGGAAGAGTTACAAATACACTAGCGATCTATATATAGATCACTGGGCGGTAATGGGTTAAAAATATCCAATACTTTTAGAAGATACATTTTTCTCTGTATAATCTCATAAGTTGAAATAATAAGCAGCAACGAAGCTTTTAAATGTTTGTGAAAATATTCCGAACTTTCATAATATATTTTTTACTATCGTATAGAATGTTTTAACACTTTGAGTGGTAAGATAAAATCCACAGCTAACAGAATTTATAAAGAAAGTTATAACTGTAATAAGAAGGCAAGAAATAAATGATTCTTTTCCTCCTGTATATAAAAGGTAAAATTTTGATACATTTCCGACAGGAAGTTTTGCAGTTGATAATTAAAATTAAGTGCGTCCTTCAAAGGGTTACAACAACATTTTTTTTTTTTTTTTTTTTCACATTTTCGGTCTGATAGCCCTATAAAATTTTCTTAAAAATACGTAGGAATTTTGCGAATAATATAAATTTATGATTAAGTAGAAATATTTAAGCATTTTTTTTTCTTTCTTTCAACAAATTATTATATTGTTGCGTACTTGTGGGTTCGTGAGTTGTCCGAGAATGAAAGGCCAAACTTACAAAAATTCAGTAATTTATTCACAGAAAATTCCAGAAAAATGCAGGTCAATAAACCAAGTAGTAAACACTGCTTAAACAACAGCTGCCAATAGCAAATCCACAGTACAAACTGTATAGCAATAACACTTAAAGCAAGTCTCTTTCAAAGAGGCTCAAAGCAATCCAACATTGGCAGAAGCTGGTCTCAGACTGAACGGAACTGACTCTGACCTTGGCGAAGATAACGGCCTTTATATACCTCTGTAGAAAAGTGTGGAAAGTTCCGGAAATTTCCGTATCTCATCAGCCAATGAGATTAGAGCTTCCATATTTGGTATATCCCTTATAAGGATTTTCTCGCCAAGGTCACCAAAAAAATCGCCAAGATGGGAAAAAGTCGCCAAATTTGGCGCCAAATCCATTACCTGCCTTATTGGGGCTATTTAATGCGTTTTTAAGGGAAAAAATGGCTATATCAACGCTAAAACGAATAGAAATGCACAAAATTAGCACTATATCAACTTACTAAGCCTCTTTGAAAGAATTTATGCAAAAATAAACACAATTATTTACAATTTTGTTAAGTATATAGTCATTCTTATAACTAATTTAATTGAAATGAATTCATTTAAAATACTCTTTAAAATAAAGGCCTCGTTTTATTAAATAATGTATAATCTGATTTTCCCTTTCTATAAAGCGCATGTTTTTGAAAAGTGAAAAGTTAAAACTTGACATATTTCAAAACAAATTGTTTTAGTGATGTGTTATCCGAAAGGTTAAAGAAAAATCCAAATGATGCATTTTCTAACTTTTTATTTTTATCGCTTTTCAAATCAACAAATTTACAGTTCTTTCCAAATAAACATCTTTTAAAAAGTATATAAAATTGTTTAAAATGGGTAATAATTAAATGTATAACAAATTTCCAAAAATTTGTTACAGAATATTTGATGGGAAAATATATTCTGTTATTTTTTTATAACTGTATTGCTATAAATTAGGAGATATCCTTGTTTATTTGGAATCAAGCAATCTTATAAAAAATACATTTTGTATTATCATATTTCTGATAATTTGTTTTCGTTTATTTTGAAAGATTTTGATGTGTACGTTTTATACAATTTGACTTATTCACATAAGTTTCTTAACTGCTAAATTTTTCGAAATGCTGTAATGTGTATTTCTCACGCAATGTTTAAAATTTTCTTTTTTAATAGCACATCAAATTTATTTTGACACTTACTGGTGTTAAAATGATTACTCAAAATTTTTGATATTCCAGAAGTAAGAAAACATCAAAATAATTTGTCAAAAGCGATTTCATAACTAATTATCTAACTAAATACATAGTAATAGATTATTTTATGAAATTTGTTTATTTATTGTATTGAAACCATAATTGAAACAAAATAAATTGTCTTAATAATAAAATAAAATATTTTAATAATGTTTAAGAACATGACGGATTTTTTCTCTAAAAAAATTTCTTCTGTAAATAGCGTTTTAAAAATAATGTTAAAATGTCATCGAATGACTTAATTAAAAAAATTAGGTCTCTAAACCATACTTTTTCTCCGGTCAACGTTCTAGAGCAAGGCTGCTGAGTTTGTTTCACTGGACACAATGCTTTTCATCACTACTTTGTTAAAAATGTCAACAAAAAAACTATTGGTAGTTATTTAAGTCTTATAATTAAATATAGCAAAAACAAATGAAAGACGATAAAAAATACTCTTTTTCCTGCACATTTTAATAAGTAATATTATTTTAACAGTGTATTGGAGGAAGTATATTAGTGATATTTAATAGTTTTCATGAAGCCGAAATTATCGTTTACAAATTTTATTGAAAATTAAATCAATAAAAAATGTATAAACATAAAATAAAGATTTAAAAAAAATCTTGATTATTATTTTTTACTGAAGTCTATTGTAAAATTCCAGAATCTTTGAATAAAAAATTCAATAAATTCACAAAATGATTTTAAAATATAGGACGGTGATTTTTACTAGATGTTTGTTCTTTAAAAATGCATAAGCCTTTTTAAACTCTATTTACATATTATATATATATATAAGTAGGAAGTATCTCTTCCGCCGATCAACAGATGGCGCTGTGTCTGATGTAACAAGAAACGAGCTGACAAGCAGAAAACTTAGTTGGTATCCCGCTACGGCTACAGTGGTAAGCTGGTCAGACCATCAGCGCGTAGGCTGATCCGGTCGTTACACCATAGTTAGAGCATGAAACACTCAGATTAATTGGGTAGAGCCCTGTGAAGGCTCAATACATTAATCCTACTATGTGCTATAGCACGCGTAGGTGCTTTTACTGTCTTAAATACTGCTTTGTAAAATCACTTAATGTTCTGAGCTTCTTGTTAAACCAAAGGAATCAGCAAATGTTTACTAGTGAAGATCTCCTGTTATAATAATTCTTA
The DNA here is from genome assembly GCA_963930645.1 of Salticus scenicus. NCBI lineage: Eukaryota > Metazoa > Arthropoda > Arachnida > Araneae > Salticidae > Salticus > Salticus scenicus. Next base: position 203,437,472 of record OZ005659.1, on the reverse strand, counting down.
TGTGCCTTTTTGTGTAATTGATGTTTTGTGTGTCTTCAAATAAATGTGCCTTAGTTTAATCTCCATCTGATCATTGACCTCACCCCTAGACACCAGCCCAAATCTTACATATATATATATATATATATATATTTAAGAAAAGAATATAATACGCAATATGGTAGTTTTAGATCGCCTAAGATGCAATTCGATAAGCAAACTGCAGATGTAGGAAAATTATTACAATAAATGTGCAATCCCTCCCCTTCCCCAATGCTTACTGTAATTTAAGGAAAATAATTTCACTTGTTGATACAATTTATCTTTTTTTTTTTTTTTTCTTAACAGGAGTTTGAAGAATAATTTTTACTTTCCAATAAATTTTTAAAGTTTTATTACTTCAGTTCGTCTGTCTGTCTACGTTTTGAGATCAATAAATACTTTTAGAAGTCCACAAAACATTTTTAATTGTCATAATATATATACTAAATCATAAATACCTTTTTCTACATCATTGGGAAGTGTATAAATGCATATAACAACAGAAAATTACCCTCCAGTAATTTCCAATAACGAATACCGTAATTTCTGGTAGATAAGTCGCAGGTAAGATGTGTCATTTCTCCACCAGAAAATTTATTTAATAGAGAAATCTATACTTTTTCGAAAGAAGAGCTCGTACAAATATAAATTTATTTATCAATTGAAATTTCTGGAGTAAAACTGGATTATATAACCTGCGGGGTATCTACCAGAAATTACGGTGTGAAAATTTTTATAGGGTCCTACAAATGGATGATTAATGTTAATCACACTATTTCGTGTATGAAACATTTTTTATTACACCTGAAAAATTATTCTGAATCTTTATGTTTACTGTGGTGCAAATAAATAAATAAATAAATAAAAATGGTGAAGTATGTTTATAAGAAATTCATTCTTAGACTGCAATATGTCTTGATTATTTTGTTCGTTTTTCAACATAAACTCGTTGTGCTGTGTATAACATTTTTAATGAGAAACAGGGTACAATAAACCTCTAAAACTAAATAACACAGAGCTGCCAACCAAATCCGGCAAATTGTTAGTACCGCCCCTTTTCCTACACCACTTAATTTTTAGAGTTATTCTCTTCAAATATATTTACGATTAATGAAGTAAACAAATATTCTAAAAATTAAGTGGTGTAGAAAAAGGGGCGGCGATAACAATTTACCGGATTAGGTTGGCAGCTCTGATAACAGCTAACAGTTTTGCAGAATTTTGAAAATATTTTTGAAAATTAAAACACAAATAGACAGAACGATCAGTAGAAGTCATAAACACACTTATAAGAACAGCTGCTAAGAGCAACGATTTTTGAACCAGAACTTTTCTTTAGACGTTTTCATGGCAGTTTCCTTTTATAACATAAGTAAAAACTTTTATATAAAATACTCGTATCCAAAATTCGTGGTACCTGGCAGTTATGTAGCTATACTTAGATGTAAATTTTTAAAAAATCCTCAATTGTATTCTTATAGAATGAAAGATAATTGTAAAAACTAGTGAAGTCGTAGTTATAAATTGTTAAAAATATTCTTCAATGTATTCTTTAAAGAATAAAAAACAAATTATACAAACGAGCGAGAATATTTATCATGAATTATTGTAAGCTTTTAAAAAAATCGCAAAAATAAATTCACAACTCATGACTATTTTAATAATTTTTACATGTACAGTCGGTAACAAAAGAGTTCCGAACATTAGCAAAAATTCCTATGTAAAAAAAGTGCACTTCGTACGGTTTTATTAAGTAAATCCTTGTCGAATCCTATTCTTAGTCAGTGTAAGAACACGATTCGATAACGATTTATTTAACAAAACCGTATGAAGTGTACTTTTCTTACATAGGAATTTTTGCTAGTGTTCGGACTCTTTTGTTACCGACTGTATCTATGTCAAAATAAAACTAGTAATTCAAGTATATAATTTAAAAACAAGAATTTCAAATAGCTATATGTTTCTATTTAGCACATTCTGAACGATTGTACAGTCTGTTACGAAAATAACATGTCTAGGTAATAAAAGAAATTTCTTAGTCAAATTCAAGGACATTCGATGCCAATTTATGAAGTTTTTAGTAAAATGAAGCAACCAACAGAAAAAGAATTAATTTACAAAAAATTAATTTCAAAAAATTGTAAAAAATAACTATTACAAAATTATAAGGCCACATGTAAAAAGTACAATTTTCGCAAGTTTAATAAGACGTTGCTCCACCATTTCACTGAATAATTTAAAACGCGCGATTCGGCATGGAGTTATTTAATATTTAAAAAACAAATTAGCAAATATTGCCTCATTTCTCCATAATGGACACTTCTAATTCTTATGTTGAAGGATATTGTTTGTTATTTCCATATATTTGTTGAGACAAATAACGTGATTTCTATGGCGTTTAAGTCAGGGCTTTAACTGGCACAATTTATAGTATTTATCTTTTTTTAAATTTTTATCTTGAATGATATTGTTTGTTATTTTCATATATTTGTCGAGACAAATAACCACACGTGTTTTCTATGGCTTTTAAGTCAAGGCTTCGACTTGGATAATTTATGTTATCAACCTTTTGCTGATTTAGAATTATGACTTCTACCATTATTTTTTTTTTAATTTCCATTTTGCATCTTCTAAAAGTGGCCTGAAGGATATAAGACTTCGAAGTAGCAAATGTTGGTAATTGCTTGAGTTCATTTTCCTCTCAATTCTGGAGGTTGCATTTTCCTGCATTTGAGATAGCGCTCCACACCATAACAGAACCGCCTTCCAACTACCTACTGTAGAACTCGAGAAGAATTTGGTTTAAAAAGTTTGTAGAAGCATAGCCACTAAACTAGATGAATGTCGCGTGACTCGGAAACATGGCAACAGTTCAAGCGGTAGACAGTGCCACCTGACACAGATTGCGAGACTTTTTATTCAACTCTCACCAATAATTTTAAGAAGTGATATATGATATATATAATCGACGTTTCATCGATTCCATTCCCCTTTTACGTATATCAGATTCCATTTTTAAAATTAAATTTTTGGTGGCTATTGAATAAAACAAGTCGTGCAATCTGTACCAAGTGGCGCTGTCTACCACTTCAACTGTTGCCAAGTTTCCGAGCCACGCGACAGGCATCTAGTTTAAGAGGCTATGGTAGTAGTACTGTCTCCTGGACTAACTAAATTAATTTTTTTCTCCTTCTAGAATAACTGATTTTCCCATGTAGAATTCCAGGACACGACTTACGACAAATTCCTCGCGAGTTCTACAGTAGGCAAATGAGATGCGGTTTCTTTATGGTACAAGGCGCTTCCTCATATACAGCGAATTGCGAACTGCAAAGAGTTGAGGAGAATATAAAATAGGACAGTTACCAATGGGTGCTATTTCGAAGTCTGATACTCTTCCGACTACTATTAGGGCGGAGAGGGGGGGGGGGCAAAATGAATGTGTCAACAAGATACTCGTCCCCAGTGCCTGATTTAAGGCGGAGCATTCGGGGCACGTGCCCTGGGCCCTCACAGTGAAGGGGCCCCCAAGAAATTCCATCATACGTTAAAAAAATATTTAAAATGAAAAATTTCCAAATTGCGCTATAAGGATCTTTTTTTTTTCTTCAATGGATGGAGGGATTACTGTGCTGTTATATTAATTGGCGTGATGATATTTCAAGGAAACTAAACTCATCGGAAAAATTGCAATACTTTTGCTAAATGCAAATACAACTGCAAACTACCGATACTTGCATTCCAAACTTTTGCTAAGGCTAACTAAATCCGAGGCACGCACCACAATGCAGATACACGGGGGCGATGTACGTCTATCCGATAGGCAAGCGATGGATATTATTTAGCCTCAATCTTACCAACAAAATGAAAAGTAAAGTGAATTTTTAGAGATCTGAGTCGGAAGTAAGCAGTTTGTTTTGTTTGTTGTAATATTAAAGTATGAGAAAAAAGGGCCCATTGGATATGAGTGCCCTGGGCCTCCAAGTGAGTAAATCGGTCCCTGCTCGTCCCAGTCATGCATCTTAATCAACAAAATAGTGGCGAGAAAAGATTAAAAAGAAAAGATTTATGCTATACATTGGCCAAGTCGAAGCTTTCTTATAAATACTTTAGAAAACCTGTGGGGTTATTTGCCTCACCAAGTACATGAAAATAATAAACATTATCATTCGACATATGAATTAAAAGTGGCCATTAGGAAGAAAATAGACAATATTTCCGAATCTTTTCCAAAAAACAATTAACTCGATGCTAAATCGTGTGTTTCATGTTATTCAGAGAAATGGTAGAACACTTATTGAATTTGCGAAAAGTATTCTTTCTTTTATACGTGGTCTTGTAATTTTTGTAACAGTTCCCAGCAAAACTTATACTGGCGGGCTCGTTATGGCCTACTGCTGGCATCCTGCACTTGCCATCAGTTGCCGGTTGCCCCATATAACTCCAGCAGCGGGCCTTTTATGGCTGCCAGCAGTGATGGAAGCCTAAAGCAAAATGGTCGGTGGCCCAGAGGTGGCACAAACACAGATGGCCTTATGCAGGCTATCACCACACGGCCAACCTCATGTTTTTCATGTTGTGGCCACAAATTATTATGCCATAACCAATTTGTATGCATAGAGGGCGCCGTGTTTCTTTTTCTGTTCATTTGAAATTCCCTCGCTTTCCGCCATTTCATACGAAGTTGTTGTTCGTTAATGTAGTCTGCGGGTGCGTCTTCGAGGTTGAAAATCTTGTAAAAAGAATATATGAGTAAGTAATTCCATTATTAATTTGTTTTTGTATTATTTTTTAAATACTATTTTTTAAAAATTGTTTCACTCTAAAGCCATTGTTATAACAAAAGGATTTCTAGAAATATATAACAATTATCCAGTTGATCCGTTTTAGTAAATTATGATAGTCGCTAACCTTCTAGTATTTTATCATTGTTATTATTATTTTAATTGTAATAAAATAAAAATTATGGATTTTATTTTATATATTAATATTATATGGACGGGAGAAAGTTATTAGAACAATTATAACTATTTATAGTTTATGTTTTATTTATTTTTTCTTCCTTCAGTGTAGTTAAGAAGAAAGCATTAGATTCGGGAAAATTTTCGACATCCGGTTTTCGATAGATTTTGCACGTTTTGGGTTGTTCTCATGAACATAATTTGAAAAATTGTCTGTCTGTCTCTTTGTGTGCGCTCAAAAATTTATGAAAGTGATAGTAGCCTAAAAAGTTTACTTCTTCCGCTTTTTTTTCCCTTTAATGTACAAACATTGCTTCCTCCACCCCTGAGGGAGAAGTATATCAGATAGAGTAAATTTCCAATATGAGGGCTTGGGGACAAAATCTCTCGGGACAAAATATCGTAGACGTAAATGAATACAAAGTAAAAAGAGTTGGTAATTATTAGTAATGATGTATAAAATTTCATGACAACACATACCTTAGTCAGAGCACTGACATTCTGACAAACCTACAATAAATTTTTTTTATAAATTTTACTTAAAGAAGTTTAAAAACTACATTTATTTATTTTTTGTCAGAATTAGTCATAATGAATTCAATCGTGCTTATTAATTTTAAAACTTTTAATTCAAGTTTGTGAACAGTGTTCAGCTTTAATGTCAGCAATGATGTACACGATTTTTAAAATGTATTTTGAATAGTGAAAAGCAAAAGATAGAATAACTTAAAAATAAACATAGATAAAATAATGAAATTCAACTCTATGATTTATTTAATTATTTATTTATTTATTTTAATTAATTAATTAATATTTATAAGGCCCTGTGGCCCCCTTCAGAGATCACGCGTGACACAAAATCAAATTTTCAAATAGATCCTACTATTTTTTTGACGCGAGATTTTGTCCGGCGAGATTTTGTCCCGCGATATTATGTCCGGATCCCAATATGAGTATTTTTGAAAAAAAAAAAAAATTCGTTAATATCTTTAAACGAACGTTATATTATACATCTGTGATATTTTAAAGCAAATTTATTGATGTTATTATTTTTAACAAAAACTAGTATGTTGTGGCACCACAAAACATGCTTTTATATTTTTCATTATGTAAATTTGCGTAGTGCAAATAATTTGTTAAAATCATTTTCCTGAATGCATGGAAACGATTTTCATTTTAGAACAGTGTTTGTCAATAATAATAATAATAATAATAATAATAAATGAATTTTGTGCCAACTTCTGAAAAAATGACTTTTTCTTCTTCTTTTTCTTTTTTTTTTTTTTTTTTAAATAATTTATAACTTTGTTTTAATTTACCACAAATTTAATTCAGTCATTTACTTGAAAGTTATTGATGAGTTTCTTTTGAAAAATATCACCACTGAAAATTTGAAGGGCGAGCGATTCCTCAACTTATACAAAAAAAGTTTCCTGGTTAGTTGTTAACAAGTGAAATTGTTTTTCTTGAATTTTTGCATGCGTGAGAAATTCTACACACTAAATCAGAACAGAAAGCCATCTGTACTTCTTTCATAAAACAACAACAAAATGTAACTGATAATTGCTGCGTCAGCGTTGGTTGGGCTACTGGGCAGAGAGGAGATTTATTTATTCAGATAACAAGGAACTGTGTTCAGAAAATAAAATAAAAAAAGAAGAAAAATTAGTTAATTCATCAATTATTTTTAAATGAAAATTATTATAAGTATACAACTAAAAGTTTGTAGGTGTAATATATGTCACTATCGCATGAAATGTATAAAGATTCATGGAGTCTTTCTATTTTTTACGGGCCTATAAATAAGTATATTTATTTATTAACAGCTTATAGATTCAAACTATTTGAAGTACGCTATTAAACAAATTCTTCAATAACATATTGATTTCTATCTGAAATTATGCTAGGATTTGTGTCAACTAATTATTAATATTATTATTCATTTCCATAATCCGAATACCGTAGATAATGAAAGCATTGTATTCGGTCAAAAATTTTGATATCGAGTTTTCACCTGATTTACATATTTTAAGGTCTCGTGAGTCAGAAAAGTGTTTTTTGGCAATTGGTCTGTGTGTTTGTGTATCTGTATTGTATATATGTGTATATGTTTCTGAAAATTTTCTGATTATCATATCTACAAAACTAATAAAGAACGACGAACTTCTGATTAAGACAGGTATAGTGTACAGATGATTTTTCCAACTTTTGTTGAAAACTGGAAATCTCAAAAACTGGCGATTTTCTTCAAATTTATATAAACTTTGTTTTGGATGTCCTTTTGTACTTGTTAGTTCAGGGAAATTGATAAACGACCTATAAAAATACACAAATTTTTTAAGTCTCACAAGTGCTTTCTCTTAAAAACAGCTTTATAGATTTTCTTTAAAATCGCTATATTAATTCCTTTTTAGATATCATTTCGTATGCAATTGTTAGTTTATGGTGAACAGATCAGTTTACTAAGTTTTGGTGAAAATTATCAGTGGGACAGTGAGCCGATATCTCAAAAACGACTTTAACTTTCTTCAAATTTGCTACATAAACCCCTTTTTACTCGCTCTTTAGCATGTAATACTTGCTTAATACAGGAAAATTGACAAAAGTCCTTATTAGGTGGAAGCAATTGCAAATCTAGGAAATGAGTGTTTCAAAATCTGATCTAACGATTTTTTTTTTTTTTTTTTTGTTAATTCGCTATGTAAACTCTTTTTGTTATATCTTCATGACGCATGTACCAGTTTGCTTTGACAGGAAAATTATTAGATGTGTAAATTCATAAATCATTTTTATGTTTTCTGACCACTTTATTTAACAACAGCAACAACAATAATAATAATAAAATATAACAGGGGTAAAATATGTGTAGTAATAACTGATAAAATTCATGCAGATTACTATTATTATTATTATTATTTTAATGTGGGTCGGGTTGTCTGAACTTATTTTACTGTTGTCGGAACTATTCAAATTTTATTATCTAATAATTTTCTTGATAATCGCGAAACCCCACTATTGGAAAGAAATTTTGTAGCCTAAAATATTCTTATACATTCATTTATTCAACTTTTTATGTATTAAAAAATATATGAACATAGGAATTTTGATATTAACAAAATGACACAAAAAACGACACTTTTAAAAACTTGAATTTTTTGCATTTCAAACACACGTCTATCTCTAATCTTCGCTTTATGGTAAACGTAGTTTTTAACTCGGTTATCGACCTCAAGGTTTTGAAGACAAACTGTTTTTAAGCTACTACATTTCGTTGATGACATTATGCTGAACTTGTAGTCAATTTATCTTTTCCTGATGATGGGTCAAGCTTAATTATTTTGAGTGGAAACGACTGGTGTGTTGTTTCATAATCTATAAAATTAACTTACTTTTTTCCTTCATCAGCACTAATTTTCCTGTCATTTTACTAAATATTTTCTAAAACCTTTCTAGCATAATTTATTTTAATAAATTGAAAAAAAAAAAATACTAATAACTTATCTAAAACAAACAAGAGAGACAGATTTTAAAACATATACTTATTGCAGCAAAAAATGTAATGAAGAGCTGGTGTTGAAAAAAGTAAATAAAGAACTTTGTAAATTTAATTTACAAAGTTGTAAAAAACATTAATAATAATAATTAATTAAAAAAAAAGTTTCAGGTCGAAATGATTCCACGACCATTCATTATGTGATTAAAATAGGCACGAGTGAAGCAGTTATAAATGGCGAAGTATTGCTCTTTCATACATTTTGAAATATGACTAACTATTATTAAAATAAACAAACCAAAATGAAATATTAAAAACTGGAAGTGATATTTAAACTTTTCAAAAACATAATTGCCCCATGGGATTGAAATAGTGCTAATGGCATATCTTAATACTATCTTCGGCGTGAAATTGCTGACAGAATTTTTGAGAAATGAATACATAAATATAGAATAATTATATTAATATTAATATATATTTTAATTATATTAATCATATTATAAATTTATAATATAATAAATTTATTCTAAATATAAATTTAATATAATAGAGCGAGGGATAGGAAAACTATTTTATGTAACTAAATTCTCTGATACATGGTACCAAAACTAAGATGTTTAATAGATGCTGAGTTATAGTAAAACTGTAGTTCTTGAATAATAGTAGCATCGCCTGACTACCGATAAACACACAAATTGAACCTGTCGGATAAGGCTCTATCAAAGGCAGTGGAGACCCGGGTCGAACATTGCGCGAAAGACGAAGACGCTATCAAAACTTGGTTTTATGTGATTTCAGTGAACTTTGCTTTAGTTATTAATTTTAAAGTAATATAATATATATATATATATATATTTATCTATTGATTTTCTTTCCTTTCATTCTTTCATTTTCTTTTTTTTTTTTTTTTTTTTTTAATTCATTTAAGTGTAGGGACAAGAAAGCGAAGAAATCCTGATAGTAATAAATAGAAACATTTGTAAATAAACATAATCATTGCCCCCTCCCCCCCCCCCCACCCCAATGAAAAAAAAAATGTATCAGTTCTTTCAGGTTGAAATAATAAAACATCCCTTCGTGAGTCTAACAAAAAGCGTGAATGCAGCAAATTATTTTTGCTGCACTCATGCCCACATTGTTTCGCCTGATGAAGAGCCTTTAGGGTATTTCGACCAGATACAATTGCTGATTTTTTTTTTTTTTTCTTTTTTTTCTTTTTTTTTTTTTTTTTTTTTTTTTTTGAGTTTATGGTGTTTAGTTTTTTACAATGCTCTTTTTATAACAATTTTGGTTTCAATATTTTATAATTTTCACATGTAAAGTTACATTTATTTATATCAAATAACTTAACAAAATTATACATATTAAAATTTGAACACTTAAAAAAAAAAAAAATAAATAAATAAAATAATAATAATAATCTACTTCATTCCAAAAAATGTAATGGATCAACTGAATATTTCTTGTATGCTGTACTAGAAATCCTGAATTTATAGCCATGGTGTATGAATCAAATACTTGTAAATAGTATTTAAAAATGAATATGTACAAAATCAAATTAAATATTGGATGCAAAGAAAAAACTGGTTGCTACCTCATCAGAAAAAAGAGAGAAAAAAAAAAAGAATGAAAGAAAAAGAAAAAAAGCACTAATAAAATTAAAGGTATCACCAATAAAATAATATACTAGGTATAACCAAATTACTGCTGGCCTATTAACGGCCTTCTTCACTTACCGTCTCCGGAAGTCCGAGTCAATGTTATTCTATGGGAAACTTTCTTTACAAATAACTTATTAATCAATACATATTTTAAATTCTGTTTTCACATTCAGAAAATTCCCAACTTTTAAATTGTTGGACCTTTTTTAAAGATGTATTTTTTTAATTATTAATATTTTATTTTGAAATTGCAAAATGAAAAATTTCACATATTAAAAATTCGTATTTTGCAGCTTCAAAATGAAATATAAAAAATTAAAAAAATAATTTTTTTAAAAAGTCCGTCAATTTAACAGTTGGGAATTTTCTGAATGTGAAAACAGAATTTAAAAATATGTATTAGTTAATAAGTTATTTGCAAAGAAAATTTCCCATAGAATAACGTTGGCTTCGGCTTCCGGTGACGGTGAGTGAAGCGGGCCCTTAATAGGAAAATATAAAGGACCAATGAAGACTGCCGGCAGTAATATAATTTTTTATGTTTGCCACAGCTGGCCCACTGTAGGCTGCCAGCAACAACATGGAAAAACTATATTTGCCACCATATGGCCCAACACTGGCCCTCTAACAATTTCCAACCTAATGTTCGTTACCAACAGTGGCCCATTACATATTTTCATCATACTGCTAGCTGCCAGCAACGACCCATTCACCGGCCCACTAACTATTTTTAACTTACTGCTGGCTGCCAACAATGGATCGGTTGAATACGGCCAACTGATGGCCGGCGTAACATATTCCCTGCGGCAACGTTAACTTTTGCCACCGGCGGGCCAATTGCAGCTACTGCTGGCAACCAGCACTTGGCCCCATGCTGGCCGTCATTTGAGGTTTTGCTGGGTTATTTTTGGCACTTTTTTAATTTCATTGATATTTTGATTTTTGTAAATTACTTCCATTAATGTTAGTTGCTTCTTTAAATACTTGATATACTGACATAGAATGTTGTTGATTTTCATTGAAATACAGTCGAACTTCGTTAACGTGAATCTCAAGGGGAATAAAAAAAATTTTCATGTTATCAGTAGTTCATTCTATCAGTAATTAATCTTCATATAAGTAAAATAATCTTCATTTTGTTGGGGATTGTGGAAATAGTTCATGTTAAAAGTTATTCACGTTAAGCGTGTTCATGTTAACGAGGTTCGACTGTATTTCTTTTTTTACCTAAAAAGCAAACTATACTATGGCCTTATAATTTTGTAACAGACTGTAAAAGAATATAATGAGAAACACCCGGTAATACTTTGAAATGTTTTTTTCTTTATTCAAAAAATTGACTATAAAGTTTAACTTTAACCAACATATAATTAAATTTATAGTGTAGCCATAAATTAACTTTCCCTGTTATCTGAAGCTGAAACTTATGAACGAAATGAAAGCAAATTTCACGTTAGACTGTAGAAGACATGGGAAGAAGATTTCAGCAAAAAAAAAAAAAAAAAAAAAAAAAAAAATCATTGATAGTGGGAATTTTAGCGTTCCTGTCATGTAAAGAATTACTATTGGCAGCAAAATTATTCGAGCGCTAGCAATAATTCCTATATAAAAAAAGTACACTTAGTACTGTTTTGTCAAATAAATCCTTGTTGAATCATGTTCTTATACTGACTAAAAACATGACTTGACAAGGATTAATTTAACAAAGCGGTATTAAATGTACTTTATTACATATGAATTATTGCTTGCGATCGAATAATTTTGCTGCCGACTGTATGTAAAGTTTCATTATTCCAATCCTATCATGAAATCGACAGTAAATACACACCACAGGGATAATTTCTAAGAACTCATTTTCCCTTTAACTGACTGCTTTTCGTTTCCAACAACTCCAAAATTACTTATGCATAGGAAAACTGAATAATATACCTCGAATATGTAAATTTCATAGTGTGTACAAATGTGACAGCAGTACCAAATCTTTCCTACCGGCATCTTTACGTACTTTTTTTTTCTTTGGGGAAATTATTACCCCATGTCTTTCGCAGCCTGCATGTATATAAAGTTTATTTAAATCTCTTTATTAGTTTTAACTGTAGACGCTTCCAAATAGAGAAAGTTATTTTATCGCTACCCTGTAAAATATAATGAAGTACTTTTATTAGAAATAATTAAGTTTTCCCTAAATAAATAACAATAACCTTGTACTGAATACATAATAGCTTGTTTAAAATTTTGCGCTATTCTATAACGATATATGTCATTTCATTTGTTGAACAAAAATGTATTACTTATTACCTTTTTTAATACTAAGTTGTTTAAGGTATGACCAATCATTTAGAGTAATTTATATTTTTTATGAATAAAAAACAAGTTATGAATATTTTAAGCCCTTAAATATATTCTTTATTTCTTTTACATGCATTTTCTTTATTACCTTTTACAACGTAATTAAATGCTTTAAAACTAATTAGACAGTAAGTGAAAAAGCTTTTACTAATTGCATTTTGATATCTCTGGAGGGAAAATGTATGCATACAAAAACAATTTAAAAAGTAATTACACCAAAATTACTTAAAAAAGAATTTAGATGTGTAAAACATTAGGAAAACAGTTTTTTTCCATATTTTACTCCTGTAAATGTAGATTATTGATAGTGAATATATATAATATAAATAAATTAGTTTACAAATTATTTAGCTACTTGACAGCGAAATTAAATAGAATATAGTGTTTTTAGTCTACACTCTTTTTCTTCTTCTATTTTTTTTTTTTTAATCTTATTTAATCAAAAGACAACTAATTTTGGCTAACTAAACTCCTAAATCTTAATGTAAAAGCTAGAACTCTTTATGTACCTATACATGTACCTATGTATGTAGTTACAGCTACATAGCTAGCATATAGCTATGTAATTTTTAACTGAATTTTATCATTAATTTTACCTCTCATTCATATATGGTGCCGAAAGTATTGTTTTAGGATAACTTTGAAACTAGGTTTTTGGTATAATTACATATTCTCAGATCCCCTGAATTAAGAGAGAGGTATTTAACAATTGGTCAGTTCGTCTGTCTCTCTCTGTGTATGTATAAAGTGAACTCTCGTTAAGACGGCCCCATTTAAGTTGGATTTCTTGTTATTACAGTCGGTAACAAAAGTGTCCGAACACTAGCAAAAATTCCTATGTAAAAAAAGTACACTTCATACGGTTTTGTTAAATAAATCCTTATCGAATAATGTTTTTACACATGATTTATTTAATAAAAACGTACGAAGTGTACTTTTTTTTTACATAGGAATGTTTGCTAGTGTTCAGACACTTTTGTTACCCGACTGTACGTACAAAAACAGAATCCCCGGCTAAGGCCTATAGGAATTGCATGTAATAAACATCGCTATATACGTACAATTCATTCGTTAAGATGGACATTTTTTTCCCTCAAAGCTTACTTTCTTCGAAAAAGAATCAGTTCCCGAAATCTTTTAAAATTCAATATACATATATATATGTGTGTGTGTGTATTTTAACATGAAAAGGTTCAGTAATAAAAGGGTTAATCTCTTTACCTCTGTGCTATTACACTGTGAGAGGTAAATAGTATTGATTGACAATGACAGTTGAAGTCAACAATTTGCACCTGTCTCCACTTCTAGCAAAGGATTTTGTTATCAAGTTGTAACTATATGAAGAAAAGAAGTTTTGAAAGTATGTATCGGTTTTTATGCTTTTATATTTTTTGTGTATAAAAGGGTTTGAGGAAACAAATTTTCATTTGTGTTATACTGTGTATGTGTACATAATAGTGATTTTAGAGTTTATATAGAACTTCAGTTTATAAACTCCTGTTATAATGTTATAATGGACTCTCGTTAATATGGACAAAAACTGCTGGCCCTTGATTATCCGATTTAACGAAAGTTCACTGTATATATATCAGTGAGCGTACTGTAACAAAACTCAAAAACAGATTTTAGCAAGTTGTACAAATTCAGTATTCTGAATCGGTTTTATTAAAATATTTTATCTGAAACTTTTTATAGAGATCGAAGTAATAGCTTACGTACAATAACGTACAATACTTCACCTATATTAGCGAAGTTTTGGAATGGTATGTTTAGCATTTTTGGACTGCAATAAACGTAATTTATTTACATTTATATTTTTAAATACACAAAAACGTATTTCATGTGGAATCTGATAAGAAAGATGTTACATTCCCTTACAGAACTATGCAAAGTTATTGTAGTTATACATTAATGTTAGATGTAGTTTTAAATGCATTTGAAATTGTCTAATGCCTTTTTCATAGTATACTAAGTACACTATGTGATATATATTCATTTCATGGTTATTATACGTAGCTTATCAATATTTGTGGATTATATAGGGAGAGCGTTTCAAATAAGGGGTAAATGTAACTCAATCTTGAAGTATAAAAACATATAAGAAAAGCTGTCAACCTCAGTATAGAAACCCTCAGGTTAATTTTTTCAGAAAGAAATCTTGGTTGGGCAATGGAGTCGATAATAAAAAAAATAATGCAATTGTTACATTTTACGGTTATATTGTATGCGCAATAACCTACGTTTTGATGGTTGCAATTTCAGAAATAGCAATATTTCTTCACAATATCTAAGTAGGAAATCTTTGTTCTAATTATTTTTTTCATTCATTCGTTATATGTGTACTCTATAGCACAGGTCTTGATACGTTGAATTTAATTATATATCTATAATATTAAAACACAAGGGTATTTTTTTAAGACCAAAATCGCCCGATCTGGGTATGCGCGAGAAAATTACGAACCAATTCGGAACGAGAATATTCCTTCCCCTTGATGCAGTGCAATATGAACATCGATGATAGAACTCGAGAAGACGACAATGATATTTCGCATGTCTATGGCAGAGGCCTGATTAAAACTCAATAATAAAAATAATTCGGAACGAGAATATGCCTTCCCCCTTGATGCAGCGCAATATGAACATCGATGATAGAACTCGAGAAGACGACAATGATATTTCGCATGTCTATGGCAGAGGCCTGATTAAAACTCAATAATAAAAATAATTCGGAACGAGAATATGCCTTCCCCTTGATGCTGTGCAATATGAACATCGATGATAGAACTCGAGAAGACGACAATGATATTTCGCATGTCTATGGCAGAGGCCTGATTAAAACTCAATAATAAAAACAATTCGGAACGAGAATATGCCTTCCCCTTGATGCAGTGCAATATGAACATCGATGATAGAACTCGAGAAGACGACAATGATATTTCGCATGTCTATGGCAGAGGCCTGATTAAAACTCAATAATAAAAACAATTCACACGATTAATTCATTGATTCTTATTTTCCAAGGAAGTATATTAAAAATAAAGTAATTCGCGAATACTTATCGGCTATCGCCGTATGCATTTTCATTTCACCGAAAATTTTCCTACACAGGATAATATTTTAAGAGTTTTTGTGGCGCCATATTTTATCATATAAACATACCATACCATATTCCTAATATTATTTTTTCAGTTTCTTAAAAGTAAAAAAAATCTTTTAAAATTAATACATAATCGGTGTTTATTGTTCTTTAAAAGTTAACTTTTATCAATTGAAAACTTTGTTTAGAAAAAATGAAGGTAGATGTTTAAAATCAAAGGAAGTTTTATTTTATTTTATTTATTTATTTTTTTAATCTAATTTTAAATTGATCTCTTATATTTCATTTCTGTACTATATTACAGAACTGTATTCTGTATAACTGAACTGTATTCTGTATATACAGAACTGTATTCTACTATAGTACAGAACTACTATAGTACAGAACTATTTTCAGTTCTGTACTATATTACAGAAAAAAATAATTTAAAAAGAATAACCTTAAAAATATTGATATTTTATACGAGTAAAAATAGGCATAGAATAATTTATTATTAAAAATTTAACGAGCAAATTATCTTGCTAAAGTATTAAATGCATTCTTACTTATTCGGGCCCTGAATAGTATATTCTGTTTCTAAGGGAAAATAAATTATAATTATAAAATGTAAAGAAAACACAAAACACTTTTAAAATTTATTTTAAAATAAATTATTTTGCCTTATAAATTTATGTGATTTTAAAAGTGTTTTTATTTTTAAAAAAAAATATTATTATTATCTGAGATTTTTATTATTATTATTATTATTGACAGATTACAGATGGCGCCACTATCATATTGTAACTGAAATGGAATATTATAGATGCGAGCAAATTAAAACAATATGTATGAAAAACATTAAATATTGATGTGCGCTTTCTTTCTCCATTCATACCATAATTTATAAATTTTGTCTCTTCTTTAATTACTCCAAACATTCTTTTGGCCATATTTAGAGTAAAATTAGAAAAAAACTTCGGATTTTAATTTTATTATATGGATTACGCTTAAATTTTGCATATTGAAAATTCATGAAATTTATTCCCCCTTCCCCTCCAACCAAAAAATAATTGATTACAGCAGTGGATTTTAAACTGGTTAAGAGCAATGCGGATTATTAAAACAGGGATGTTTAAAACTTTATGCCGTGAAAAGATTTAAGATGCACATGATCCGTCAAATTTGACGGGTATTAACTAGTTTACTATAAAATCTGTAATTTCCATTTGGAAGAAAGTTGGCTCGTAAATTATAAGATGTGAACTTAGAGTGAGCCCTCAATATAATTAAATATAATTTTTCTTCAGAATCTCTAATTTTTTAACCAAATTTAGCGTTTGTTTTGACTGAAAAACTCCATAATCACCATTTCTAGCCAACTTTTTAATTTTGTAAAAATCAGTTACTTTTTTTAACAGTTTTTTATACAATCAGAAAATAAAACGCGCAACTTATTTAACGTACGAATACACTATAAGTACGTAAATACACTTTAGGTATGTAAATACACATGTTATTGTAACACATTTTTAATTTTATTCTTTGAAAACCATTTTAATATCTATGTAAAAATTTTATGCTTAAAAAGATGAGAGAAAAAAAAATTATGTAGTGTGACTATAAAGAAAAATTCTGAAAAAAAAAAAAATAAATAAATAAAAATAGGATTCAAATTGACATTTCCAGTTGACATTTTCTTACTCTTCATCTGCAGTTTTTGAAGTTTTGAATGTTACTTTAAAGGTAAATTATTAACTAAATCTAAAAATAAATAAAATATCAAATTAATCAAAATTAAACATTTTTTTTAATACAATATAATCTGTTTTTATTGAAATCCCAATGTGTTTACCTTCAAAAATATATTTTCCGTCATCTAAATTTAAATATTCTTCTTTTCAACTAGGTTGCTTCTGACATTCAACTGAACATCAAATATTTAAACTTAAAGTTTTCACTGAGCTTCGTCATAAAATATTTGCATAAACTTTAACATTTCCATTCTATTTAATTTTGTTTCGCTTACTTCGCTTTTCAAAGCGGGCTTGTAGTGTTTGTTCTTAAAAATAATTTATTTTAAAGAAAGACTAAGTAACTTTATGAAGGAAAAATAAATCCATAAATTATTAGTTTAACACTAAAGCTATTTATTATAAAAATAACCGAAAAATATAATTATTTGCAAATTACTAACTTAGCATATGGTTTTTACATTTTTTTTTCTCTGATGCACTTCTGAGAAATGTTGTCATAAGTCGCTGACATTCTTTATACGTATGGCACTGCCAGTGAATTAGAGGTTCTGCTGTCACAACTGGTAGATGTGAGGTGCCGATTTCGATTACAGGTCGCGTTTGTCGACCTAGTCGTTCAGGGTTTCACGTGGTTTTCTCCAAAAATAGGAATCCTACAAAAAGACTCGCCTCCTCTGACCTATGACATTAGCAGGGGTCGTACTCTCCGTCCTTTTTTCAGGACACGCTCAGGAATACAAAAATTTTAAATTTATTGCTACCACGATTTTTATGCAACAATATCTAATCTGTATAATCATGGCACATTGCTATAAATATATCCAGAAGTACTTCTGCATAAAATTAGTGGTGGCAAAGAAGTTAGAAATTTCTTTCCTTTGAGAGTGTCCTGAAAAAAGGGCGGAGAGTACGACCAGTGCATTAGTGCACTCAATCAACTTACTTCCAAACGCCAACACCTGATAAGCATGCTTCACTGAGAAAAAAATATATATACCGCCTTCATATAGACAGAGCCTGATTAAGGGGGAAGCACACATTATTTATACTTACACCGTTATTTTTTAACAAATACTTTCCTCCTATAATAAACACAAAATTCTCATTAAAAATTATTTTAAAAGAATTCTGGTGTCTATTAACGGTGAGTAAATTGGATTGTTTTACACCGTTCATTTTTTATAAAGAATATTTCCTCGTCAAAGCGGGGAATTTCTATGACATGAAGTAAAAAATAATTGTAAAAATATTCCGGTGAGAAATTGTAAAAATATTGTAAAATTGTAAAAGTATTGTAAAAATATTCTGGTGTCTAATAACGGTGAGTAAATTGGATTGTTTTACACCGTTCACTTTTTATAAAGAATATTTCCTCGTCAAAGCGGGGAATTTCTATGACATGAAGTAAAAAATAATTGTAAAAATATTCCGGTGAGAGCGGAGATAATGTGTGCTTCCCCCTTAATCAGGCTCTGCATATAGAGCGGATAAGTGATCACTTTCTAAATCCCTAAACTAGAAATAGAGACTTTCGGACTATGCGTATAAGGCACGTATAGGCCGGAATTCATATTGATAATTCTTTTTTTTTTTTTTTTTTAATAGCTCAATAGACAAAGTGATCGTGAACTTCTACTCTATACTAGATGGTGAAACAATATTCTGATTATTCTGAAAATTGTGAATCAATTGTATTGCGAAAAATTCTCAGTCTAGACATGGGACAGAAACCAAGATTATAGTTGCTAAAACTCGCTTCTTGTATTCGCATTTCTTTGCAGAGATTTTTAAATACGTTTGACCTCGAGAGTAGAATTCTAATAAGAATTTCTAGAACTCGCTTTCAAAGTGGACTAGAATTTATGAGGATAACACGGAACTATTTTTACTAGTGCCACAATTTAGATTCTAAATGTTAGTTACAGAGTTTTTTCTCAGTGTTTATAGTCATATTTTATTATTAGCAGTCGAAATTTAAATATTTTTCTTTAGTCTTTTAGTTTTATCATTTATTTCTAGTAATTTCTCTGAGAAACTAACTATAATTAATTTAAGTTAAAAACAGTTAAATTGGGCGATGCGCTATTATATCTTTTTCAAAAATAAGTTTCACACAGTTTTGAACATATATACTCGTATTTCTTAATTCAGTTATTTTATTTGCATACATGTAATTTATTTTATATGCAAGAAAAAAATATATATATATTTAAAAACCTTTGCAAACATTTCCCACGAAGAAATGAAATATGTCACATAAAGAAATAAGAGAAAAAAGAAAGAAAAAAATATAATCAAATTCCAGAAATGACAGCATACAATACCCAATACATCACCTGCGGCATTAATTGGATATTGTATGAAAATTAGGTGCATTTCTGTAAATCTGAAAATATATAGCCAAATGAATGCCCAATACACCTAAACAGTTGGAGAAAAATTAAACGGAAATGCATATATACAGGGTGATTGTAATTAAACTTGGCCTATTCAGAGTACTCTGTAGTCGTAACTAAAATCAGGATTGAGTCGAAACTTTGTAGATATACATTTCAATGTATGTGCTTAAAGTTTCTGAAAAAAAAAAAAAAAAAAAAATCCGCTAGGGGGCGAATTACAGTCAAAGTGCTTAAAATGATATGTAATAAATAATTGTGATCCAGTTTACCAATTTAAAAGATTACGAATTTTAAAACGGTTAACTTCCCATTTTTAAGCATTTATAATTGATAATTGTAGCACTGTAAGTGATTAAAAAAAAAAAAATCAAAGCAGTCTTTGGGGACTGCCGATAGAAGTGAAAACTAAGTAACTTGTGAATTGTATCGTCGAGCTATTAGATTATTATTTTTGAACTATTTTTGGTTTGTAAAGAAGTGTTTATGATCTGTATTATATGATTCGGCACAATATTTGTAGCTACCCATATCAAATGAACTAAGCCTTATATTAGGTAAAAATAATGATTACTTATCAAATTATTTTAATTAGTAGCTGAGATTAAAAAAAAAACCGATTCAGGACACCTCAAAACGTGTAAATCAGGTGAAATCTCGAATTCCACTTTAGATAATATAAAAGAACTTTAAAATATCTTTCGAATGATATATTAAAAATAATTTAATCATAATTAGAAATTGAAATATTGAAATTTTAAAATATTACAGCGCATCTGGCGGTAGAAATTTCTGTAAGCTACTGTTCGATTCCAAATCAACAAAGCTTTCTAATGATGTATTACTTATGAAATTATTTTAATTAGTAGCTGAGATAAAAAGAAAACCGATTCAGGACACCTCAAAACGTGTAAACCAGATGAAATCTCGAATTCCACTTTCGATAATATAAAAAAACTTTAAAATATATTTGGAATGATGTATTAAAAATAATTTAATCATAATTAGAAATTGAAATATTGAAAATTTAAAATAACACAGCGACATCTGGCAGTAGAAATTTCTATAAGCTACTGTTCGATTCCAACTCAACAAAGCTTTCTAATGATGTATTACTTATGAAATTATTTTAATTAGTAGCTGAGATACAAAAGAAAACCCATTCAGGACACCTCAAAACGTGTAAATCAGCTGAAATCTCGAATTCCACTTTCGATAATATAAATTGGTAAAAAAAAAAAAATTCTTCTCATGGAAAGCCTTCGCTGACGATGACGCGCGTTTCATGATTTTTGTTCACCCAAAAGTGCTCAACGCGCCTAAAGAAGTTTTCACTTCAAATGGAAAACCTTCGCTGACGATCACGCGAGTTTCATGATTTTTGTTCACCCAAAAGTGCTCAACGTGCCTAAAGTAGTTTTCACTTAAAAAAAAAAAAAATACATATGCAGACGTGTTCAATCAATTTCTGGGTATAAAAAGAGGAGATCGAGTGAGTAGCATTCTTTCAATTACGATGGCTGTTATTTTATCAGAAAATGTGATGTTCTTGGAATTGTTTTACAAAAACTTGACTGACGTGAAGGACAATTTGCTGCAGACGTGATCAGCTGTGGCAGTCTGGCGATCAGCTGTGGCAGTCTGTTGATCGGTTGCACACAAATATATGATGGGGCTCCAAATTGAACAATGTGCTTTTCACCGTTATACAGTCTTTAACAAATAGCAATAGCCTAGAATAAATAAAGATGTTTGTCTTCAAATTTGTAGCTTGTTTGTATTTTGTTGCATTGCGCCACCAGCGCAAACTTTTTAAACTTTTTTCCTTGGCAGAATCTTTTAGAGCATCCTTTGAATTGTCTAAATACAAATTTTTCACTTAATTCACATTTTAACTACAACTGCAGAGTCTCTGAATAAGTCAAGTTTAATTACGATCTTCCATACATATATGCATGAGTGTGGGTGTATGAACACGAATTGTTTTCAGTATCTTTTTTTTTTTTTTTTTTTTTTTTTCAATAAGGAAAAACGAGATGGCCGCGTATTAAAAGTCTAACGTATAGCAAGTTTATACCTCTTTTACGAAAGCCGTGCCTTTTTTCTTGTCAGTGGCCTAGTTTCCGTTGACCGTTTTGTATTTTCCAAATGTGCAGGCCTGAAGTGCGATGGAAAATTAACCTTTTGCATTCGAATCTTCTTTTACTACACGTAATGAGCTAACCGATAATAGTTTTAATAGAAAAATTCAAAATATAAAACATAAGAATTTTAAATATAAATATTTGTTTTTTACATATGATGTATATTTACATACTAAAAGCATTATATGAATAATATGATTTATAATTGTGTCATATTTTGGAAAGCATTCTTGGCCACTTACCAATGGCCAGGGTAAGCAACGCCGAAGACACTTAATAATAAATGTAGATGGAGTCTCGTTCTTAACGAAGTATTACACCTATTGTACAGAGGCTGTTCGCACATTTTTTAGACGATTTTGATTGGAATGTACTGAAACAATTTCACTCATATTTCGTGATGTATTTGTTCAGTTTGATAGCCCTTGTTCTTAACTATCATTCTACATCGTAATTTCCGTGATAATAATGCTTTTTATAATATCGGAAGAGGTATATTTTTCTAATCCTCTTGAACGGCTTTCCAAAGTCCACAAAGCGTTGTAGGTCGGTGTTTGGATAATGCTGATTTTAAGAGCCGAAAAACACAAAAATCCAACGGTGATACATCAGGAGATTTAGCAGGAATATCAGTGAAGGGTATGGTTTTAATTCCCGTTTTTTGTTCCATTTTTTTCTAGAAAAGCAATTGCGGATTGTGATGTGTGGTTGCTTGTTTTGCCTTGATACAGTTCAACGGATTGATAGCATTCTAGATAAAGATCTGGATTTTCATTTTTAAAAATTGGAATTAAAATATGTTCTTGATAGTATTTAGAGCTGACTTTGACATTTTTGTCACTTTTTTTTGCTTATATCTTCGCTTGTATGAAAAACCAGCGTCAATCATAAATCCTTTAGAAAAACTTTCTTTTGATTCTTTGAACTATATAGCAAATTTTTTTTATCCTCATAAATTGATCTTTTTTTATTGCAACCACTTAAATGGACCCAAGATTCATCTATTGTTGCGACATTTTTCCATTTTTTTTCCTGATAAATGCTTTTCATAAAGATTTCACTAAAAACTCTCTTCGGCAAGAGCGGAAACGTATCCTTGCATCCACTGCCTTTTTAAAAGCGCATTTTTGCATGTAAACAAAAATTCTAAATATCAGAAGATAAATAAAACTTCCAAAAATATAACTGTTGTGAAAATAAAACTCCATGGAAACGATTTTTTCTTACTGCGAAATAAAATCGTCTAAAAAATGTGCGAACAGCCTCTGTAGCACTTTTAATTGTAAAACTTTAGTGATGGATATAAGATATATAGTACCTTAATTGGTCATGGCGCCTCTCGAGCGGCGTTCGAGTTGAAGCAACCAATAGAATGGTGCTTGAGAAGCGGCGTTCGAGAGCAAACGGTTAAATAGATAGCAAGACAGATTAATCAAAATTTTTGATAATTTTAACTGTGATAAAATTTTATTAAATGGAAAACCAAATTAAAGAAATTCTTTCTAATCACACCCAAAATAATTTGTCGAGCAATCAAACACGAAAATTAATGTTACAATATAATAATTAATAATTTCGTAATTCACCAGTGTCCACCTTTTTATGATTATTTTTACACAAAGAAGTATAACAAAAATCAATGATAAGAGTGAAATACTATACTCATACCTTCTGAGAAAGATATTTTTAGACATGATATGTTAATTTTCTTTCATTTTTCGTTGTAAAATTTTAAACACTTCTGTCACTTAGTATCGTGTATTACTTTTATATTAAATAGTTTTTCAATCATTTGTATTACATAGAATGAAATCTGAAAATAATTATTGCATTTCTATTGAAAATTATATTTCTTTTTCCAATGTTATTTTAATCCACAAGCAGATATCAGTAATTTTACTCTTACTATGTTTTATACTTTATTCCACAGAATAAGAAAATGTTTGCTGAAAAATTTCAAAAGAATAAATATTTATTGTTACGATACTCGCTTAGATATTCAGTACCTTACAGAAAGGGGCATTCATCACCTAAGAAAAGGATAAACCCATAAATATAGATGAAATAACTTGCGTATCAAATTTATAGAAGAGCTGTGAAGCTTTCTGTGATGGAATATATCTTTAGCGATTTTGCATAAGATCAGGGGAAATATTTTTTCTTCAGAAATTTACATAATAAAAAGCAAAAATAATAATAATAATAATAAAATAATTTTAAAAAAATAAACTTCCTTCAAACACAGTAGCATCTTGATAATATTGAAAACATAAGTAATAGTATCAAATGACTGAATAAAATTTGAAAACTATAAACTTATGGTAATATAAATTAAAATTAAAGCTTTCTGGTAAATATTTAAATTCGCGTAAAGAAGCATACAATTGTACAAGGTAAAAACATGTTTTTTTAAACAGAAAAATATTTCTTTTATAAGTAAAAGATTTTTTTTTATGTAAAATTCTACTTTTCTATTCAGAGTTTGATATTTGAATTTAATGTTTCCACTTTTGTTTTATTATCTGTAACCGCAAGGAATATTTTTCTTTGGTAAACATTTTGATTTTGCCAAAAACTTAATTTTGAAGAGGATTTCTATTATCCGTATTTTCTAGAAACGATATTTTTAATTTGTGATCTCCAATATTTTTTCGATAATAAATCGTAAATCTCCTTTTTTCATTTAATTAAGGATAAAAACTGCACAAAAAAGGTGGTACTTTAAAATGGAATCCGTAAGAAACTTGTTTAGTCACGATGGTATTATTAAATGAATATACAGGGTGTCCCTGAATTCATGGGCCAAATTTTAAGGGGAAATAGGGCACTTTATAAGGATTCAGAATTGCATAGGAACCCATGTTCACAAATGTCATTTTATCCCTTTCAAAACTGGATGTTCTGTGCTACTTTGTACTACTAACTCCGCCTACTATGTAAATTTAAAAGCTTGCATACATCATTCAGAATGTTCGTATTATTGCACAATGTAGGTATTATTGCAATCATTGGGATCAAATATATCGATAAAAACAGAATTTATTTAATTATGTAAATATTAGCGCGTAGAAGCTCTTTAAAAAGTTCAATATTGGAGAGCAACGCCCATATCCACGCAAATTCACTCAGTTCTTAAAGGGTTTAAATGACGTTTGGGAACATGGGTTCCTATGCAATTCTGAATCCTTATAAAGTACCCTATTTCCCCTTAAAGTCTGGCGCAGGAATTTAGGGACACCCTATACAGCACTGTAAGCGTAAACGTCTTAAATTCAGTTTTAAATATGTCTTAAACGGATGGTCATTTTTTAAGCGAAAAAAAAAGTCTTACTTTTTAAAAGACACCTTTTTCAACTGAAATGAAGACTTTGTAAATGTTTTAAAACACCGCCATGTTTTTTAGGCTTAGAAACATTAGGCTTAAAAACACAGCTGTTTTTAAGGCTTTTTAATAAATAAATAAATAAATAAAGGTGGCCTGCAATTCTGTTTTTCTGTTAAAAACATATTTTAGAGTTTTCTAGAGCATAAAAAAAAAATAATGATAATAACAATTTTTAAAAGAAAAATGTTTTTTACCCGGCTCGGGAATCCAACTCATGTTAGCCGTGGAATACGAAACCATGCATCAGAGAGGGAAGCTAATGTCAGGTATCTTATCAATCACGCCACCAAATAACACAACAGTGATCCTTTTTATAATTATGTATAAGTCAGTATTAGCAACACGCAGGTAGTTTTTTGTTATAATCTGTATTTTTTGCCATAAAACTATTGATAATATAATATATAACAGTTAATATACATTATTATATTAAATTTCATATCTAGAGGTATAGAAAATGCATATCAAATATGTGAAAAACTATCCTTATACCGCCCTCGATATTTTTGGATAACAATATCTTTCTTTAAACTGATATTTAAAAGAAATTAAATTATGAACACAAATACCATAAAATTTTTTGTCTTACGTTTCAGTGCAAATAAATATGTCGAAGAAAGTGGCTTTTAAGTCGAAATTAATAATAATAAATAAAAAACAGTTATGCACAAATTATTCAAGATTAACTTTCTTTTCTGTAAGTTACTTGCTACTTTCATCTTGCTACTTTTTCTTTAAATACAAAATAAGCTTTAAACACAAAGATTTTTTTTAACTAAATGATTTTCGCACTATAATAAGTTGCTTTATGAGTTATATTAACACTTTCGCGACCACTGACGTGAATTCACGTCATTTGAAAATCTGTAACTCCACCAGTGGGCTTTTTTTTAGGTTACATAGGTTACATTATTTCTTAACATTATACTCAATATGCACATTTGTGCAATCAATGCCTTATGGATACAAATACTTTGATTAGAAAGAGTATAATCGTAATGTATGCTAGTTTATATTTTCAATAGGAATACAGAAAACATTGATTTAAATAATGTAATATAAAAGAATAACGCCCGCAGGTTGAGCTTACTATCAAAAGGACAAAAACTTGCGGTCGCAAAAGTGTTAAACATAATTCCATGCACAGAGCTGCCTAATATGGCAAATTGTTAGTCCCGCCCCTTTTTCTACACCCGTCATTTCTTAGAGTTTTTTTCTTCTTAATTCATCGCAAATATATTTGAAGAAAATTACTTTAAAAATTAAGTGGTGCAGAAAAAGGGATGGTACTAACAATTTGCCGGATTAGGTTGGCAGCTCTGCATGCAAATATTCACATATCTAGAATATTATTCCTAGAAAGTTTAATTTCATAAACTAATATTGTTTAAATAGCTTACGTTTAACAACTTATTGTGTAAAAGGGAATTATATTTTTTTAATGTGGAAAGAAGTTTAAATAGGATAAGCATGTTGCTTAAAGTAGATTCCATATGAAAAATTTGCTAAGTAATACAAGTATCTGATTTCCAATATGTCTGGAAATTTAGAAACGTTTGCTATCTGAAATTTCTCTTAGTTATGTGTTTCGGACATTTTTTTGTGTCTGAATTGGTATTTCAGACACATTTCTGTCTTAAGTTAAGATATCTATAATGTCTAAGGTGTGTATTAAGACATTTAAGTATCTTAAGTGAATTTTCAGCTCTTTTTATATCTTACATTAAGACACCTTTATTTGCAGTGAGATAATTAAAAATCTTTGTTCAAACTTTTGGGGAGATAAAATACATCACAAGAGCAGAGGAATGCTTAAAATCTAGGATTATGATAATTCTCCAAAATTTGTGATCCGTGATAACAGGTATATTAATACAATTATCACTTCATCTGCATTCGCAAATGCAAGTTTGGATTTTTTGTGCCTAGATACACGGATACAGAAACGGATTCAAATCTTTCAAAAAATCCATTATTTTTATACATATAAATATTTATTTATAATTTTCTACGTCTCCCGAAATAAAACAGCATGCAGAAAGATAAAATTTCTTTCAATCGAATCTCGGATAAAATAATGCACTAGGTTGATATAGGATTTTTTTTTTTTTTTTTTTTTTTTTTCGGGATGACTCAGAATTTTTTTCATTGCAGGTCTTGTTTAGATCGCATTAACCCGTTAGTAGTCGCTATCAACAGCGCCACCTATTACACATTGCGCACTTTTTATTTAACTGTCACCAATAATTTTAAGAAGTGTTGTGATCGACGGTTCCTCGATTTTATTCGTGTTTTATCTATATCAAATGCCACTTCTAAAAATTTTTGGTGGCTATTGAATAAAAAAATCTGGAAAAACTAACGGATGGGCGACAAATCGACCAACTAGCGACTACTAACGGGTTAATTCACGCACGCACACACACACACACCGCACACACATATAAATAATTTGATTGATGTTCAGACAGAGCTTTATTCTTGTGGGCTTTATTTTATTTTTTATTTTTTTATAATGAAATTCACGTTTTATAAAAATGAAAGCAACTGTATATTTGAAAAGGTAGTATATATCAAAACAATTTGTTTCATAATAAGTGCTGGCGAGAAATAATCTGTCGTCTGTTGGAAAAATTCTGAGTGCTCACATGCATATGTAGACACAGACACGTCCGTTTATAAAGATATATTTATATGTATGTATGTGGTTTGTCCTTAAAATTACCCTTCAAAAATGGATCTTTCATATCTGCCAGTTTTTTTTAAATACTGACTAGGCACGGGAATAATTAATTAAGCTGATGTATTCCTTAATAAAAAATATAGGTCAGAATTGATAGTCAGTTTGAGAATATTTATTTACATTGGCGGGAAAAAAATGTTAAAGTAACAACCTGTTTTACCTGTTTTCCGGTTTTCTTCTTTTGCGCATAATTTTTGAAAAAAGTTAAAAGGTTAACTTAAATTTGAATGAGATTTTCGTTATCGAATCATCAATCGAGTTTTTCATATTTTTATTAAAAGCAAAATTTTTTAAACTGGTATCTATTCATGTTTTCTTAAAAGTAAGCTTTTGAAACAATTTAAGCAGTTTTACAAAAGAAAACTAAATGTGAAGTGATGTTACATATGCATTTTATAAATACAGAGTTGCAACCATTTTAATTTATTTCGGGGCAATTTTAGCCTAAACTTTATTTCGAACCATTTTAATTGTAGAACGATTTTCTCCAATATATAACTACGATTAAATAAATAAATAAAAATAAAATAAATCTCTTAAATAAAAAGTGGTACAAAATAAAAGATGGTGCTAAAAATTCTCCAAAATGAATTAAAATGTAGCCTTTTTTTTTTTTTTTTTTTTTTTTTTTTTTTTTGATTAATAGTTTTTTAGAGATTTCATTTCTTTTTGAAAAAATATAATCATCAATTTGCAATCAGTAAAAGTTACTGCAATAATAAAAATGTTTAATGATAAATAATTTTGTAATGGACATCTCATCCAATTTTCCTGTTTGTATATATATATTTTTAAAGAAATCAAGGAAAAGGAAAGAATTGAAAAAGAAATGCAGATAAAAGATTTTACATTATTCAATGACCGAATCGCCACCTGTGTTTCCTTGCTTTCCCAGTACAAAAATGACCCATTCTTGACACGAATTGTGGTAGGAAATGAGAAGTGGGTTATGTACCGTAACGAAAAGCGTCATAGAACTGTGTGTCGCCCTTCTGATCCGCCTGCTCGACTTCGAAAGCTGAACTTCATCCCAAGAAAGGGTTATTGAGTGTGTGGCAGGGAATAATTCACTGGGAGGTCCTGCCACTCAACCAAACCAACGATGTTTCCTTCTACTGTCTACAGTTAGACAGGCTGCATTCAAAATTGGTAGCAAAGCGGCCAGGTCTCATCAATCATCGCGGTGTTATCCTTCATCACAATCACGCCAGACCACATGCTGCTGTCATCACTCGCCAAAAGTTACTGGGCTTTGGTTGGGAGGTTTTACTCCACCCTTCCTATTCTCCTGACTTGGCATCAACTGACTATCACCTATTTCGTGCGTTGAACAATTCCTTCAGTCAGAAAATCTTTGACGATCTTGATGCTATGAAAATTGCCATCTAAGAATTTTTTGTCTCGAAACCACCGGAATTTTACCGCCGTGGGATTCATCTCCAACCAGAAAGATGGCAAGAGGTCATAGATAGCAATGGGGATTATGCACAATGATAGGTACTGTTTATTATGCGTTTATTTGCTCTTCTTTATAGGTAATAAAAACGGGTAGAACCTTTGCACTCATCCAATAAAAGAGTAGAAATGTGCATAAAAATTTTGAATATTAAGACTTTAAAACAATTACATCTGATTTCTTTGAGAGTTAGCTTCGAGAGTAGCCAAATTCCTTCATTTATTCAATGTTGCCAGATTTTTCAACATTTTTATTTAATAGGCACCAATTACTTTGAGAAATGATATCGTATATAGATAGACGATTAGTCTTTGAAGTTATTAGCCAATCGATACACAGGGTTCGTATGGCAGCGCTTTTTTTGTAATAGTTTTACACAAGTAATTTTTAACAATAAATTTCTTTTGAATTTTGTAGGCTTCTATTATAACAAAATTTACGATATAAATTCAGTTATTGAAAAGATCAAGGAAACTATAGGAGCGAACGAACCCTGTTACATTAAAAATTTAGTGGTGGATATTGAATTTAAAAAAAAAAAAGAGTGAAAAATCTGTCAACACTGAATATATTCTGGAGCACTGTTAGTACCCGTAATTTTTTCACACCACAAATTATTTAGAATAATGTTCTCCAATATATGATCGTGTTTAAATAGGAAGAGAATCACTCTCTGAAGTTATTGGATTGAAAAAAAAAAAGCGTGTACTAACAGTACTCTGGCTTAAGTTCCTCGAGTGGACAATCAAGCTTAAACTTCTGGGCTGATACCACCAATGTGAAAAAAATTTTTATAAGAATATTTATTTTATAATTTATTTATTTATTTATATATTGCTAAATAAAATAACATTTTACAACAAGCTAATGACTGAGGCCTACTTCCGAAAATAGAAAATATGGCCGATTGTAAAAAGAGTTCATTCAGCTATCCGTGGGGGGCGTCATAAAAAAAAAAAAAAAAAAAAAAAATGGATTGCACGGGTGTATGAGGGGGGACATTTTATCAAAATAATAATAATAATTAATGGAAATTAAAAGCATAACAAAACACACACACCTGCCAACATCCTAATTAATATTCCGTAGTGTTGTTAACCTCGCTTTTTTTTTTCACACCGTAAATGTTTAGAGTAATATTCATCAAATGCAATTACGATTAATTAAAGGAAAAAAATACTCTAAAAATGTACTAGTATGAAAAAAAAGGCGGAGCAATTAATATTACGAATTATTAGGATGCTGGTAGGTAGGAAAGTTAGAAACACATGAAATAACTATTTATTCTCATAAAATCTATTTATAATTAGGATTGTATCAGTACTGTACAATGTATTTAATGTAAGGGGAGGGGGAGCGTGTAGTGAAAAATTCGACAATATACATTTCTAATTTATTCTATAACACAGTTATAACCTACGTTTTTCTCACACCACTTTTTTGAAGATTAATTTTCTTTTTCTTATTTGTTAATAATATAACGGAAAAAATTACTGTACAAAAACAGTTTTATGGACATTATTTACACATTGCAGATTACGGAGTAACATAACAATAACTGTGTGTAAATCTACGTGAAAAAAAAATTCAAATAAGGTTTGACAACAACTTTATTTTACAAATGCATGTATTTGGAAGGAGGCTATTTCTCCCCCTCAACATTTCGGTTGATTATAGTACTTGGATTTATATAGAATCCGATCCTGTTATTAAATTTAAAAGTTTATTCTAAATTATCCAATCAATTTTCAACCACACAATTTCATGAAACTCATGATTCTCGCTCAAAATTTTCAAATAGCATTAATTTATGAACTAAGAAGTAAATTATTTGAATTGCCTTATATTGTTTGTTATTACGTTATGCTGATAATAGACATACACATAGACGAAACATTGAAAACTTGACTGAAGTACTTAGAGAATTTTTAAACTCGTAATTGCAGACCTGCCAACCTAATCCGGCAAATTGTTAGTAACGCCCATTTTTCTACACCACTTAATTTTTAGAGTAATTCTCTTCAAATATATTTACGATGAATTAAGAAAACAAATACTCTAAAATTTTAGTAATGTAGAAAAATGGGCGGTACTAAGAATTTGCCGGATTGGGTTGGCAGCTCTGTAATTTTACAAAAAGCAGGCTTTTAATTTTAACCAATAAAGTACTTCATTTACCATATGGATAAGAGGAGTTATTTTTCATTCATAAGACGTTTTCCTGGACATAGTGAAATATAGTAAAGATCTTTCACCAATTGCATAACTGCCAATATTTTAATTTATCCCGGAGTACTTTTAGCCCCGCCTATATTTCGTACCATTTTATTTATACAGAAAAATTCTACAATATAAAACTTCGATAAAGTAAGACAAAATTACTTTAAAAATAAGTGGTACGAAATAAAGGCGGCGTTAAAAATACTCCGGAATAAATTAAAATATTAGCAGCTATGCAATTGTATTCATTTAAAAAAAATAAAAATGCTTTCGCTTAATTATTAGCAGCCCTGTATGTCTTCTAAAAGTTATGTACACACCACATTGTAAGCTTAAATGTAGACCTATATTAATAACAAACAATACAACCTGGTATGAACTTCCAGCAATTTTCAGATATAGTTTCAATATGTACTAGCTTTTATGTTAAGTGATTTTCCTGCCATATACTCACACTGGCCAACGTCCTAATTAATATTCCGTAGTACTGTTAGTCCCGCCCTTTTTTTTACAACAGTAAATTTTTAGAGTATTATTCTCCAAATGCAATCATGATTAAATAAGAAAAAATATATTCAAAAAAGATACTGGTGTTGAAAAGAAGGCTAACAATACTACGGAATATTAATTAGTATGTTGGCAAGTATGCATAAACTATACGACACTTGTTTACATGCATATAAAAAGTTAGTGTATCTGTTTGATTTTTCAGTGCAGTTTATAGATGATAAACTGTACGAACGAAAAGTTTTGCTAATGGACTGAACATTTCTGTATTTCCTTGGATGTCCGTCTAGACGAGCCATTTGCGAAAAGTTTAATATAGCATCCTTATATTATTTAGATTTAGAGTACAGATTGAATTCTTAGTTGAAGTTTACGAATTTTTATTTGCTTGACTTATTTGTTCATGAAGCATGCTGATAACAGACTCAAACACTTTTTTCGGGAATTTCAAAACGTATGTAACAGAAATTTTGAGAATTTGACCCAAATACAATACTCTCATTATGTATGGGTACAAAAGTCGGTACTATCATAGCCTCCTAAACAAGATGCCTGTCGCGTGGCTCGTAAACTTGGCAACAGTTTAAGCGGTAAACAGCGCCAGCTGGTACAGATTGAGCGACTTTTTTTATTCAACAGTCACCAAAAACATACATAACAGGCAAACCTTTGATATACATAAAAGGCGAATAGAATCGAAGAAACTTCGATTATATATATAATATATCCCTTCTTAAAATTATTGGTGGCAGTTGGATAAAAAAGACATTCAGTTTGTACCAGGCGGCACTGTCTACCGCTTAAACTGTTGCCAAGTTTACGAGTCACACGACAGGCATCTAGTTTAGGAGGCTATGGTACTATCAATGCTACGAAATGAATTAAAAATATTGCCAGCTCTGAACATTGCCTTAACTCTTTCAGGTGCAGTGGAAGTGGATACATTAGACAAAATTGTACTTCCCAACTGAAAAATCTCATTTCCCAGAAATTTTTTACAAAGTTTTCCATTATTAATACAGACTAAACTTTTCTTTTATACTTTATACTCTTTCATAAATTCTGCTGGTATTTTATTAAAATAAGGCAAATTTCATTGTTCCAGAAAAGGTTAAACTAAGCATTACACAAGACCATCATTCATAAAAAAAAAAAAAAAAAAAAATGCAATTTTTAAAAGGATTATTTTTCTATTAAATTAAAAAGTATATAAAATTTCATTTTTAGTGTTATCTACGTGAAATTAAATGCTGAAATATCTTTAGTGGCTTTGTAGAAAGAAAAGTTAATAAGAATTTACCGATTAAAATTAAAATTTCAATTTCAATTTTGAGTATTTATTTTTAAACAAATATGATACTTTAAAAATTCCACCAGTAAATTCAAAAGTACCGCACCTGTGACAATTCAACAAAAATATTATATATGTTGTCTTGTAAAGAGAATTTTATATTTCTTAAATGTAGCTGAAATAGATGTCAAAAATGATATTTTTATAACAAACATATGACCTTTCGAAATCTGGTATGTTTCAGAATATTACATTTTTGAAGGGGAAAAAAAGCAAACATGAGGTAGAGTTTAAAATAAAAGTTTCTATCTAAAACATGTCAAAATATTTAAAATATTAATGATAAAATACTAGGAAAATTGAGTTATTGGGATATTCTATTGTGAACTGAAAATTTAGGACACTGTATCACAAAGTTGAAATAAAAGGAATAATGAAATATTTTTAAAATATGCATTTAATTCAACGTATTTATATTCTATATTTAAAAATAATAACCGAATTTCTTGCATATAATTCGCAGAACAGATAAATACGTTTTATGTTAGAAAGATCATTTTATAGACAAAAGTATATTTGTACATAGCTGCCAAGTTTTTAAATTTATTCCGGAATGATGCTAGCCCCGCCCTTTTTTGGACACCATAATATTTGTAGAAAAAATTTCTTCATTATTTAACTACGATTAAACATGAAAAATATTGCTCTAAAAAGTTTCCGGTGGGAAAAAAGGGTGGGGCTAACAACATTCCGGAATAAATTAAAAAACTTGGCAGCTATGTTTGTAATATTTGTGCGGGGGAATAAAAGCTTCGTCTGCTAATTAACTATTATTATTATTATTATTATTATTATTTATTTCTTTACTTATTTTGTTTGAGACTGACATATTTTACCTGCGAATTATAAGCAGGATATTATGTTAAGTACTAAATCTAAAAATTTATCGATTATATCTTAGTATGAACTTTTAACAATATCAGAATTTAATAATAAAATACATACTTAGTTTCTTCACTATAATTCTGTTTTAATGCATAGAAAAATTTTCTGGTATATTTGCGTAATAACACAAACATTTTTATGAAAACACATTTTTCATTTAACACGATTTCTTTCGATTCTTTTTGCTTCTATTTATTATTAGTTTCTTTATGTTCAGTAATTCTCGTAATAAGAAATTTATTAAGGTCATTATCAATTTGATTTATGTAAGGATAAATATTTTATTTTTAATGCAGTGCAGGCGAACCTTGATAAAGTTAAATTATAGTTACTATAATGGTTTTAACCCGCTAGTAGTCGCTAGTTGGTCGATTTGCCGCCCATCCTTCAGTGTTGGCAGATTTTTTTTATTCAATAGCCACCAAAAATTTTTAGAAATAGCATTTGATATACGAAAAACGCGAATAAAAATCGAAGGAACGTCGATCACATCACTTCTTAAAATTATTGATGAGAGTTAAATAAAAAGTGCGCAATCTGTAATAGGTGGCGCTGTTTCTAGCGACTACTAATGGGTTAATTTAAAAATACGAAAAATTAGGTTAACACGTGACAAACTAACTATTTTCAGATAACATACAAGATGATTATAATTATAGTGGTGTGAAGTTTTAATCTCAACGCAGAGAAACTCAACATTTCTTTACTTTCTACTTTACTTTTTACTATTTCAGTTACCAAAATTTTGAAGTGTAAAAAAAAAAAAAAAAGTTATACCTCATATACTTCAGCGAAAATTTGATCCAGAAGCCAAATTGTGGACGACTACTAAATTTTAAAAATGTTTTGGATCACCCTGCAAAAAAGAATTGATTATAGCTGTAACATGTGATAATCAAGATTCTTTTAACATAGCCTCCTTAACTAGATGCCTGTCGCGTAGCTCGGAAACTAGGCAACAGTTAAATCGGTAGACAGCGCCCCCTGGTACAGAATGCACGACTTTTTTATTCAACAGCCACCAAAAAGTTTTAAAAGTGGGATATGATTAACATAAAAGGCGAATAGAATCGAAGAAACGTCGATTTTATATATCACGTACAACATCCTTAAATTATTTGTGACAGTTGAATAACAAAGACCCATAATCTGTACTAGGTTGCGTTGTTTACCGCTTTAACTTTTGCCTAATTTCCGAGCTGCGCGACAGGCATCTAGTTAAGGAGGCTATGCTTTTAATTATATCTATTTATTTGTACGTGAATAGCCCAATTCTCTTTAAGACAAGGTTTCTTTAACAACATCGGCAATATTTCGTACAATTTTAATGCTTTCCAACAAAATTAAAAAGCGTTTATGACTTCGGTTTGTCTGTCTATTTGTACGTGCTCTCACTTCCTAAATATTCATGGAAGTCTTTGAGAGTCATATACGTTATTCAAGTTTGATGGTTCAAAGATATAAATTGGTAAGCAAACATATCAATATTTTTATAGAAAAACAGTTCAAATATTCGAAGATATTCTAAACACAGACGTGTATTATTTTTTTTTCTCCCTCTCTCTCTCTCTCTCTTTTTTTTTTTTTTTTTAATAATAATTTCCGCAATGGTAGAAAAGTTTAATTTTTATAACTAATTTTAAAATACAAATTTCTGAAGACAGGAATTTAACAACTAATAATAAAGTTGCTGTTGAGAGATGAAGAATGTAAGCAAACATTATAAATTGCTAAAGCACACAGAATTTAGTTCAGACCAAAATAATTAAGCACCACTCTTCATTAGACAAAACATAATAAGCACTAGTCCAATGTGAAAGCAACAATGCATTGTATCCGTCTCATTGTAATACTAATGCAGAACGGTGAATTTAAGCAAATAAAAAAAAGGGAGGAATTAGAAGCTTGTTTTAAGTATGTGATTTTTGATTTCTGAAAGAATTTTTATTATTAGTATTATTAGTATTACCGACATTTTTTAATACCCAAATATTTTTTTTTTCCATTTCTTTAATGTTACAAATAAAAATTATAAATAATTTGATTATAGATATCTTAGGTGACAAATATGTAGTCCATGTGTTTGACTTTGGCAACATTAATTGAAAACTCTGCGACAATTGTCGCTAAGCTGGCATGAGCGCTTTACCTTATAATGTTAGAACTGTCATGCATACGTTAAGAAATTAAAAATAATATGTTATGTTTTTCAATTAAAAAATTTCATGCATATAAATCGAAACTTTCTTACTCTTGAGTTTATTCTAAAACAATTCTATACACATTTTTGTGTGTATGTTCTTATCTATTTACTTAATTGTATAGAAAAAACACTTTCTCTTAGAATTTTCTAACGTGAGTTGAAAAACCAAGAACATATTCCTAAGATATTTTAAATTCATATAAGCCGAAGTGGAGTTAGTGTATTGTTGTGATAATTCTAACCTCAGCTTGTAACTCAGCTGAGAAACTGATATTGGGACTAGTAATAATCTCATGTGTGTGCTTGAATTTTGTTTGTCATATTTAGTTTTAGGAGAAATGAAACACAAAACAGTGATAATTTTAAAAGTTTAAAAAGTTGCTTGCATTTGAACTATTTGACAGATTGCTAATGTTAAAATAAGGAATTTTGCCATTGCTCTGCTTATTACGGGGGTAAGTTATTAAGTAATCACAAATGGATATGGCATAATTTAAAGTAGTAACAGATATCTGCAAAAAATGGTGATAGATGGCAGCACAATACAGCTTTATGATATTCAATTCATATTGAGTAGGTAGCATTCACACGCATGCGTAATGCAGTTTCAAAAATGGCGATGGTGCTGAATGATTGTACGATACAAGAGCAGCGTGCCGTGATCCAATTTTTGTGGGCGAAAGGACTTGAATAAAAAAAAAATATTGATAAAGAAATGGGAAGTGCTACAGCATCCACCTTACAGCCCAGACTTAGCCCCAAGCAATTTTTATCTGTTTGGTCCACTGAAACAATATCTTGGAGGTAAACAACTTTCAGATGACGACGACGTTCAACATGAAGTCCTACTGTGGATGAGACATCAACCCAAAGAATTTTAGGCAGCTGGAATTGGGGCTCTGATAAAACGATGGGATGAGTGCATCAACGTTGCTGGAGGTTATTTGGAAAAATAAAAATTGTTTTCAAGTGATTATCGTGGTAAATTATTATTATTTTTTTTTTATCTTTTGTGACTTACTTAAAGACTTTTCCTCGTACTTAAATGCTACAGTTTTTGGTAAACTGATCGATTTGCCACTCAATATTACAATTCTCCTAGAAATTGTAAGCGAAACTTACTTTGTAGGGCATGTTTAACAATCCTGGTCACATTTTTTCCATATAAAATAAAATAAAATTAATACATCTGAGGCTTATCGAACCAAGAAATATTTTACCTTGGTGGATGATCAAAATTGGGATGGCATAACTCCTTATAACTCCTACGGATGAATCGCAGATCGTTGCTAATTCATCACCACGTAGTTCTAGAAAACTTGAAACCAGAAATGCTCGTAATGTATGCTGAAAAACATAAAGATTTTTTTTTTTCAATTTATAGATAATATTAAAACAGGACACTCAGTTAAGGATGGTTTGGCTTAAAAAGCAAAAACAAATGTTCATTTCGTCAGTCAGATTGTGCGATTTAATGAGGATGGTGACATAGAAATTTTTACAAGGCGACATATCACAACTTAACATAGAGCCACATTTTGTGGCAAAAATCAACAGATGAGAAAGGAGTGTCGAAAAAAGACATTGTTACAACTTTCCCTAAACCTAAATTAAAGCGTAAGGTAGAAGTGACATTTGGGTTTTCTTTTGACTTCTACAGAATTAAACAGAATCAACGTAATGTTACTATATATATTTTACTTACTTATTTATTTATTTATTTATTTATTTTTTCAAAGTAACGTTACCTATTTTTGATTTTCGTATATTTACTACATGTATTTTTATTTTTATTTTCATTTTCATTTTCATTTTCATTTCCATTTACTTATTTATTTTTATGTTCCAAATGTCAAATTTCCCCTTGAATCGAACACAATTCATTAAATAATTTTCTTTCAAAGAAATTTTACCTAGTTTTAATTTTTTTACATTTACCTCGAACATTATATTTTATGTTAAAATCGTACTATAAATAAGAAAGAAAAAATCGTTAAGTATAAGAATCAATAGAGGTCAACTAACAGAGCTCGAAGACTTTGCCTTTTTCTTCAAAACGCTTTGAAGGATTATAAATTGTCGTTTCTTTTTCTTTTCTTTTTTCTACCGCTATTTTTACAGGGATAGAACACGGGCGCAGAATACATACCACTATCAATGTAAGAAAATTTTCTACTTTTTAAATCAACGATATTATAGGTAGAGAAATTTCTTAAACGGATTCCGGTATGAATTCTGCGCCCGTGTTCCATCCCTGCTTTTATATAATAATTTGTATTCTTTTTAATCACGGCATATTACTATAAAAATATAGTAAAGATTTCTGTATGAAAATAGTAGTGGCAAAATGTCGGGAATTTCTCATCTTTAAAAGTGTCCTGAAAAAAAGGCGGTGATCAAACATGATTATATATAATCGTTGACACTTAATATTATATACTCGTGCTAGATTGTAGCGCCTCAAACTTTGTAGTAGTCGATGTGAGAATTACTGACCAAGTACGTTACGTGCGTAGCTCCCCTTCCCCATTTAGTTTTCCTTTTATTTTCATACTGCATGGAATAAATGAAATCTTCTAACAATTAAATGCTACAAATTTTAGAAAACATTCTTATGCAACTGCAATGCACCAAGTTTAAATAATATTCTTTCAACTGAATACATATTAAGTATATAGATGTGTGTAAGTTATAATAATTACTAAACAATTTAAATTTAAACCATACAAACATAGTTGCCAACTGAGCACTTTAAGTGCTCAGTTGGCGATTAAGTGAAAGTTTAATACCAATATTTGTTTTATTTAATCAGTAAAAACTGTATGGTTTTTAGTAGGGATGGACAGGATATCCGGAAAATATCCGGTATCCGGCATATCCGACTGATTTTTAAATATCCGAAATACCATCAAATATCCTGATCAAAACCACCGGGTATCTGGTTAATATGCCGGATATCCAGCTTTTCAATATCTGTTTCTTTCTTCTTCTTTTTCTTTCTTTGAGATATGGTGGGAAATGCAAGAAACAACTTTTGCCCCTCCGTTTGGGGGGAAACTTCAAAAAATAGCTTCTTACATCACGTCACTAAAGAAATATAATCTCATAAAATTCCACATATATATAACTATTTGTCTTATCGCTTTTGTGCAGTTTCAGTTGAAAATAGAATCACTAAATGAACAATGTTTTCATTGACATTTTTCAAAAGTTAAATGTTCTTATAATCTAAATATATGTACTTTATTTGTCAAAAGATGGAAGACCGAGATTCAATTGGTAAATTTTTATTTTCAAATTGCATTTATGAGACAACAAAATTTTAGTATATATTTTTATGTAAATAATTCATTTCTAGTTTCTTAAAGTTAAAAAAAAAATCTGGAGTGACTCCACTAGACTTTCCAAGCATTAACTAATTAACAATTGTATAAATAAATTAAAATAAGAGAAATTGTTAAATATCAAAAGAGAAAATTATAATAGGTTATACAGGGATGAAACACGGGCGCAGAATTCATACCGGAATCTGTTTAAGAAATTTCCATACCTATAATATTGTTGATTTAAGAGGTAGAAAATTTTCTTACTTTCATAGTGGTATGAATTCTGCGCCCGTGTTCCATCCCTGGATATATGAGTACTTTTCTTCATACAGAATGTTGTTTAATTGAATGCTATTTCGTTTCAAATAATTTGAGCCCATAGATCATTTTTCGTTGTGTCTCCGTAAAACTCTATAAGTTCTAGACTCACCAAAATCTATAACGATGATTACCTATAACATGCATATAAATTTTTAGATCAATCAGATGAAGCATTTAGACGCTATTGAATTTTAAATAATTTGAGCCCATAAGCCACAATTATAAAGTTTTTTTTTTTTAGGTCCTTGTAAAAAAACTATAAGAATTAGAATCACCAAAATCTATATGGTGTCTCTAACTACGACCTATAACATGTGTATGAATTTTCATTTCATTCAAAAAAGTAGTTTAGACGCAATCACAATTTAAATAATTTGAGCCTGTAGGGCATAATGATTAAGAATTTTTCTTTGTGTACCTGTAAAAACCTATATGTGCTGGATTCACCAAAATCTTTATGCTTCATCTGATGGTGACATACTGTACGTATATAAATTTCCAACTTAATCGATTAAGGCATTTAGACGCTAATGATTTAAGCCCATAGGCCATAATGAGAAAGATTATTTTCTTGTAAAAAAAAAAAAAAAAGCTATAAGTACTAGATTCACCAATAGCTATACAGTTCAAGAAACTTTGATCTTTAACACGCATATAACTTTTCAGCTCATTCTGATAAGGCACATAGATGCTATCACACTTTGAATAATTTCAGCCCATAGACCATAATGATAAATAAATGTTCGTTGTGTCCCTGTAAAAAAACAGTACGTGCTAGATTCACCAAAATTTATGCACTTCATGCAACAATGACTTTTAGCATATGTGTAAATTTTCAACTCAAATGAAAAAAGCGTTTAGACGCTATCGCAGTTAAAAGAACTTGGCCTATCTGCGTTTGTAATGATCGATAGATGGCGCTTTTTAAGCTTTTGTTGTTAGTAAATATAATCCGCGTGTATTTATTATTGTTCTTTTTGTTATTCTACTAAATATTCTACTATAATTTCTCCGCCATTACATCATGGAAAATTGATTGCTTTTGGAAAGAAATATTTCAGTTTATTCAAAGTTCGATCGGAAGTAGATTTTTAACTAAAGTTGAACAAATATTAGTTTCAAATTATCTGATTAATTCTTTACTTCCATTAGCCGAAGCAACTGAACTTTTAAATTTGTCATTTGGAAATAAATGGAAGCTTAATTCTGGATTTCTTGATCCTTTGGAGTTACACTGTAGCACACAACAGTATGTGTTATCTTTTTTACCGGATTTATTCATTTTTATTCAATGAATATATGTGAAACTAAACATCGGCAAGCAATGGTGGCTTAATGAAAGCCGAATTAAAGCATGTTAATTGTAATTTCACCTTAGACCACCAGAGGGCGAGCATTTCATTACAATCGCGGATATAGACTATAGTCAAAAAATTATTCTTTGAGTCCCTGTAAAAAATCTGTCAACGCCAGATTCACCAAAATTTATATAGTTCGTGTGATGGTGATTAATAACAGAAGTATAAATTTTCATCTCATAAGGCGTTTAGACTCTATCGCACTTTACAAAATTTGGGCCCATAAACCGTAATGAGGAAGAATTTTTCTCTGTATTCCTGTAAAAAACTATAAGTTCTAGATTCATCAAAATCAGTAGAATTCGTACTATGGGAGCATATAACATACGTGCCAAATTTCAAATCGAATTTGAACAAAGCATTTAGATCCCATCGTGTTCAATTACATACATACACACTTAGAGGTGAGTTCGGGCTCTATTTTGGCAATCCGAGCCCGCCCGGGCCCGAAACATTTTTGAACTGAGCCCGCCCGAGCCCGAAAAATTTTGTGTGACCAGAGCCCGAGCCCGCCCGAGCCCGATATTGAAAGTGATACGCTATGCAACGCATACACAATAGTAAAATTAAATACCGTTTTCATTTTCAAATTAATTTTCTTATTATCAATCCTCAATTTAAATAACTATAAATGTTATTATAACAATTTATAATGTCTGTGTCTCTGTATACATGTATATATATATATATTTATAGTGCAGCCCATTGTTTATAACGCGCCTATCGGGGGAAAAAAAATTATATGAATGAGTGATATAATGAGGCCCGATATAACGAAGGAGGAAGGATTACTGTATAACACTATGACATAATATGCATCCCGTTGAAAAAAGAGTTCTATTTAGAAAAAGGAAAGTCAAAGCTACTAAGGTTTGCAAGATTATTTTGTGATTTATAACCTATCATGACTATTATGACATTACTAAAGGTGCTCTCAAAATGAATAAATATATATATATTTTTTTTTTACATTTTCCAGTTAGTGAAGAATAAAATAAACGGAACTTTTAGCTTAATCCGAGCC
Source organism: Salticus scenicus (assembly GCA_963930645.1). Taxonomy (NCBI): domain Eukaryota; kingdom Metazoa; phylum Arthropoda; class Arachnida; order Araneae; family Salticidae; genus Salticus; species Salticus scenicus. The sequence continues at coordinate 203,394,838 of OZ005659.1, read as the reverse complement.
CGCCCGGAGCCCGAAGACTTGCGTAAGATTTGAGCCCGATCGGGCTCGGGCCCGGGCTCGGGCTCGGGCTTACGGGCTCGGGCTGAGCCCGTCTCACACATACACCGTTGTAAAAATAGTAAATAGGAATTCAGGGGACCTCAAAACGTGTAAAAACACTATAATCTCAAAGTTGGATTTTTGACATGATTACAGTACTTTCCTCACTACAGTGTTCGAAAAGTAAAAATTAAAGACGATTTTCCATAAGCTGTAATATTGGCCATTTTTTCAAAATATCATTTCTCCTTGATTTTTGTAAAAACTTTTAAGGCTCTCCCAAGAATTGTAATCGTTGTAATGTTTTTTTTATGGGTGAAAATTAATTTTCCTAACAATGGCCACTTGTCAGACAGATTTTCCATCTCAAAATACCCTTAACCCTGAATTTTTATCCATTATTAGATCCATTTCTGAGACTATATTTGTGTGTGCATACATATAGATACTAATTCAAAATATTAAGCTATATATACATATATACAAAGGAAAAAATTTATAAAATTTAGCAATAGATACGTGATTATACACGTTGGTTAAAGAATAAGACAGATTTATATAGCATTGTCCACTTATTTATGTCTCTTATAATCCCCACAGCTCAAACACTCACATTTTTATTAAAATTGTCCATGTTTTTCCCAATGGTATTTACATTTTTAAGTATGTGAATGGAATCCAGTTATATAAAAGCCTAATGCCTTTTAAACCAAAATACCTTTTTTTAATTAATGTGTGCTCTTAAAAAATTGAAAATTTCATGTGTATACTGGGAAAATTTCATGTGTATACCGGATATCCGATCGGATATCCGGATCCGGAAAAGAAAAATAATATCCGGAATGCCGGATATCCGTATCCGGTTATCCGGTAAAATCCATATCCAGTCCATCCCTAGTTTTTAGTAACTGTACGGCATGCCATTTAAAGACGTATTTTGAATAAAAAAGGAACTGAACGTTATTGACATTCGAAATACAGAAAATAACTTTGCAGATTTACGTATTCATTGCTAATTACTTTCCCTTAAATTTCATTGGTTGTTGTGCCGAAACATATGCATGTTCTCTGTTAATTCTCACATCTTCTTATAGGATCGCTGCAATCGTATTTCGACCTTCATGCAAATAACCTTCCACCCTTACAGTTAAATGAAGAAAGTTTGTACGTAATGTTTCTGTGTCATCTGCATACTCTTACATACTTTGAGGTTTATATTTATTTTATTTATTTTTTCTGAATTTTTTAAAGTGTTTGACAAGATGTACGTAAAACTTCTCATCTAATTCTCTGTCGAATTGAAATTTTTTAAATTTTAAAAAGTTCCAGATATATTAACACTTTCGCGACCGCATGTTTTTGTCTTTTTAACAGTAAGGTCCGCCTGTGGGCGTTATTCTCCCAAGTTACAATAATTCAGAAAAAAAAAAAATTCTATATTCAGATACATCTTACAAATGGATATACATTATAATTATACCCTTTCTTATCAAAGTATTTATATCCATAGTATATTGGTTGTACAAATATGAATATTGAGTATATTTTTAAGAAATAAATAACATACAAATTTCAAAAGGAACGCCCACTGGTGGAGTTACAGATTTCCAAATGACGTGAATGTGCGTCAGCGGTCGTGAAAGTGTTAAGGTTTTTAACATTCAGAAACTTGATTTACATATGTCGTAATGTAATTGCATACAGCATAGGGATATTATCTTCGTTATTTTCAACGAAGAGTTCATACCGGAAAGTCTTTATAACTATTTTCTGTTTATTTTGCTATAGTTATTTATTAAAAATATATTTAATATATTCTTTTTGAAAAATACTGGTGGTAAATCCGATTAAAATATTAGTAATGGTCGCAGATATGATAAATGTATCGTAAGCCAAGATTTTTCCTTGACCCAAACTGGGGAAAGTAGAATCACAACACAGAAATTTTTCATTTTTTTTTTTTTCTTTAAGCTGCGCATTCTTAAATTATTATTAAAAAAAAAAAAAAAAAAAAAAAAAACTATTTTTTAAAATTAGTTTATTATATTTTCAAGGGGTGTTTGCTATTTTATTTTATTTTCCACCGGAAATTAAAAGTAATAATTTTGGCTATAGTCAATTGCTAAACTTTCCTAGAACACGTTAATGATATCACTGTCAAAAAACATTCTGGTAGCAAATTCCGGGGTCACAATTACCCCTGTAGTTTGTGCCTAAAAACTTTCAAAAGTGCAGGCTGATTTCACAGTCATGGGACAAACTTAGAGGGGATGTACAGAACGTGACAAGGATTCAGAACTGTATAGGAATATATGTCCCCATACGGCATTTTAACATACTTGCCAATCATCTCATTATGAACCGTACAATTTTTAGTACCCGTCTTTTTTTTTCACGTCAATAATTTTTTAGAGTAATTTTAGTCTTATTTAATCGTAACAATATTTGGAGAGAATAACTCTAAAAATATAGTGGTGTGAGAAAAGGGGCTTTTCTCAGGGAGCGTTCACAATTGTACTGTTACTAATGAGATGGTTGGCAAATATGTTTTAACCCTTTAAGAAGCGGTTGATTTTGCGTGAATATGGGCGTGACTCTCCAAAATTGCATATGTAAAAAAAGAGTTTTTACATGCTAATGTTTACATAAATAAATTCTGTTTTTATCAATGCATTTTATCGCAGTGATTAAAATAATTTTAACATTGTGTAGGATTTTGCGAAATAATGAAACATTTAAGATTTTAAAATTCACACAGTAGTCGGAGTTAGTAGTACACAGTAGACCAAAGCACCCAGTTCTTAAAGGGTTAAAATGACGTTTGGGGACATGGGTTCCCATACAATTCTTACGCCTGTCAACCATTCCATATCATCAATAAACGGAAGACTTTTAATACCCGCCTTTTTTTTCTTACACCAGTCTTCTTTTAGAATAATTTTATACTTATTTAATTGTAATTACATTTGGAGATAATTATTTTAAAAATAAAGTGTTTTGGAAAAAGAGGCGTGCATTGAAAATCTACATTTCATAATTAGGATATTGGCAGGTATAAAATCTGAATAGTTGTGATGTTCTTTAACTCCACTCAAATATTGTCCCGTGATCTCGGAATCACCCTGTATAAGAGCAATTGACCAAATGAGGCCAGAGTCAAATTATCCCAAAACGTCGACAAATTTATCCCATTTCACCTCATGTCAAATGATGCAGAAAACTAGCTCTCATAGGTTTAAGGACCCGCTTCACTCACCGTCGCCGGAAGCCGAAACTAATGTTATTCTATGGGGAATTTTCTTTGCTTATAACTCATTAACTAATACATATTTTCTAATTCTGTTTTCACATTTTTTAAATTCCCTTCTGTTAAATTGACGGACCCTTTTTTTTAAATGTATTTTATTTTTATTTATTTTTATTTTATTTTGAAGCTGCAAAATACGAATTTTCAATATGTGAAAATTTTCATTTTGCAGTTGGAAAATAAAATATTAAAAATTAAAAAAAAAAAAAAAATACATTTTTAAAAAAGGTTTGTCAATTTAACAGTTGGGAATTTTCTGAAAGTGAAAACAGAATTTAAAAATATGTATTAGTTGATAAATTTTAAGTAAAGAATATTTCCCGTAGAATAACACTAGCTCGGGCTTTCCGCGACGGTCAGTGAAGAAGGCCGTTAAAACTTCGGAGAAAGAAATGAATAAAAAATATTGCACGAATTTTAATATAGCCATTTGCATACTTCCCAACATATTGATTAATATTCCGTAGTGTTCTTACTCCTGCACTTTTTCGCACACCACTAAATTTTTAGAGTAATATTCTTCAAAAGCAATAACGATTAAATAAAAAGAAAAATATCTAAAAAGATACTGGCGCGAAAAAGAAGGCGGGGCTAATAATACTACGGAATATTAACTAGCATGTTGGCAAATATGGTCTCTCTATATATATGACAGCATATTTCCATTTATTTTGTCTCAGGTGTCCCAAAAACAGAACGTGCTTAAGTAATCAGGTATCTTCAAATAATAATAATAATAATAATAATAGAAGAAGAAGAAAAGTGACCAAATCTTTATTTACAATATCTCAAAAAATAATTAACTTTTAAACTTCCAAATTTTAATATGGGTTAAAAAAGGTTTTATTTCTTATTGCAGCCGTTAAAGCAATTCTACATTTTATTTATTTAATTTGTTTGTTAACACTTTCGCGACCTCATGCTTTTGTCTTTGTAGCGTTATGTGGGCGTTATTCTCCCGAGTTACAGCATTTCAGGACAAAATTTTCTGAATTCACATTTATATTATAAATGGACATACTTTATAATTATACTTTCTCTAATCAAAGTATTTGTATCCATAGTATATTGATTGTACAAATGTGAATATTGGGTATATACTTAATAAATAAATAACATACAATTGCGAAAAAAACGCCCACTGGTGGTGGTGGAATTACAAATTTTCAAATGACGTGAATCTACGTCAACGGTCGCGAAAGTGTTAATTACAGGACAGGTCTTGTTTGAGTATTATTTTTTTCCTGGGTTTTATACGAGTAATTTTGTATGCACAATTTTGAAATAATCCTAAAAATTTAAGACGAATTCTATTGCTTCAGAATACTGCTGTGAGACTCAGGGGAAAAAAGGTGGGGCCGCACGAAATCTGCAGGACTAATTTTTTGGGATTTATATCTATTACGCATAATATATCTGTGATAACTATCCAGAATTTAATGAAAGATTTAGACTTTCGCGACCGCTGACGTAGCTTCACATCATTTGAAAATTTCTAACTCCACCAGTGGGCGTTTCTTTCTTAAAAATATACCTAATATTCATATTTGTACTATCAATATACTACGGATATAAATACTTTGATTAGAAAGAGTATATACTATAATGTATATCCATTTGTAATTTGAATGTGAATACGGAAAATTTTGTTCAGAAATATTGCAGCTGAGGAGTGTAACGGCCACAGGCGTATCTCTCTGTGAAAATAACATGCGGTCGCGAAAGTGTTAACAGCTTTCGCGTGACATGTAAAATGAAATTATAAACTACTGGCTTTTTAACAATTTTTATATGCGTAATTAGGCCAAAAATAGGGATACATTTTAAATAATATGTGTAATATAATAAAGAACAGAGCTTTACAGAGAAATGATTTTCGTCATTTTCTTTATAGGGTATTTTCTCACTTTCTCACTTACTTTTATATTCATGTTGTGTATCATTTGCATGCAATCCTGTGCGCAAAACTTACAGAACTGTCAACATTTTAATGTGTTCCGGGGCATTTTTAAACCCGCCTTTACTTCATACCACTTATTTTTTAAGAGTAGTATTTCTCTTATTTTATCTAGGTTATATATTGGAAAGAATTCTTCTGCAAGTAAAGTGGTATGTAATAAAGATGGGGCTAATGATGCCCCAGAATAAATTAAAATGTTGGCAACTATGGACTTATAACGACAAAAAAATCAGCTTTGATATTTTAAGAAAAAAAAATTAAAATTAAAAATGTATAATTATTCTAACAGCTGTGATTTACGAATATTTTTTCTTAGCATCTCTTAAAAATTACAAGTTTTAAACGTAATTATTTTCCGGGTACTTTTAAAAAGAATTATGATCCTTTTTGTTGATATTTCTACCGTTCACAGGTATCTGAACTTTTAAGACCGGCCAAATTACATCCTTATTTAGCAATTAATTTTGTTCTTATAAATAATTATAAATAATAGATATGTCTTTTTTTCTTCTTCTTCTTCTTTTAATAAGAAACAATTTTTTTTTTTTTTTTAAGAAATTAGTTATTATTGTTATTGGATTTATATACTCACATCCCTTTCAGTATTGTTAGTCGTAAAAACTTGCTTTGGGGACATTTTAGAATTAATAGTTGTTGTTAATCATGTGACAATGAAAGATAAAGAAACCAAAAAAAAAAAAAAAAACAGATTTAAATGTTGAGGATTGATCTATCCCGGACAACTCTAAAAATATTTGCTTATTACTTAATTATTTTTCATTTTATTATTTCTACGATTCTTAAACGTATTCAAAGGGTTCCTTGTAGAAGGTATTGTTATTATTTTATTATTGTTATTAAACCGCGTTTAGAGCTTAGTATTAGTAATTTGAAGATTTTTTTTAGTTTAAATATTACTATGAGATTTATTTTTAATAAATATTTAATCTTTAATAATACTTAATTAATTAAATAATTACACATTAACATGTCTTATATATGTATTATCTAAACAACATTGAAATTAAATACAAATTTTCTCACCAGAAACAGCTACGAAAACAACATTTCAACATTTTCTTGTATTTTTGTATCTATGGACTATTTTATTTTAGTAGTAGTAAATCATGGCAGCATTCATGAACTTGAATGCGCAATAATAAAAGGAGGGTTAACCGTCAGGTAGGTTTTCCCACCGTTTGGGGATTATGGAGCTACGGGGTAAATATTTGGGAACAGCGATTTCGTGGGGAACAGTTCAGCGAAAAGAAAAAATTTGGGAGGAAATATGGAGGTTTTCTTTAAAGTTGAAGAAGATTACTCTTTCCTAAAATTCCAGAAAAACAACTGGTCAAATTTATGAAAATGATAATGCATTGATTCTGAATTATATTTCTGTAACAGAAAAGCAACATTTGCAACTTCTGGATTATCAAACTTATCCTGTTATTATTATTATTATTTTGAGTGTGTTTTTTTTTTTTTGTATTCCTTGATTTCAGGAATTATTTTGTTCATGTGAGTTGTGGCAAGCATAATGAACGATGGATACATATTGATTGTCGCTTGAATAATCAATCTCAATGCAAGCTCAGGCAATCTAAATTAAGATGCTTCTTCTTTAAGTTTGAATTAAACTTGCAGGTATGAAATATCTATTTTAAAGCAAACTCTTTAAGTTCACTGGGTACCTTGTTTGTTTTTCGTGCTTTTTATATTCCACAAAAACTTTTTTTTATAAATAATTATGGGATAAGAACAAGTGATTAGAGGAGAGGAAACTACACTCAAAAGGTTATTTTTCAGAAAATTAGCGTGTTGTAAGCTATTTTTGCAAATGGAGATTTTTTTTTTTTTTTTCTCAAAATAGAGCTTCATTTTTGGGGAAATGTGAGCTTAAATTTATTCCGTATCGCTATTTTTGTTCAGTATTAAATATATCCTCATACTGTAAAAAGCAAAAAATAAATAAATAAATAAATAAAAAATAAAAAAAAATCATATGTATGCATATGTATCTTGTTTATCTATTCATTATCCTTTTAATAAATTAATTATTTTCTAGAATATTTAATTACATAATCACTGTTTGGCTACAAGCGTGATATAATACATTTTTACTGTAATGAACAAAACTGAACTAAGAACAAAAAAAAAAAAAAAAAAAAAAAAAAAAAAAATATTTCGTTAACGTGTTTCTCTTAATATGATTGTAAGTACCTTTCTGTGTAATTAATGAACTGACAGAAGCGAGATACAGTTTTTAAAATGTAATTAAGTAATCTATTGTCTTTGTCTTTTTTTTTTTTTTTTTTGGAACACATTATTTCATAATAAAGCTTAGTGACCTTAATTTTACATTAAACAAGGTAAACAGAATGTGAATTCAAATTGTTTTCTTATAGAATGAAAGAAACAGTTTAAGTAGAAGTTAATTAATCAGTACTCAGATTACGTATGTTTGTTAAAAAAAGTATTGATACGATTTTAAAATGATTTAGTCTTAAAGATTTCGTACAGAAATCATCATTGTATTTTTATAGTAGTCTGTCGTAATTAAATAGAACAATGACTGCTGTATAAAACTCAAAAAAGCATACTTGCCAACTTAACCCGGAAGATTGTTAGTCCCACCCCTTTCCGCCTTTTTTTTTTTTTTTTTTTTTTTTTTTCACAACAGTCTTTTTTTAGAGTGTTTTTCTTCTTATTTAATCGTAAATGCATTTGAAGAGAATTACTCTAAAAAAAAGTGGTGTAAAAATGGGCAGGAACTAACAATCCTCCGGGTTAGATTAGCAAGTATTGGGTTGTTCTGAAAGTAATTTCGTTTTTTTCTTCGAAAGTGAAAGACGATTTTCTTATAGTGTATAAATATTCTGTTGAAGGTGTTATTCTTCACTTTGGTAGATCTCTCAACGATCACACGACTTGTTACTTGGCGTTTTTCATAAACCAGTACTTTATTTTATCTTCACCAGCATCAACTGGCTTTCCAGAACGTAATGCAATTTCAACATCAAACTTGCCAGAACAAAATTTTATAAACCAGTTTTGACACTAGCATTCTGTCAGTAAATCTTCTCCATACACACCGGATACTTTTTTCCGTGCTTGAACAGTGTTTCGCCTCCATTTGTGTTAAAGGTATTGACGAGGTCTTCCGAAAGATATCCATATTGAAAATTTACCCTCTCGGGGGGAGTTACTTCTCCAAACTGTGGAAGCGATGCTCCCACATGTACAAAATTTTTTTCCTAGTTAACTACTACTACTACTACTGTCAATAATTCATATTAATTTTACAATAACACGATGAAAATAACTCTCGTTATGTACATTTATACGAAATTTTCTCCTATACTGCAATGTTACAAATTTTGAAAAAAAAAAGCGATTACAGCGCCACCTGTTGAGAAATCGTTCCCTAAATCTAATCAGCACCAGTTTATGTCAGGGTCCAACTAAATACCAAGTTTGGTTAAATTTCGTTCATTGGTTCGTGAGACACACCGTCCACAAAATTTGTGATACACACAAACAGACTGACTGAAAGACAGACATTTTCTAAAAACAGTTAAATCGTGTTCAGGACATCCCAAAACGCGTAAATTCATCGAAAACTGGAGTAGGAAAATTCTCACGAATCTAATAGTTTCTCTAAATGTACATATAGAAGAAAGTAAAAATGGGCGGAAATATCGCACCATCGAGCTGTGAACATAACTTTCAAACCCCGGAATGGAAACTTTATCGTTTAGACTTTTCCTTATTTATACCATAGCTGCCAATATTTTAATTTATTCCGCAATACTTTTAGCTTCGCTTTATTTCGCACCACTTTATTTTTAGAGTATTTTTCTTCAATATATAACTATATAATAATAAGAAAAATTTATTCTTAAAAAAAAAGTGGTATGTAATGAAGGGGGAGCTAAAAGTGCTCCGCAATACATTACAATATTGGCAGCTATGTTTATACTTGTATTTTATATTATTATTAACCGATTCAAAAGATTTCCATGGCCCTGTTTGTTTCCTATGAAATGTTCAATGTAAATCCATTTTAAATTATTTTTATAATAATGTCACTCCATATTAATGGCATTATTAAAATATTATTCCACGGTGTTTGTTTCTATATATTAAATACATGAGTAAATATATGATTAATAAATAAACAAAGTGTATTATCAGCCTTTTCCTTGCATGAATATAAAGAATAATTTAGTGTAGATTGCAGATAATCTTTAATTAGCTTACTGAAAATGTACTTAAGTTCACTTTTGCTGGCCAGACAACATTGATATTAATTTAACAGTCGCTGTAGGGCTAATATTAAAATTTCGCAATCCAGTATTGTAAATTTTTGGTAAAACCAAAAGTTGAAATTTTCTGATTTTCATATTTATTTTATTTTATTTTTACTTATTTATTTATTTTAGGCACCGCCATTAGGATAAATTTTTCAGTTCAATGCTTAAAGCATAACTTCCAAATCTCCCGCATTTTCCGGAGATTTTATACCAGAAATTTTCTAGAGCAATTTCTTAATTACTTAATCTTTGAAAAGAAGCATGACAGGTTTCTATTTAAAAATCACAAAGTTTAAAATAATAATAATAATATGAGTGATCTGTTTCTGGGAAATTTACACTAATTTTAAAACCATTGATGGTAGTGAAAAATATAATAAGAAAAATTCCCACCCGTCACAATACGAAACAAATAATAATAATTTTAGAAATCTAAAGGATAGATTTCTATTACAATTTCCGTATAATATATTACAGGAAAAAAAGCGTTTTGCATTTTTTAAAAACATGTTACTTAATAAATTTTGTCTAAAAAAAAAAAAAAAAAATTATAATACCTTAAAATGAGTCAAAATATGAGACCCATTACCATGAAATGATCGATATATATGTATATATAATAGAAAATTTAAATTTACAGAAACGAGAAAGCGTTTTTAGAAAATCCCTTTATTTACCTGTCCTAAAAATACTTTTAAGGCACTGGAGTGTATTCGCTCTAAAATTTCAATAAATCTAATTTGAAGGATATTTCTTCTTTATATATAGGGTGCATTTTTCTTGATGCATTCAAGAATTTACTTATGCAAGATGGTGAATGTTTTAAGTAACACCTAATGAATAAATATGTACCATTTCACGGTCTTTCAAGTATAAAAATAAGCGATTTTTTTTAGTAGATAATTCAGTATGCAGCGTTAGTTTTGTGTGTTACTTATTTCATATTTTGCTGCCTGAACAATTTAAAAATAATCTAATGTGCTACATATAGTAATTTTTCTTGCCCAATATTATTACAAAATATTTTAACAGTTTCAATTTTTATGTTCGGATAGGATTTTAAAGTCCCATTCAATATAAAACGTATTTAATTGAATATATGGAAGAAATGTCATGAATAGTTATAAAGCTCGTATGTATATATTCCACTTTTATCTCACTCTGTGACACTAGAATCTAAATGCAGTCTTTTTTTTATTTTATCCAGAAATGATTTGATAGAATACTGTCTCAGTTTCTGAATGCCATTTTGTATAATATTCACCGGTGTTGTAATTAATTTATACAATACCTAAAGTGTCTAACATTAACAATACATAAATATGTTAAAAAATATATACTTGGTTACATTTTTTATAAGGTTCTAGTTTTTTTCGACCTCTAAGTACCAATTATACATTAATAGACCAATCCACTATATACTCAGTAATCAGTATTATGAGGAAGTATGTGACATTTTATGGTTTATGCATTTAGAAATTCATCTTAACTACATAAAAAAATATATTTGAAACGTACATTTTTTTTCTTCAAAGTTTGGGACACAATGGTTACAAGTTAATGTGTATGACAAGTTGATGTGTATAAGGCAGTTCCAAAATATGACAAAGTTACTATAAAACGAACTAACAATTTTATTGATCAATCTTAACAAAAAATATTAAAAACTTAACAATTGAAATATTAATAAAAATTGAAACAATCATTTAAATTCATCTCAGGCAAGTGATAAAAAAAATTAGCGTCCAGCACTAACTCAATTTTAAACATTATACTCAAAAATAATGAATCTTAAACTTTATTAATTTCATTATATAAACGTAAAAAGAAAGACGATGTCAACTCTTAAAGTTAACAAATAACATTTCGAAACATGGCAGGCATACGACGTTAACCCTAAAGGCCAACGAACAACAGACTCCAAATACCTGACTCTACGGTTCAAACTATTATAATGAGCGGCAACACTACACGGAAGGAAAACGGGAAAAAGGGTAAACAAACTTGTAAAACTAAAGCCACATCATATTTCAATTACTTATATATTAACCCTTTGCGGCGTAAGACAATTCGGATCATTTAAATTTTACTGCCACTGGAATTCACGAACTAAATTAAACTAAAAGAAATTTTTAATTTTAAGGTTAAAAAAACCGGCCTTTTCTGATATGTTATAAACGTAAATTTTTGCTAAAAATTTTCCGGGATGAATTTTTGCAGCCGGATCTTAAATTTTGCGTCCTCGCAGCGAGGACAGCGCGCGTTAAGGGGTTAAAAGTTCATTTTTAAATGAATCAACTTTCATGTTTACAAAGTATAACTCCTTCATTATGGCTAGCAAACAGAGCTATAGCTAATGCGACGAACTAAAAACTGACCGCCAATTACAATGAAGCTAGCTCTTATATACTATCCAGAGGATTCTAACATGCATCCAATAAGTAGCGATATCAAATAACGTCACAATTAATATGCATTTTCTCACACTTAATTTGCGTTCAAATAATTTCGACGCCATCTATCGAACTTTAACTAAACATATTAGTTTAATTTAGCGATCGCTGAAAGAACGCGTGAACAAAAAATGCCGATGATAAACATCGTTTAAATTTCCAGGTGTTATAAAAAATTTAAACTATACCTTTCAGGAAAACAGTAAGTGGCGTTATTTACATTTACTTTAATTTATATCCATAATTACTTCCACGCAAAAAAAAAAATTACATTAACATTATTCAAGACTAGCAGGTTTTGCCCGCTTCGCTGGTCATTATATTGAAATGAAGTCTCAAAATACCATATCATTAATAATAATAATAATAAAATCATTGAAATCAGTCAAAATCTAAGTTAAAGTTCTCGATACCTTCGATAGCTGTTTTTTTACTCGCCACACTTCACAAAATCCCTTTATAGTGCATGTTACATACACATACCTAGCCCACATATTAAAAAATCGGGATTCTAAGATTATTTAAAGGAAAGTTATGTTTTAAAACGTGTTTTTTAGCCACTGCCCCCCCGGCCCGCTCTTAACTGAAAACATGTCCCCCCCCCGCTAAGGGGAGGTAGGGTGGAGTTTCACAAAATCAATTTGTAGTGTGTGTTGAATACGCATAAGCAGTCCACGCATCAAAAATTATCATTCTAAGATAGTTTGGCACAGAGTTACGCATAAAAACATGTTTTAAATAACCCTCAACCCTAAGTGGGTGATAGCACGGAATTCCAAATAATCCCTTTGTAGTTTGTGTTGAGTACGCATAACCATTAACCTATCAAAAAATCGCTTTTCTGAGATAATTTGGAGCAGAGTTACTCTTTAAAACGTGTTTTTGCCCCCCTCCACCCCGCTTTTAAAGGTAGGAAAAGGAAAAGTTCACAAAAAGCCCTTTATAGTGCGTATTAGGAATGCATAACCAGCCCGCACATAAAAAATCATCAAGATAGTTTGGAGCAGAGTTACGCATGAAAACATGATTTTGCCGCACCCTACCTCCAAGGGGGATAAGGTGAAATTTTACAAAATCCCTTAGTACTGTGTGTCTTAAGTACGCATAACCAATCGACATATTAAAAACTCGTTATTATGAGTTAATTTGGAGCAGAGTTACTCTTAAAAGCGTTTTTTGCCTCTCTCCCCGCCTTTGAAGGGGGAAGGGTAAAAATTTGTAAAATCCCTTTACTGTGCGTGTTGGAAAAGCATAAACAACCCACATATACAAATTAATCTTACTGAGATAATTTGAAGCAAAGTTATACTTGAAAACGGGTTTATATTGCCCCCCCAAGGGGAAAAGGGGGCACTTTCGCAAAACCCTTATTACAGTGGGTGTCAGACACACGTAAGTAAGCCACTCACTAAAATTTGTAACCTCAGGTTCTATAGATTTCCCCGGATGAATTTAGCGCTAAAAGAGGGGCTCGAATTTGCTCAATCGTAACTCCCCCCCCTCAAAAAAAAAAAAAAAAAAAATCGAATATCACAAAAAAACAAACATGATGTTTTGGAAATATCCTCAAGAAGACTCTTGGCGATTTTCTATATCTTTGTGCTGTTATTGGAACAGTTTTACGTGAAAACCCGTATTTTGCTAAATTTGCCTCCGAAGATAGTTTTTCCCCCCTCTTAAAAATCCAAAACTCAAATTTCAGAAAATACTTTTTTTTTTTTTGCACTCAATTATAATCCCTTTCTTTGCAATTTCTTCCCCGTGAAGCTATTTGGAGCCGAATTATGCTATAAGGGAGGTTTTGCCTTCTGCCTCCCCAGGGGGAGCGGGGGAATATTTTGCAAAATCCCGCCTTAATGGGCGTCAGGGTCCTAAAACCAACGTGCTCGCCAAAATTCGCGAGTCTATCTCCCATAGAATTGACACGGCTGTGTTGAATCTGTGAATCAGTGATTTTACTCTTTTATTCCCCACCACGCCCCAAAAGAGTGAAGTGGGGGGGGGCTTTCACAAAATCCCGTAACAATGGGTTTTGGACACACATAAATAAGCCACACACTAAAATTTGTGACCTCAGCTCCTATAGATTTCCACAGACGAATTTAGTGCTAAAAAGGGGGGGGGTCGAATTTGCCCCTTCGTAATTCCCCCCCCCCCCAAAATCGAAAATCGGAAAAAATCAATTTTTGCTAATACCTTCAATAAGACGTTTGGCCTTTTTTTTAAATATCTTTGAGCTATTACTGCTAGAATTTTACTCGAAAATCCATACATTGCTAAATTTCCCCCCGAAAATCCTTTTTACCCCCTCTCCCCCCTTAAAATTCAAAAATTCCGAAATCGCAGAAAATGATTTTTTTTGTACTTAAGTCTAGTCTCCCCATCTGCAATTTTTTCATCGTGAAGTAATTTGGAGCCGAGTTATGCTCATAAAGGTGTTTTTGCCTCCTGCGCCTCCGAAAATCATTTTCACCCCTTTTCCCCCTTAAAAATCCAAAATTCTAAAATCGCAGAAAATGATTTTTTTGTATTCAAGTCTAGTCTCTCCATCTGCAATTTCTTCCTCGTGAAGCAATTTGAAGCCGAGTTATGCTTATAAAGTTGTTTTTGCCTTCTGCACCTCCGAAAATCATTTTCAGCCTCCTCCCCCCTTAAAAATCAAAAATTCCAAAATCGCAGAAAACGATTTTTTCGTATTCAATTCTAGTCTCCCCATCTGCAATTTCTTCACTGTGAAATAATTTGGTGCCGCGTATACTTATAAATGTGATTTTGACTTATGCGACCCCGAAAATCTCATTTTTACCCCCTACCCCCCTTGAAAATCCAAAATTCCAAAATCGCAGAAAGCGATTTTTTTGTATTTAAATCTAGTCTCCCCATCTGCAATTTTTTTCATCGTGAAGTAATTTGGAGCCGAGTTATGCTTATAAAGGTGTTTTTGCCTCCTGCGCCTCCGAAAATCATTTTCACCCTTTTCCCCCTTAAAAATTCAAAATTCCAAAATCGCAGAAAATATTTTTTTTGTATTCAAGTCTAGTCTCTCCATCTGCAATTTCTTCCTCGTGAAGCAATGAGGAGCCGAGTTATGCTTATAAAGTTGTTTTTGCCTTCTGCACCTCCAAAAATCATTTTCACCCACTTCCCCCCTTAAAAATCAAAAATTCCAAAATCGCAGAAAATGATTTTTCGTATTCAATTCTAGTCTCCCCCTCTGCAATTTCTTCACTGTGAAGTAATTTGGTGCCGCGTTATACTTATAAATGTGATTTTGACTTATGCGCCCCCGAAAATCTCATTTTTACCCCCTACCCCCTTAAAAATCCAAAATTCAAAAATCACAGAAAATAATTTTTTTTTTATTCAAGTCTAGTCTCCCCATCTGCAATTTCTTCACCGTGAAGCAATTTGGAGCCGAGTTATGCTTATAAAGGTGGTTTTTGCCTTCTGTTCCCCCCGGGGGGAAACGGGGGGGGAGTATTTCGTAAAATCCCGTCTTAGTGAGCGTGAGGGTCCTAAAATCAACCTGCTCACCAAAAATTGTGACTCTATATCCCATAGGATCGCCACAACCGTGTTGAGTCAGTGAATCAGTTAGTGAATCAGTCAGTGAATCAGTGAGTTTACTCTTTTATATACAGTCGGCTGCAAAATTATTCGAGCACTAGCAATAATCCTTGCCAAAAAAAAGTACACTTAATACAGCTTTGTTAAATAAATCCTTGTCGAGTCATGTTCTTAATCAGTCTAAGAACATGATTCGACAAGGATTTACTTAGCAAAACAGTCTTAAGTGTACTTTTTAAATATAGGAATTATTGGCTAGTGCTCGAATAATTTTGCAGCCGACTGTATATGGATAAAAACGTTTTTCTATAATGTAAATAAAACTTATCTGTAAATTTTTTTTAAAACTTATCAACTATCCAACTGAATTCAATTTCACATGAACGATCTAAAAAAAAATCAATTCAATTTATTTTTTTTATAGTTTAAAGAGAAAACAACATGGAAGTAAAAATAAATTTCCCAAAATTTTAACAACAGAAACTAGCCATTAAATGTTAATATTATTTCTGTATTCCATTTTGGTCGTATTCTGTGTTAAATTTAGTTTTTTTTTTTTTTTTTTTTTTTCCCGTGAGCGCCTCTTGAGTATAGTCTATATGCCAAATTTCGTTTCATTCCATTCACCCGTTTGCACTGTAGGATGCTGTTTATAGGGGAAGTTTAATTATAACCACCCTGTATATGCGAGCGTGTGCCTAGGTTTACCGAATATTAGCTGTACACTAGCTTCGATTCTTACTTGTTTTATTTAAAAACGATTTGAAATTTTGCTGAAATACATCCGTTCGTTCGAGACTTCCGCAGGATTACTTTTTCCTGTGTGGCAATATCACATTCACAAATAAAACTTACGATCAAATTCCACGACTTATTTATAACTCGTTTATATTATAACTCGTTGATGACTAAATTAACCGCCATCAATTGCTTGAAATGTAGATGGTTGCGAGACAAAATTACACCTTGCTGCTTCAGATATAAATAAAATATTTATTTTTAGAGAAAAAAAATCTGGTTGCAAGTATTTTTATTTTTCTTTTAAAATCATGAAGATTGGTTTCAAATTCATTAATTCCACACTTGCCAACCTAACCCGGAAGATTTGTTAGTCCCGCCCCTTTCTGCCTATATTTTTCACAGCAGTCTTTTTTAGAATAGTATTCTTAATTAGCACTTTCGCGATGATTTTGTTTTTTTGACAGTAAGGCCCGCCTTTGGGCACTATTTTCCCAAGTTACAAAATTTCTTGATAAAATTGTCTATATTCACATTTATATTACAAATGGATGTAATACATTATAATTATACTCTTAACAATCAAAATATCTGTATCCATAGTATATTTATTGTACAAATATGAATAATGAGTATATTCTTAAGGAATGAGAAACATACAAATTGCGAAAGAAACGCCCACTGGCGAAGTTGCAGATTTTCAAATGACGCGTATCTACGTCAGCGGTCACGAAAGTATTAACCCTTATCGCTCGTATGTCCCTTCTGAGGGGACATTAAAAAATCGAGCCACGCCTTAAGGTGTTCCTGTGCAAATGAAATGTTATTTTTCTAAAACGTGTAACTATAGGCTACCTTTCGGCTACCAGATAATTTTAACAGAAATATTTATTTTATTTAATGATGAAGTAAAATAAAACAAATTATTACAATTTTTCGGTAGCCAAAAGGAAGTAAGTTGGAAACTATACGTGTGACGTTTTAAAGGAACGCCAAAAAGAGTGTCTTACTGTTCAAAATAGGAAAATATGCCGAGCGCAAAGGGTTAAAATATTGACATCTATGCTAAACTATTGGGGAGACAAAAACGTACAGTCTCGAAAGCATACCTGCCAACCATCTCATTATGAAGCGTAAAATTTTTAGTACCTGCCTTTTTTTTCACACCAGCCACTTTTTCGGTTAATTTTATTCTTATTTAATCTTAACAATATTTGCAGAGAATTACTCTAAAAATAAAGTGGTGTGAGAAAAGGGGCACTTTTTCAAGGAGCGTTAACAATTTTATGCTTATTAATGAGATGGTTGACAAGTATGCGAAAGTGTTAATAGAATTTATCCATCATTCAGTAAAAAATTCTAAAATGCTGATTTAGAAAGGGAAGAGTTAGAAAATTATATGAATATCTGATATTTTGAAAATATTTTTGTATGGTGGTGGGAAATAAGTTAAAATTACCTTAAAAAATAAATAAATAAATAAATAAATAAATCCTATGTCTAACTTTAAACACATGTCTTGTGACACAACT
This sequence comes from Salticus scenicus, assembly GCA_963930645.1. Classification (NCBI taxonomy): domain Eukaryota; kingdom Metazoa; phylum Arthropoda; class Arachnida; order Araneae; family Salticidae; genus Salticus; species Salticus scenicus. Next base: position 203,376,929 of record OZ005659.1, on the reverse strand, counting down.
TCTGAATGACGGGTTTTTGTCCCAGAAAGCGAACCCAGAGAATAATTCTGAAAGACAGAGAGAAATTTGCTTTTAGATAGTAGTTAAATTTTTTACCTGCTTATATACAACTTTCTGTAAGTTGGAAGAGTGAATGCAGCAAAATAAATTTAAATGAGCAGTTCTTTATTTGTTAAAAAAGAAGCTGTAAAAGAGGGAATCACGCTAACAGAGAAAAAAAAAATGGCAAAATTCTATGTAGCGTAACATAATTTATAGTTATAATTGTAATAGGAAGCCAGGTCACGTTGGCATCTAATTTAAATTCTGTTGCTTGAGATATTTTACCGCGTTAGTCACAAGAAACAAAAGAATATTATAAAAGGGCATGTGATAAAATAACACAGGTAGTATAACGCAAAGTTCAGAAAATGACGACTGTAGTTGCTGTAGCAAAATGCCTTCTAAACGAAAACTTTCATTGCACATAAAGAAAAAGAAATTGTACTTGAAATATGAAATATGAAATACGAAAATTCATAAGTTAAAAAAATGAATAAATAGATTAAAAATAAATAAACTAGTTGGCATAGGTGGATTCTGCTCAGTTCATTTATTTGTTCTCATAAATATCAGTTTCAGCGCGCATTCTATTCATGAAAAAACCTCGTAGGCTAGGGGCTCCAGTGATTGGCATGCTCCAGTAATTGACATCTATCCCGAAATAATTAATAAATAAGAAAAATATAAAAATCATATATTTTACATATGAGAATTTTAACATTTTATGACAAACACTGCAGCATAGAGTTCTAATAACTGGTAAAATGAATAACTAGCAGTGTCAAACATTGAAACATAGGGGGCCAATTACTGATAAAATGAAAAACTGGCAGTGTCATTTACTTGAACATTGAGTGGGTGTCACATAAAAATTCACAAAAAAAAAAAATTGTTATCGAATGTATATATTTTAGCATAGTTCTGAGTGTCTTTCATACCATATGTACTTACTTAAAATTTCTAAAAACATTTTCTGATGACCATAACATTAAAAACATCAGAGATTGCTCTAATCTAAGTATGATTAATGAAATTAATGAAATGTCGTATAACTAATGAAGATTTCAAATTAGAATATTTACTGTCAATAATGTTCAACATAACACGATAAATTTAATTTTAAAAGTCATCTGATATGTTTACGATGAAATAATTCTCATAATACATGTTTATGTGAATTTTGTCTTATTCTTCAATATTATGAAAGTCATAAATTTTGAAAATTTACGGATTTTTAAATTAAAGTATTTTAAAGCTAGTCTCACTTATTTATAATAAATGTTTATATTTTGTCCAGGGACCATTTTCTCGGTCTAATTTTTTCTTTATTTTGTCATTGGGATATTTGATATTAAAGCTATTTTGTTTACGGTCTAATTTGTCGGATTAATTATTCCTTGCACTATTTTATCGACCCTATACCCTAGGCTAAGGAACTGATATTTTTGTTGATCTAAATTCTATTCATAACGATTTTAATTATCTTTAGCGGCAGTTTTAAATGCACTATTTTAAGAGTTAAAAAAAAAAAAAAAAAAAAGAGAAAAAGAAAGAAAGAAAAAGAAAAATGGTTTAACCAGCGTATGACTTTATATCGAATTTTTTTAATTGAATGATGCATAAATTTTATGATATATTTGAGTATATTTGCAAAGATTTGAATCACAACTCTGCTTTTATATTAACAAAAATTTGTAAATTACATGTGAATAATTCGACATATTTCATTCAATCTAATTCTTCAGATTTAGTATAAATGTCGAGAGCGGAGTTCCCAACTTTTATAATTTATTCACGAGCATTTTTAGCCCCACCTCTTTTTCATACCGGATATTTTTAAAAATGATTTTCTTCTTATTTAATCGTTGTCATATATTAAAGAGAAATAATCTATTAGGTCGATTCATAAATAATTTCCGATACAGTTTAGTTAAAATTTACACCAGGAACATTATACAATGAATATAAGGCTTCAAAGATAGGCTCCTCCCCTGCATTCATCACGTAGTGTGTTTGGGCGTTACTTGCATTAAACTAATGGTCAAAGCATGCATACTGCAAATATTAATAAAATTCTTCGAAGGTGTGTAATTTTGCATATTATGTTTATTTTTAACCAATCAGAATAACGATTCCTTTTTATTTTAATGAAATTATGCAAATATTTGGAATCATTAGCTTTCAGCCGTCACTGGCATTACTGTACTCATTGGTCTGATTTCATGGGGCGTGTGTCATCTGTCTTAGTATATAATCTGTGGTTCAATTATTCTTCTAATAATCGTTTTGTCTGGGGTATGTTTGATTAAACTGTTACTCCAATTCCTAAAATGACGAATGAAAAAGTGCATATTCGTCATGAATTCAGACAAGGGGGAATTCAGACAAGAACATGGGAATTCAGACAAGGCAATAGTGCTAAAGCGACAGCTGAAAAAATATGCAGTGTATACGGTGAAGAACTAACAACTGTTCCGACAGTTAGAGATTGGTTTACAAAATTCCGCTCTGGAAATACGACTTTAAAGGACGAACTGAAGACAGGATGTCCTTCCGATTTTGATGACAAAATTTTAAAGGCTATATTGGAACAAAACCCACGCCAATCAACTAGAGACATAGCAGAAAGTTTGAATGCACCACACTCAACTATTTTCGCCACCTGAAGAAATTAGGTCGACAAATTAGGAGTATGGGTACCACACAGTCTCAGTGAACAGAATAAAGAAGGTCGCCTGTCTATCGCTACAAGTCTGCTCTCACGAAAAAAAAAAAAAAAAAAAGCCTTTTTTAGATAACTGGCGATGAAAAATGGATTATTTATGATAATATCATCTGTAAAAAACGGTGGCTTTATAAGGAACAAAAACCCTTACCAAATTCGAAAGCTGACATCCATGGAAAAAAGATTTTATTATATGTATAGTGGGATTGTCGAGGACTAATCCATCACGAGTTATTAAAGTCAAATTTAGCAATTACTGCACACATATATGTTCAGCAACTTCAAAGAGTGAAAGAGAAACTTCTAGGAAAAACGTCCTAAACTCGCCAATAGCAAAAACGCCTTTATTTTACATGATAATGCAAGAGCACATACAGCAAGGGTGATTCATGAAAAAATTCTAGAGCTCGAGTGGTCTGTTTTACTTCACCCACACTCCCCGCACCTTGCCCCGACAGATTTTCTTCTTTTCTGTTCCTTACAAAACATTAAAATCTGAAGAACAAGTCACGCAGACTGTTGAAAATTTCTTCCAATCGAAACCAACCACATTTTACAAGGAAAGAATATATAAACTGCCAAGAAAATCGAAAACGTCATACATAATAATGGTGAATACATAATAAATTGATATAATTTTGTAACTAAATGAAAGCAAAATAAAAGTGTGGACAAAAGGAAGTTAAAAACAAAGGAAGTTATTTAAGACTCCACCTACAAAGACGTAACATGATAAATGTGGGAGGGGCTTATTCTCGGGCAGGAAATAATACGAATATACATTATTATATTCGTTGTATAATATTATTGGTGTGTATTCTATTTTAACTGCATCGGAAATTATTTATGAATCAACCTAATACATAATCTCTGGTTCGAAAAGAAGGCGTGGCTAAAAATACTCGTGAATAAATTATAAAAGTTGGGTACTCTGGTCGAGAGTCTTAAACATTTTTACGCTTATTTCAAGAAAAAATAAGGAAATCAGAGGCAAATTTATCCATTTGTAGTAAGAAAGTTTTATCCTTTAGTAACGTGAACATCATTGGTATTGTTTCGATTTCCTTCACTAATTTTTTAATTGGTACAACTTTAACTCTCTTTCTTTCTGCAGACTTTAAAATTTTGGTGTATTGTACAAGTAGTAAGATTTTTTTTTCAATTTTGTAATTAATAAGATTTAAAAGTTGTATCAGTGTTTCTCTGAAATTCAGAAATTGTATTAATAATAATAATTACAATAATTATAATAACAATAATATTAATGATAATAATAACTGCATTATTTGGTGATATCTCTATTATAAATACTGCTTAAAAAAATGGCAAGTAATCGTTTTCAATGTGACTGAATATTACACGGTATGTTGTATAAATAATGTAAATATTATTTCGATACTTGCATTTGCTGCAGTTACAGATTTCTTTCATTCAGATACATTCAAAGGTCGATTTTTTTCCCCTATTTCTATAACCATGTAGAAATTATTACTGTATTTTTACAATATTTTTTGTGACATTGTCGTTAATAGGCTATCATTGTTAAAAATATGTCTTTTTCAGATACAAACTTTAACACTCCTAGATTTATTTATTATTATTTTTTTTTTCATTGAGCAAGCCTCATTCAATCTGCTTTTAAAAGTTACCTTAAAGCATGCTGACTTTTGAAAATCTATCACATTGTGGTATGTTTCATTGATTATTTCCTCTTTTATAATGTATTTTACTTTACAATGTAATTTATTTATTTTTTACTTTTATCTCATTTAAATGTGTTTCAGCTGTCTCTGATTAATTCATCTCTTCCATTTACGTACTTCACAGAGCCTCAGATTTCTTCCCTTTCCATTTTTTTCCCCCTTCCAGAATATTGCTAGGATTGCTGCAGCTCTTCCTGATTTCTGCAAGCAATACCTACTGTGAGTCGTTTTTGCGTATTGATTTTAAATAAATCTGCTCTAACAATCATAGATTTGCTTTCTCCTTGAATAGTCATCATCTACAGGAGGGTGAAATCATAGTTATCAACCATTGCGATTATTTTTATACGACATATCTTTATAGAAATATTTATCTTATTTAATCATAAAGAACTGCTACCAACCCCCCTTCCCCCCACCCCCCCCCACCCCCCAATTTTCTTTTTAATGAAGAATTATCGGTATCCAAAACTGAAACAGTTGAAACCTGTGGTATAATAGTAAATAAAAAGTGTTGGTTTTTGGCTTGTGAAAAGATGCTTCTTTTTTTTTTTTTTTTTGAGGCTATTCCTGTAGTACATCTGTAATATTTTACAGATATTTTATCTCTGATTTTACATAATGTTCCGGTTCCACAATAGATTGACCATTTCCGTAATCGAATAATAAATTCTCAAACCACACACACATATACATATGTATATATATATATATATTTCATATGTGTGTGTATCACATATATATATTATGTATATATATATATATACATATATATATACATTCTTGTTCAAAAGTTTAGCAAAATTTAAAAACAAAGAGATTGTTTTCCAATTTAAAGACTTATCTCCAGATGAAATGCTACTAAACCCTGGGTATGTAAGAAACAGGATTTTCCTCATGTTCTTTGGTGAGGATTAGGTTACGACAATGATTAGGGGGCCGGAAACAAATTGTACAAAATCATTAATATTTACGAGCAACTTGTATCGTTAAGTGAAGGAAATGATCTGTTTCTTTAGAATATGTTAATAGAGACTGAGTACAACTTGTAGATAAATTTGTGTGATGATAGCGCATTCAATAACGAAGATATAAGCATTTATTTAAAAAAAAAAAAAATGTTTTTATTTTTAATATATAGAGTTTTAAATGAAAGGTATTCTCACTTGCAAATAAATTGAAAAAAACGTTTTTGAAACAATATGCTGCAATCAGAATAAAAATATCTTAAATATCTCATGAAATGGGAACATATGAAAAACGTTTCACTGCGCATGTGCAAAAGATAGGAAAAAAAAGTTATTACATGGGTTGAAAGATAGATATATTAGGCAAATTTTGAGGAAAGTTCATTTGAATGGAGTACAAATTAAGCAAATTCTCGGCAAAAGAATAAGCTAGATTTTAGGTATTTTCCGGAGTCGAAATTTCGTAAGAGGTTTTTTATTAACGGTAATGAATAATGAGGTAACGCGAGGTAACGCGTAATGAATTTAAAAATCCAATTATTTAAACCACGCTCCAAAAGTACTTTTTTTGTGAAAAACCCCTTATAAGCTTGTAAATCTAGCATATTTTTCTATAAGGTAAAACTAGGAGAGATTGCGCGGTAGGAGAGAAATCGCACATAAGCGATCGGCGGGAAGGAGTAGAATGCGCGAGTTGCGACTTAGGTGGTTATATAACGACAATAGTGAAGTGCCGAATTGAATGTGCATGTTGATTAGTTCAAGAGTCTAAGATTAAATGGGGTTATTTTGTCTCGTTTTTCAAAAATAAATGCTTAAATTTTCATATTTCTTCCTAGGAATTTCTATAGAATGGTAGTAATTCAAAATATTTTGAATTAAACGATTTCTCACAACCTATTGACAAACTGACGGTGCAAATACGACGACCTTCTTTAAAGGTGAATGATTATTCAATAAAACACTGAGCAATCATTCCTACAAAAATTGGAGAGTTTGCATTAGGAGAGACTGCGCATTTAAAATTCTATGCTAATAGAGATTTCGCAGCTTATTGGTAATAACAAGACAATGAGGATGTGTTTGTTCAATGTCTGGAACTATACCAGAAAACAATTTCGACAAATGACTGGGCTAGATCAGTCAGGATTTCCAGATGAATACTAAAATTTTATTTTTAAAAAAATTTCGGAGTATCAATATACTGGTTTAATTAAACCTGTGTTAGTTTTTTGTATAAAGCGGTTCCTGTAACATACAGTTAGTGGTGTTAAAAAATAAAATTGTAGCATTAATCTGGCATCCCAAAGTACAACCCTAGCCTCCTAAACTAGATGCCTTCCGCGTGGCTCGGAAACTAGGCAAAAGTTCAAGCGGTAGACAGCGCCACCTGGTACAGATTGCGTGAATTTTTATTCAACAGCCACCAAAAATTTTTTTAAGTAGGATTTGATACACATAAAAGGCGAAGAGAATAGAAGAAACGTTGATTATATATATCGTATATCACTTCTTAAAATAATTGGTGTCAGTTGAATAAAAATGTCGCGGAATCTGTACCAGGTGGAGGGCATCTAGTTTAGCATCTTCATAGCGATTATTCCCAGAATCCGAATTTGAACATTATTCAGGAGCGGCACGATCGACAAATGTCACACTTCTAAAAGGATGTAGCTCTCGAATGCTAATGTTAGGCTATAGGAAATTTATCACAAAATATTTAAATGTTATTGTGTATCTGTTTAGTTTTCCAATATTTTCAAGTACAATGCTCAGGTTTTGCGCAGTTGTTGCATGCTTAAATAGTAGGGATGAAACTGAATGCAAGCAAAAAAAAACCAGTGTACTTTAAATACTTTTTAAGGACTGTAATCGTTTAAATTTCAATAAAATAAAATAAATGAAATAGACATAAACAATTTTAAAGTTGAATCGAGAAGATTTCAAACCAAGTGAAATTTAGATTTTGTGTTCTGAAATTTTTGTGCGGAAGGTATTGAGAAATAAAAAACTTTAATAAATTACAAAGTGTGGGCGGATTATGAGCTTAAAAGTAGGTGGGACTAGACATACATCGTTGTACACAAGGCTACCTGTCATTTTTTGGCTCGGAAATGCATGGCACATACGGTATGTAATCTGTCTCGAACAGGTTAACTTGTGGCAGGCGGTTGTACGATAGCTTCAACATTTACAACAATAGGTGCAACATTTGTGGACAACGAAAGATTCGATTAGATTAGCAAACAAAATATCTTTTGATTTGAAAAAGAAATGTACTAATTTTAAGCATAGCTTCTAGCTTTTTATTTTATTCCGAAGTATTTTTAGCCTCGCCTTTATTTCAAACCATTTATTTTTTAAGAGAAACTTTTCCTTATTTTATTATCGAAGTTGTATTTCGGAGAAAGATTTTATACAAATAAAGTGGAGCGAAATAAAAGCGGGGCTGAAGATATTCCCTAATATATATTAAAATTTTGGCAGCTATGATTTTAAGTTAAACGTGTTATCTAGTAACTTAATATTATTTTGCAATCTATCTGGTCTTGTTCGTTTTTCTGTTTCTTTAACATTTTGTTAACTATTTTTTTGTAATTCTTTTTGAATTTCTTTTATTTTTCTAATTTTTTAATAATTGAATTGAAATATCCATTCACAATACAAAAATATTTGTTTACATATGCCTTACATCAATGTCATTTAAGTGCAATTACTATTATTAACAATGTAATTGTAGTTATAATTAAGTGCAATCATTCCTACCCTATAAGGAGAGATTACGCAAAATAGCACTTTTGGTTTTATTATAGTTATTGTTTTAAATTATAGCTTAACAACAAAATAGTAATGGGAATGCATATAAGAATCATCAATTCAAAATTATGCGCCAATAGTTTAGCAAAAAATAATTATTTAGATTTTTCATATTGTTTTATTTATTTGTGCGCAAACTCTCCTAAACTTTTGCAAAGTTGTTAAAATAATTGAATCTTCAAATTAATTACCCACCATGTAAAGATGCTCTTTATGAAATATCAACTCTAGAAAATACCTAAAATCTAGCACGCTCTTTTGACGAAAATTTGTTTAATTCTTACTTTGTTTAATTCTTAATTACTTTTAATTCAAATGAACTTTTCGCTAAAATGCCCAGAGTAGCGTTCGATCTATGTGATAAAAATTTTCTTATCTTTTCCGCATGCGCAGTGAAATTTTTTTTTATAAAAATGCTTATATTTCACGAGATATGTAAGATATTTCCAATCGAATTTAAGTATATTGTTTCAAAAGTGTTCTTTCAGCTTATCTGAAAGGGTGAATAATTTTCTTAAAAACCCTGTATTTTATAAATAAAAAACAATATTGATTTATTTATTTAGTTAGTTAGTTAGTTTTAAAATAAATGCTTATACCAAAACAAAATTCAAAACTGGTGTACAATCAATATATAGATTTTAAAACTTCTTCACACACCATAAATTTTAAGCCAGCACAACCGGTTTCGAAAGGACGTAGCCTTCTTCATCAGGTGCAAAAGAACACGAGCTACTGCCTTGGAGCAAAAGCAAGACTGAAAGCACGGCAAAATCCAGAGGGGGAAGCAACACAAAAAAACCAATAGGAAGCATCATGCTGGACCAATCAGACAGGAACACCCACACACACACACACACAAGCAAAAAAAAGAGGGAGGGAAGGAATAATAAATTATTTTTTTTTGTTTTATTTATTTAATTAATATTATACTAATAAGTAAATTAATAAAATTCCTTTATTTATCATTTTTTTTAATTAGAATTATTCTAATAAAAAAAATGAATTTTATTAAATTTACTTATTAGTATAATCTATATATTAATAGGCAAGCATAAAATTTGTTGTCCCTTTTTAACATATTAATTATGGGAGTAGAGGGTTGAAAATGGTATCATTCGAAAGGTATGGTTAGCCGGAAGGTGCGAATACAAATATTATTTTCCTAATGTCAAGAAGGTATTTAAAAATACGTTTATTTTTTATGCTTTTTCCCCCATTTTCCCCTTTTATACACGTATTCCTTTACATTAAAAAATACCTAAAAGTAGAAAGTTGTTAAATCTGGCAATTTCATAAAGCTTAAATAAAACCATAGACACAGTAATTTGTATAATGTAGCATCACTATACGCAAGCGAAGTGATGACGTCACTGTCTGTCCATGGAGCCATGAAAAAGATTTTATATGTTAATCGAGTTATTTTTTCTGTAAAATTGATAAAATTTTAATTTAAAATCACAAAACTCCAGAAAAAAAAAATGGCAAACTTCCAGTTTCGAATGTAAACATAAACATTTCATTTCAAAGGGTGATATTTAAACAATAAATATTCAACTAATATACTCAATAAAAGGAAAATGGATTTGTTACTAAATGCTGCATATATAAGTAGACGATACGGAAAAAATTCCGATTTCCGTTTTTTGCTGAATTTACACGTTTTGAGCTTTCTTTACGTTTCAATTAACTGAAATTGACTACTTTTTTTAAAAAAAGTGTTTTTATTGCTAGCTTTTGTGGGTAGAAGAAGCAAGTAGAAGATACATAAGAACTTTTGATTCCCGGTTTTCGATGAATTTACACGTTTTGAGATTTCGATACTCAGAATTCGATACTTGGTTGGGCCTTGGTTTGACATGGTACCTATTAGCTTCTGGGCTGTATCACACAACAAGGGGCGTTTTCACGTTGCGATTTTCTCTCATTTCAGGAAAGGCTAACATCTACAGAGAGAAATAGTTATATTAAGTAAAACTCTGCTGATTCAGTTAAAGTGAATATCGGCAAACAATTGCCGCAGCTGTGTTGCATTTGCATTCCGTTTAGGACAAGGCAATAACTTTGCTTTGCCTCGCTTTGCAAAAAAAATGATCGAGTTTCGACCACTGGGCGATACTAGTATTAATTAAATAAATAAACTAAAACAAATAATTGATTATTCCTTCCCTCTCTCTTTTTTTTTTTGTGTGTGTGAGTGTTCCTCTCTGATTGGTCCTGCATGATGCTTGCTATTGGTTGTTTGTGTTGCTCCTCCCCCTCTGGATTTTGCCCTGCTTTCAGTCTTGCTTTTGCCTCCAAGGCAATAGCGCGTGTTCTTTTGCACATGATGAAGAAAGGCTACGTTCTTTGGAAACCGGCTGTGCTGGCTTAAAATTTATGGTGTGTAAAGAAATTTTAAAATCTATAAATGCTTATATCTTCGTTATTTAACATGCTATCGTCACAGAAATTTCTCTACAAATTTAATTGGGTCTATATTAACATATCCTAAAGTTACAGATCATTTCTTCACTTAACGATACAGGGTGATCGCAAACATTATTGCTTTGGCTCAATTCGTTGACAGCCCCTAATTATTTTCGTTACTCAATCTTTACTGAAAAACACGAGGAAGGCCCTGTTCTTTACGTAGCCAGTGTTTAAAAGCATTTCATCTAGAGACAATTCTTTAAATTGAAAAAAAAAAAAAAAAAAAAAAAGATTGTTTGTAAACTTTGCTAAAATTTTGAGCAGGAGTATATATATATATATATATTTATATATAAGATAAAATGTAAATATAGGAGGGAGTATAACTTGAATAATTAAATAAAAAGAACTAGAACAAAGTTTTTATAAACCAATGCGCAAATGCAGTTCATCAGGGGAGCTCCCCCATGTAGGGAAAGGAATATCAGGGATGGAACACGGGCGCAGAATGCATACCACTACCATACCTGCCAACATACTCATAAATATTCCGTAGTATTGTTAGCTCCGCCTTCTTTTTCCCACCAGTATCTTTTTAGAGTATTTTTTCCTCTTATACAATCGTAATTGAATTTGGAGAATATTACTCTAAAAAATTATTGGTGTGAGAAAAGGGCGGGACAAACAAGACTACGGAATATTAATTAGGATGTTGGCAAGTATGCACTACCAATGTAAGAAAATTTTCTACCTCTTATATTAACGATATTATAGGTAGAGAAATTTGTTAAACAGATTCCGGTATGAATTCTGCGCCCGTGTTCCATCCCTGGAATATGAGAAGTTTCGGACGAAACGCTGGTAATTTTACCAAAAAACACGTTTCTAGCCCCCAACTTCTCACAGATGGAAGCAAGACCATATAGCAAACGAATTTTAATTAATACAAAGCATAAAAAGCAATTAAATTCATGGGACAAATACATACATGGACAAACTGGAATAGTTATTAGAATATGGACAATTGAAAACATTATAATGGGGGGTGGTTTTCAATTTTCCATATTCTAATAACTATTCCAGTTTGTCCATGCATGTATTTATGTATTCTTGTATTATTTATATTCTTGAATTTTATATTGATGTATTATATTTTGTGCTTGATTTCCGAATTTAATTGCTTTTTATGTTTTGTATTAATTAAATTTCGTTTGCTATATGGTCTTGCTTCTGTGAGATGTTGGGGGCTAGAAATGTGTGTTTTGGTAAAATTTCCAGCGTTTCGTCAGAAACTTTTCATATTTCTTTCCCTACATGGAGGATATCCCCTGATGAAGGCCCTCATGTGTTTTGGGATTAAATTTTCATATTGCTTTGATTATTTTGCTTATATATATGTGTGTGTGTGTGTATATAGATAGATAGATATATTGGAATAATACATTTTTTAAGAAAAAAGTAATTCCAACTTGTTACAACACTCTTTTTTTTTTTTTTTTTTTTTTTTTTAATTAGAGTCAATTTAATTTATTGCACAGGTGTCAAGTAATTTCGGATTGTTTTTCGGATAACCCTTTTATTGGATATATTAGTTGTATTCTTTTATAAAAAAAATATTTACGACTATATAAGACGAAGATTACTATTACTAAATTGTAATATGGACTGCATATATCTTTGATAGTAATTTGGTACCTCTGTTGTTATATTTCCCACAGTTTTAATTCCTCGTAGAATATAAGTATTTTTTTCTTCATGAAATGTGTTTGTGTTCGCTGAAAGCATGTATACGAGTATCTCTTACTTTTTATTTTCAAGTATATATTTAGTTTTGTACATGTCATTACTTGAAGTGTTATCTTGCAATGTGTATAGGTTATACGGTTTTTAAACACCAGTATTTCTTAGCAGAAAGAACTGACGGTGTTTCATCAAAGAAAACGGCTAAACAAGTTATTAAAGATTTCGATTAAAAATTTCTTGTAGGAAAAAAAAAAGAAACGTACAAGTTTGCAGTTATAAACATGTGTTTCCTGTCTGCGATGTATTAAGCAACACCAATTACAATTAAAGAATGTTCCCACCAGAAACTGTTTTTAGAATTGTAGTAGAGTAAATACCTAATGGGTGGCTAGTGGTTGTCAATTCTTGTTGGGATGTTCAGTTCAAGCAACTGATGACTTAGAAATGCGTTGTCGGATGAAATAAAGGTTGTAATACTGGGGACGTTTTTTCGCGATTTGATGGATAACTTAACCCGTGGGGCGGTTTTCGGCAAAGTGCAAGTGCAGGGGGAGATGTTGAGGACAAAGCCCAAAAAATATAAAAATATATATTTTCATTCCCACAAAAAAATTGAGTCTACAAATTAATTATTTAACAGTTATTAATCATTCAGTCAGTATCTGATTTCTGAAATGTACCATTTTTGAAATTGATGTAAGATCTTTTACAATTTCCTTCATTGCTTTTGACTACATTTCAAATGCCTTTGAGAAAACATCTTCATTTTTTCAAGCATACTAGTTTTCATTTTTAATCTTTCACGACCATCGTGATTAGATTACATATAGCAGCTTATGTTTTTCTGTTAAAAATATATTTTAGAATTATTTAGAGCATTAATGAAATATTTGTATAAAAAAAGAAAGAGAGAAAAAAAATCCCATTTTCCGGCATTGGGATTCGAACTCACAATATCTAAGGAAACCGAAACTTCTACCCAAGCATCGTCGGGATGGTCAGAGTGAAGCATTTACCAATCACGCTACCGTCGAATAAAGCAATACGTGTTTTTATGATATAATATAATGCAGCATTCGTGAAACAAATCGCAGTGTTATCTTTTATTTCTAATTTTTTGCCATAAAACTATTGATAGTATGGTATCTTATACTTAATAAATATTATCTTAAATTTCATATTTAGAAGACCAGAATTTTTTAATAATGCATAACAAGTATGTGAAGGTTTCATCCCTCGATGATAACGATTTCTTTCTTTAAAGTGATATTTAAATAAAAACGAACTGCAATCATGAATACAGGAAAATTTGTAGTTTTAGAATTAGATGTAGGTGAATTTGCGAAAGAAGAAAGTTTTTAAATGAATAATAATAAAAAGACAGAAAGAAAGAAAATTATGCCCAAATTATTCAGATTATTCACTTATAAATTCGCTTTCTTCTCTACAAATTACTTGCTACATCCGTCTTAACACTTTTTTCTTTTAATATAAGAAAGATTTAAAGTTTTTTTTTTTTTTTTTTTTTTTTTTAAGAAAATAAGCTTTGTGTCTAAGTATGTTGTTTATGAATTGTGTTAAAGATAAGGGCATGCAAATATCATTCATATACCTAGAGAATTATTCCATAAAAATATAATTTCATAAAGCTACCATAATTTCAGTAGTTTAACTGCTTATTATATAAAATAATAATATATTTATTGAATGTGGAAAGAAGTAGAATAAGCATATTTTCTTCAAGTAGATTCCATATGAAAAAATTTCTAAGTAATGCAAGTGTCTGAATTTCTAAAGTGTTTGAAAATTTAAAAGCGTTTTGCTGTCTGAAAATTTGCGCGTTTACGCATTTCATTACGTGTTTGTTTTGTGTCTGAATTGATATTTCAGATATATTTCTGTCTTAAATTAAAATATCTGTAACGTCTAAGGTACATTTTAAGACATTTGCGTGTCTTAAATGCCGTTTCAGTTGTTTTTATGCCTTACTTTAAGACCCTTTTATTTGCAGTGCAATTGCCTATTTTGCAGCACTAGTGCGAAGTAAAGCCCAACCAACCAACCCATAAAATCGCGACTGCCGTCTTCAGTCAGTCAGTCTGTGAGTTGATGTACTTTTTTATATTATTCAATGTTAAAAGATACAGCTTTTCCATTAACGAGAAATACTGCAACATATCAGCGCCACCTGTCTTCCAGTATACACCCAAACTAAACCAGCACAGTTTTCCATAATGTTTATATAACATACAAAGTTTTGTACGTATTACTGAGCTGTATATTTATACATCGTAGAACCGTAGAAATGGCTTCCCCATAAATGGGATTTACATTGTATCACATTAGCGCCATTTGTTGGCCACTATGAACCTGAATTGAATACATAATATCACCATACCATCTCCCATTCCAGGTTTTGTATAACTATATACAGCAGAAACTTAAATTTAGATTTCCCTTAAATGTGAATAATTGCAGCATTGTAACGCCTACATTTGGCTGATATATATTAAAAGCTAATTAACATCAGTGTAGGTCAAGGTCCAACCAAATGTATGTTTGGTTAAATTAAATCAATGCGTTAATTGATTCTTGCGATACAGTATCTACAGAGTTTTGCCAACACACACGGGTACACATAGGTGGATATTTTCTAAAAATGTTTGAACCGTATTCAGGACATCTGAAAACGTCTTAATTCGTTGAAAAGTAAAAGTCGAAAATTTTCAGAAATCCTATACTTTTTTCTTATATATATATAGAAGAATGTAAAAAAAAAAAAAAAAAAAAAAAAAAGCAAATAGTGTATTTCATATCATGAGTACATATCATGAGTACATATCATGAGTTTTTGTATTGTATTTAGTGAATGAGTTCAGTAACATCACACGCGCTAACCCCTGCTTACATAGATACAATATCAAAGTATAGAAAACAACTTCATATAAGTCAAATTCAAGCACATTAAAAGAAAAAAGAACGGAAGAAAAATCATCTTAGAAACTATTATTTTAGAAAACCCTGCATTTGATGACTTAAATAAGTAATAAGAATATTAAAGGACATTTAATATATGAAAAATTTAAAATCTGGCGTCAAACAACCACACGGTTTCCATTACCCACTATTGCCCTTACATATGCATTATTTGGAGATAATGTGATCAGAACACATAAAATTGACATAACGAAGGAGAAACCTAAAATTTTTCCGGTAAGAGAAAGCTGATACACGTGTAAAGACATATAAAAAAAAAGTTTCCGTAGCAAGTTAAAAAAAAGAAGAAAAAAAAAAAAATTGTAGAGTTATTTTCTGAAACACCAATTTCCGATATCTAATACTGGCCTACCTAAGCAGGATGACTGTCAATTTTCCTGTTAAAACCACGTAATACATGATGAAGGTTATCTAAAATGGATTTATATACCAATTTTCATGAAAATCGTTAGAGCCGTTTTTGAGACACCAACTTTTACCAAAACTTGGTATACTCATTTTTTTCCCTCGGCTGTACATAGTTACATTTTTAATCTCAAGTTTAAACAAGCATTATTTTAATACATTAAGAAATTATGTGGTGAAAACAACGTTACAAGTTTTCCTTTTCTAAGGTGGTCAGATCATTAATAAAAAGATTTTATATTTTTTGTAACTGTTTTTCACTGATTAAATGAAATGAAAAGTTTTAATAATTTTTTGGCAGTCAAAAAGTACTGATATCTTCAACGATAGCCTCCTAAACTAGATGCCTGTCGCGTATCTCGGAACTTGGCAACAGTTCACGCTTTAGACATGTCGATTATATATATCATGTATCACTTCTTAAAATGATTAGTGACAGTTAAATAAAAAAGTCTCGCAATCTGTACTAGATGGTGCTGTCTACAGCTTGAACTGTTGCCAAGTTTCCGAGGTACGCGACTGGCATCTAGTTTAGGAGGCTATGCTTCAACTATGTGCAAACCGTAGAGTGAGAATAAATTGAAGCATATAAATTCAATCGTCAAAAATTGCCTTGATATTCTTCCTAAACATATGTAAATTTTATTATCTAATGGGACAGAAATTACCATAAATTTAATTATAGTTAATGTTATATACAGTTAAAAATATCATAAATACTCAAGAAATCCCCCTAAGACCACAGAACGCCTTTTTTTTTTTTTTTTTTTTCGTTAATTGTCGTGATTCTCTTAACCCATAAAAGACACGCCCATAAAATCCACGTTTCTGTCTAATTAAAAAAAAAAAAAAAAGATTGAAAATAAATATATGAACAATATATATATTTATTCTGTACATATTTTCAAATACATTATATATAGTTTGGTACTGTCTGGTGCTTTCATGTACCCTAAAATGTTAAAGGAAAAATACACGTGGGGCGTGGTCACTTCCCGTGAATATGACAGGAGCGAGAAGGAAGGGGTGAAGAGTCCCCAGTAGTCAGATACCTTCCGTTTTCCTTCCCCGTGTAATCCAGTGGAATTTTTGTTGCTTTGTATTTTTCGGATATCTCGCTCAAAAATAAAGCTTTTCGAATTCTGTTTTTTGAATTCCATATTTTGAACATGCCCTTTTTTTTTATTAGGAAGCAATTTTTTTTTTTAAATAAATTTAAATATTTTATTTCATTAAGCAAACTTAATGGTACAATTTTCAATCTCAAAAAGAAATATTTAAATTGTGTTTTTTTTTAAATTGCTCTCAAAGAGAAAAAGTAGCATGTTTAAAGAGTGGAATTCAAAAAACAGAATTCGAAAAACTTTATTTTTGAAAAAGATATCCGAAAAATACAAAGCAATAAAAATCCCATTGGTTTACATGGGGAATGAAAAAGGAAGGTATACTCGTATGACTACTGGCGACTCTTAACACTTTAGCGACCGTTGACGTGAATTCACGTCATTTGAAAATTTGTAACTCCACCAGTGGGCGTTTCTGTAGATTACGTATGTTACATTATTGCTTAACAATACACAAAATATTCACATTTATACTATCAATACATCGTGGATACAAATACTTTGATTAGAAAGAGTATAACGGTAATGTATATCCATTTATACTATAAATATGAATATGGAAAAAAATTATTTAAAATAATGTAACATACAAGAATAACGCCCACAGGCGGGGCTAACTGTCAAAAAGACAAAAACACGCGGTCGCGAAAGTGTTAAGATGGCTATGCTGTTTATTTGAATCCCATCGTAACGAAAATTTCATTTATTGCCAGTTGCATTTATGTTTTGATATTCAGTCGCTTGAAATTTATTTGCATACATAAAGACGATATTTCTTTTATATCGAATCCATCTACCGAATAATTTGTTGCACGTATCTGCAGTTTGGTTTAACATCTAGCATGCAGAAATATTTCACAAATATTTCACAAATATTTTAATTTATTCCCGAGTATTTTTAGCCCCGCCTTTTTTCGCACCACTTTATTCATAGAATATTTTTCTCAAGCATTAGTGTTGCCAGATCTTGCTATGTTTTTTTATTCAAAATCCACCACTAAATTTTAAATGTAATGAAGACCTTACGACTTTGAAGATTAATAGTCCATTATGTATATCAAATACCACTTCTGAAAATTATTGGTGATTATTGAACTAAAAAGTCTCAAATTCCAGCAACATTGAAATAATGCTTTTAATTTTCAAATATACTATCAAACAATCACACTTTTACTGAATTTATATTATAAATTGAAATTATCTCGTTTAATAAATTGATTTGTCTATTGCGTCACGCTATCCAAAACTGCAAATAAAAATTACGTAAATGTTTTCTTTGTATCACACAATCTCTTTGCAAACATTTTCACTTAGTACTATGATACAAAGTAACATTTACATAATTTTTACTTACAGCTTTGGATAACGTGACGCAATAGACAAATCAATTTATAGAACTAGATAATTTCAATTTATAATATAAATTCAGTAAAAGTGTGATTATTTGACAGTATATTTGAAAATTAAAAACATTTTTTCAATGTGTAAATATACTTTAGTCAACAAAACAAAAGTAATTGTAATGAAATCTAAAAATAAATCTTTTAAAGTTACACTGAGGCGTCACAGAAATTACATCATTTCTTTTGAAACTCATATTTTGAATTCACGAAGTGCAGATGAAAAAGTATCAGGGAGTAAATTCTATATATTTTTTCGTGCTGAAGTTGAAAATATTATGTATACACTGTGATGTAAATAGAAGAAAAAAAAATGATGAAATAAGAAAATCTATGTAATATATATCAATTAATAGGAAAGAGTCACTCAAAATTTGATATCATTACTTTTAAGACCCTTTTTTCCAATTCATATCGAAATAAAATGCTGCGTCACAAACTTTTAACCCGTTAAGGCTTTTTGTTCTGACACTATTATCCAAAAGTCTGAACGATTGGCAACTGCATATAGAAGTCCCAGCAGGTATAATGCAGTTTTATATCATGTTTGCTGAAAATTGGAGAATGTCAAAATATTATAAATATGAAATAATACAGTCGCTAGAAAAATATGTAAAATACACAGTGGACAGAAAAGTAATTTGAACCAAAGAATCAATAAAAATTATTTTTTCTTGCTATAATTTGATGATTTTTTACAACGTTATCTTCATATATTGCATGTGGAATAGAAGTGGATAAATGTTACTTACTAATAATGTCATCAATTAATGAATATATGTTACTTTTTTACTGTCATGAATAAATGTAATTTTCAGAAATATTTCATTCAGAAATAAACAACAACAAAAAAAATATTCAGGACTTTCGACACTTATAAAAAGACATTAAATAATTATGATTAAATTCATCAAATATTCACGAATCCATACATAGTATACAAGAAACAATTCGTAAAAAATTAGTATTTTGAATCATCGTCATAGCTGCCAAATTGTACTTTTTTTCCCCCTACCGGAAATATGTAATAGATAATTTTTAGTCAAGTTCTTAGTAGTTTTCTGTGAATAAGCATGTTGAAATTTTTTGCAAAGAAATAGTGGTGTTAAAAATTGTGTAAGTTGGCACGTATGCATCGGCTATTTTAAAATATTCTAAATGCATGACCCACTGAATCATTCATTTGAGCGAATCTGTATCAAAATCTACGACAGATAAAATAATTTTTTCTTCATTTTGGCATTTTTGTTAAAATATCGCATAAAAGAGAGAGTAATAGGCATAGTTATCGTCTTGATTTTTTTTAAATCTGTATTTGATACTTAGCTAGAAATTGTTCTAATTTTATTAAAATATTGGAATTTTTCAAGTGTTTAAAATTTACGCTAAAAATATAATTTCCCACTCTTTTTTAATAAGCTAAAAATATAAAATATGTGTTACTAGATTTAGTATATACAGTTTTATATATGAAAATAGCACTTTACCTCTCTAGTTATTATTATTATTTTCTTTTTTTATCCGTTTCTTACAATATGGAAGCAATAAAAATGCTTTTATGTTCTTTCTCTATAATTGTCTTATTGAATTAAACGACCTTTAAGCATCGTTTTTACGATAAATAGTATATTTAGTACGTTTTTCTTATAACAAAAATTACTTTTGTAAACTTTTTACATAAAATAGCGGTATTTCTTATATGTAAAGCAGGCATCATCTGATTATTATTCTAAAAATATACTTACATTTCTAGCCAATAATATCCTTGTTCTGCAAGATTTTAAATTATGAATTTAGTGATCCTTTGAAATTCAAATTGTGAAATTAATCATGAAGTCGAACAGGTTGGAGATAGCTGGTTTCGAGAAAATTGAAATTCCTGCTGCACTGCGCAGTTTTGCACTCTGTGGTTGGGTAATTCCACAATCACAGAGTTGCCAACTTTTATAATTTATTCCGGAGCAATTTTAGCACCGCCTTCTTTTCGCACCAGAAATTTTATAGAATATTTTTCTTTAATATGTGACAACGGTTAAATAAGGGAAAAATCATTCTTTAAAATTTCCGGTGTGAGAAAAGGGCGGGGCTAACAATGCTCCGGAATAACTTATAAAAGTTGGCAACTCTGCAATCATACATATATTTAGCAGCAGTTATTATATTTGTTTACCATATCTATTCCCAACGCTTTATTTTCCGCTTTATTTTTATTGTATTTCTGAAACATTATAAATCATTAAAACATTATTTTCCAACATTTTCCAAACCCTCAAAATTCAAAAGTAAGCTAGATAATGAGAGGAAATTTACTGAGAGTGACCATTTTTTCATTTATTCTTAACGATCAGGAAATTCATATGGAGCATAAAGATGAAGGTTTTATACTAAAGAAATTATTAGTTATCTTAAGCAGACAACATATCATCTCAAAGAGGCTGTTCATCATCATGGTCCGACGATTTCCCCATATTAACAACAGGATCGACAATTTCATGGTTATCTATTCTAAAAACCCTCAAAATATGTGCCATTGTTGATAAATCCTGCTATGAAAAATCACATTGTAAAAGAGAGAATTCATTAATTACGTTACTGTTAAACAGTTTTTATGAGTTGTTCATCTGTGTAAAGAAAGTGTACTCGATAAGTGTTTTGACTCAAACTTCTAAAAGGCACACAGGAGATGTCACAAATGGGGAGATAAAATAAATGTTTCTACTGGGAAAGTCGTACTGTTAAAAGGGCTGCATATGAAAAGTAAAAAATCGAAATTTAGTTATGATATTATGTCATGTCTGTGACATTTACTTGCCAACATACTAATTAATATTTCGAAGTGTGGTTAGTTCCGGCATTTTTTTCACACCAGTAAATTTTTAGAGTAATATTCTCCAAATTCAATTTCGATTAAATAAGAAGAAAACTACTTTAAAAAGATACTGGTGTGAAAAAGAAGGCGGAGCTAACAATACCACGCAATATTATTAGCGTTTTGGCATGTTTGGTGATAATATTAGACGTGAGAATTAATTTATTCCTGAGCATTGTTAGTACCCGCTTTTTATCCGCATCAACTTATTTGTGGTTAGATTTTTTTCCAGGACTATATGATTATGATTACATAAGAAAAAAAACAAACTTTAAGAAAGGTGACGTAGAAAAAAGGCGTGTACTAACAATGCTTTGGAATAAATTAAATTGCTGGTATGACTGCATACTATATTAGTCAAATGGATACACCCTGATTGTTATTATATATGATTTTGTCACACAAGATTAGGAAGTAAAGTTCAGATAAAAAATGTGATATTGAGATTATTGGAAGGAAAATCAAGCCTGGACAATTCATTATATATGGACATTTATTACAACAGTGTGACATTTACAAATTCTGTACTTCAAGAACAAACAATTCTGTACTTCAAGAACAAACAATTCTGATGTATGTTTCTGTTCCGGTTGTAAATGTAACCCAGAAGAAATGGAAAAATAAAAATTTAAAGAAAGCGGAACGCATCAGCTTGTGTTATATAATGATAGTGGAAAATACTTTTCTAAATTGAATTGAAAGATAAAAGGAGGGGGATATAAAGTTACAACTTCAGGATTTAGGAAAGAAACGAAAACAACAATTAAAGTATCTCCACTGGTACTAGAATTCCAAATGACTTTGGAATATGATAATAATATGATGAAATTTATTTCTCCAATAAGCTGATGAAGTATTATTATTGGCAACCTAAAACATTTACGTAGTATAAAAATTGAGTATCCACATATTTTATCCGCTTTTTTCTGATTTAATTTTATTTATATCAGAAGGACTGTAATAATAAAAACATATCTTTGTATAAATGCATCGTTGTGACTTCTTGTTTTAAAGTCAATTTTAAAAATAGGAACTATCTCAAGAGAACACGTGAACGATGTAAACTCTTAAAGAGATCTTCTTATGTAGTTAAAACAACATAGGAGAAAAGATTTATAGTCGGGAAAGAAAATGCATCATTTGATATTATTTCGTTGTTAATTGACGCAGAAAATCCAATACATATCGTTCAATGGAAAATTAAGATCAATTTTAGAAAATGACGTGAAATCGGTGGTTTCAGATTTTCTGTCTCAAGATGGAACACTTCCACCAATATATTTTTATCAATAATTTGTATCATATTTGTGCAGTAATTTATTGCGATTGAAGATCAGAAAAATTATTTAAAACGAGTACTGGTGAGAATTTTTTTTATTTTGAGACTAAAACTCTTACACCCCTATGGGAAATTTTGAAATAGTGAGCATCTACATGTTAAAATGAACGTCAACTTTGAATTTTTGATTGGCAAAACCTAGTTTTGACTACGTACTTTAATTTTGGAGTGTCTAGCAGTGCGGAAAAGTAAAAAGTTTGTACACTTTTTATTTAGTGATCATAGAGTTCTAACCAAAAAGGTGTTAGGGGATTATCTAAAAATGTAAAAATAAAATAAAATTCAGATCATAAAAAGAAATATAACAAAATCATATTATTTCACCCCGAAAATGTTCCATGAAAAAGAGTAAAGAAAATAAATCATATTGAAGGTATTCTTGTTACCCTACACAACAAGTCGTAGTTTCTGCGTATTTAGCCGAAATTTGTTACAAATGTGAATTTTCCGCCACTTTTTTTCTACCTTTTATTTTTTTTTTCTCTTCCCGTTACATAAATATGTTTTTATTTATTTAATTTGCAACTCTTTACAACTTATTAATTGTTTACGATAATTAAATGTAAAAATCATGCAACCTTATTGTGATAAAAAATAAATAAGCAAATTAATTAATTAAAAAAAAAAAAAAAAAAAAATCGAACCATATTTTTTTTTTCATTCGCGCATATGTGAACCTTCCATTTTCCCCTGAATCAAGTATCATGTAATTTGGTTGCATTTATTATCTTTATATTCACTCCATGCGGAATGAGAAAGGCTGACTCATCTGCATATATATCCACATATCAAAATTTTGAATAATTTTGTCACCAGTATTTTTAAACAGAAATATTTGATATTTGTTTTCAAAATTAAATAAAGTTATCATAGAAAAGAAAGCTTCTGTATTAATGTTCCCCGCCTAAATCGGGAGACTTGACAACTATGCATCTATGTTTATTCTTTACATGATTATTTAGAGGGGCAATGCCTACTGAAGTTATTCAATTCTAACTGTAGGGGAGCGTGGGGCTAGTTGTAACAGGGGTTGGAAGTAACACACAATTTACAAAATATTTTGTAACGTTTTTGACTAGATATTTCGATAAACATAATTCTAATGACGCGCTTTATTAGGTAAGCACAATCAGTGTTTTGCAAAAATGGTTAATGAGAAGTTCTGTACGCGTGCTTCATTTTAGCTAGTTAGTGGAAAAAATTTATTTCGTAAATTTTGATTAAAGTTATGTTAATTTATATTTTAAAGAAGTGTTTATAGCTATTTATTTAGTCTGTGTTTCGAGTTATAAAATGCATGTTTAATTTTTTGTATAAATCGTTATATTTTTCCTATAAATAAACAAAATGCCCAAAATCGTACGATGGGGCCAGTTGAAACAAAATTTTGGGGCAGTTGTAACATGTTACAATTTGCCCTTTGTGTTTTGATTCATTTAAATTATTCATTTGATTCAAGCAAATTATTTATTGTATGCATTTTTTTAACATGGGGAACAATAAAAAGAAATCTAAAAGAGCTTCAGAGGGTCAAGATATATACAATTTGGCTGCACCTGAAATCTTCGAGAAATGTATAAATATTAGACACTCATTACCCGATTTTTTTTTTTTTTTTTTTTTTAATAACATGAAGATATAATTAAAAATTAACACAAAGAGAAAAGAAAAGATTATAGGAATAAACAAATAAATAAATAATTAAACGAAAGGAAAAAAAAATCTTTAACTCCAGACACAGATTCTGAATTTGAGAAATGGCTCGTGCAGATTACTACAGCCAAAGCTTAATGCATCCGCCCATTTTCAGGAAACTTTCAGAAATGAAAATTTTTTGGTTTCTTTGCCACTACTATACTTATACAGAAATGTTTTTTGTGCATTTATATTATACTGCCGTGTTTATTTAACCACGAATTAGAATCACGAATTAGAAAATATTGTATAGAATAGTGGTAGGAAAAAAAAAAAAAAGCAGAAATTTCTCACCATTGAGATTTTCCTCAAAAAAAGGGTGGAGATTTCGAGCTCTGCTAAAGGTAGAAGAATGAGTATAATGCTGTGATGTAGAAATCACATATATTTTAAAAATTCCCTATTTAATTTTAATTCAAATCTATTTTATCGCTTTTTATAATAATTCACTCGTGTATTCAATATTAATCTTTAGTAACTGCCGAATTCTTCCTCTATCAGTAAAATAAAAAATAAATGTGAAAGATAATCAATCTCCTTGTATATTCTCATAATCATTTCCTATCATAAAGTTCTTTATGTTTTTACATTTTTAGAGAAAATTACACTCACATAACAGTAACATCATCCATTATAATAATTATTTTACTCATGTAACTGCAAGAACATGTAAAAAAAAATTTCTCTCTTCGTAAAATTTTTTCTGGGTGAAGGGGAGAAATATGTGATGTAGAAATAACATATATTTTAAAAATTCTCTATTTAATTAAAATCTATTTTATCGCTTTTTATAATAATTTACTCGTGTATTCAATATTAATCTTTAGTAACTGCCGAATTCTTCCTCTATCAGTAAAATAAAAAATAAATGTGAAAGATAATCAATCTCCTTGCATATTCTCATAATCATTTCCTATCAATAAGAGTAACACATGACTCATTTTATTTATGTTCCTCCCAAATCACAGTAGCCTTATTTCTAACGTAATTTATTCAGTTACTCAAAATTATCCTTGAACACAATTAAATTATAGCTATATTTTATGTATATCTATCCGTTGCGGTTTACTTTTCTCATTATAAATGCCTGGCGAAATTTGGGATTTTCATAGGGTTATCATATTATGGCAATCCTACTCTGTATTCAAAATTGTTAGCCTAATTTGAGTGTAACGTATCTTCAAAAAACCACTTTTTCTGTGTTCTTGCTGGCGATGAAATTAAATGCCAATATTTAACAATAATTTGAATTTGGCTGAAACTTAATCATTCTTCTCTGATCGCCCCTGCTTAGAACATACGGATGTAGTTCTTAAAATATTTATGCGTTAGGGGCACCTTCCCTCCTTATTTTATGCAGCAAGTCAATAAAAAAACTGCGCACAAATTTTTGTCAAATCTTTATTGATTTCTGAATTTCATCTTTGTAACACCTCTGGATTGAATCTTGGTTGTTTTTAATGGAAGAATTGTAAATAATATTTCTAGTGGCAATCAACGCAAGTAGAGGAGGTTTTTTTCATCTATACGAAAATACGGCCTAGTGGAGACCATCGAAATGGAAACTTCACTATTTACATTTGTCGCCCTGCAAAAATCTTCTCTACATACCTGAATTATCCTACGAAATATTATCTACCTGCCACTCTGCAAATAACTTCATAACAAATGCTTAATTTGTAAAATGTGGGCATACATTAAATGTCTGACAGGGAACAAAATATCATTTGTTTGAATTAATTTCAACTCTGGCTAAGGTGTACTTCTATGATGATTACATATTTAATTTTCTCTTTATTTTATTATAATCCATTTTATATAATTCATTATTACTGTACCAAGAGGGTTACAATTTAATATTAGTTATTAATTGCCTTTTTTATTAAATTAAAAAATTATTGGTAACAGAAATCATTTTGAAATATTGTTGTTTATATTGTTAGTGTTCCCTTCGTATCTGTTACAATTTCCCCACGTGTGCTACAATTTGCCCCAAATCCGGGGCAAATTGTAACAGGCAAATAATTTTGAAAAAATATTAGCTAAAATTAGCAAAAATTTTATTTTATTTTTTTTTATTTTTTATTTTTTTAGGAATATGATAGATGACTATGTGTGCTATGGAAAACAGCAATTAAAAACAGGAAAACGTAAATTCATTTCAAGATACATTTATCTTTTTAAAAACTGTTACAACCAGAGCTACGCTCCCCTATTCTTTTAAAGGTACCATCAAAGTTTTCTGACTTTTAAGATTCACCATACTTGTAAATATTACGTATTACGTAAAACATCGAATGTTATAATTTAATATGTAAACAAAAGAAAATGAGATATTTGGGCGAATATTGTAACATTTGAGGAAAACAGTATTTTTATAAAAATATTTTTTTTTATATAGATACAAATTCATAACCTTTGTAGTGACAGTATTAAAAAAAAATAAATAAATAAATAAATAACGTTATCTTTCATTTTATAAATATTGATCATATCCGTAGAACAAAACGGAATATCCAGTGAAAAAAAAAAAAAAAAAAAAAAAAAACAGAGTATTGAAATTTGAAAAAATTTCAATAAATTCAAAATTTCAAAAATTTGATTTTTTTTTTTTTTTTTTTTTTTTTTTAGGAATATGATAGATGACTATGTGTGCTATGGAAAACAGCAATTATAAACAGGAAAACGTAAATTCATTTCAAGATACATTTATCTTTTTAAAAACTGTTACAACCAGAGCCACGCTCCCCTATTCTTTTAAAGGTACCATCAAAGTTTTCTGACTTTTAAGATTCACCATACTTGTAAATATTACGTATTACGTAAAACATCGAATGTTATAATTTAATATGTAAACAAAAGAAAATGAGATACTTGGGCGAATATTGTAACATTTGAGGAAAACAGTATTTTTATAAAAATATTCTTTTTTACATACATACAAATTCATAACCTTTGTAGTGACAGTATTAAAAAAAATAAAATAAAATAAAAATAAATAACGTTATCTTTCATTTTATAAATATTGATCATATCCGTAGAACAAAACGGAATACCCAGTGAAAAAAAAAAAAAAAAAAACAGAGTATTGAAAATTTAATTAGAAAATTTCAGGTATTAAATTTAGAAGAATTAGAAAAAAATCTACCTTTCATAAGAATCCATAGTTACCAAATTAAAAGTTCTTTTTTTTTCTCTCTTTTTGCCTTTGTTAATTTCATTAACATTTTTAGAAGTTCTATCTGTTGTAAAATATTTTGATCAGAAAAAAAAAAAAAAAAAGATGTGAAAAAACTGCAAGATTTGGCATCTGCGCGACTGTAAAAGTAATGTCTCGAAAAAGTAATCTTTACTCCATACCAGAGTTCCCATCTTTTATAATTTATTCACGACCATTTTTAGTCCCGCCTCTTTTTCATACCGGAAGTTTTTAAAAGTGATTTTCTTCTTATTTAATCGTTGTCACATATTAAAGAGAAATAATCTATAAAATTTCTGGTGCGAAAAGAAGACGGGGCTAAAAGTGCTAGTTAATAAATTATAAAAGTTCGGAACGCTGCTCCATACCCAAATTATTGATGAAGATAATTTTGGAAACGCATAAAATATTAAAAAAAAGAACAGGACCGAAACGTTTGTATCATTACTTTTTAATCAGTTGTATAATACAGACAACTGATTTACGTGACAAACTGTGCATCTTAGATATTAAAGTACACTACGAACTTTTAAGTACTGCATATAGGAAGATAATTTTCAATATTTTATGGTGTGTATACATATTATTATTATTAGTTAAAAAAATTAATGTAGATTAAGCTATAAAAACAAAAATTATAGCATTTCGAAAAGGTACACAATCTATAATTCACACTCAAAAATTAATTAATTAAAATAAAAAAAAATATATTTGTCATATTTAAAACTCATAGTTTTCGTAAATACTGTGTTTTCAAAAAAAGCCTTAACCTCAGCTTTCATTTTATAATAGTAAATCTTGCAAAAAGTCAAAAATTCCAGTGTTACGCTAAATATTACAGACCTTTGGAAATCAGTTAAAAAAAATTAAGAAATATTATTTTA
The DNA here is from genome assembly GCA_963930645.1 of Salticus scenicus. NCBI lineage: Eukaryota > Metazoa > Arthropoda > Arachnida > Araneae > Salticidae > Salticus > Salticus scenicus. The sequence continues at coordinate 203,348,607 of OZ005659.1, read as the reverse complement.
ATAATTATTAAATTTAGATTTTTAGGTAATCCTTCCAATAAATGTAAAACGTACAATACTAGCTGTACTCTGTCACGCTTTGCTGTGGCACATTGTGGTTGCACGAATGAGAAATGAGGAACAAAACAAAGCATACGTTTCATAGAAGTTTAATTTTGCAATGTTTTGGGGTATACAATATTTTTTGTTATTCCATTGTCTGCGTAGATATGAAGGCTATCTGATTTGCCGAGACGGGAACACGCAACATATAGTTGTTCATGTGAGAAGCAATCCGCATCTAATCTAAACCATACATTTCTAAAGATTGACCTTGAGATTTATTAATTGTGATTGCAAACGCCAATCGAATTCGGAATTGCAATTTTTTTTTAAAAGTGGTGTATCGGTCGGGACTATGGGAATTCGAGGAATGAGTACATCTTCTCCTTTGAAAGACCCCGTTCAAAACGTTGCTTCCACTACGTTGTTCATTAATTCTTCCCGAATTCTTCCTCTATCAGTAAAATAAAAAATAAATGTGATAGATAATCAATCTCCTTTCATATTCTCATAATCATTTCCTATCATAAAAAGTAACACATGGCTCATTTTATTTATGTTCCTCACAAATCACAGTAGCCTTATTTCTAACGTAATTTATTCAGTTAGTCAAAATTATCCTTGAACACAGTTAAATTATAGCTATATTTTATGTATATCTATCCGTTGCGGTTTACTTTTCTCATTATGAATGCCTGGCGAAATTTGGGATTTTCATAGGATTATCATATTACGGCAATTCTACTCTGTATTCAAAATTGTTAGCCTAATTTGAGTGTAACGTATCTTCAAAAAAACACTTTTTATGTGTTCTTGCTGGCGATGAAATTAAATGCCAATATGTAACAATAATTTGAATTTGGCTGAAACTTAATCATTCTTCTCTGATCGCTCCTGCTTAGAACATACGGATGTAGTTCTTAAAATATTTATGCGTTAGGGGCACCTTCCCTCCTTATTTTATGCAGCAAGTCAATAAAAAACTGTGCACAAATTTTTGTCAAATCTTTATTCATTTCTGAATTTCTTCTTTTTAACACCTCTGGATTGAATCTTGGTTATTTTTAATGGAAGAATTGTAAATAATATTTCTAGCGGCAATCAATGCAAGTAGAGGAGGTCTTTTTCATCTATACGAAAATACGGCCTAGTGGAGACCATCGAAATGGAAACTTCACTATTTACATTTGTCGCCCTGCAAAATTCTTCTCAACGTACCTGAATTATCCTACGAAATATTACTTACCTGCCACAAGAAAAACTTCATAACATACCTGGTGCCAAGTACTTTAGGAACCAGAGGTGTTCTTAGCATTTATTTCGGGGAGGTGCCCCCCAAAGAAACAAAATTATTTTAATATTGATCAAATAAATAATAAAATTATCTGCTATCTTTCGATAAATTATGAACATTATTACTGGATAATTATGAACTTCTAGCTAGTGATTTTTATGAAGATACTCCTAATTCGTTTAAGCTTTGCTTTTGAACTGGTGTCTTCTAGAAAAGTACGCCAAGAAAATAAACAAAAAGTATGTGCTAAAATAGACTTTCAAATATACATGTGCATATAATAATCGGCCTTATAGAAGGAAATATATATTTTAGTTTAAAAATGACTTTTTTGGACTAAATATTTTCAATTGGATCTTTAAAAAAAAAAATTAAGAAAATCAGCGACTTTTATTGCTCCACTGGATATTTTTTAACTTTTCGCCGTGTGATTTTAGGAAGATACTTGAATGTCTTTTTACATGGTTCCTGTATTTTGATCAAAATTATTATTCTATCAACTATATGAAAGTGATCATCTTTAAACTTCATTAGATGGAGTTTTCCGAACTGTTTTTACGTCTCAAGATAATACAATCATCTTCGATTATCCGATTTTATTATTTAATAGGCGTCAGAAGATTTTCCATATTCCTGGAGATCCTATGCGAATCGAATTAGTAACAGTGTTTCTGTCCCGTAGAAGTTTTTATTTTGATCAGCCACTTTCGTGTTTATGAACTCAGATCCTGCAGAGGAGAACTACAGTGTCGTTAAGTAAGAAATGCTACGGTCAAAACATTCGCTGTACTTTTTTCGTATTAATGGTTCCAGCATTTGCGAATTTAAATTATCGAGTTATATAAATAAATCGATTTATCGAATCTTTAGCTACCGCTTTTATGGATCATCAAAGAAAAAGGTAGTTTCTTTTATATTTTATGTCTAATTTTTTAATCTTTAATGTAGCATTTAACTATTTTAATGTTAATAATTTCTAAAAAAATAATAATAATGATATAAAATATAAAGTTAGTTTGTTTAATATTTCAACTACTTCATTTTTTATTATTATTCAAGGAAATAATTCAATATATTAAAAGAAAAATAGATATGGATATGTATATATAATGAGAAGAACTTATTTAGTATTTATACACATATCATTTAAAGATGATATTTTTCATATTTGATGTTTTATGATTGAAATGTTTTATTTGTTTTTATTTTATTTTATATTTCATGAAGGTTATTAGGTGCTTCCTTATTACTTGGTATGATATATATAGATACATTTTATTCATATTTTGTTTTTAATACAGCAGTTTTTAATTGATATATATTTCTTGAGATGATAAATATACATTCATTTTATGATATAAAAAAAAATATATATATACATTCATTTTTACATTTATTCTTTTTTGCCATAGCAGTTTGCATACATATTCTGCAATCAAATATATTAATATTTTATTTTTAGGTATGGCTATATATACATTTTTTTAACAAAATAATGGGTAAAAAAAAAAACTTGCCACAATTTTTTATATTAATTAAATTTTGTATTTTATTACTTGAATGTTTATTTTCATTTTTATCTATTGCCAAAAAAAAAAAAAAAAAAAAAAAAAAAAGAATATACGTATTAATGATATTCATCAGTCTTTATAATAATATAAGCAACTTAAAATTTTAATTGTCAACTGATTTTCTTCTTGCAATCTCTGGCGCGCGGGGGAAATGCAATGTTTTTGCTGTGTTGCACGTACCTTTGCATGGAAATATACGGCTGGATCGTTTTGCCATGTACAAATATAAATTTTGCACAACAACTTGAAAATAATTTGGCATATTTTGATAATTTTCCTTATCACATCCATTTTTAATGCAATAATCCATGTACCTGTTGGATTCAATTGAAACAGATATATTATGTAATGATATTAATAATTTCATATATGTATATATGTTTTATTACAACAGCAAGATTTATTACTAAATTTTAATTTGATTTTTAAACTTATTTTAAATTTTATCGTACTATTTTATTTTCACAATTCTTTTTTCTCAATTTTATAATGAAATTTGTTGTATTTTTGGCAAGACACAAGTTATTTACTTTGTTTTATTTCATATATATTTTTTTTTTTTCAGGCAATATTCAACTACAATATGGTTAAAAAAAATAATTATAAATAATGGTAGCAATGATATTTAAAAAATAATAATAATATTTAATTACTGCTTATATATAATTTTCTTATGAATTTTAAAATGAATTTATATAAGATAATAATAGTAAATATTTTTAAATAAGGATATATTTTATATTTCTGCACATTTACATATTAAAATATTATAATCTTAAGAATAATTTTATTTTTTCATACCTCTGATTAAAGAAAAAGTATATTATAATAAACAGTAAGACGTAAGAAAATAAATAAACTTTTGTTCAAAATGTTTTAAAATGCCGATATTATTCCGGTAATTTTTGTGGTAAGTATTTTTTTTTTTTACTTGATTTTGTAGATGTTTCTTCTGTGTGGATAAATATTTAATATTAGATTATTGTTCATTGTTTTTAGACTAATCAATCATATATTTTTAAATTTTAAAAATATTCTCATTTTGTTACTTGAAATTGTTGGAATGACATACAGTGAATGGTATATTTTCTTACCAATTTACACACACGTTCTAGTTTCACATGTCACATTTTTTAAAATCCATCCATGATGTTACTGTGTATATATATTAAAAAAAAATCCAGATATATTTTTTATAATCTTGAGCATATAAGAGAATATGTATATTATTTCTAAAAATCCAGCACAATTTTTAAAAGACAATATTTAGTATCACAGTAATACACAAAGTAATTCGAAACACAGTAATACACAAATTATACTGCTACTTACATATATTTCTTTTCAGGTTGAACTATGGTTAGAATATGAACATAATTAAATTTACACTTTGTTTTAAATTTTACACTGCATAAAAAAAGTAGACGGAGACTTACTTGTAATACTTTAAAGCCGTTTATTTCTTTTATTAGAGATATGAGGCTCATTTCTCTAATATAATTATATTCTTGAGACATCATATATTATTATTTTTTCGATATTGATTCAATCTTTTTGAATTATGCAGTGGAAAAATTCGGGAAACAAAAATGGTGCATATTCCCACTGTAATTTTTCTTTAAAAAAGTAGACGGGCACATCTTCTATCTCTAAAATAAAACGTTTTTAGTGAGGAGTTCGTCTCCCATTTGCTTTAATAAGTTTGTATACTCTGTTAGGCATCGAATCAATGAGATTCTGAATCTTTTTTTGACAGAAAATTTCCCAAATGTTTGTAAGAGCTTCTTTGAGCTGGTGAATTAATTCTTACTGGCGTCCACCCTCATAAATTTTATGAACAAGTATCAAATGTTTTCTACAGGATTCATATCCAGACTTTTGGCTGGCCAGGGTAAAACATTGAAGTTGTTCTCACGAAAGCATATTTAACGTTGTTAGCGGTGTGTATTGGCGCTCCATCTTGTTGGAAAATCCAGTTTTCTCCTCCAAGATCACACGCAAATGGCAAAAGCTCACAGCTTAGCGTTTCAATATAACCTTTGTGAATCTGCTTCTTACTTTGGAACACTAAATTTGTCCTTCCACCATAGCCAACAGCTAGCCACACCATCACACCACCACCATCAACTTGCCGAGTAGAGTACACTTTATCTTCTTTCTCCAAACTGTGCCAATAATATTGATATCCATCTGGGCCGCCTAAATTAATTTTTTTCTCATCTGAAAAAACTACAGATATCCATTCTGTAGTCCAAGACAAGTGGTTTGGAGACCACTGTAGGCGTTCTGTCACGTAGTAGTCCTTCCAGCATGGATGATGTAGCTCTTCTTATACTATCAGAGCTCTTCTTATACTAAAAGAGCTCTGAGTGCTTAATGTAGTTATAAATTGTCTGAGATGTTACGTTAGTAATTCCTGTGCTTATTCGAACTCTGGGAATTGATGCTCCAGTTTTTTTCAGCTTAGAAAAAAATTTTCTTTGGTCTCTAAGAGAAAGTTTCTTTGTCCGGCCACTCTTTTTCTTTACGCCATGGGCTTCAGGAGCACATAGAAAATCGCTGATGCTGCTTTTGCTTATTAGAACTAGTCTACTAATTTCTATGACTCCTTTATTAATATTTTTCAGCGCTAGAATCTGTCCTTTCTGGTAATCAGTTAGAGGAATTCCTCGTGGCATGGCGCATTCATCTCCAAGAAATTTAACTTCGTAAAACCATCTTGTCAAGCACGTTAGCATTTGGCAAAATGCCAAATGTACATGTACATGCAAAACTGGTTTTCCGCAAGAAACACCCACTTAGATAATTGCAGTTTTTGACCAGTGTCCGTCTACTTTTTTGAAAAAAAATATTGTGCAAATGTATATCTTTTCTCTTTTCTTCATTTCCCTACATTAAAATTATAAATATTTGAATATTTTTATTAGTATGTCAAAAATATGAAGATTGATAAGTATAAACATGTTTAAGAATTTTAATTGACATTTCCTATTAAACAAAGACGGGGTTTTAAAAAGTTGTAAAGAAGTGTCCGTCTACTTTTTTAATGCAGTGTATTGGTACAATATGATGTAAAATCTAAGTTCATTTAAATGTTTCTTATTTCATGTTTGCAAGGTAGTTGTCCCAATTAAAATATTAGATATTTTTGAAGATTTTTCCTCTTACTTACTTCAAAGTAAAATTATAATAAAGGAAGGCGTGGTGAATTAATTAATAAACAAATAAATAAATAAAGTAAGGTGCAATAAATTATTTCTTAAATTAATTTGTTAAAAAAAAAAAATCACGAGTAACTAACAAAATTATATGTTTATTTCTCTATGTATTTTTGCTGCATTATGTACATGTGTTCTTATACCTGCTTATTTTTGAGTCAGAACTTCATTGTCATTTGACTAATTTGGGGTGAGGTTGAATGGCAAATTTTTTCAATAGCTCTTTTCCACATTTTTACACGTTTTTACACATTTCACTCACTAAGGCATGTTATAATTGGCCTCACAACCCAATTATTCAGGCATGTTCTCTTCGGAGTTTACACACTTTTCTCTGACTTAATTATTTTGTATGTCATGTGTTCACATATCACTTGATCGGCAATAGTGTAATCTGTGTGCTTTTGTTATTCTGCTGTTATAAAATATAGTTATTGATTCATAAAAGAGAAATCAATAATAATAGTAATGATAATGATGATAATTTATGCACCTTTAACATTAATTCACATGAGCTTACCTAGCTGTATTTTAAAAAATAAATAAATAAAAATAAACAAATAAACAAAACAAATTTTATTTAATGCTCATTATAATCATATTATAAATTTATCATATTATAAATATATCATATCATATTATAAATATATCATTATATATATATCATATTATAAATTTATCTAAAACTACTTGTTAATTTTATATTTCTTTCATATATTTCAAATAATTACTCATACTTTTTTTCAATATTTTTAAAGAATCTTTTCCTTTCAACTTACAAGTTTTGCTATACATGTATACATAATATACAGAATTACATTTTTCCAGTGTTACATTTTTCTTGTTTTCTGAAAATTATGTATTAGCATTTTTCCATTTACATAGTTACTTCACATATAAAACTTTTGTTTCACACATATTTTTTTTGCCAATGTTTATACACACTTTCAGTAAATATAAATTTTACATAACCTTTTTTCTTCAACTTTGTTTATTATTGATGGTGTAAATTTTGCACATTATTATTGCTGTTATACATTTACACGTATTTATACCAGTTTATGCAATTTGGTGCTACGGAACAGAGAAGATTTATTTATCCCATCATCTTCTTTCACTCAAGGCACTTCAATTTAATTGCGAACACACACACACACATTATCCATTTATATTTTCTTTCAACATGTTTTATTTATTTACAAAATTATGGTTATAATCAATAATATTTTATGCCTCACAAACATTAAATTTATTTTAATACATATATAAACACTGCATATACTTCTTCTTTTAAATATTTTATGTGATTATTTGAGTTACTCATGTTATTTTACATTTTTTACAAACACATCAATTTAACACATCAATTTAACACATCAAATTAACACAGATATTTCTCAATATTTTCCACATGCTTACACAAATGAATGGCTTATGTATTTTCAGATTTTACATTTTATGGTGTATATAGATTTGGTATTTATAAATATATTCATCATTTTTGTACTTCATGGAGTATTATCAATTAACCAAGATTTGTACACATACATTTGTTGACATAACACTTATAATATTTTTTAAATAACCATCTTTCAAAATTTACAATAATGATCACCGCAGATCATAGTTTCACACTGATCTTTTTTTCGGTGAAAAAGGACTATTGTGTAAAAAAAAAAAAAAAAAAAAATCTTTTGATGATTTAAGAGGTTTCTCTGTGTAATTGTTTTATGTTGTAGTATTTATAGGTTAGATTTGCCAAGGTTTCTCGTTTTTCACAAATTTTAAAAACACATTCACACAATTATTTCACGTTTACACATTATACACAACATTTAAAAAAAAAAAAAAAAAAAAAAAAAAAAAAAAAAAGATATTTACCTTACAATGAATTATTTTAAGTAAATGTTTAGTCAATCATATATTTACATGATTGATTTGCCTTGTCCAGTAACTGTGAAAAATACTTACTTCGAACTTCGAACTCTTACGCATGAGATAACTTTTTCTTAATCAAATTACAGTTCACGCTACACACATTTTCATATTATTTTCACTTTTTAAACTTGTTTGCCCAATTTTTGTCAAAGAACCTTCATAACTATAAAAGGTATATATTATATATTTAAATCTTTGGCACTAAAATTTGGACATTACATGACAGTTTTTCATCTTATTTTGTTAATTAAAATAAATATGTTATTACACTTATAACACACTTACACATTCACACTTCATACATAATAATTAATTTATTTCAATAAATCATAACAGGAGAAAATACTTTTTAATGATAATTTTGGACACATTAGGATTACACTTTTTTACAAATCAAAAGTTTTAATAATCGTTACGGATTCACACTTTTTAATTGCCCATAATATTTTTATTTAGTGCAATTGTGCATTTGTGATATTTATAGGTTTCAATAAGGCTTCCTTTTCACACATTCACACAAATATTTTCATGTTTACACATTTTTTACACTCAACATAAAATTTATTTAGGCTTCGTTGGTAAATTGTTAATCAATCATTTTGCATGATAGATTTGCCTTAGCTTGAAACTGTAAAATATATATATATATATATATATATATATATTCACTCTAGACTCTTGCACAGATGATTAATATTTTCCCTCGATTACAATTACAGCATGAACATTCACATTTTAAATATTTCTAAATTATATTATTATTAAAAGTATACATGTAAAAAAAAAAAAATATATATATATATATATATATATAAGTATAAAAAAAGAAAAAGAAAAAGAATAATAGTGAGAATTTTTACATTACAGTACACAGATTTAACATGCACATTGTTTTACCCCAGTCATTATTTTATGTCACTTTATTAAATCAACATTATCATATTTTATCAAATATTCATTTTCTCTCACCTATGTAAACACCAACAATTTCTGAAAAAAAAAAAAAAAAAAAAAAAACTTTTATGCCAATTCTTATCATAATACAGCCATGCTTAATTATTATTAACACACTTAATTACCAATGCTTATATGTTGCTACTATACTGTATATATATAATGTGTTTATATCATGTTTTCTAAATGTATGCATAAATGTTATTTAATATATATATATATATTTATATATACACATAATAAAAGAGCTCAAATTTAAGCATATTTAAGTCAGATAAGCTGGCATGTGACCTGTTTTGTTGGGCCCAATGTTAAATAAATGCATATGCTTGTTTTATTAATATATATATATATATATCTACAGGTCATTTAAATTTACCAAATATGGGTAAATATGATACGGACTATTATATATGTCCAGATATTTTGAATAATAATATGCTACAGCTGTTTTTATTATGCAAAAGATTATGCGTAATTTGATGTGGATCCTTTTGTTTTATGTCATGACTATATTTTTTATTTCTTATATTTTTGTACCGGATGTGTGCCTCGTGTAATATTCATTGAAGTTCTTTATGTTTTTACATTTTTAGAGAAAATTACACTCACATAACAGTAACATCATCCATTATAATAATTATTTTACTCATGTAACTGCAAGAACATGTAAAAAAAAATTTCTCTCTTCGTAAAATTTTTTCTGGGTGAAGGGGAGAAATATGTGATGTAGAAATAACATATATTTTAAAAATTCTCTATTTAACTAAAATCTATTTCATCGCTTTTTATAATAATTTACTCGTGTATTCAATATTAATCTTTAGTAACTGCCGAATTCTTCCTCTATCAGTAAAATAAAAAATAAATGTGAAAGATAATCAATCTCCTTGCATATTCTCATAATCATTTCCTATCATAAAGAGTAACACATGGCGCATTTTATTTATGTTCCTCCTAAATCACAGTAGCCTTATTTCTAACGTAATTTATTCAATTAGTCAAAATTATCCTTGAACACAATTAAATTATAGCTATATTTTATGTATATCTATCCGTTGCGGTTTACTTTTCTCATTATGAATGCCTGGCGAAATTTGGGATTTTCATAGGGTTATCATATTATGGCAATCCTACTCTGTATTCAAAATTGTTATCCTAATTTGAGTGTAACGTATCTTCAAAAAACCACTTTTTATGTGTTCTTGCTGGCGATGAAATTAAATGCCAATATGTAACAATAATTTGAATTTGGCTGAAACTTAATCATTCTTCTCTGATCGCTCCTGCTTAGAACATACGGATGTAGTTCTTAAAATATTTATGCGTTAGGGGCACCTTCCCTCCTTTTTTTATGCAGCAAGTCAATAAAAAAACTGCGCACAAATTTTTGTCAAATCTTTATTGATTTCTGAATTTCATCTTTTTAACACCTCTGGATTGAATCTTGGTTATTTTTAATGGAAGAATTGTAAATAATATTTCTAGCGGCAATCAACGCAAGTAGAGGAGGTATTTTTCATCTATACGAAAATACGGCCTAGTGGAGACCATCGAAATGAAACTTCACTATTTACCTCCTCTACATTTGTCGCCCTGCAAAAATCTTCTCTACATACCTGAATTATACTATGAAATATTATCTACCTGCCACTCTGCAAATAACTTCATAACAAATGCTTAATTTGCAAAATGTGGGCATACATTAAATGTCTGACAGGGAACAAAATATCATTTGCTTGAATTAATTTCAACTCTGACTAAGATTGACTTCTTTGATGATTATATATTTAATTTTCTCTTTATTTTATTATAATTCATTTTATATAATTCATTATTAATATACCAAGAGGGTTATAATTTAATATTAGTTATTAATTGCCTTTTTTATTAAATTAAAAAATGGTTGGTAACAGAAATCATTTTGAAATATTGTTGTTTACATTGTTAGTGTTCCCTTCGTACCTGTTACAATTTCCCCACGTGTGCTACAATTTGCCCCAAATCAGGGGCAATTTCTAACAGGCAAATAATTTTGAAAAAATATTTTTTGTTCTAAAATTAGTTGTTCTAAAATTTGTTCTAATTTTTTTTTTTTTTTTTTTTTTTTTAGAAATATGATAGATGACTATATGTGCTATGGAAAACAGCAATTATAAACAGTAAAACGTAAATACATTTCAAGATATATTTATCTTTTTAAAAACTGTTACAACCAGACCCACGCTCCCCTATTCTTTTAAAGGTACCATCAAAGTTTTCTGACTTTTAAGATTCAACATACTTGTAAATATTACGTATTACGTAAAACATCGAATGTTATAATTTAATATATAAACAAAAGGAAATGAGATACTTGGGCGAATATTGTAACATTTGAGGAAAACAGTATTTTTATAAAAATATTCTTTTTTACATACACACAAATTCATAACCTTTGTAGTGACAGTATTAAAAAAAAAAAAAATAATAATAACGTTTTCTTTCATTTTATAAATATTGATCATATCCGGAGAACAAAACAAAATATCCAGTGAAAAAAAAAAAAAAAAAAAAAAAAAAAACAGAGTATTGAAAACTTAACTAGAAAATTTCAGGAATTAAATTTAGAAGAATTAGAAAAAAATTTACCTTTCAAAAAAATCCATAGTTACCAAATTAAAAGTTCTTTTTTTTTTTTTTGCCTTTGATAATTTCATTAACATTTTTAAAAGTTCTATCTGTTGTGAAATATTTTGATCAGAAAAAAAAAAAAAAAAAAAAAAAAAACATGTGAAAAAACCGCAAGATTTGGCATCTGTAATGTCTCGAAAAAGTAACCTTTACTCCATACCAGAGTTCCCGTCTTTTATAATTTATTCACGACCATTTTTAGTCCCGCCTCTTTTTCATACCGGAAATTTTTAAAAGTGATTTTCTTCTTATTTAATCTTTGTCACATATTAAAGAGAAATAATCTATAAAATTTCTGGTGCGAAAAGAAGACGGGGCTAAAAGTGCTAGTGAATAAATTATAAAAGTTGGGAACACTGCTCCATACCCAAATTATTGATTAAGATAATTTTGGAAACGCATAAAATATTAAAAAAAAGAACAGAATCGAAACGTCTGCAACATTATTTTTTAATCAGTTGCATAATACAGACAACTGATTTACGTGACAAACTCTGCATCTTAGATATTAAAGCACACTACGAACTTTTAAGTACTGTATATAGGAAGATAATTTTCAATATTTTATGGTGTGTATACATATTATTGTTATTAGTTAATATAATTCATGTAGATTAAGCTATAAAAACAAAAATTATAGCATTTCGAAAAGGTACAAAATCTATAATTAACACTCAAAAATTAATTAATTAAAATTAAAAAAATATATTTGTCATATTTAAAACTCATAGTTTTCGTAAATACTGTGTGTTCAAAAAGAGCCTTAACCTCAGCTTTCATTTTAAGATAGTAAATCTCGCAATAAGTCAAAAATTCCAGTGTTACGCTAAATATTACAGAACTTTGGAAATCAGTTAAAAAAATTAAGAAATATTATTTTAATAATTATTAAATTTAGATTTTTAGGTAATCCTTCCAATAAAGGTAAAACATAGAATACTAGCTGTACTCTGCCACACTTTGCTGTGGCACATTGTGGTTGCACGAATGAGAAATGAGGAACAAAACAAAGCATACGTTTCATAGAAGTTTAATTTTGCAATGTTTTTGGGTATACAATATTTTTTGTTATTCCATTGTCTGCGTAGATATGAAGGCTATCTGATTTGCCGACACGGGAACACGCAACATACAGTTGTTCATGTGAGAAGCAATCCGCATCTAATCTAAACCATACATTTCTAAAGATTGACCTTGAGATTTATTAATTGTGATTGCAAACGCCAATCGAATTCGGAATTGCAATCTTTTTTTAAATGGTGTATCGGTCGGAACTTTTGGCATTCGAGGAATGAGTACATCTTCTCCTTTGAAAGGCCCCGTGCAAAACGTTGCTTCCACTACGTTGTTCATTAATTTCTTAACTGCGAGTCGCGTGCCGTTACAGAGTTTTGTTTGATTAGTGTTCCGCAACATGTTAATTGGCACACCTATTTTCAGTTTTAATATGTGTGGTGGCATCTCTGGCAGATCAGTTCAAGTGTGTTCAAAATTTCCGTAGGATAATTAACTACTTCATCTGCTTCCACAACGGTGTTTATCGACTTATATGTAATTTCTTCAGTTTGAATGCTGGATTGAATAACATTATTAAGTTGATAGGCATCTTTACTCTTCGCGGCAAGGGTAGCTCGTTCACTTAGCCAATTGTGATTCCTATAATTAATTTGAATATTAGGAAATACTTTTTCGATCAGTTCTTCTTTCGATATTACTAAATTACAAAAAATATTAGAAAATGGTATTCGTCTTGACGTCTGATTGGCTGGCAGCTTTCCGTTCCCAATGTCCAGTAACTGTCCAGTGTAAATAATTGAGACACGAAATCACAAAGCGTAAAAAGCGAAGAATCCAACTACATAAACATTAATCGCAACAGGACATGAGAAATATTTTTTTTTTTTTTTTTTTTTTTAAACTAAGAATTTTATACAGATGCCATTCATCGAAAATCAAACATTTTTAACTATCGCTTACTCATACATTCACAAAAAATAAAAAATAGAAGCATCAACATTATTTTTCTTTTCATTTTTTACTGAGCAAGCGCTGTAATATAAAATTCATCAAAATCAACAATTTTTAGCTACCGCGTGCCCATATATTCACAAAAAAAAAAAAAGTGAAATATCAACATTATTCGACTTTTCATTTTTTACTGAGCATGCGCTGTATAAAATAAATGGTAAACATAAAGCAAATTTGCCGAGTCAGTATGGTGTGTTTGCTGGTGACTGTTAAAAAAGCTGTTTTCTCACGGTCGCGGGTATGTTACTGACGCGAAAAAAAAGGTAAAAACAATCTTTGAAGCGGGATGAGTCTCGTGTCAAAAGTTGAAATTAATTCGTGCAGAACATTTTGTGTTTTTGAGCCGTACACAAACCAACTTAACATTTTTATAGATTTAGACTAGATTCCAGATATGCTTCTCACTGATTAGCTGTAACGTCAGAAAGTCTAATTGGAAAATGGTATAAGTTTATGTTACCACAAATAGCCGAAATACGTTTTTATGAATAATTACTAGTACATGAAGTATATAAAGTAATAAAGTAAGTATAAATAATAAATCTTGATGGATTATACAAGCGCTACAGTTAAAAACTAGTGGTTGATATTTAAAAATCTGATGTGGACATCACATGACTTCCTTATACAACCATTGGAATATACATATTTTTATGAAAACATTGATAGTTTTGTGTGAGGTAACCGATTTGTAAATAAACAGGGAGGTTTTATCGCTATTAAGGTTGTATCGCTAATATCGCCAAGCCGCAAATAAGTAGCCAGCGTAGATTTTTAGTCTTTGCATCGAATTTGGTGACTTGAGACTGAAATTGACAAGAATATGTAGTTTAGGATTTCCAGAATTCGGAAACTCTAACTTGAATAAGAACACAGTTCTGGAATATTCCTGAAAAATTCATTGGTTTATAGCGCAGAACTAATTTATTCGAAAGTTCTATAAAGGACACACAGAACCATAAAAAAAAAAAAAAAAAAAAAAAAAAAAAAGAGTGATTGTTGATGATTGTAGACTAGAACCTGCCTGTATCTTTACGTGCTACTTTTCATACGGTATTACAGTAAAAGTGGAAACAGATGAAAGTTTTCTCCTTTCCACGAAGGTGGGCTTTGACATAGCGTCAAATTAGGCATTTAAATGCTGCGAAAAATGGTAGTAAGGGATTCACAAAAATTGGAAATTCTAACCTGAATGGGAGTCTAGTTCATGAAATTTTGTAATGATGCATTGGTTTCTCGCGCAGAACTACCTTAAAAATTCCATAAACCACTAGCAATACTCTCGATGAATTCGAATTCCATTCAGACTTCGAAATATTTGGTTTGTTTCTTATTTAGCGGAATTTATGCTCGCTGGTGTATTTAATAATGTTTATATGATTTCTGCCGTAAAAGGACCATTTCATTGGACTGCTTAAAGAATACTAAACTTTTGTAGCACAAACAAGGGTTTTATTCAACTATTTACTGAATATTAATTCAATAAAGTGCATTCGTCGACTAGAACCTGCTTATTTCTTTAAGGTTTACTTTCTATACTCTAAAATGTAGACAACGTTTTTTCTCAATATCATTACAAGCTTTATCTACGCGATGAATATTCATTTAAAAAAGGGTATTCGTTGACAAGAACCTGCTTCTGTCTTAAAGAATTATTTTCTGCACAAAATATGTGACCAACTTTCATAACAATATTATTACGGGCTTTATCTAAACGCTGAATATTCATTAAATAAAATGCATTTGTCGATTAGAACCTGCTTATGTCTTTAAGAATTACTTTCTACACGCTAACATATCGATAATTTTTTTTTTCATCAATTTCATTTTAAGCTCTATTTACGGGCTGAGTATGCATTAAATGAAGTGCATTCGTCTGCTAGAACCTACTTATGTCTTAAAGAATCAATTTCTAAGCGCTAAAATATCAACTTTAATAAAATAATATTATGGGCTCTATCTACGAACTGAATATTCACTAAATAAGTATTCGTCGACAAGAACCCGCTTATGTCTTTAAAAAATTACTTTCTATGCGTAAAAATATCAACAACTCTCATAACACTATCATTATGAGCTCTACCTACGGGCTGAATATTCTTCCCTTCTATTTACTGCTCTTTATCTGAAACATCTTCTGATTAAAATTTTAAACTTCTACCCTCAACGATTAGGGAGTAATGGGGGTGGCAACCTAAAACGTTAAATTTAATTTTTTTAAAAACTATTCAAGATATCTTATCGAGTTTGAAATTATTTGTAAATGTTTATGAAGTACATAATATACATATTTTTTCAGAATTTTCACTCGACTTTATACGGCAGGGATGGAACACGGGCGCAGAATTCATACCACTATCAATGTAAGAAAAATTTCTACCTCTTAAATCGACGATATTATAGGTAGAGAAATTTCTTAAACACATTCCGGTGTGAATTCTGCGCCCGTGTTCCATCCCTGTAATACGGTAGAAAATGGCAAGTATATTTTTGATGGACGATTTTTTATACTATCCCCCAGAGTAACACCTGCCAAAAAAATACAGTTTATTTAATGATTAGTTAGCTGTTACATATAAAAATTACACAAGTGTCAAATTGCGGAAACGTAGTGAAAAAAATAATAATCATTTAATAATAAAATAGAGGTGCAAAAGTTTTAACCCTCAAAATAAAAGAAACAACAGCATTCATTATCAATAATTTCTTTTTTGGTCAATCGCAATAAATAAACCACAAATATGATATAAATTATTGATAAAAATACGCTGGTGTAAGTGTTTCGTCCTGAGAGGGAAACTCTTGCATCGCTGTAATAATACCAATGATATAATATTTATTTTTAAAAACCACTTAACATAAATAAATATACAATGCAAGCAAATATAAAAAAGCTCTAATAACATTTGTTATTGAAAAGTACCAATTAGCAATAAAAAAATATTCTATTTAATTGTTATAAGGGATCTTACATCTCGCCTTTTTTATTTTATTTTTCCCAAGATACTTTTAGGGATGAGAAATTTCCCTATTTTTTTCTACTTTATTTTTATACACTAGTCTCTATCCTGTTTAATCACGACATATTTCTATGAAAATATTGACATAAGGATTTCTGTATGAAAATATTATAGATGCTGACTTTTTAATTTATTCCGGGGTATTTTTGGCCCCGCCTTTTTTCCATACCATTTATTTTTTTAATGATGAAATGGAATTTATATATTAGAGAAAATTTTTCTTTAAATAAAATGGTTCGAAATAGGATATCTTATCGAGGTTCAAACTGTTTATGAATGTTTGAATGTATATATATATATATATATATATATATATGTATGTATGTATGAATTTATATATATACATATATATATATATATATATATATATATATATTTAAATTTTTGCTCGATTGAAATCTGAGAAAAATGACGTATATTTTGGTGGACAATGTTTTATAGTATATATCCACCGAAGTGACGCCTACCAAAAATTAATGTTTCCTTCTTTATTAGATTGCTATTACATACAGAAATAACAAAAGTGTCAAATAAGTAGACCATAGTTAAAAAAAAATGAAATCCAATACAGTTATCCGTATAAAGTAATTTATGTTTATAGAATGAATTATGAAAAGCAAAGATAAATTACAAAAAAGAATCATATTCAATCAAGATTTAATCATTATAACTATTTTCTTCAGTAGTGTTAGTTACACTAGTTTTATCAAATATTGAAGTCAATATTTCAGCTAGTTTTACAATGTTTGATTTGCATTAACCATTTTAAAAATAGTAAAATATTGCTGCTAAATGGGAGGGGGGAGGGGGGGTTCTCCTGCTTTTTTTTTTTTTTTTCCACAACTACTTTTACAGATGCCAATATATTGATTTATTCCGGAGTACTTTTAGCCCCGCCTTTATTTAGCACCATTTTATTTATTGAAATATTTTATCAAATATATAACTTCGATAAAATCAGACAAGTTTATCCTTAAAAAATAAGTGGTATGGATAAAAGACGGGGCCAAAAAATATTCCTGATTAAATTAAATTTTGCCATCTATGCTATTTTCATATAAAAAAATTTATATCAGTATCTTTGTAGTGTTATGACGTGATTAAACAAGATAGAGGTTATTATAAAAAAATAAAGGTAGCGAAAATTACGGAAATATCTCGTCCTTAAAAGTTTCTTGTAAAAGAGATGTAAGATCACTGATAATAACTAAATAGAATTTTTTTTTTCTTTCTTTTTTTTTTTTTTTTTATTATTGCTAATTGTTGCGTTTTAATTACAAATGTTAATAGAGCATTTTTATATTTCCTTTCATTGTGTATTTATTAAGTAGTTTTTAAAGATAAACATTATATCATTGGTATTATTATTAAGTGATTATTAATTTTTTCACTACGTTTCCGCAATTTGACACTTCTATAATTTTGATGCGTAATAGCTAACTAATAAACAAATAAACTGTATGTTTTTTTTTTGTTTTTTTTTGTAGGTGTCACTTTGGTGGATAGTATAAAAAATCGCTCATCAAAAATATACTTATCATTTTCTACCATTTAAAATCTAGTGAGAATTCTGGGAAATATATATATATATTATATATTTTATAAACATTTATAAATAGTTTCAGCCTCGATAAAATATCTTGAATACTTAAAAAAAAAAAAAAATTGAATTTAACATTTTAGGTTGCCACCCCCATTACTCCCTAATCTTTGAGAGTAGAAGTTTAAAATTGTGTGCAAAAGATGTTTCAGATAAAGAACAATAAATAGAAGGCAAGAACTCTGCATTCGACGCTGGTGCAGTTTTCAAATGCTTAAACTGCAAATGCTTATCCCTTTTGAAAATTCGATTCGATAATAATCGGTGCAACCACGCCTAAATCGATAAAACCATGCCTAATTGAAATAAAGAATGAAATCCAAAACAAGCAATAGTCCGATAAACATCGACAAACGTGTTGTATGATGTATAAATCAGTTGCCCATTTTAGATTTGAGATATATTCTATCGCGATATAAAGTCTAAATCTTAGGTACAGTCTACAAATTGAAAAAAGTCATTGTTCTATCAGGATTTATCGGGACTCCTCCCACTTATTTCCTGTTACTACATTTTTACATTAACTTAACAATAGATTTCTCGAGAACGCACTCACGAGGGGTAACTATTTACGCGACGAAAATCATGTTAGACGCTGTTCTCGAATGAACATAATTTAATTGTTTTCTAAGATTACACTTTTCGGATGGTTTCCTAGTTTGATGTTAAATATGATCAATACAATTGTTTGAATTGTACATCGCGTAGGATGCATAAAGTACTACGGTATGAAGCAATCGTATCCCTATTTCCTAATTCAACAGGTTAAAATATGAAAATTGTCAGGGTTAAAACACTCTTCTCTTAATGTCCGTGATACTGTTATAATACCTATTCGCCTTCTCATTGAAAGGAAAGATAAATGTGCATTCATATAAATAGTAAAATAGTATTATTCAAACGCCCCCTCAAACTTCAGGGAAATTCAGAATATATTTGGGGACGGTGCGAATAAATACCAAAAATACATAAAAATATAGAAATATTGGCATGTATTTTCCTGCTAAAATTAAATGGCATAAAATTGTGTTAACACAAAAATTATACATACTTTAAGTTTTTAAGTTGAAATGATTAAAAATAAAATAAAATAAAATAAAATAAACCGGAAAACCTTTGGTTTACCTGCAAGAAGTTAATCGGAAAAATTCAGGAAAACTCCCTTCCCTTCCAATAAATTGTTTTAAATGGTTTTCATTTTTAAATAATTAGTGTCCGATTGAACATGCATACTTGCCAACCATCTCATTATGAACCGTACAATTTTTAGTAACCGCCTTTTTTTCACACCAGTTATTTTTTACAGTAATTTTATTCTTATTTAATCGTAGCAACATTTGCTGAGAATTACTCTAAAAATAAATTGGTGTGAAAAAAAAGGGGGCGTTTTTTTCAAAGGACTTTAACAATTGTACGGTTAATAATACTTTCACAACCGCATATTTTTCTCTTTTTCACAGTAAGGTACGCCTGTGGGCATAATTCTTCTCAGATGCAATATTTCAGAACGAAATTTTCCGTATTCGCATTTATACTACAAATAGACATACATTATAGTTTCCTATTTCTAATCAAAACATGTATATCCATAGAATATTGATAGTAAAATATGAATTTTGGGTGTTAATTTTTAAGAAATACATAACATACAAATTGCGAAAGAAACGCCCACTGGTGGGGATAGATATTTTTAAATGACGTGAATCTACATCAGCGGTCGCGAATGTGTTAATGAGATGGTTGGCAAGTGTGAATATGATTCAAATCAACATTTACTATGCTTACAAAGACTGATGTTATAAAAGAAATAAGTAACGTAAAAACTGTGTTATACATGCTTGCCAACCATCTCATTATGAAGCGTAGTACTTTTAGTCACCGCCTTTTTTTGTACACCGGTCATTTTTTAGATTAATTTCATTTTTATTTAATCGTAACACTATTGGGTTGTTCGATAAATAATTTCGTTTTTTTTTTCATGTTTTTCAAAGTGAATTTATTTATATTAACAACAAACATTAATCAATGATATATTGACCATTTTGTTGGATGACCTCTTGCCATCTTTCGGTAAAGTTCGGTACGTTCGAAGAAGCCTTGGTTTTTAGAAGCGAAGGTTTTAAAAAACGAAATTATTTATCGAAGAACGCAATATTTGGAGAGAATTGCTCTAAATATAAAGTGGTATGGGAAAAGGGGCGTATTTTCAAGGGGCGTTAACAAGTCTACGCTTATTAATGAGATGTTTGGCAGTCCTGGTTATAACAAGAATATTATTAGAAAGATTAAAATATAAAAAATTAATAATAATAATAATAATAATAAAAACATTGTGGGGCTTCGCTGACAGTAATCTTACCTTTTTTTGGGTTAATTAGGATTTTTCTTGTGCTTTCTTTTTTAAGTTTTTGACTGCTTTTATTTTCTGTTTTTACGCTATGAATGTATAATTGATTTTCTCTAAATTTTGTAATTTAATCTGATGTAAATATTTTTATTACTTTTATTATTATTAACCCTTGCGCTAGGCATATTTTCAGTAAGACATGCCTTTTGGCGTTCCTTTAAAACGTCACACGTATAGTTTCCAACTTACTACCTTCTGGCTACCGAAAAATTGTAATAATTTGTTTTATTTTACTTCCTTATTAAATAAAATAAATATTTCTATTAAAATTTTACGGCAGCCGAAAGGTAGATTATAGTAACAGGTTTTAGAAAAATAACATTTCATTTGCAGAGGAACACATTAAGGCGTGCCTCGATTTTTTAATGTCTCCTCAGAAGGGACATACGAGCGATAAGGGTTAATAATATATTATTTTTCCCTTAAAATACTTACATAAACTTAAACCTATCTTATATAAACTTCTTCCCAGCTATAAAATAAGATAGCAAAAAATAATTTTAATATTATACAGCCTGTCTTATAATATAGGAGTCATGTCTTTATGCAGCATTCAACAATAATTTACAAACAAATTGATACCAGGGGTCGTGTTGTTACCTTTTTTTACAGGAAACTTTCAATGATAGAAAAATTTCTCATCTTCTGCCACCACTTTTTTCTTAGAGAAATTCTTATTGTGTTTTTGAATTAATATGTCGTGATTAAACAGCATAGAAATTATTCTATAAAATTAATGATAGCAAGAAAAGCACAGTTTTCTCATTTTTTAAAGTGTCCTGAAAAAAAGGCGGAGACTACTACCCCTGTGATACCCTAGCGGCCCTGATAACGCGTGTACTTTTCTTTGATATCTTAATGAAATCTCTTTCTCTCTTGTTCTTCACTCACAGTTAAGATTTTATGGAAAACAACTTAGATGTGAGTTGGAAAAAATGGAGCTTAACACTTTCACGACAGCAAATTTTTGTTGTTTTCACAGTAAGCTCCGCCTGTGGGCGTTATTCTTGCTTATTACATCATTTTAAGTCAGTGTTTTCTGTATTCATATTTATAATATAAATGGGTTATAAATGGGTATACATTAAAATTATACTCTTTCTAATCAAAATATCTGTATCTGTAATGCATTGATTGTACGAATGTGAATATTGAGTCTATTGTTAAGAAATAATGTAACCTACGTAACCTGAAGAAACGCCCACTGGCGGAGTTTCAGATTTTCAAATGACGTGAATTCGCGTCAGAGGTCGCGAAAGTGTTAAGCTCAAATAATCCCATTTCTTACGTTCTTTCTCTCTCTCTCTCTCTCTCTTTTTTTTTTTTTTTTTTTTTTTTTTTTTTTCCCAAATGGAAATTTTAAATCAAAATTCTACTGGAAATTTTAAATGGAATTCTAATGGTTATTTTTTAATAGCCTTTTTTTCATCAGTATCTAAAAATGCATCAGAAAAACACATTTCTTGAAGAAAAAAAAAATCCTTGCAGACCTGTGATCTGATCCTGTGACTTTTGATCTCCAAATATTTTCAAAATTTTTAGAGCCTGGATATTTGTATGCCTATGCCTTTCCACACAATTGCATTTTTAAGGCATGTGTATATGACCTGTCAAATCGCACTTGGCTGCCAAATTTATGAAAGATCCCCTTTTTTTCAAAATGCTTGTAAAATAGTTTTGTCTTTTACAAACTCATTGCTGTGTATATCTAAACTTTCAATTATATATTTTTAAAATAATTAACAATATAGTTTATTTCCCTGCAATAATGGCGCCTAAGCTTAATAAAAAGAGAAGAATAATGTGCATAACATCCGAATTATCATATTAATTTCATGTTTTGTTGAAAATTCCTGAAAGAAACTTAAAACAAGTCACCAGAAAATATTGCATAATTTATTTATATAATATATTTTAAACTCTTGATATATTTGTTCGACTACGCCATTGAAGTCAATTGTCAAGTTATCAAGCTGTTTCTACAAACGGCTTTCAAGTAGAAATAGGATTTGAAAACTGGTGTTGACGAAGGCTGTGAGTAAGCGAAAGGCACTTTGTTTGAGGAAAAATATGCCGGGGCGTACCCCATCTCCGGGTGACTGTGCGACGTCACGGGGCATCCACAGTTCGAGTACGATTGCAGATAAGCATAGAAAAAGCTTTAGAACTGTCCAAAAATTTTGCGTGTTTTTCTTGATAGAAGTTCGTGATTTTGCAGTTAATCATAAAATACTATAACATTTAATGCTAGTGATTTTAAGATGATGCCTTGCTCGGTTGATATTTGCTGCAATGCGTAAAAAACAGCAGAGGAAAAAATATATATTCATCGATTTACCCGAAACAATAATGTATGCTTTAGTATAAAAATATGATATTAAACTACATTTAAAATAAATACAATGATCAGAAAGAAATATTTTTGAATTCTTATGTTAATCAAAATACGGCGATTTGCAAAAGAAATTCAAAATATTCCTAAAAATAAAAGTATTCAAGACACTTGTAGTTCTGTTGTTATGTAAAAGTAAACTATTTTCAATAGAAAAACTGAAAAATCATATATGAATTTCAAGGAAATTATAAAAAAAAAATTCGATCTATTAGCTAAAGGGCAAAAAGACAGACAGACAAACTAACCGAAGTCATAAGTGCACTGTTAACTTACTTGGAAAATGGTGAAAATTTTACTTCTTATGATTTTTTTGTATCTCTTTAAGTACTAAGTGAAAATAATAGTAATAAAAAAAATAATAAATAAAAGTCTTGTAAGATTTTATAATTAAAGCATGAAATTATATTAATTAATGGAAAATGAAACTAATTCAGTTTTAGTTAAAAATATTAATTATTATTGCATTTCAGTATATATACATTCAACCGTTTTTTCTGTGTATATAAAAAAATGAAAAACTAATATGGATAGTATCTGTGCTCTGTATTATTATTATTTATTTATTTATATTTATATATATATTAATATCATATACATTCGGCAAATTACTATGAAAAAAAAAAAAAAAAAAAAAAAAAAACTACCTTATTTTATTGTACAATGTTATAAAAGTAATTTATGACTGTCCAAGATGAAAAACAAGAATTATTGGAGAACTTCCAATATACTTTAAACAACTATAGAAACATTTTTATTTGATATACATTTCTATGTGACCATTCTTTAAATAGTGTATCTGATTCATAAAAAAATTAATATTTTGCTATTTTTAATGCTGTTCCTTTAAAAATATTAATGTTCTTATGCAATTTTTTTTTTTTTAAACTATTTAGAAAATTTCCACACACCACTCGTTAAAATTATATACGACTAATTTTGGACTTACCTGTATATCATGATAGACTGGAAAAGCACAGATATACAGAATCAGCTACTCAAAACTGATTTTCGTATTTAATGTACCTCAAAACGTGTAATTTTAACAGAAGGGCAGCTCGAAAATGGAACCCTAAAACAATGCTTTCTTTAACATATATAGACAATAAAAATTAAAAACACTAATTTATTGATTTGTTAGGAAAAGGGAGCTTGTTTTGTGCAACAAATTTAAAAAATATTTAGCAATTAATATTCATTGGTGAAACCAAACATTTACTATTATTATTATTATTATTACGTAACATTTTTTCAATATATTTTTCTTGCTTTAATTGTATTTTAAAATTTAGTTTTTCTGTGTTCGCGCTAATTCGAAATTTAATTTAACACATGGTGTTTCATAGGAAGCTAGATGCAGAGGTCTCTTTAAATTTTATTGTACAGTCGGTAACAAATGTCTCCGAACACTAGCAAAAATTCCTATATAAAAAAAGTACACTTAATACAGTTTTGTTAAATAAATCCTTGTCGAATCCTGTTTTTAGACTGACTAATAACAGGATCCGACAAGGATTTATTTAACAAAACTATATTAAGTGTACTTTTTTACATAGGAATTTTTGCAAGTGTTCGGAGTCTTTTATTACCGACTGTAGGTGAGAGTACGTATTTGTTGCTTTAGTGATGCAATCGTGCCTAAGTTTCAAAACTGATGAAGTGCTGTGCTATTATTTTAACCACAAAGCAACTATTACGATTATTTTCTACCGATTTATTGTGTTTACTTCGAGAGTTATTTTTTAATTAAATTAATTATTTTTTAATTTAATCAGGTTAACTTATGTTTCACACCAAATATTTCTCAAAAATTAAAAACCTTAATTATCCCCCCGCCCCTTATGCAGAGGTGCCAAATTTGGCCTTATTTTTATTCAATAGTCACCAATAATTTTTATTTGTAACGTTTGACTAATCACTTCAAAGACTGATAGTGTATTATGTATATCAAATGTCACTTCTCAAAATTATTGGTGACTATTGAATAAAAAAAGCCAATTTGGCAACCCTGCCCCCATATTTATAAGACTATGCGTCCAATAGCATTTTTTTTTAAATTAATTTAACAATATTAGTGCAAGAGGCACTAGGTCCCTTATAGACTATATTATTACCAACTGAAAATTGTCACCTCAAGTTATGGATACACATGTATACAGAGGATTTGACACATACTCAGACAATTTTCTGGTTACTTCCAAAATTAAGTTAATGTCTAGATGGATAAAACGTAAAATCAAGAAACCAGACAATGAAGTTTTCAAGCTATCCTTGTTACAGGAAAAAGGCATAAGAAGAATCTATCAGGAACATTTCTGTACTGATAAGTATAAAGGATTTAAGTCCAAAAATTTATTTATTTTTTTAATTAATTTTTTTTTTCATGACATTATTAAAAACTTTTACATAAATCTCCACGATATTCTTTTGCTTTTATATTTTATAATGTGTAACAAATTAATATGCAAAATAATAAATCCTACTACTTAATGGGATGTTCTAAAATTCTACTCTTAACACAGATACCGAAGTGGACGGTGGGTGTAGAAAGGCTGACTACCCTTAATCTAAATCTTCTCTTGAAAAGGTGAAAATGTTACATAACTCTTTTTTCTTAAGGAAAAAAGAAGATAAGGAGGAGGAGGAAAGATCAAAACGAATAGAAAGCATATTAAACGTTAATACACTTTAAACACTGGAAAAGGGCGGAGATTCGTATTGTGTGTCATTTGGGAGCTGTAGAGTGCCAGAAAATTACTTTATGTAATAAAACTTTTCATTTAAAGGGTATTTAAAGCAGCATTATGTTTAACACATAGGCTATTCAGAAAAAAAGTACCATTCATCTGGTTCATGAAAAATAAAGAACATTTTCTGGCATTGCTCTATGTATATACATTCTTGTCAACCTAACCCGGAGGATTACTGGTCCCGCCCCTTTCCATACATTTTTTTCACATCAGTCTTTTTAGCGCCATGTCAGCCATCGGTGGCTGACACTGATCTTTCCATTTAGGCCAAGTCAGCCGACAGTGTAAAATATGATATAAAACTACAGAACTTACATAGTTTTAAGTAAATACTGACATTTTATCTAAAATTTACTTCATGTTTTTTTTTTTTTTTTTTTTTTTTTTTTTTTTTAGGATTTTTATAGGATTATATCGTTAAGGCCTAATGGGGTTTATTGAAACTCGATAAACATAACAAGCTTCTAAGCAGCACGTGTGGCCTGAATGGGATTTCCATAAGAATTCGCGTGGCGCTCAATGAGTTAATCGTAAATGTATTTGAATTCCAAAATTAAGTTAATGTCTAGATGGATAAAACGTAAAAACAAGAAACCAGACAATGAAGTTTTCAAGCTATCCTTGTTACAGGAAAATGGCATAAGAAGAATCTATCAGGAACACTTCTGTACTGATAAGTATAAAGGATTTAAGTCCAAAAATGTCGATTTTGAGTTAAGTACATAGTCAGACTCAGAAAACAATTCTCTATCGATTGGTATAAAGGATTTAAATCCATGTCATTTAGTCTTCCAGAAAATCCATTGGTAAAAAAAGATTCAAGTCAGAAATTTAGCATTAATCTTTAGTATAAAATATTTAATTCAATTTTCCCCTTTATTAAATGAAGATTGATAATCACTGAATGGTATAAAGCATATAAACCAACATAATCCCTTTTTCCTAATCAATTCTGCTCATTAGTTTTTACTTTACTTTTTGTCACCTGAAAAATCAAGAATATCGACTTAAATCCTTTATACTTATCAGTATAGATTTAAATCAACTATTGGAGATTCGATCACTGTAGACAATGCAAACGAAGAATGGAAAAATATAAAGAATATAATAAAAAAAAAAAGCGGCGCTGGAGGCATTAGGCAAAAGGAAGCAACATCGTAAGACAAAAGGCATGAGAATCTGGATCGAGAATATCGCTAGGACTGTTAAAGTCATGCAAAAAGCATATTTAAATTACCTTCAGAAAAAAACAAAGGAAGCTGAAGAACTGTATAAGGCAAAAAGAAATCTCGCAAAGGAAATCATTCGCAAAGCTCATCAGGATTCATGGTAAAAATTTATAAGAGATATTGAAAATGATATATACGGCAGACAAACCTTGATCCATAAGTTCATAAGAAATCTCGATAATGATGAACAAGATCGAGCAAACATTGACACTATTGTAGCAAAGGAATGGATCAGACATTATAAAGACGTTTTGGTACAATTCAACCGCCCCTTTAATCACCGAGAGGGGAACAATTGAGACAGATATTGACTATATTGATATGTTTGAGTTGAAGAACATATTGAAAACATCTAAGAATAGAAAAGCTACAGGTCCAGACAATATTAATACAGAACTTTTTAAATATGGTAGTGATTTACAACATTAAAAAAAAAAAAAAAAAAAAAAACTATTAAACCTTTTTAATATGTGTTGTAGAGAATGTGTGATCCCCACAGAATAGCACACTGCAAAGGTTATCTCAATCTTTAAGAAAGGAGATTGAAATTCTTGCGAAAATTATAGAGGCATTAGCCTACTAATTACCGCATATAAATTATATAGCAAAATATGTAATAACAGAGTAGGGAACTGTTGGAATCAATGCTCTTAGAAGAACAATTTGGCTTCAGACGAGGCAGATCCTGTAAAGATGATGTATTCACTTTAAAACAGATTATCGAAAAACGTAGAGAACCCAACCTGGAAACACATATTATATTTATAGACTTCGAAAAGGCCTTTGACCGTGTGAACAGGGAAAAGCTATGGTCTATCATGGAATGTAGGGGACTCCCCCGACACCTGATCCAGGCATGCCAATCTTTATATTAGCATACAAATATACTCATCGGTCTACACAAAACCAACGAGGTTGACACTAACCAAGGAGTCAGACAGGACTGTAGTTTACCTCCAACCTTGTTTAATCTCTACATAGACGACACCATACGAGCACTGAAAAATTCTGCCGCCTCAGGCATTAGGCTAAATGCGGTCGCTAACATCAACACACTGCTGTTCGCGGATGACCAAGCTATCATTCAGGAATGTGAAGACGATCTACAGAGATCGATGTATAGACTTCACAAAATTTGTCAAGATTATAAAATGAAAATCTCGATTTAAAAAAAAAAAAAAAAAAAAAAAAAAAAACAGTCTATGGCTTTCAAAGGTAAAGAATCTATTCGCACAAAAATTGTCATTGAAAATGAAGTCATAGAACAAGTATTACACTTTACCTACCCAGGATGTGATCTTACTTATAAATATGAGAACGAAATACAAAAAAAAAAAAAAAAAAAGCACGAATTCCAACACATCTGCGGAACCTTGAGTAAAACTCTAAAGAGGAGAACATGAAGAGAAACTCAACTTAAGCTTTATAAAGTCATGGCTACACCTGTCTTGCTCTACGGCTCAGAGACATGGACCTTGAGGAGCCAGGATCTGAGTAGAATTCAAGCAACAGAAATGGGACATCTAAGACCAATAAAGGGCTGCACAATCACCGACAAGATACGAAATGAAGACATCAGGAATGGATTGAAGATAATCCACTTATATGATAGAGTACAAGAATATCGTACTAAATAGAAAGACCATGTACAACGCATGCCAATGACAAAATTCCCCAGAGCTGCTTTTGACTACACACCGAAAGGCAGAAGAGACCGAGGGCGTTCGAGAAATTGGTGGATTGGCCAATGAAGCCGGAACAGGCACCCTGCCTACTCCTTGAAGTTGATGATGATGATGATGAATATTCAAAATGAAATATGAACTGATTGTTAAAGTGTTAAAAATCAGTAATCGTAACATAAACTAAAATAGCAAATATTGATTAAGAAGAGAGAGAGAGAGAGAACTATTTTGAGATTCTTAAACCCCCTATCCCATATACTCTCAACTTAAATAGAATGTCCAGCTACGTCATCAGAGGTTACTTCCTTCCGCACTTTTCTCCCTCTCGTGAGCCAGCCCTTCCCTATCTATAGTCCTGCTGTTGCCAAACTTGGTGATGCTTGAACCTCCACGGGAGATATTTTGGGATAAGAAAATAGTTTCTGGAATTCTAAAATTTTTTGGGTAAAACATGCACACACACAGTGACAATTCTCTTTATTTATACAGATTAAATTGAAATTTTCATTTCAGTGTAATTTCAAATAAAAAAATAAATAAATAAAGACAATTTCATATTTGGCATTATTTTTAATATATTTTTAAAAGAAATATTTAAGTTTCGTGTCAGTTTCATTGCCGTAAATGAAAATAAATAAAGAACTTCATATTTATATTTTTGAAATATTTCATATAATATGTATTCTTCCAGTGTTTTTAATAATGTTTTATAATGCATTGCATTCAAAAGATTTATATATATCATAACAGAAACTACATTACCCGTTTCACTAAATTTTTTATACCTTTATACAATGGATCTTTCATTGTTAATTCTTCATTCAATGCAAAGGTCCTTTATATGAGATTTATTGAATTCAATAAATGAAATAATATTAGTTTCCTGAATATACATTAAGTTATGCAAGATTCTTTGTATCTATTTACTCAAATAGACGAATAATGAAAATATTTTTGTTAATGAAACCGTACATTAGCTTCAAAATTCAATAAACATTTAGTGAAAATATCTGTACTACAGAGCGATATCATTTTACCTTCTATTGTTGAAATATATATCATGTCAGTAATGAAACGTCATGGAATGGTTAACTAATGGCTTTCATAATATCCTATCTAGAGGAACCCAATTTCAAATATTATCAGTATGCATTAAATTTAGAAATATTATATTATATGTTGGTAAAATATTCGCATAGAAATAACAGAAATTCTTCTAAGAATATATATATATCCACAATTACGAATAAAAAATCAAACTAGAAATAATAATAAATTATAGATACTAATAGCATAATTTAAATAAAATTTAAGTAATTTTGTTATTTTTCATTATGAAAATTTGATCGGATTTATATTTAATTTTTAAAGATAAAACAAAATTTATAAAGTGTTTTAATTACTATTATAAATTTAAATATATAAACCATGTGTAATATATATATATATATATTTTAACCATATAAAGTATTAACGCTTTCGCGACCTCTGACGTAGATTCACGTCATTTGAATATTTCTAACTCCATCAGTGGGCGTTTCTTTAGCAATTTGTATGTTATTTATTTCTTAAAAATAATCGCATATTTGCACTATCAATATACTATAGATACAAATGCTTTGATTAAAAGAATATAACTACAATGTATATTCGTTTGTAAAATAAATGTAAATACAGAAATTTTGTTCTGAAATATTGTAACTGGGTAGAATAACACCAACAGGCGGACCCTACTGTGAAAAATACAAAAACATGCTATCATGAAAGTGTTAAGCATCAATATTTTATGTGAAATCATTTATGTACAGTCACCCCCCCAAAAAAAGCCACCCCCCCACCTAATTTCGCCGTAAATTATCGTAGAAACATTTGACTGGTACCGATCGATATGTAATAACATCTAGTTTATAACGGTATAGTTACATTTTGCCTATGGGGTCGTCTACATATTAAAACTGGCATTAACTTCATTTTTTTCAATAGCAACCCCTATTTTAGACTTCATATTCAGATTTCTGTAATCAATGCGGTTCGAAAAACATACCTATTTATATACCTTAAATCAATTTTAAATAGAGTTACACGTGAAAATGTATTAGGGGTTCGTCTATACATTTAGAATATATAAATCATGATGAACCACCCATTAAACATTATTTATTAAGTTTCACACCGGAAAAAAATTCAAGAAATGTTAATTATAAAATAAAAAAAATGACTAATTCACAGAACTTTCTGAGTTAGTTTATGAATTAAAACATTTTTATTGGTTTCTATTGATTAAACATCAGGTAGTTCACTTCATATGAAGAAAATTAAATAGCTTGAATAGATAATTAAATATCTATCAAAAGAGAAAAAAAAAGGTGAATGGTTTTAAATTTGTTTGAAAATTCAAAATTATTTTAACTCAAGCTGCCGTATAATTGTCTGAAACGGCGGCACTCAACCTGGTTCCCACGGCCGTTTCACAGTGACAATGGGAGTTTGTTCTGATACTGCAGTACTTTCATTTTCTTTAATTTAATTGACTTTTTAAAAATATTAAAACAGATTTTTTTATTTTTATTTATTTTTTTTTTTAATTGATTTTTTTTTCCATGACATTATTAAAAACTTTTACATAAATCTGCACGATATTCTTTTGCTTTTATATTTTATAATGTGTAACAAATTAATATGCAAAATAATAAATCCTACTACTTAATGGGATGTTCTAAAATTCTACTCTTAACACAGATACCGAAGTGGACGGTGGGTGTAGAAAGGCTGACTACCCTTAATCTAAATCTTCTCTTGAAAAGGTGAAAATGTTACATAACTCTTTTTTCTTAAGGAAAAAAGAAGATAAGGAGGAGGAGGAAAGATCAAAACGAATAGAAAGCATATTAAACGTTAATACACTTTAAACACTGGAAAAGGGCGGAGATTCGTATTGTGTGTCATTTGGGAGCTGTAGAGTGCCAGAAAATTACTTTATGTAATAAAACTTTTCATTTAAAGGGTATTTAAAGCAGCATTATGTTTAACACATAGGCTATTCAGAAAAAAAGTACCATTCATCTGGTTCATGAAAAATAAAGAACATTTTCTGGCATTGCTCTATGTATATACATTCTTGTCAACCTAACCCGGAGGATTACTGGTCCCGCCCCTTTCCATACATTTTTTTCACATCAGTCTTTTTAGCACCATGTCAGCCATCGGTGGCTGACACTGATCTTTCCATTTAGGCCAAGTCAGCCGACAGTGTAAAATATGATATAAAACTACAGAACTTACATAGTTTTAAGTAATTACTGACATTTTATTTAAAATTTATTCATGTTTTTTTTTTTTTTTTTTTTTTTTTTTTAGGATTTTTATAGGATTATATCGTTAAGGCCTAATGGGGTTTATTGAAACTCGATAAACATAACACGCTTCTAAGCAGCACGTGTGGCCTGAATGGGATTTCCATAAGAATTCGCGTGGCGCTCAATGAGTTAATCGTAAATGTATTTGAATTCCAAAATTAAGTTAATGTCTAGATGGATAAAACGTAAAAACAAGAAACCAGACAATGAAGTTTTCAAGCTATCCTTGTTACAGGAAAATGGCATAAGAAGAATCTATCAGGAACACTTCTGTACTGATAAGTATAAAGGATTTAAGTCCAAAAATGTCGATTTTGAGTTAAGTACATAGTCAGACTCAGAAAACAATTCTCTATCTATTGGTATAAAGGATTTAAATCCATGTCATTTAGTCTTCCAGAAAATCCATTGGTAAAAAAAGATTCAAGTCAGAAATTTAGCATTAATCTTTAGTATAAAATATTTAATTCAATTTTCCCCTTTATTAAATGAAGATTGATAATCACTGAATGGTATAAAGCATATAAACCAACATAATCCCTTTTTCCTAATCAATTCTGCTCATTAGTTTTTACTTTACTTTTTGTCACCTGAAAAATCAAGAATATCGACTTAAATCCTTTATACTTATCAGTATAGATTTAAATCAACTATTGGAGATTCGATCACTGTAGACAATGCAAACAAAGAATGGAAAAATATAAAGAATATAATAAAAAAAAAGCGACGCTGGAGGCATTAGGCAAAAGGAAGCAACATCGTAAGACAAAAGGCATGAGAATCTGGATCGAGAATATTGCTAGGACTGTTAAAGTCATGCAAAAAGCATATTTAAATTACCTTCAGAAAAAAACAAAGGAAGCTGAAGAACTGTATAAGGCAAAAAGAAATCTCGCAAAGGAAATCATTCGCAAAGCTCATCAGGATTCATGGTAAAAATTTATAAGAGATATTGAAAATGATATATACGGCAGACAAACCTTGATCCATAAGTTCATAAGAAATCTCGATAATGATGAACAAGATCGAGCAAACATTGACACTATTGTAGCAAAGGAATGGATCAGACATTATAAAGACGTTTTGGTACAATTCAACCGCCCCTTTAATCACCGAGATGGGAACAATTGAGACAGATATTGACTATATTGATATGTTTGAGTTGAAGAACATATTGAAAACATCTAAGAATAGAAAAGCTACAGGTCCAGACAATATTAATACAGAACTTTTTAAATATGGTAGTGATTTACAACATTAAAAAAAAAAAAATAAAAAAAAAAACTATTAAACCTTTTTAATATGTGTTGTAGAGAATGTGTGATCCCCACAGAATAGCACACTGCAAAGGTTATCTCAATCTTTAAGAAAGGAGATTGAAATTCTTGCGAAAATTATAGAGGCATTAGCCTAATAATTACCGCATATAAATTATATAGCAAAATATGTAATAACAGAGTAGGGAACTGTTGGAATCAATGCTCTTAGAAGAACAATTTGGCTTCAGACGAGGCAGATCCTGTAAAGATGATGTATTCACTTTAAAACAGATTATCGAAAAACGTAGAGAACCCAACCTGGAAACACATATTATATTTATAGACTTCGAAAAGGCCTTTGACCGTGTGAACAGGGAAAAGCTATGGTCTATCATGGAAAGTAGGGGACTCCCCCGACACCTGATCCAGGCATGCCAATCTTTATATTAGCATACAAATATACTCATCGGTCTACACAAAACCAACGAGGTTGACACTAACCAAGGAGTCAGACAGGACTGTAGTTTACCTCCAACCTTGTTTAATCTCTACATAGACGACACCATACGAGCACTGAAAAATTCTGCCGCCTCAGGCATTAGGCTAAATGCGGTCGCTAACATCAACACACTGCTGTTCGCGGATGACCAAGCTATCATTCAGGAATGTGAAGACGATCTACAGAGATCGATGTATAGACTTCACAAAATTTGTCAAGATTATAAAATGAAATCTCGATTAAAAAAAAAAAAAAAAAAAAAAAAAAAAAAAAACTGTCTATGGCTTTCAAAGGTAAAGAATCTATTCGCACAAAAATTGTCATTGAAAATGAAGTCATAGAACAAGTATTACACTTTACCTACCCAGGATGTGATCTTACTTATAAATATGAGAACGAAATACAAAAAAAAAAAAAAAAAAAAGCACGAATTCCAACACATCTGCGGAACCTTGAGTAAAACTCTAAAGAGGAGAACATGAAGAGAAACTCAACTTAAGCTTTATAAAGTCATGGCTACACCTGTCTTGCTCTACGGCTCAGAGACATGGACCTTGAGGAGACAGGATCTGAGTAGAATTCAAGCAACAGAAATGGGACATCTAAGACCAATAAAGGGCTGCACAATCACCGACAAGATACGAAATGAAGACATCAGGAATGGATTGAAGATAATCCACTTATATGATAGAGTACAAGAATATCGTACTAAATAGAAAGACCATGTACAACGCATGCCAATGACAAAATTCCCCAGAGCTGCTTTTGACTACACACCGAAAGGCAGAAGAGACCGAGGGCGTTCGAGAAATTGGTGGATTGGCCAATGAAGCCGGAACAGGCACCCTGCCTACTCCTTGAAGTTGATGATGATATGAATATTCAAAATGAAATATGAACTGATTGTTAAAGTGTTAAAAATCAGTAATCGTAACATAAACTAAAATAGCAAATATTGATTAAGAAGAGAGAGAGAGAGAGAACTATTTTGAGATTCTTAAACCCCCTATCCCATATACTCTCAACTTAAATAGAATGTCCAGCTACGTCATCAGAGGTTACTTCCTTCGGCACTTTTCTCCCTCTCGTGAGCCAGCCCTTCCCTATCTATAGTCCTGCTGTTGCCAAACTTGGTGATGCTTGAACCTCCACGGGAGATATTTTGGGATAAGAAAATAGTTTCTGGAATTCTAAAATTTTTTGGGTAAAACATGCACACACACAGTGACAATTCTCTTTATTTATACAGATTAAATTGAAATTTTCATTTCAGTGTAATTTCAAATAAAAAAATAAATAAATAAAGACAATTTCATATTTGGCATTATTTTTAATATATTTTTAAAAGAAATATTTAAGTTTCGTGTCAGTTTCATTGCCGTAAATGAAAATAAATAAAGAACTTCATATTTATATTTTTGAAATATTTCATATAATATGTATTCTTCCAGTGTTTTTAATAATGTTTTATAATGCATTGCATTCAAAAGATTTATATATATCATAACAGAAACTACATTACCCGTTTCACTAAATTTTTTATACCTTTATACAATGGATCTTTCATTGTTAATTCTTCATTCAATGCAAAGGTCCTTTATATGAGATTTATTGAATTCAATAAATGAAATAATATTAGTTTCCTGAAGAAATTTGATATTTTATTATGTTACATTATGGGATAAATTTTAAATAACACAAAGCTTACAAACGGTACAGTACTCAAATGCAAATATGTCACAACAAAATTTAAACAGAAAATTCATGGTAAAAAATCTTTTTAAAATTATTAAATATTCATAATAATAATAATAAAACGGTTGTCGAATGCATAATTGCTGTTTCATGCAATCAGTTTCGCTGTACCGTGTTTTCTAAAACATGATATTTAACTAGAGGTGTATGTACTCTTGAATATTGAAATGCGAAAAAAAGTGTAACAGGGTTAAAATAGGATTTTAGCAGCGAAAAACTAGAAAAAGATATTTAATACTTATGAAGAAAGACTTAACATATTAGGATCGGATATATTCCTCTCTTGTACCGTAAGCCACGCCTTTTCACAATCTTTCTAAAACTTTATAATATAATACAAAATAATTTTGCATATTTGTAATTAAATCATTTAAGTTTTGTCTTGAATAATCGATGTAGTAAATACCATTGTGATTTATGCATACCAGCGTCACATATAGAGTCAAATAGGAATATGCAAATTAGTCTTTTTTTTTAAATAGTGTTTCAGCGAATCAGAGGCGGGGCTTCTTTTCTTTTAAAATTCTTTCACAATCCCTGACCTACATTGTGATACCTTTACAAAAATATGCCAATTTGTATAATAAACATCGAAATATTGCTTAGGAAACAAAAAAAAAATAACATAAAGGTAAATTAAAATAGTTTTCCGTCAAATTATATACAAACATTTACTTATAGAGGATACAGATTATAACAAGTGACGGCCCCCTAACAGGAATAAAAAGTGAAATATCACTGTAACTCAAAAAATAATGTTAGGAACGAGCTGTAAATTTGGAAACCCATGTTTTTGATGATGCCCGTTCTATTCGTGCAAAAATTAACATAGGTCATAATTCATAATTTTTTCAAATATGAATTTATTAATAATTTTCATAATTCAAAAAATGTTTTTTTAGCAAAAATTTGCATGGAATATGTTTGGGTCACTTCATTCTAACGAATAAAAAAAAACAGAATTTAAATATCATAATTATTTCGGAAGATATGATTTAATGTTTGTTACATTCATTTAACATTAGCATCCCCAAACTTTGACAGCTTATAACTCTATGAAAAATTGAGCGAAATATATAAACTATACCATTTTCCGTGATGATTTGATCCAAAGAATTCAAATAAATTATAAAAAATGGGGGTTACCATTGAAAAAAAATGAAGTTGATGTCAGTTTTAATATGTAGACGACCCCCTAAGTAAAATCTAACTATAACATTAAAAACTAGATGTTATTACAAACTGATTGGTACTAGTCGCATGTTTCTACGATAATTTACGGCAAAATTAGGTGGGGGGGTGGCGTTTTTTTTTGGGTGACTGTACTTTAAATGCATACTTGCCAACATACTAATTAATATTCAGTAGTATTGTTAGCCCCGCCTTCTTTTTTACATCAGTAATTTTTTTAGAGTATTTTTCTACTTATTTATTCGTAGTTGCATTTTGAGAATATTGCTCTAAAAATTCACTGGTGTGACTAAAAGGGCAGGACTAACAATACTACTGAATATTAATGAGGATGTTGGCAAGTATGGTAAACGTCATCACCAAACGATAATGACGTTTGAGTTTTGTTGCGTTAATGGGCTTTGTTTAATTTCCTTATTCATGTTTCACATTTTTCTTTATGAATCTCTTATCCTTACATTATAAAATTTTAGACGAAATACAAATAATTGCATCTAAAATTCGACAAGCCAGTCCACAATCGACGAGCGGTTCTGCACTCAAAGCTGGTAGACGTGAGGTGCCGGGTTCTTCCTCAGGTCGCGCTCGTCGGCCTAGCCGCTCGAAGTTTTCCATGTTTTTCTCCGAAACTTGTGTAACTAGTGTCTAGGACCCTTAAAAAGACCCCTGCGGTGGGCAATCCCCCTCAGGCCTAGGACTTATGGCAGTCAATCTGACTTAT
Source organism: Salticus scenicus (assembly GCA_963930645.1). Lineage (NCBI taxonomy): Eukaryota > Metazoa > Arthropoda > Arachnida > Araneae > Salticidae > Salticus > Salticus scenicus. The sequence goes on along the minus strand of OZ005659.1, from coordinate 203,311,025 downwards.
TACCAAATCCAATCCAATCCTAGGCTTGCTAACTATGCTAGTTTATCCGTAATGGTATTAAGCCCCGCCTTTTTTTCACACCAATATAGTTGTAGAGCAATAGTCTTCTATATAATCATTAGAACATATTGTTGAATATTACTCTATAACTATTCTGGTGTGAAAAAAAGACGGGGACTAATACCATTACGAATAAACTAGCATAGTTAGCAGGTCTACAATTCTGACTATTGGGCATCCATTGATAAAAACGCATGTGGTGTAAATAATAAAAAAACCATTTTTACCGCACTAAATTGTTTCCTTCAATATTTCATGAGTACTTAATATAATTTCTCTATAAATTATTCCTCTTTGGATTGTTTTTGGTTAAAAAAAAAAAAAAAAAAAAAATCTGCACTTATCGACAATATTAATTTTGAACAAACGAGGTTCCCATTTCTCAAAGTTTTAACTACAAGAGATGATGTTTCAATAAACTCCATTGTCATGCTTATAGAGAAGGGGAGCAAGGGGTGGGTTGTAACCAGAGCCTGATTAAGACCGGGGCACTCTCTCACCGGAATATTTTTATAATAATTTTTTACTTCATATCATAGAATTTCCACACTTTAACTAGGAAATTATTTTTGTAAAAAATGAACGGTGTAAAACAATCGAATTTACTCATCGTTTTTAGACACCAGTATTCTTTTAAAATTATTTTTAATAAGAATTTTCTGTTTAATATAAGAGGAAAGTATTTGTGAAAAAATAATGGTGAAAGTAAAATTAATGTGTGCCCCGGTCTTAATCAGGCCCTGGTTGTAACACTTTTTAGAAAATTAAATATATTGTGAAATGTATTTAAGTTTTCCTGTTTGTAATTGCTGTTTTCTATAGCATACATATTCGTCTATCATATTCACTAAAAAAAAAAAACTTTCGTTAATTTTGCTAATTTTAGCAGAAAAAATATGTTTTTTTAATTATTTGCCTGTTACAGTTTGTCCTGGATTTGGAGTAAATTGTAACACACGTGGGGCAAATTCTAATAGATACGAAGGGAACACAAAAAATACAAACGACAATATTTCAATTTTTTTTTTTTTTTTTTTGTTATCAATCATTTATTAATTTAATTTTAAAAAAAACTATTAATAACTAATATTAAATTATAACCTTCTTGGTATAGTAACAATGAATTATATCAATTGGATATGTGTAATCAACATAGAAGTCAATCTCCGTCAGTGTTGAAATTAATTCAAACAAATCATATTTTATTCCCTCTCAAACATTTAACTTGTGGCCACAGTTTCCAAATAAAGCATTATACCCACGGAGTATTATTTAAGAGGAGTCAATAATACTCCGTGCCTCTTTCAATAATACTCCGTGATTATACCCATTCCTCTGTCTCAGAGAAAGTTTAATAGAGCTCGAATTTTCCGCCTTTTTTTTTTTTTCATTATACTCTTTTTGATGAGAAATTTCTGCTTTTTTTTTCTACCACTATTTTTATGAATTATTCTCTGACTCGTGATTAAATTGCGATTATAATTCGTGATACTTCACTATAATATAAAAACACAAAAAATATTTCTGTATAAATATAATAGTGGCAAAGTAGCCAAAAATTTTTTCATTTCTGAAAGTTTCCTGAAAATGGGCGGAGACTTTGAACTCTGGCTGCAGGCATCTCCACAACGCACTTTTCTAATTCAGAATGTGAATCTGGAGTTAAAGACATTTTATTTATATTTTTATCGTTTCGTTTATTTATTTATGTATTTATTTGTTTCTTCCTATAATCTTTTCCTTTCTCTTTATGTTCCTTTCTCTTTATGTTTGTGTTACTTTTTAATCATATCTTCAAATTATTTTTCAGATATTTTTATTTCGGGTGATGGGAGACTAATATTTGTACCTTTCTCGAACATTTCAGCTGTAGCCATATCGTATATATCTTGATCCTTTGAAGCTCTTTCAGATTTCTTTTTACTGTTCTTCACGTTAAAAAATGCATACAGTAAAAGTTTGCTTGTTAACATTTAAAGTCGAATATCTAATTGCATGAATCAAAACAATCAATCGTAACATGTTACAACTTGCCTCAAAATTTTGTTTCAACTTGCCCCATTGTATGATTTTGGACATTTTATTTATTTATAAAAAAAAATTATAACAATTTATACAAAAAATTAAACATGCATTTTATATCTCAGCACTCAGACTGAAAAAAAAGCTATAAACACTTTTTAAAATATAAATTAACATAATTTCAATCAAAAATTACTAAATCCTTTTTTTCCACTAACTACCTAAAATGAAGTACATGTATAGAACCTCTCATAAACCATTTTTGCAGAACACGGATTGTGCTTACCTAATAAAGCAGGTCATTAGAATTATGTTTATCGAAATATCTAATCAAAAATGTAGACCTGCTAACTACGCTAGTTTATACGTAATGGTATTAAGCCCCGCCTTTTTTTCACGCCAGAATAGTTGTAGAGCAATAGTCTTCGTATTTAATCATTAGAACATATTGCTGAATATTACTCCGCAACTATTCTGGTGTGAAAAAAAGGCGAGGCTTAATACCATTACGGATAAACTAGCATAGTTAGCAGGTCTAAAAATGTTACAAAATATTTCGTAAACTGCGTGTTACTTCCTACCCCTGTTGCAACTAGCCCCACGCTCCCCTAATCAGAACGCAGGGTAATTTTGCCAATTTTTGCCAATCATTTTAGCGGAATTACGTTACAGTAAATATTGGCATAAACGCAACGGGTGAGATAAGTATTTTTATACCAAACTTTTTATTTCATAATATGAAATGCTTACATATAATTATTTTTATTAATTAATATTTGTGGTACAAAACTGATTTTTCTTACGTATTGGGATTAACCCCTTAACCCCTTAACGCGCGCTGTCCTCGCTGCGAGAACGCAAAATTTAAGATCTAGTGACAAAATTTCATCCCGGAAATTTTTTAGCAAAAATTTACGTTTATAACATATCAGAAAAGGCCGGTTTTTTTTAACCTTAAAATTTAAAATTTCTTTTAGTTTAATTTAGTTCGTGAATTCCGGTGGCTGTATAATTTAAATGATGCGAATTGTCTTGCGCTGCAAAGGGTTAAACTACTGTAGTCTAAACATTGATTTTCTAATTGAATATAAATTGTCGCCTATATTTTTTTCCAAAGCCGTTGGAGTTTCTATCCGATTGTCATTAACCCATTTCTTACCATGATCCCCATTTGGGGATCATAGATAATTTTAATGTTCTTCACTCTAATTTCAGATTTTTCGCTTATTTTTAAAGTTGTATATTCACACTAAAGTCTACTCTTAATATATATAGCGAAAATTTTATGAGTTGCTGAAAAAAAACTATATATATATAACTTTCTTTAAAAGAATCGTTCGTAAATTACATATTTTTAGATGTATCAGTTTACTAAGATAATATCTGATACTTTATATTGAAATAATTATTTTTTTCTTATAGAGAATATGCCTGCATGTGTTCTAAATAATATGACATGAAAAATGTTCAAATTGTTTTTATTATAATTTGACCACAGCGAAAATACAGTGATCCCCATTTGGGGCTCACGGGTATTGTGATGTAAAAAAATTTCCTATTTACATTGAAATAGAACTTACCTTTTTCTTAAGATATTTGGAAAATGTCTCTAGAAATTTCATAAAGGGCGTTTCCTTGAAAAATGTGAAATGTGTGAGTTACAATAATACAAAAGAAACAGGAAGAGATAGGGCCGGAAGGGGAAGAAGGGGAGGGAACAATAAGCAGGTGTTGGCATTGTGAATCCTCAAAGCTATTTCCCCATCAAAGAGTAAAATGGAGACACTAACAATAACTGATAAGCAGAAAAGGGGGGGGGGGAGAAAAAGGATTTTTGTACAGGTGTTCTGAATTATACATGTTCTTAGTTGTTGGTGTGAATTCTCTTCACACATGTTTTTTTCAGTGTTGTTACAGAGTCTTTTCTGCTTTGAATTACCTTGCAATACGTAGTACGATTTTCATAAATACATAATAACTGTACTATTCTCATTTGTATTTATACAAATATTTGTTATTTATATTATATTTGGATGATCATGAGTTGCAAAAAATTTTCAACTCTAAGAGAGCTTGAAGAATATTGGGACAATAACCTTGATTTGACAGATGATGAAGATATTGATGGTACTATTGATATAGTTGAATTACCACCAGATACAGCGGATGCTGTTTCTGATATGGAAGATATAGATGAAAACGAATTAGAGGATACCATACCAAATGATGTTCCAGGTTCCTTAGAAATACATGGCGGGAAGTGTAATGAAGAAGTTGCGATTCCAAGAAAAAAGAAATCTAAAACAGAAAAACCTGCATCGAAATGGATTAGAAAACACGCATCATTCAATAATTCTAGTTATGGAGAAGAAGAATGCAAGAAGCGTGAAATGAATATGATTGAAAAAGTAAAAGGTAAAACACCAGTAGAAATTTTTGAAATGTTCTTTACAAATGAACTGGTAAATCATATCGTAAAAGAAAGCATATCTTATGCTGCTCAAAATAATCGTCACGAATTTACACTCTCTCAAGACTGTTTGAAAAATTTTTTAGGAATCTTACTGTTAACTGGATATCACTCCTTACCTCAAGAGAAAATGTATTGGTCAGAAGAAGAAGACATAAATGTAGCAGTTGTGCGAAAATGCATGCCGAAAAACCGTTATATGGAAATAAAGAGAAACCTACATTTTAGTGACAATACAAACATACCAATGATAAATGGAACTAAAGACAGATTATTTAAAATACGACCAATTATTGATGAGCTAAATAAAAATTTTATGCAGTTTGGAGTATTTTCGCATAATATTTGTATTGATGAGCAAATGGTGCGTTATTATGGACATCATTTTTTGAAACAATTTATTAGAGGCAAACCCATCCGCTTTGGATTCAAGCAATGGGCAATGTGTTGTGGTGTGACAGGATATTGCTATAATGCCGAAGTCTATGAAGGTAAGATAAGTAACAATTCAGAAACGAATACGAATGGATTAGGAATGTCTGTAATACTGAATAAAATAGCAATCATTGATAAACCAGAAGAACATTGCTTTTATTTTGATAATTTTTTCACAAGCTTTGATTTGATGAAAAATTTAAAAGAGAGAAATATATCTGCCACAGGAACGGTGAGATATAACAGGATGAATAATTGCTCTATAAAACCAGATAAAGAAATGAAAAAGGAATTTCGAGGGTCTTTCGATTATAGATATGATGAATTGAATGGAATATTTGGACTTGTTTGGAAAGACAACAGTTGTGTTAGAATGTTATCTAATCATTTAGAAATACTACCATTAGGACGTGTGTCAAGATGGTCTAGAACTGACAAAAAACAAATATCAATTCCACAGCCTAACGCCATAACAAACTATAATAAGAACATGGGTGGTGTTGACAAGCTTGATTGGAATATACAAAAGTACAGAATAAGAATCAGGGGCAAAAAATGGTACTTTCCCATTTTTACTAATGCAGTGGATATGGCCCTTGTTAATGCTCATACTGTGTACAACATTGGTAATGAAAAAATGCCATTATTAAATTTCAGAAGAGAAGTTGCACGATTTTATTTGAATTTACATTCTCTTTCTGATCCAAAAAACAGTGGAAGGCCATCATATAGCATGGCTGCCGAGAAACGTGTACCAGAGAATGTGAGAAAAAGTATTGAAGGACATTATTTAGAAAGAACACTAAATGGAAAACAGAGAAAATGTGCAGTTTGCAAAAAAAATGTTCGGAAACAATGTGTAAAGTGTGATGTTGGATTACATGTAGAATGCGTTATTAAATGGCATTCATAAAAATGTTATGATTATTTTACATGCAATGTACCGTAATCCCCAAATGGGGATCGAGTTTTAAATCAATAAAAATCATATATTTATTTCCAGTATCATAAAATTTAATTAACCATGTCTGTTTACATGCTAAAAAGTAACAAAATTTTAAAAAAATAATTAAAAAAAAAATCTGGTACTTAATGGGTTAAATCTCAATATTGCTATATATATTTAACCTTGATAAAACGTTACGTTATTTTTAAAATAAGACAACTCCAATTCTTCTGGAAACTATTTGGCTTTCATTCCAATTCTTACAGTTGGTTCAGGATTTCCATTCAAACAGTAACATTGTGATGCAATTTGGCTAGAATTAAATAAAGCCCGACGAGATTTTTTTTTTTTTTTTTTTTTTTTTTCAAATTTATCTATAAAGTTTATCAAATTTGTCTCTAAATTTTATGGGCAATATTAAGTGTTGTGAATGATTGGGAATTACAATTTCTTTCATAGGCGTAAATAAGTAAGTGAATGTTTTCATTGTTATATGGCAGATGACAGCACTATTTAAGCACACTAACACAAGGTGAATTTATTCAGCGGCCAAAGCAACTAAGTCACTTTTTTCTTTTTTTACTGATCATATCACATGAAGTTGCGATTTCTTCAGAACTCGTTTTCGTAATAGCATCAAATGCAGTGAAAGTGATTAGCTCAATAATGCTAATGAACCAGATGACGCGCCGTTGGATGTATCGTATTCCCATGACAGCAAATATGTTTCAGTGAATGCCAGTGTCAGTTCTACAGGGGATAATAGTGATATTTCATGAGAAAAATGACATATTGCTCTATGAGTTATGTTTCAAACGTAAGTAATCTGAAAATACTTGGTACATTGTATTCATATCTGGCGGATTTTTTTATTCAACTACCACTAATAATTTTGAGACGTAATATTTGATAATATTATAGACTATCAATCTTCGAAGTGATTAAGCGAAGTTACAATTAAAAATTATTGGCGATTATTGATTAAAAAACCGCCAGATCTGGCAACACTGACTTGGTAGGAAGAGGGTGAGAGATCCTGATGGACATGGGAAAGCACTGAAAGAATAAAACGGTACACAGTAAAAATGCTGCACAAATCGAAGAAGCAATATCATAAAAGCAAAAACTTTTTAACGGCTCAGATTGTAGACATTGTTACGAAAATCCTCAATCTTGAGCAAATGAAGAAGCTTTTTCATTCTCTTTTTTTTTTTTTCCTATAGAAGAAAATGTAAGGCAAAATTCGTGGGTTCGTGCAATGAACAGAAGTTAAATAGTGAGAAAGTCGATATACATCTAGAGAACCTAACGCAAAAACCTACAGACGTTTTTAATCATAAACACGTATACAAGTGCGCAAAAAATTCTTTTTCGAAACTTCTCAAATAGTAATAGTACGCTTTACAAATGTTGCGACGATTCAAATGTTAAAACTGAGACTGATGGCTGATTATATAAAACCAAGAAATAAATTTATTGGTATTTCGGATGTTATTAAGCCTCCTTTAATAAATGCCTTCTGAGTCCGCTGAATTCCTGTGCCATACGAAGCAACACTTAAAAACCGAAACCACTGCTAGATGGCAGCATATACTCACCGACAACATCCTTGAGAATTAAGGATAAATTGTATATTTCCATCTAAAAATTCAGCTATTAAATTCAATTTTAAGTTCAAAATTGCATTTTCTTTTTCTTCTTCTTCTTCTTCTTCTTCTTTTCTTTTTTTTTTTTTCTTTTTTTTTTTTTTTTTTTTTTTTTTTGAAAAAATAAATAATCTACACTACGTTTTATCATAAACATTTTTAATAAAATATTCAACAATTAAAAAATTTTGGGTTTAATTTCATTCAAAAGTGGTCAAGAATTCCATAATTTTTCTTTTCAATTAATGCAATTACTTTTAAATTTTCTTGATAGAAAACACATGAAACGTATTAAATAAAATAATAACACATTAAGCATTTTTATTTATTTAATTATTTGTTTTTGTATATTATTAATTAAAAAATTAAATTTAAATTTAAAATTAAATAATCAAAAATGTGTCAGGTCTATCTCGCTATTAAATTATTTTTACCATGTTTTTATTAACTTCGATTCTTGTTTGTGAGTCTGTCCAGTAAAAATTTTGCAATCGATTTTTAACTAACTTCCCTACTAGCAAGACATTTGAAACTTTCAGAATAACTCAGAACATGGTGACAATGCCTTTTTTAAATATTTTTAGCCAACTGTTTCGGGTCCCTAATGCCTTCGGCAGTGTTTATTATATGACTCAACAATCATGCAACTTCCCGTCTAGCTAGATATTTTAAACTTTCAGAATAGTTCAGAACACAGTGATAATGTATTTTTAAAATACTTTTAGCCAACTGTTTCGGGACCCCGATTTCTCGCTCTTTTTTTCTTTTGATTTCTCGCTCTCTTTTTTTTGTTGAGGGTAGAAGTTTAAAATTGTGTGCAAAAGATGTTTCAGATAAAGAACAATAAATAGAAGGCAAGAACTCTTTATTCGACGCTGGTGCAGTTTTCAAATTCTTAAAGTGCAATACCCTTTTGAAAATTCGATAATAATCGGTGCAACCACGCCGAAATCGATAAAACCACACGTAATTGAAATAAAGAATGAAATCCAAAACAAGCAATAATCCGATAGACATCGACAAATGTGTTGTATGATGTATAAATCAGTTGCCCATTTTAGATTTGAGATATATTCTATCGCGATATAAAGTCTTAATCTTAGGTACAGTCTACAAATTGATAAAAGTCATTGTTCTACCAGGATTTATCGGGACTCCTCCCACTTCTTTCCTGTTACTGCATTTTTACCCTACCTTAACAATAGGTTGCTGGAGAACGCACTCACGACGGGTAACTATTTACGCGACGAAAATCATGTTAGATGCTGTTCTCGAATGAACATAATTTAATTGATTTCTATGATTACACTTTTCGGAAGGTTTCCTGGTCAGATGTTAAATATGATCAATACTATTGTTTGAATTGTACAGTCGAAAAAAAAAAAAAAAAAAAAAAAAAAAACGCAGCACTCGATGTAACTCCGTTGCTAATCAATGCACAAAAATGTAATCGGTATCATTCGACGAGGAATTGAGAGTAGATTCAGAAAATGAACGGAAATTTTGTATTGGGGGTCGTCTACATATTAAAACGCGCACCAACTTTGATTTTTTTCAATGGTAATGCCCCATTTTTATTTTATATTTCAATTCCTGGGATCACGACAATGTGAAAAAGTATATTGGTTGTATATTTTACTTATTTTTTCACAGAGTTATAAGCGTTCAAAGTTTGAAGGTGCTAATGTTAAATTCATATTTCAAACTTTTATTAATATCTTCACAAAAAATAACTTGATCGATATAATTTTTTTTTTTTTTACGAGATACAGTGAAGAAACCCAAACATAATCCATCATTACTTTTGATTCTGAAAAATATTTTTAATTCTGAAAAATATTAATAAATTCATATTCATAAAAATTATGAATACCTATATTACCTATATTAATTTTTACATAAAATGAATCCTAATGCTGAAAAATATGGGTGTGCAAATTTGTAGCTCATTCCAGTTATTAGTTTTCGAGATATAAATAAATCTTTCTTTTGGAGTGTTTTATTGGGCCGTCTCTTAAAAAATTTTGAATGAAATAACCAAGCAAATCTTTAAAATTAACAGAGAAAATTGAGAATTTTTTTTTTTTTTTAATTTACCGGTCAAATTATATAACAACAACATCAAATGCAAAGAAATGAAACAAAAATGTTGATTTTTAGACATTAGTGTTAGTAACAAGAATTCCTGTTTTCTAAAGCCCCGCCTTTTATGGTTCTTCAAAACAAAACAATACAGAAACGAAAAGTGAATGTGACTTTGAGTATTCGTGTTAAACCCCTTATTTTACGTTGACAAAAATATTCACAAGTGGTATTTACTTCATCGATTACTGGTGATAAATTCCGAATCCTTTAAACGAACACTAGAAGAAAAAAAATAACTAAATAGGCGGGGTTTACTGTTTGAAATACTCTCAAAATAAAATATTTCAAAACATATTTTCTGTACCACAATTAAATTACAGATGGATATACATTATAATTATATTCTTTCTAATTAATATATTTCTATCCATACTATATTTTATTGGAAAAATATGAACACTGGGTACATACTTAAGAAATATGTAACACACAAATTACGAAAGAAACGCCCACTGGCGTAGTTACATATTTTCAAGTGATGTGAATCTTCGTCAGCAGTCGCAAAAGCGTTAATTAAGAAATCATATTTTCATAGAAATTATAAAACAAATCGTACAGTTCCAAAGAGTTCAACTGAACCAAAACTGGTAAGTGCTATTAAAAATGTTTAATATTTACTTTATGAAACTTTACAATAATTTATCCGAAAAGATTTAGTTTATGCGTTGTTGTATATATATATATATATATAGCTATATTATTTCAGTTTGTATATTATGTTACACGTACGAAAGAAAATATAAGCTTTATTGGTGATCAGTATATCCATGATAGATACTTTTTAATAGAAAAATATTGCACTTTTATAAAGAGTATTGTCTGACCAATCGTAAGTGTAATGTATTTAAATATACCTAAAATTATCTAAAAAAGTACTGAAGTATATACCAGTGTTGCCAACAGAATTTTTTTTTTTTTACCGCTAAAAGAAGAAATGAAAATCCCCTAAAAATTCAATTACCCATAGTGTAGCAACAGTGCAATGTAATATCGAAACCGCTAAACCTTTATTTTTTCCTGTAAATCGTGTTAAAAATCCAATAAATTTAGTGGAAATTCCGCTAAATTGGCAACACTGGCATATACATATCCAAAAAACTGAATTCGTTATAATTAAGGTACTGCAAAGGTGTACTGCGATACTGTGGAGGCTTTATGGGCTACCTAGTTGCAATCAACTTTACGCCCTGGAGAAACTTGATTGTAGAGACTTGCTTCAGTTAGCCATAATATTAAAAGATGTCGAAAGTTAAGTGAGAAGAAAGCCTTTAACTAAAGGCACCTCACCAAGGCAGATAGATGAGCAACGCAGAATCACAAGAGACACCATGCCAGGAAAAGGGTGGAAAAAGCAAGGGGAAAGCCCACATAAAAAAAAGGCACTTTTCAGTGTCCATACAGTCTAAGGATAACAAGTTACACATACATATATAATTAGGTTAATCACATTTTTATTTCATTTTATAACTCTTTTTTTTTTAAATATTTCCGGTGTGAATTGTATAATTTTTGTTTAATTCTTGTAGGATCTTAATTTTATTTTTCAACATTTAGAGATAACCCCCTAACACATTTTTCATCGTAACTCTATGAATACCAGAGATAAAACTTATAAACAGTATACTTTTCCGCACTGCCAGACTCTCAGAAATTCGAATATGAAGTCAAAATTTGGTGCCGCTATTGAAAAAAATCAAAGTTGGCGCTCATTTTAATATGTAAATGACCCCTAATTCAAAATTAGACGTCATTTTCAGAAAAAGCATTTAATTTCCTGTTGAATGGTGTCTATTAAATTTTTCTGTGTCAATTAATAACGAAATATCATCAAGTGCTGCGTTTTTTTTTTTTTTTTTTTTTCCCCGACTGTACATAGCGTAGGATGCATTACAGTACTACGGTATGAAGCAATCGTATCCCTATTTCCTAATTCAACAGGTTAAAATATGGAAAATGTCAGGGTTAAAACACTCTCCTCTTAATGTCCGTGATACTGTTATAATACCTATTCGCCTTCTGATTGAAAGGAAAGATAAATGTGCATTCATATAAATGGTAAAATATTACTATTCAAACTCCCCCTCAAACTTCAGGGAAAATCAGAATATATTTGGGGAGGGTGCGAATAAATACCAAAAATACATAAAAATATAGAAATATTGGCATGTATATACCTGCTAAAATTAAATGGCATAAAATTGATTTACAACTAAAATTTTCATACTTGAAGTTTTTAAGTTGAAATGATTAAAAATAAAATAAAATAAAATAAAATAAACCGGAAAACCTTTGGTTTACCGGCATGAAACTAATCGGAAAAATTCAGGAAAACTCCCCACTTCCCTTCCAATAAATTGTTTTAAATGGTTTAAGGAGAAGCTATTTTAAGATGCTTAAGGTTTTCATTTTCAAATAATTTGTGTCCGATTGAACATGCATACTTGCCAACCATCTCATTATGAACCGTACAATTTTTAGTACCTGCCTTTTTTTCACACCAGTCATTTTTTACAGTAATTTTATTCTTATTTAATCGTAACAACATTTGCCGGGAATTACTCTAAAAATAAATTGGTGTGAAAAAAGGGGGCGTTTTTTCAAGGGACTTTAACAATTGTACGGTTAATAATACTTTCACAACCGCATATTTTTCTCTTTTTCACAGTAAGGTACGCCTGTGGGCATAATTCTTCTCAGTTGCACTATTTCAGAACAAAATTTTCCGTATTCGCATTTATACTACAAATGGATATACATTATAGTTATACTCTTTCTAATCAAAACATGTATATCATAGAATATTGACAGTAAAATATGAATTTGGGTGTTAATCTTTAAGAAATACATAACATACAAATTGCGAAAGAAACACCCATTGGTGGAGTTAGATATTTTTAAATGACGTGAATCTACATCAGTGGTCGCGAATGTGTTAATGAGATGGTTGTCAAGTATGAATATGATTCAAATCAACATTTACTATGCTTACAAAGACTGATGTTATACGTAAAAGTAACGTAAAAACTGTGTTATAATAAGAATATTATAAGAAAGATTAAAATATATAAAAAAAAAAAAACATTGTGGGGCTTCTCTGACAGTAATCTTACCTTTTTTGGGGTTAATTACGAGTTTTCTGTGTGCTTTCTTTTTTAAGTTTTTGCCTGCTTTTATTTTCTGTTTTTACTCTATAAATGTATAATTAATTTTCTCTAAATTTTGTAATTTAATCTCATGTAACTATTTTTATTATTTTTATTATTATTAACCCTTTGCTCTAGGCATATTTCAGTAAGACACGACTTTTGGCGTTCCTTTAAAACGTCACACCTATAGATTCCAGCTTATTACCTTTTGGCTACCGAAAAATTGTAATAATTTGTTTTATTTTACTTCCTCATTAAATAAAATAAATATTTCTATTAAAATTTTCAGGGAGCCAAAAGTAGCCTATAGTTACACGTTTTAGAAAAATAACATTTCTTTTGCAGAGGAACACATTAAAGCGCGGCTCGATTTTTTAATGTCCCCTCAGAAGGGACATACGAGAGATAGTTAAAAATATATTATTTTTCCCTTAAAATACTTATATAAACTTAAACCTATCTTAAATAAACTTCTTCCCAGCTATAAAATAAGATATCAAAAAATAATTTTAATATTATAAAGCCTGTTTTATAATATTGGAGTCATGTCTTTATGCTGCATTCAACAGTAATTTACAAACAAATTGATACCAAGGGTCGTAGTGTTACCTTTTTTGCAGGACACTTTCAATGATAGAAAAATTTCGCATCTTTTGCCACCACTTTTTTCTTAGAGAAATTCTTATTGTGTTTTTGAAGTAATATGTCGTGATTAAACAGCATAGAAATTAATCTGTAAAATTAGTGATAGCAAGAAAAGCACAGTTTTCTCATTTCTCAAAGTGTCCTGAAAAAAAGGCGGAGACCACTACTACTGTGATACCCTAGCGGCCCTGATAACGCCTCTACATTTCTTTGATATCTTAATGAAATCTCTTTCTCTTCTTATTCTTCACTCACATCACTTAAGATTTTCTGGAAAACAACTTAGATGGGAGTTGAAAAAATGGAGCTTAACACTTTCACGACCGTAAATTTTTGTTGTTTTGAAAGTAAGCTCCGCCTGTGGGCGTTATTCTTGCATATTATGTCATTTTAAATCAGTGTTTTTTGTATTCATATTTATAATATAAATGGGTATACATTAAAATTATACTCTTTCTAATCAAAATATCTGTATCTGTAATGCATTGATTGTACGAATGTGAATATTGAGTTTATTGTTAAGAAATAGTGTACCTACGTAACCTGAAGAAACGCCCACTGGCGGAGTTTCAGATTTTCAAATGACGTGAATTCGCGTCAGCGGTCGCGAAAGTGTTAAGCTCAAATAATTCCATTTCTTACGTTCTTTCTCTCTCACTCTCTCTCACTCTCTCTCTCTCTTTTTTTTTTTTTTTTTTTTTTTTTTTTTTCCCAAAATGGAAATTTTAAATAAAAATTCTACTGGAAATTTTAAATGGAATTCTAATGGTTATTTTTTAATAGCCTTTTTTTCATCAGTATCTAAAAATGCATCAGAAAAACACATTTCTTGAAGAAAAAAAAAATCCTTGCAGACCTGTGATCTGATCCTGTGACTTTTGATCTCCAAATACTTTCAATATTTTTAGAGCCTGCATATTTGTATGCCTATGCCTTTCCACACAATTGCATTTTAAGACATGTGTATATGACCTGTCAAATCGCACTTGGCTGTCAAATTTATAAACGATCCCCTTTTCTACAAAATGCTTGTAAAATAATTTTGTCATTTACAAACTCATTGCTGTGTATATCTAAACTTTCAATTATATATTTTTAAAATAATTAACATTGTACTTTATTTCCCTGCAATAATGGCTCCTAAGCTTAAAAAAAAGAGAAGAATAATGTGCATAACATCCGAATTATCATATTAATTTCATGTTTTGTTGAAAATTCATGAAAGAAACTTAAAACAAGTTACACCAGAAACTGTTGCATAATATATTTATATAATAAAGTTTAAACTGTTGATGTATTTGTTTCGCGACTCCTCGGAAATCAATTTGCATTGTCAAGTTATCAAGCTGTTTCTACAAACGGCTTTGAAGTAGATATACGATTTGAGAACTAGTGTTGTCGAGGGCTGTGAGTAAGCGAAGGGCACTTCATTTGATTAAAAATATGCCGGGGCGTACCCCATCTCCGGGTGACTGTGTGATGTCACGGGGCATCCACAGTCCGAGTACGATTGCAGATAAGCATAGAAAAAGCTTTAGAACTGTCCAAAAATTTCGCGTGTTTTTGTTGATAGAAGTTAGTGATTTTGCAGTTAATCATAAAATACTATAAAATTTATTGCTAGTGATTTTAAGATGATGCCTTGCGCGGTCGATATTTGCTGCAATGCGTAAAAAACAAAGGAAAAAATATATATTCATCGATTTACCCGAAACAATAATGTATGCTTTAGTATAAAGATATGATATTAAACTACTTTTAAAAGAAATACATCGATCAGAAAGAAATATTTTTGAATTCTTATGTTAATCAAAATACAGCGATTTGCAAAAGAAATTCAAAATATTCCTAAAAATAAAAGTATTCAAGACACTTGTAGTTCTGTTGTTATGTAAAAGTAAACTATTTTCAGTAGAAAACCTGAAAAATCATTTATGAATTTCAAGGAAATTATTAAAAAAAATTCGATCTATTAGCTAAAGGGCGAAAAGACGGACAGACAAACTAACCGAAGTCATAAATGCTCTTTTAACTTTCTTGGAAAATGGTAAAAATTTTACTATATGATTTTTTTGTATCTCTTTAAGTACTAAATGAAAATAATAATAATAAAAATAATAATAAGTAATAATAAATAAAAGTCTTGTAAGATTTTATAATTAAAGCATGAAATTATTTTAATTAATGGAAAATGAAACTAATTCAGTTTTAGTTGAAAATATTAATTTTTACTCCATTTCAGTATATATATATATATATATATATATATATATATATATATTCAACCATTTTTCCTCTGTCTTTCTGTGAAAATTAAAAAATGAAAAACTAACATGGATAGTATCTGTGCTCTGTATTAGTATTATTTATTTATTTATATATATATTTTTTAATATCATTTAAATTCGGAAAATTACTATGAAAAAAAAAAAAAAAAAAACTACCTTCTTTTATCGTAAAATGTGATTAAAGTAATATATCACTGTCCAAGATGAAAAAGAAGAATTATTTGAGAACTTCCAATACACTTTAAACAACTATAGAAACATTTTTAATTGATATACATTTCTATGCGACCATTATTTAAATAGTGTAGCTGATTCATAAGAAAATTAATATTTTGCTATTTTTAATGCTGTTCCTTTAAAAATATTAATGTTCTTATGCAGAAATATGTTAAACTATTTCGAAAATTTCCACACACCACTCGTTAAAATTATATACGACGAATTTTGGACTTACCTTTATATCATAATAGATTGGAAACGCACAGAGCCAGATATACAGAATTAACTACTCAAAACTGATTTTCGGATTTAAGGGACCTAAAAACGTGTAATTTTAACAGAAGGGCAGCTCGAAAATGGCACCCTAAAACAATACTTTCTTTAACATATGTAGATAAGAGAAATTAAAACCACTAATTTATTGATTTGTTAAGAAAAAGTAGCTTATTTTATGTAACAAATTTAAAACATATATAGCAATTAATATTCATTGGTGAATCCAAACATTTACTATTATTATTATTACGTAACATTTTTCAATATCTTTTTTTTTTGATTTAATTGTTTTTTGAAATTTAGTTTTTTCTGTTTTCTTAAGGTAACAGTGTTAATCCGAAATTTAATTTAACAAACGATGTTTCAGAGGAAGCCAAATGCAGAGGTCTCTTTAAATTTTACTGTAAGTTGGTAATAAATGTCTCCGAACACTAGCAAAAATTCCTATATATAAAAAAGTACACTTAATACAGTTTTGTTAAATAAATCCTTTGCGAATCCTGTTTTTAGACTGACTAACATCAGGATTCGACAAGGATTTATTTAACAAAACTATATTAAGTGTACTTTTTTACACAGGAATTTTTGCAAGTGTTCGGAGACTTTTATTACCGACTGTAGGTGTGAGTACGTATTTGTTGCTTTAGTGATGCCTCGTGCCTAGGTTTCAAAACTGATGAAGTGCTGTGCTATTATTTTAACCACAAAACAACTATTACGATTATTTTCTAACGATTTATAGTGTTTATTTCGAAAGTTATTTTTTAATTAATTAATTATTTTTTAATTTAATCAGGTTAACTTATGTTTCACACCAAAAATTTCTCAAAAATTAAAAACCTTAATCCCCACCCTCTCCTTTCTTCATGCAGAGTTGCCCTATTTGGCCCTTTTTTTATTCAATTGTCACCAATAAGTTTTATTTGTAACGTTTCACTAATCACTTCAAAAGGTTACTGGTGTATTATGTATATCAAATGTCACTTATCAAAATTATTGGTGAGTATTGTATTAAAAAAAGCCAAATTTGGCAACCCTGCCCCCATGTTTATAAGACTATGCGTCCAATAGCATTTTTTTTAAATTTAGTTTAACAATATTAGTGCAAGAGGAACTAGGTCCCTTATAGACTATATTATTACCAAAAGAAAATTGTCACCTCAAGTTATGGACACACATGTATACAGAAGATTTGACATATACTCAGACCATTTTCTGGTTACTTCCAAAATTAAGTTAATGTCTAGATGGATAAAACGTAAAAACAAGAAACCAGACAATGAAGTTTTTAAACTATCCTTGTTACAGGAAAATAGCATAAGAAGAATCTATCAGGAACATTTAAATTAACTGTTGGAGGATTCGATCACTGGAGACAATGGAAACGAAGAATGGAAAAATATAAAGAATATAATCCAAAAAGCGGCGCTGGAGGCCTTAGGCAAAAGGAAGCAACATCGTAAGACAAAAGGCATGAGAATCTGGAACGAGAATATAACTAGGACTGTTAAAGTCAACAAAAAAGCATATTTAAATTACCTTCAGAAAAAAACAAGGGAAGCTGAAGAACTGTATAAGGCAAAAAGAAATCTCGCAAAGGATATCATTCGCAAAGCTCATCAGGATTCATGGTAAAAATTTATAAGTGATATTGAAATTGATATATACGGGAGACAAACCTTGATCCAAAGGTTCATAAGAAATCTTGATAATGATGAACGAGATCGAGCAAACATTGACACTATTGTAGCGAAGGAATGAATCAGTCATTATAAAGACCTTTGGTACACATCAACCGCCCCTTTAATCACCGAGATGGGAACAATTTAGACAGATGTTGACTATATTGATATGTTTGAGTTGAAGAACATATTGAAAACATGTAAGAATAGAAAAGCTACAGTTTCAGACAATATTAATACAGAACTTTTTAAATATGGTAGTGATTTACTACATAAAAAACTATTAAACCTTTTTAATATGTGTTGGAGACAATATGTGATTCCAACAGAATGGCAAACTGCAAAGGTCATCTCAATCTTTAAGAAAGGAGATTGAAATTCTTGCGAAAATTATAGAGGCATTAGCCTACTAATTACCACCTATAAATTATATAGCAAAATAATTAACAGCAGAGGAAGAAAACTGTCGGAATCAATACTCTCAGAAGAACAATCTGGCTTCAGACGAGTCAGATCCTGTATAGATGATGTATTCACTTTAAAACAGATTATCGAAAAACGTAGAGAGCCCAACCTGAAAACACATATTATTTTTATAGACTTCGAAAAGGCCTTTGACCGTGTGAACAGGGAAAAGCTATGGTCTATCATGGAATGTAGGGGATTCCCCCGACACCTGATCCAGGCATGCCAATCTTTATATGAGCATGCAAAGATACTCATCGGTATACACAAAACCAACGAGGTCGACACTAACCAAGGAGTCAGACAGGGCTGTAGTTTACCTCCAACCTTGTTTAATCTCTACATAGACGACATCATACGAGAAAGGAAAAATTATGCCGCCTCAGGCATGCGGCTACTAACATCAACACACTGCTGTTCGCGGATGACCAAGCTATCATTCAGAAATGTGAAGACGATCTACAGAGATCGACATATAGACTTCACAAAATTTGTGAAGATTATAAAATGAAAATCTCGATTTAAAAAAAGAAAAACAGTCTATGGCTTTCAAAGGTAAAGAATTTATTCGCACAAAAATTGTCGTTGAAAATGAAGTCATAGAACAAGTATTACACTTTACCTACCTCGGATGTGATCTTACTTATAAATATGAGAACGAAATACAAAATAAAAAAAGAAAAAGAAAAAATTGCACGAATTCCAACACATGTGCGGAACCTTGAGTAAAACTCTAAAGAGGAGAACACGAAAAGAAACTCAACATTAACTTTATAAAGTCATGGCTACACCTGTCTTGCTCTACGGCTCAGAGACAGGACCTTGAGGAGCCAGGATCTAAGTACAATTCAAGCAATAGAAATGGGACATCTAAGACCAATAAAGGGCTGCACAATCACCGACAAGATACGAAATCTAGACAGCAGGAATGAATTGAAAATAATCCACTTATATGACAGAGTACAAGAATATCGTACTAAATAGAAAGACCATGTACAACGCATGCCAGTAATGAAGCCGGAACAGGCACCCTGCCTACTCCTTGAAGTTGATGATGATGATGATGAATATTCAAAATGAAATATGAACTGATTGTTAAAGGGTTAAAAATCAATAATCGTAACATAAACTAAAATAGCAAATAATGATTAAAAAGAAAGAGAGAAATATTTTGATAATCTTAAACCCCTTATTATCCCATTCACTCTCAATCTAAGTAGAATGCCCAGCTACGTCATCAGAGGTTACTTCCTTCGGCAATTTTCTCCCTCTCGTGAGCCAGCCCTTCTCTATCTATAGTCCTGGTGTTGCCAAACTGGGTGATCTTTGAACCACCAGGGGAGATATTTTGGGACAGGAAAATAGTTTCTGGAATTCTAAAATTTTTGGGGTAAAACATGCACACACACAGTGACACTTCTCTTTATTTATACAGATTAAATTGAAATTTTCATATCAGTGTAATTTCAAATAAAAAAATAAATTAATTTAAAAAGACAATTCCATATTTTTCATTATTTTTAATATATTTTTAAAAGAAATATTTAAGTTTCGTGTCAGTTTCAATTCGGAAATGAAAATAAATAAAGAACTTCATATTTATATTTTTGAAATATTTCATATAATATGTATTCTTCCAGTGTTTTTAATAATGTTTTATAATGTATTGCATTTAAAAGATTTATATATATCATAACATAAACTATATTACCTGTTTCACAAGATATATAGATATATATATCATAACAAAAACTATATTACCCGTTTCTTTTTTTTTTTTTTTTATACCTTTATACAATGGATTATTAAGTAATGTTGTTCAAGTAATGTTGTTGTTTCTCATTGTGAAAATTTGATCGGATTTACATTTAATTTTTAAAGATAAAACAAAATTTATAAAATGTTATCAATTACTATTAGAAATTTAAATACATAGACTATATATATATATATATTAACCATATATTGTATTAACACTTTCGCGACAGCTGACGTAGATTCACGTCATTTGAAAATTTTTAACTCCACCAGTGGGCGTTTCTTTCGCAATTTGTATGTTATTTATTTCTTAAAAATAATCCCCATATTTGCACTATCAATATTCTATAGATACAAATACTTTGATTAGAAAGAATATAACTACAATGTATATTCATTTGTAAAATAAATATAAATACAGAAATTTTGTTCTGAAATATTGTAACTGGGTAGAATAACACCCACAGGCGGACCTTACTGTGGAAAATACAAAAACATGCGATCATGAAAGTGTTAAGCATCAATGATTTATGAGAAATCATTTATGTAGAGTAAATGCATACTTGCCAACATACTAATTAATATTCAGTATTATTGTTAACCCCGCCTTCTTTCTCACACCAGTATTTTTTAGAGTATTTTTCTACTTATTTATTCGTAGTTGCATTTCGAGAATTAAAGCATTTTATTGCATTTCGAGAAGCGTTAACATCAAACGATAATGTTGTTAGAGCTTTGTTGCGTTAATGGGCTTTGTTTAATTCATATTTCACATTTTTCCTTAAGGAACTCTTATCCTTACATTATAAAATTTTAGACGGAATACAAAGAATTGCACCTAAAATTCGACAAGCTAGTTTAACTATTTTTCCCAATTCTGAGTGCCCACCAGTGACCGAGCGATTCTGCGCTCAATGCTGGTAGACATGAGGCGCCAAGTTCTTTCTCAGGTCGCGCTCGTCGGCCCAGCCGTGCGAAGTTTTACTTGGTTTTCTCCGAAACTTGTGTAATAGGGGCTACGACCCCTTAAAAAGACCCTCGCGGTGGGCACTTCCCCTCAGGCCTAGGACTTACAGCAGTCAATTGGCCTTATTCCCAAATCCAATCCAATCCCAATTCTAGGCCTGCTAACTATCCTAGTTTATCCGTAATGGTATTAAGTCCCGCCTTTTTCTCACACCAATATACTTGTAGAGCAAGAGTCTTCTTATTTAATCATTAAAATATATTGCTGAATATTACTCTATAACTATTCTGATGTGAAAAAAAGGCGGGGCTAATACCATGACGGATAAACTAGCATAGTTAGCAGGTCTACAATTCTGACTACTGGGCATCCATTGATAAAAACACATGCGGTGTAAATAATAAAAAAGACCATTTTTTCCTCACTAAATTGTGTCCTTCTATATTTCATGAGTACTTAATTTAATTCTCCTATAAATTATTCCTTTTTGGATTGTTTTTGGTTTAAAAATAACCATTGGAAAAAAAAAATTCTGCACTTATCAACAATATTAATTTTACAACAAACGGGGTTCCCATTTCTCAAAGTTTTGACTACAAAAGATGATGTTTCAAAAAACTCCACTGTCATGCTTATAGAGTAGGGGAGCAAGGGGCGGGTTGTAACACTTTTTAGAAAATTAAATATATTCTGAAACGTATTTACGTTTTTCTGTGTGTAATTGCTGTTTTCCATAGCATACATATTCATCTATCAAATTCATAAAAAAAAAAAAAAAGAAAAAAAACACCCTTCGTTGATATTGCTAATTCTGCAACATTTATTATTATTATTATTATTATTAATTGCCTGTTACAGTTTGTCCCGGATTTGGGACAAATTGTAATAGATACGAAGAGAACACTAAAAATAAAAACGACAGTATTTCAAAATGTTTTTTTTTTGTTATCAATCATTTATCAATAAAAAAAAAAAAAAAAAAAAAAAAAAAAAAAAAAAAACAATAAATAACTAATATTAAACTACCTTCTTGGGATAGTAACAATGAATTATATCAAGTGGATTATAGTACAATAAAAAAAAATTAAATATGTAATCAACATAGAAGTCAATCTCAGTCAGTGTTGAAATTAATTCAAATAAATGATATTTTGTTCCCTCTCACACATTTAACTTGTGGCCACAATTTCCAAATAAAGCATTATTCCCTTTCTTCTGCCTCAGAGAGAGTTTAACAGAGCTCGAATTTTCCGCCCTTTTTTTTTTTTTTTTTTTTTTTTTCAGGATATTCTCTTTGATGAGAAATTTCTACTTTTTTTTTTTTTTTTTTTTCTAACACTATTTTTATGCAATATTCTCTAACTCGTGATTAAATCGTGATTATAATTCCTGATTAAATAATCACTTCACTATAATATAAAACCACAGAAAATATTTCTTTATACAAAATTTTTCATTTCTGAAAGATTCCTGAAAATGGGCGGAGACTTTGAACTCTGGCTGCAGGCATCTACACAAGCCACTCCTCTAATTTAGAATCTGTATCTGGAGTTAAGACATTTTATTTATATTTTTATCGTTTCGTTTATTTATTTATTTATTTGTTTCTTCCTATACTCTTTTCCTTTCTCTTTATGCTTCAGTTGCTTTTTAATTATCTCTTAAAATTATTTTTCAAATACTTTTTTTCGGCTGATGGGAGACTCGAATATTTCAGCTGTAGCCATATCGTATATATCTTGATCCTCTGAAGTCTTTCAGATTTCTTTTTACAGTTCTTCACGTTAAAAGAAATGCATACAGTAAATAGCTTGCTTGTTAATATTTAAAGTCGAATATCTAATTGCATGAATCAAAACAATCAATCCTAACATGGTACAACTTGTCTCAAAATTTTGTTTCAATTTGCCCCATCGTATGATTTTGGACATTTTATTTATTTATAAAAAAAAAATTATAACAATTTATACAAAAAATTAAACATGCATTTTATAACTAAACGCACAGACTAAATAAATAGTTATAAACATTTCTTTAAAGTATAAATTAACATACCGTTAATCAAAATTTACGAAATATTTTTTATTCCGCCAACTAGCTAAAATGACGCACATATACAGAAGCCTCTCATCAACCATTTTTGCAGAACACGGATTGTGCTTACCTAATATAGCGCGTCATTAGAATTATGTTTATCGAAATATCTAATCAAAAATGTTACAAAATATTTCGTAAATTGCGTGTTACTTCCTACCCCTGTTACAACTAACCCCGCGCTCCTCTAAGCAGTACGCAGGGTAATTTTGCCAATCATTTTAGCGGAATTATATTACAGTAAATATTGGCATAAACGCAACGGATTAGATAAGAATTTTTATACCAAAGATTTTATTTCATAATATGAAATGCTTCCATATAATTATTTTTATTAATTAATATTTGTCGTACAAAACAGATTTTACTTACGTGTTGGGATTAACTCCTTAAACTGCTGTAGTCTAAACATTGATTTTCTAACTGAATATAAATTGTCGCCTATATTTTTTTCCAAAGCCGTTGAAGTTTCTATCCGATTGTCATTAAATCTCAATATTGCTATATATATTTAACCTTGATAAAACGTTACGTTATTTTTAAAATAAGACAACTCCAATTCTTCTGGAAAATGTTTGGCTTTCATTCTAATTCTTACTGTTGGTTCAGAATTTCCATTCAAACCGTAACATTGTGATGCAATTTGGCTAGAATTAAATAAAGCCCGACGAGATTTTTTTTCTACTGTTTTCAAATTTGTCTCTAAAGTTTATGGGCAATATTAAGTGTTGTGAATGATTGGGAATTACAATTTCTTTCATAGGTGTAAATAAGTAAGTGAATGTTTTCATTGTTATATGGCAATTGACAGCACTATTTAAGCACACTAATACAAGGTGAATTTATTCAGCGGCCAAAGCAACTAAGTCACATTTTTTTTACTAATCATATCACATGAAGTTACGATTTCTTCACCAACGTTTTCTGTGCTTTGTCATGTCACGTAAAAACATTTGATCTATACATTAAATGAATTAATAGTGAAGAACTCGTTTTCGTAATAGCATCAGACGTAGTGAAAGTGATTAGCCCAATAATGCTAATGAACCAGATGACGCGCCGTTGGATGTATCGTGTTCCCATGACAGCAAATATGTTTCAGTGAATGCCAGTGTCAGTTCTACAGGGGATAATAGTGATATTTCATGAGAAAAATGACATATGGCTCTACGAGTTATGTTTCAAACGTAAGTAATCTGAAAATACTGGGTACATTGTAGTCATATCTGGAGGATTTTTTTAATCAACTACCACTAATAATTTTGAGACGTAATATTTGATAATATTGTAGACTATCAATCTTCGAAGTGATTAAGCGAAGTTACAATTAAAAATTATTGGCGATTATTGATTAAAAAACCGCCAGATCTGGCAACACTGACTTGGTAGGAAGAGGGTGAGAGATCCTGATGGACATAGGAAAGCACTGAAAGAATAAAACGGTACACAGTAAAAATGCTGCACAAATCGAAGAAGCAATATCATAAAAGCAAAAACTTTTTAACGACTCAGATTGTAGACATTGTTACGAAAATCCTCAATCTTGAGAAAATGAAGAAGCTTTTTCATTATCTTTGTTTTTTTTTTTTTTTCCTATAGAAGAAAATGTAAGGCAAAATTCTTGGGTTCGTGCAATGAACAGAAGTTAAATAGTGACAAAGTCGATATACATCTAGAGAACGTAACGCAAAAACCTACCGACGTTTTTAATCATAAACACATATACATGTGTATACAAGTGCGTAAAAAATTCTTTTTCGAAACTTCTCAAATAGTAATAGTACGCTTTACAAATGTTGCGACGATTCAAATGTTAAAACTGAGACTGATGGCTGGTTATATAAAGCCAAGAAATAAATTTATTGGTATTTCGGATGTTATTAAGCCTCCTTTAATAAATGCCTTCTGAGTCCGCTGAATTCCTGTGCCATACGAAGCAACACTTAAAAACCGAAACCACTGCTAGATGGCAGCACATACTCACCGACAACATTCTTGAGAATTAAGGATAAATTGTATATTTCAATCTAAAAATTCAGCTATTAAATTCAATTTTAAGTTCAAAATTGAATTTTTTTTTCTTTTCTTCTTCTTCTTCTTCTTCTTCTTCTTCTTTTTTTTTTTTTTTTTTTTTTTTTTTTTTTTAAATAAATAATCTACACTACGTCTTATCATAAACATTTTTAATAAAATATTTAACAATTACAAATTTTTGGGTTTAATTTCATTCAAAAGTGGTCAAGAATTCCATATTTTTTCTTTTCAATTAATGCAATTACTTTTAAATTTTCTTGATAGAAAAAACATGAAACGTATTAAATAAAATAATAACACATTAAGCATTTTTATTTATTTAATTATTTGTTTTTGTATATTATTAATTAAAAAATTAAATTTAAATTTAAAATTAAATAATCAAAAATGTGTCAGGTGTATCTCGCTATTAAATTATTTTTACCATGTTTTTATTAACTTCGATTCTTGTTTGTGAGTCTGTCCAGTAAAAATTTTGCAATCGATTTTTAACTAAATTCCCGACTAGCAAGACATTTGAAACTTTCAGAATAACTCAGAACATGGTGACAATGCCTTTTTTAAATATTTTTAACCAACTGTTTCGGGTCCCTAATGCCTTCGGCAGTGTTTATTATATGATTCAACAATCGTGTAACTTCCCGACTAGCAAGATATTTTAAACTTTCAGAATAGTTCAGAACACAGTGATAATTTATTTTTAAAATACTTTTAGCCAACTGTTTCGGAACCCCGATTTCTCACTCTTTTTTTCTTTTCTTTTTTTTTTTTTTTAAATTCAAAATTTCATTAGTTCCACCAGTTCCGAGAGGGTATGCTATAAAAGTTGATAGGCATTTTAGAAATACAGCTGTGTTATATTTACACGTTTTGTGGTCTCCTCAATCCAAAAATAATGTTTTTAGCGCATGGTCTGTGCGTGTTTGTGTGTCTAACTCAGGTATACTTTGAACTTTCTTGAAGTGTATTTCATTTTGTGTTAAGTGTTTTTCATACAGGACTATATTTAGGTGACAACCTGATGTGCATATAAATTATTGAAATTATACAGGGGTACCCAAAATTAAGCTAAAGGTTCTTTTCTATTGAACATAATTGATAGAAGTGCTTTGCCACAGTTTACTATGTCCGCGAATACTCCTCAAGAAGGAAAATTAATTTTTCACACACATATTGTAAACAAAGTATTAGTGTACTGCCTTGGATGCAAAAGCAAGGGCAACCTTGCTTTCGGCAGTAGCACGTGCTTTTGCACATGAAGAAGAAAGGCCGCGTCCTCTCGAAACTGCTTGTGCTGTTTTTAATTTTATGGTGTGGTAAGAAGTTTTAAAGATTAAATATTGACTATGTACCAGATTTTTTTTTTTTTTTTTTTTTTTTTTTTTAATTTAGTAAAATTTAATCGTAGGTTCTTTAAATAATGATTTACATGTGAAATTTGGTGGAATTTTAATCAACAGATGCTGAGATATAGCCATGTAGAAAATCACAGAGGATGAGTAATAGAAGTTATCGTTCGATATACACCCAAATTAAGTCAACCTCTGTTTTGGTGTAATTATCTACCATAGAATTTTGGAATTAGTCTTTCTATTGACGGAATTAATTGCAGTACAGCAGTGTCACCTGTCGGCCAATATGGACCCAAATTGAATCAGCACTGTTTTTCACAGTGGTCCTTTTATATAAAAAAAATTTGTACTATAAAATGTAACAGAATCTGAGATATTATCTTCCCGATCGCGGAGAAAATTGCAGCACAACAGCGCCACCAATCGATCGATATGAGTAAAAATTAAATAGGCATAATTTTTCAATGACGTTCTCACTTATAAAGTTTCGCACTATTATACACAATAGAACTTAATATATAACATTCCCTTTAAAAGGAATAAATCGCCACGCCCCTAACTGAGCGATTTGCACCAAAATCTGATAGACACTAATTGATGTGAAGGTCTAGATTTAAATTTATATGAAATTCTGTATTTATATGAAATTCTGTTCCTGAGTTAAAATCGACATAAATTTTCGCCACATTTTTTTTCACACTCACAGAGAATTTTCTAAAAATTGTCAACCCTTTTCCGGATCTCTCAAAATGTGTACATGCATCGAAAACTAGAAGTCGAAAAATTTTATGAAACTAACACTGTTTTCTATAGAAGAATGTAAAAATTAAGGTATGAAGTCTCTGGGAAAAAGGAAAATTTAGTAGCTGTGTTCATGCCTTTCACTGTAACAACGGGATGTTAAGGGCAACCCGCGCGATTAGTGTTTAAATATATATATTATTTTCCTCATTTAGTAAAACATTTTTAGATTACAACTACGGAAAAAAATGACAAGCAGTTACTAAAGTAATAATTTTTTATAGTTTAACCTCGAACACTCATCAGATCGCCAAATAGTGGAAATTTCATATTTTATAGGTTTGTCGATTTTTTCGGGTTTTTTTTATATTTGAAATAGGCCACAAATGTGCTATTTTTACTCTTTAAATGCAAATTGTTATTGAATTGGCCAATCAAATAATAAAAAAGAAAAAATGCATTTCGCAACTTATTATAACCTATATTTTTCTTTTTCTTAAGCAATAATTAAAAAGATTCTGTGATTTTGGATAACGGGAATAAACTTTTTGTCGAAACATCAGTGAAGGCTTTCATGTGGAGACTCGAAAAGTTTCTGTTCTTTTTTTTGCACATATGTATGTATTTTTTGCAAGAGTGGCAACAAAAATTACCCTATTGACTTGTGAATTGGTACACATGTTCATGAACCACATAGAATCGGTTATATAGTTTTGGGTATTTATTCTGCATGTGGATCGTGTACAGGGATACTCCAAAATATTTCTTATCATTACGTCCTATGGACAGAATATATATGTACAGCGACAACGGCCGCAAAATTCCCTGCTTGTCTTGTGAATTGGTACACATGTTCAAGCGCTATACTGAAATATTTGTAAAATTTTTGACGTGTATATTGTTTATGGATCATGCACAGGGACACACAAAAGTTATTCTTATCATTACAACCTATAGGCAGAATTTCGTTTAAACGCATTTTAACATGGTTGCAATGCTTTCAACAAAATGAAATTAACATACATCACTGACATGCTTAACGGCCCTCTTCACTTACCGTCGCCGGAAGCCCAAGACAATGTTATTCTATGGGGAAATTTTCTTTACAAGTAACTTATTAACTAATGCATATTTTAAAATTCTGTTTTCACATTCAGAAAGTTCCCAACTGTTAAAGTGACGAACCTTTTTTAAAAATGTATTTTTTTTTTTTTTTTTTTTTTTTTTTGTTAATACAGTGAAATACGTTTAACACGAAAACGCTTAACATGAAAAATCGGTTAACACGAAATGATATAACAGTCCGGACAGTGTACTATATTTTTTAATACATTTTTGTTTCTTTTAACACGAAACAAAAATCGTTTAACACGAAAAAAACTCGCTTTCGACCTTCAGTGACATGTTTGCTACAACAGAGATGCCAACATTTTAATTTATTCCTGAGCATTTTTAACTCCGCCTTTATTTCCATACAACATTTTTCTTAAGAGTAATATTTCCTTATTTTATCGTAGTTATATATTGAAGGAAAGTAGTCTGTAAATAAAGTGGTGCGGATTAAAGGCGGGGATAAAAATGCTCCAGAATAAATTATAATGTTGGTAACTATGCTACGATATGTTGCCGTCGATGATCATGTGTGTACAGCATCGATAATGAGATTTGGGACATCGTTCATAATTAAAATAATTGCACTTCTGTAAATTTTTATGATGAATCTGACAACTGAATCAACGATGCAGTTCCTGTCCCCTCTGCTTCAAAAATGAAGAAAGTAATGAGTATCGCCAGTTATTTAGATGCGCATTCGAACTGAGAGATGAACAAAACAATGGATAATCTCAATCAGTTTTTGAACAATACGGTGCTGAAAAAGACACTTCAGTAAAAGATATCTGATCTTTTTCCCCAAAAAACAATAATAGTTATACTTGATTTTAATCCTAATGGATGCAAGTTAGTAGTAGTTTTACAGGAAATGGTAATAAAAATTGACGACAAGGAAAACATTGGCGAATTTTGTACTTTTTCTACGAATCTTTTTACACGAAATTCTTTTAACACGAAAAAATATTTCGGACCTCTTAGTTTCGTGTTAAACGTTTTTCACTGTATTTTATTTTGAAATTGCAAAATGAAAAAAATTCTCATATTGAAAATTCGTATTTTGCAGCTTCAAAATAAAATTTAAAAAATTAAAAAAATAATTTTTTGAAAAAGGTCCGTCAATTTAACAGCTGGGAGTTTTCAGAATATGAAAACAGAATTTTAAAATATGCATTAGTTAATAAGTTATTTGTAAAGAAAGATTTTTCATAGAATAATATTAGCTTCGGCTTGCGGAATCTTGCGGATCGTAGAAATCGGCAATTGCAGAAAGCGTGAAACATCGGGAAATTTTGCTTATCGTCTGATGGACTTCTGCAACAGTCTCGACAGGAACGGAAAGTCGTTCAGGCAGGGGCGTAGCGTAAGGGGGGGGAGGGGGGGGGAGTCTCCCCCCCTAATGTTTTAAAAAATAGGGCGGCATATTGAAGTTTCTGGGGGCGCTGTTTTGCGACTTAAAGTTCATTTGAAAGTGGATCATAATTTTGTTAATTTATCATTAGTTACCGAAATCACTTAAGAATTTTATGTATCACAAGCTGACCAACTGGTTCACCGACCAGCAAAAAAAGTTTGCGTTAAAATGTCTGACTGTAGCAAACTCTTGTTTGGTGGCGCCTGCGGCGCCCTCTAAACTAATTAGACGCCTAAAACAGCCTGTTTTCCTACCGTGCAAACTACCCTTGAAAATTCTCATCGTATTCATGACGCTTAAAAAATCTGATCATAACAAATTCCTGTTTGGGGGCGCATACGGCATGATTTCCCGTTTTGTTCACTTACAATAGCCTGTTCGCTTACCGTACAAAAGACTGTTGAAAATTATAATCGTATTCGGGACCCTTTAAGAATACGTTAGTGGTAAGCTCCAGCTGAGCTGCGCCCTTCCTTGTTCAGGCACCTACAAAGGCATAATGAGGTTTCTGGGGGGGGGGGGTGCTGTTTTGCGCCTTGAAGTTCATTTGAAAGTGGTTCATAATTTTGTTGATTATCATTAGTTACCAAAAACACTTAAGATTTTTATGCATCAGAAGCTGCCTTCAGCGACCAACTGGTTCATCGACCAGCAAAAAAGTTTGCATTAAAATGTCTGACTGTAGCAAACTCCCATTAGGTGGCGCCCTCTTAACTAATTAGAGGCCTAAAACAGTCTTTTTAAACGTGTATAACAACCTATTTTCCTACTGTGCAAACAATCTTTGAAAATTCTCTGCGCTTTCATAACTCTTAAAAAAATCTGATCATAACAAAGTCCTGTTTGGGGGCGCCTATGGCATGATTTCCCATTTCAAACACTTACAATAGTCGGTTCACTTACCGTGTAAAAGACTGTTGAAAATTTTGATTGTATTCAGGACCCTTTAAGAATAAGTTAGCAGCAAACTCCAGCTGAGCGGCGCCCTTCCCTGTTCAGGCACCTACAACAGCATGTTTGTTTACCATGCAACGACCCTTGAAAGTTCTGACCTTAGCAAATTCGCGCTCTGTAGCAACTGCGGCGTTCTTCTCCCATTTCACATACTTACAACTGACTCGTAAGTATGCGCAATCGCTTTCTCTCCTCCAAAAACTTAAAATTACGATTTTTCAAGACCTCAGCTCGAAAAAAACGCAGTTTTTTGTACGTTATGGCTATTGCATAAAAACAAAATTAGATGAGGTTTGATTTGATTATAACGATTTCTCACTAACAATTTTTGATTCTTAGTGATCCTTTAAGCAAATTTTTTATTTTAGTTTCACCGCTTACGGGTTTTGAAATATTTATAAGTCTATAGAATTCAACTAGTGTTTCTTCACATGAAATAGCGCGAGGAAGCTGATTTAACGTCGCATTAATAGGCATATATTGGGTTTGGCATTAACACCCCAGTGGCGGTCCGAAGACAAGCCATCACAATTTTTATCTTCTGCGGAAGGGATGGCTCCCCCGCTTCAGTATCCCCAGACGTATTATTTGCACGGAGCATGGAGGATATTGCAGCCACGACAGAGTTTACGTGCACCAGAGGAGACTGACTTTCATAATGGTCTTATATTGGCTCGATTATTGAATCCGCAATCTTTCTCTCAAGCTGGTAGATGTGAGGTGCCGGGTACGATCCCAGGTCTCGCTTCTCGGCCTAGCCGTTCAGAATTTTCCATGGTTTTCTCCAAAACTTGCGTAAATACGGGCTAGGAACGCTTAGAAAGACCTCCACAGAAGGCACTCCCCCTCAGGCCTAGGACCCTAGAGCAGTCAATTGGTTTTTTTCCCAAACACCGACACCAACACCTAAGATATAAATTTCTGTACAAAAAAGATTTAATTTGGGACAACGGGACTTTTTTTTTAGTTTGTTCTTCCACATAAAGACATGCGGTAATTGTGTCGCACGCCTTAGCAATTGCTACTATATTTCTTAAAACATTTTTCTCACGATATGGGAAAAAAGAAAAACGTTTTTTAATTGGTTTAAATATATAAAATAACAATAATAAATAAACTACTGCTTTTTTTTTCCCCCTTAAGAGTGAACAATACCTAATTTCATAATAAGAAAACACCACAGAACTGGTGTTTGAAAGCAATAATTACAAAACTTTGAATAAACACTATAAAATGCAATAAACTTGCAATAATTGTTTCGGGTCGAAAAAACACATGATCCTTCGTCAGGCGAAAAAAGTTGGCACAAGTGCTGCAACGCACAAAACCGTTTTAAGTGAACAGCAAAAATACATACAGATGAATGTAAACATGAATACTGGCGTGAGAAGAATAGTGCTGACTCTAAAATAAAAGGGCGGCCGGGGGGAAATAAAAAGAAAAGGGGCATAATTTGCAGTGTTCTATGTTATGATTTTTGTACGTAACAAAAGTAAGTTACTAATTTTCCTTGTATATATATATATATAGGCTGTATGCATTTGTTATTCCAGGAATGCTGCAGAATTATTGCTAAGAAAGTTTAAAAGTCAGGGGGGAAAATCTAAAGGCCTCTAAACATTTAAAATGTTAGAAAAGGCTACTTGGTACCAAAATGTTTTTAAAAGGGCCGCCAGTTGCAAAAATATGTGTCTACAGGGTGCTAAAAAATGTTTAAAAGGGCACCCTGCCAAATTAGCCTAGAGTCAGCATTACAGAATTATGAAATAAAAGAAAAAAAAATTAAATTAAAAAAATGTAACAAAATCTAAAAATTTCAAAAATTTCAAAATTAACCGAAAATCGAACTTATGTGAGAAATTTCATAGCATCAGACAAGAACGGAGTGGAACAAATATCATTAACAAGATTTTTCGAATTTTTAAATATGTAAAAAACTTCATGGATATTCAAATGGGAAGAGAAGACAGGAGATGAAATTATGTTAGTTTTAGAAAAATCAAAACGATGGCCATGAACCCAGCAATGGGAAGCAATGGAAGATTTAGAGATCTCTTCATTACGAACATTTTGACAGTGCTCATTTATTCTATATTGCAAACGCCTTTTAGTTTGATCAATATAAACTAAATTGTACGACGAACATAGGACTAAATAAATGCCAGAACGGTTTTCAGTAGGAATGGGATCTTTAAGAGAAGATAATTGAATTTTGTTGACGGGTTTCTAAATGACTTTAAAACCAAACGGTGAGAGAATTTTAGAAATTTTAAAAGAAAGTAATAAATAAAAAGGTAAAACAACTGGAATGAGACTGTGATCGTTCAATTTGGTATCAGAACGTTTAGGATTCTTGAATTTATATAAAGCTTTATTATTAATAGAGGGATTATAGCCTCGAGAAAGAGCAAGAGATTTAAAGAAGTAATTAATTTCTTTCGAAAGACTAGACGGATCAGAACAAATGTGTAAGGCTTATGTTTTTCTTACTCATTTTCCAAAAATTGATAAATTTTTAATATTTCATTTTGCGGTAAAAAAAAAAAAAAAAAAAGAAAAAGAAAAAGAAAGAAAGAAAGAGGAAAAATGCACATATTGATTCAGATTTTTGAACTTAGAATTACATTAAAAATAAAAATAAATAAATAAATAAACGGTTGTAAATTTTCTTAATGTGAAAACAGAATTTAAATATACATTATGTAATGAGTAATCATGAAATCAAACTTTCCCACAGAGTAACTGTCGGCGAGATTAGGTATTGTCCACTCTAAAAATATAAAGTTGCTTTCCTTAGCAACAGTTACTATTTTCATTTCTTAAAATTTATTTTGAAAGTTTCATGTTTTACCGGAATTATAATGTAATATCTTTTAAATTTGTTGAAAAAGGGGGGAAAAAATCTTTTTTAATTGTTCTACTTTGTCTCAAACCAATACTCTGGTTGTCCTAAGAAAGATACTTTTGCTTAGTCTCATACGAGAATATATATATGTATATATTTCTGCAAAGCACATTAACCATATCTTTCGAACGATACTACTTGTAAGCACTTCCTTTTATTGAAAGTAGGCTAAAAATGTAAGAGAAATTTCATGTCTGCGTATTAATATATAGATTCGCTGAAAAAATTTAGAATGCTCGAAAGATGTATAAAAAAAAAAAAAAAAAAAAAGCTGCTAAATGGAGGGGGGAAAAAAGCCTTTTTTTTCTTGGCATATTTTAGGAATATACCCCGAAGGAGAGGGGGGGGCACGTATTAACCGACGAGAGGGCCCGTGCCCTCGATCCCAAAGATGGCAACACTCTTGAAAGTATGTGGGTGGCATTTTCAGATGAGGAATACGAAAGGGCGCCAAACGTCGGGTCTCCCCCCCCCAATCAATTTTTCACGCTACGCCCCTGCGTTCAGGCCGAGATCGATCGTACTTGCAACCAATTTCTTGAAATTTACGTATCAAGTCTCGTAAAGTTTTTACAGTGCATGGGTAACGACGTTGCCCATGATGTCTGCTATACACACCCAAAGACGTAATGTCTTTGCAGCATTTTGTCTGTTCAGATAATAAATCATTACAATTTCCCCCACGTTGTTTTCCTGTAAACAGCATATTGTTCACAGAGCGAGAATGCAAGATACGCATCACGCAATTCACAATGCCTTATTTTTCAGATAGTGCGATGATATCAGTCAAGACGGTGTCTTAGACTAACCACGAAATTAGAGGCGTTAGTAGCCTAACACGAAATTAAGCATACGTTTTTCTCTTCTTCTCTTTTCAAAGAAGAATCAACAGACTTTAGTCAGAGCCGAACACTCATTGTGAAATTTGACGTCATTAAAAATGAAAGTTGTGTTCTGGTAGGCATATCACAGTTATTTTCTCTTTTGCTCTTAGTCTGCCTGGCGCTGGCGATTTTCGTGCTCCAGGTACCGTTCCAACGTTATTTATGTTTTTTTGCTATGGAGATCCCATTTCAAAAAAAAAAAAAAGTAGGTGTTATTTGAAAAATTTGAATTTTTGTCACTGTAACCGTAACTGTTAGAGTTTAATAATTTTTTTTTTTTTTTGTATGAGTCTTGAGCGCATACCTCAAAATACCTTCTACCCAATTTTTATTCAGTTTCTGTGAACGATATGATAACTTCGGTCTCATATATCGGGATAGATTTTTTTATAATCACACCCTGTATATGAATATATATGTTACATGTATGTCCTTTGCTAAAGTTTCGAATTAAATCATAATTTTCATTTAAAAGAAATACTTTTCTTAAAATTTCATTTTACCTCTTATAATATAGTATCGATACCTTTTATGATGCTTGTAAATTCTATCACTGTAAATGTTAATAAAATAATATTTCAGTTCGTGTAATTAATACGCCAATAATTATTTAGAAGAATATAAAAATTTCACAAAGCATTTTCACTAAAAATTTACGAAGCATCTCCTAAGCTATTTTTTTTTAACACGATTTGTCACCGTTTATTGAAAGCTGACGTCTTGAGAGGATAACTAACTGCTTAAAATCATTATTCATAAACCTTTTTTCAATACCTTTTGTGCAGTCCTTAAAAAGTTTGGGCTGTCAAATATTTATTATGATGTTATGACAGTCAAGGCAACTTGTTCAATACACTGGCATAAAAAAGAGGGATTTTTCATGATAATTTTATTCAAATTTTTATATTATAGCAAATCCATGAAAAATTGAATTTACATCTCCTGACTTTCAATTTGAAAAACGTCTATTTTGGATTATTTTTATTTTATTTTTTACCATATTTTTAAATAGTTGACATAATAATATGTGATAAAGCATGATATAAAATTGGACGTGTAAGTAAAGTGTTAATTATAAAGAAAAATTATTTTAAATATGTATATTTTTTTACTATTATTTTTGTAGAAAATCCTTTAATTGTTTTATGTTCTTCTATTGTATTAAAACTTCAGACATTTTTTTTTTTTAAGAAACGCGAATACTTTGTATTTATGGCATGACCAGCTAATGCAATAGCCTTTAAAATATAAAATTCCTACTTTGAATATTAAATTTTTTATGAAAAAGTACAAAAAATTGTTATTCTTCAAAAAATTCCATTCAATGATTACACTGAATAATTCAGTCATTTGTATGCTCATTCAGAAATTTACAAACAACTTTTAAATATACAACATCATTAACCCCTTAACCCAGGCATATATATTCGTCTCACGAAGCCGCCGATGCACTAACTGGTCCGGGCGTATATATACGCTCTTTCGAAGCACGATCCTTTGTGTTGCGCTTCTACCAGTTAAACTAGTCCAATGGCTTTACAATGCAATAAAATGAACTTAGATGTGACCTTGAGAGCGTTATCGATGGATTTACTTGTTTCAGAGAAAAGAGGAGTGCTTATTTAGGCGTTAATTCCTACACACGCCACATCTGCGCCTACGTGTCTGTAATAAATTTGCTTACTTTTTTATTTCTAATTTGTTTTCTTTTCAGATAGTTTAACCCGTTAACGCTCGCCTTTTTGAGTATTGTTCAACGTAAATCCCGCCTATGGGCGTTTAATTTAATAATATTATTTTACTAAAAGTTTTTATGCTTTAATTTTTATTCTACAAAAGGAGGATAACATGCAATAATGCTCTTACTAACCGATGCATTTAAATATATATATCATACACACATTATACATATATGCAAATATTGTGTTTTTTTTTTTTTTTTTTTTTTTTTTTTTTTTAAACAAGATAACACACTAACTTTCAAAGTTACGCCTGTAGGAAGAGTTACAAATACACTAGCGATCTATATATAGATCACTGGGCGGTAATGGGTTAAAAATATCCAATACTTTTAGAAGATACATTTTTCTCTGTATAATCTCATAAGTTGAAATAATAAGCAGCAACGAAGCTTTTAAATGTTTGTGAAAATATTCCGAACTTTCATAATATATTTTTTACTATCGTATAGAATGTTTTAACACTTTGAGTGGTAAGATAAAATCCACAGCTAACAGAATTTATAAAGAAAGTTATAACTGTAATAAGAAGGCAAGAAATAAATGATTCTTTTCCTCCTGTATATAAAAGGTAAAATTTTGATACATTTCCGACAGGAAGTTTTGCAGTTGATAATTAAAATTAAGTGCGTCCTTCAAAGGGTTACAACAACATTTTTTTTTTTTTTTTTTTTTCACATTTTCGGTCTGATAGCCCTATAAAATTTTCTTAAAAATACGTAGGAATTTTGCGAATAATATAAATTTATGATTAAGTAGAAATATTTAAGCATTTTTTTTCTTTCTTTCAACAAATTATTATATTGTTGCGTACTTGTGGGTTCGTGAGTTGTCCGAGAATGAAAGGCCAAACTTACAAAAATTCAGTAATTTATTCACAGAAAATTCCAGAAAAATGCAGGTCAATAAACCAAGTAGTAAACACTGCTTAAACAACAGCTGCCAATAGCAAATCCACAGTACAAACTGTATAGCAATAACACTTAAAGCAAGTCTCTTTCAAAGAGGCTCAAAGCAATCCAACATTGGCAGAAGCTGGTCTCAGACTGAACGGAACTGACTCTGACCTTGGCGAAGAAAACGGCCTTTATATACCTCTGTAGAAAAGTGTGGAAAGTTCCGGAAATTTCCGTATCTCATCAGCTAATGAGATTAGAGCTTCCATATTTGGTATATCCCTTATAAGGATTTTCTCGCCAAGGTCACCAAAAAAATCGCCAAGATGGGAAAAAGTCGCCAAATTTGGCGCCAAATCCATTACCTGCCTTATTGGGGCTATTTAATGCGTTTTTAAGGGAAAAAATGGCTATATCAACGCTAAAACGAATAGAAATGCACAAAATTAGCACTTTATCAACTTACTAAGCCTCTTTGAAAGAATTTATGCAAAAATAAACACAATTATTTACAATTTTGTAACAATATTTTTATTAAGTATATAGTCATTCTTATAATTAATTTAATTGAAATGAATTCATTTAAAATACTCTTTAAAACAAAGGCCTCGTTTTATTAAATAATGTATAATCTAATTTATCCTTTCTATATAGCGCATGTTTTTGAAAAGTGAAAAGTTAAAACTTGACAGATTTCAAAACAAATTGTTTTCGTGATGTGTTATCCGAAAGGTTAAAGAAAACTCCAAATGATGCATTTTCTAACTTTTTATTTTTATCGCTTTTCAAATCAACAAAGTTACAGTTCTTTCCAAATAAACATCTTTTAAAAAGTATATAAAATTGTTTAAAATGGGTAATAATTAAATGTATAACAAATTTCCAAAAATTTGTTACAGAATATTTGATGGGAAAATATATTCTGTTATTTTTTTATAACTGTATTGCTATAAATTAGGAGATATCCTTGTTTATTTGGAATCAAGCAATCTTATAAAAAATACATTTTGTATTATCATATTTCTGATAATTTGTTTTCGTTTATTTTGAAAGATTTTGATGTGTACGTTTTATACAAATTGACTTATTCGCATAAGTTTCTTATCTGCTAATTTTTCGGAATGCTGTAATGTGTATTTCTCACGCAATGTTTAAAATTTTCATTTTTAATAACACATCAAATTTATTTTGACACTTACTGGT
Organism: Salticus scenicus; assembly: GCA_963930645.1. NCBI lineage: Eukaryota > Metazoa > Arthropoda > Arachnida > Araneae > Salticidae > Salticus > Salticus scenicus. The sequence goes on along the minus strand of OZ005659.1, from coordinate 203,272,529 downwards.
GTTAAAATGATTACTCAAAATTTTTGATTTCCCAGAAGTAGGAAAACATCAAAATATCTTGTCAAAAGCGATTTCATAACTAATTATCTAACTAAATACTTAGTAATAGATTATTTTATGAAATTTGTTTATCTATTGTATCAAAACTATAACTAAAACAAAATAAATTGTCTTATTAACAAAATAAAATATTTTAATAATCTTTAAGAACATGACAAATTTTTTCTCTAAAAAAATTTCTTCTGTAAATAGCGTTTTAAAAATAATGTTAAACTGTCATTAAATGACTTAATTAAAAAATATAGGTCTCTAAACTATACTTTTTCTCAAGTCAACCTTTTAGAACAAGGCTGCTGAGTTTGTATCGCTGGACACAGTCTTTCATCACCACTTTGTTAAAAATGTCAACAGCAAAACTATTGGTAGTCTTCTATTTAGATACAGCAAAAACAAAGCAAAGCCGTTAAAAAATACTCTTTTTCCTGCTCATTTTAATGAGTAATGTTATTTTAACAGTTTATTGCAGGAAGTATATTAGTGATATTTAATAGTTTTCATGAAGCCGAAATTATCGTTTACAAATTTTATTGAAAAATAAATCAATAAAAAATGTATAAACATAAAATAAGGATTAAAAAAATCTTGATTATTATTTTTTACTGGGATCTATTGTAAAATTCCAGAACCTTTGAGCGGCCGAGCGGTTCTGCGCTCAAAGCTGGTAGATGGGAGGTGCCGGGTTCGATCCCAGGTCGCGCTCATCGACCTAGCCGTTCGGAGTTTTCCATGGTTTCCTCCGAAACTCGCGTAAATACGGGCTAGGACCCCTTAGAAAGACCCCCATGGAGGGCATTCCCCCTATAGGCCTAGGACACGTACGGAGTCAATCGGCCTTAAACCCAACAACCAACAACTAACCAGAACCTTTGAATAAAAAATTCAATAAATTTACAAAATTATTTTATAATATAGGACGATGATTTTTACTAGATGTTTGTTCTTTCAAACTGCATAAGCCTTTTTTAACTCTATTTACATATTATATATATATATATATATATGTAGGAAGTATCTCTTCCGCCGATCAACAGATGGCGCTGTATCTGATGTAACCAGGAACGAGCTGACAAGCAGAAAACTTAGTTGGTATCCCGCTACGGCTACAGAGGTAAGCTGGTCAGACCATCAGCGCGTAGGCTGATCCGGTCGTTACACCATAGTTAGCGCATGAAACACTCAGATTAATTGGGTAGAGCCCTGGGAAGGCTCAATACATTAATCCTACTATGTGCTATAGCACGCGTAGGTGCTTTTATTGTCTTAAATACTGCTTTGTAAAATCACTTAATGTTCTGAGCTTCTTGTTAAACCAAAGTAATCAGCAAATGGTTACTAGTGAAGATCTCCTGTTATAATAATTCTTATGTGTCTTTTTGTGTAATTAATGTTTTGTGTGCCTTCAAATAAATGTGCCTTAGTTTAATCTCCATCTGATCATTGACTTCACCCCTAGACACCAGCCCAGATCTTACACACATATATATATATATATATATATATATATATATATTTAAGAAAAGAATATAATACGCAATATGGTAGTTTTAGATCGCCTAAGATGCAATTCGATAAGCAAACTGCAGATGTAGGAAAATTATTACAATAAATGTGCAATTCCCCCCCCCCCCCCCCCTTCCCCAATGCATACTGTAATTTAAGGAAAATAATTTCACTTGTTGATACAATTTATCTTTTTTTTTTTTTTTTTTTTTTTTTTTTTTTCTTAACAGGAGTTTGAAGAATAATTTTTACTTTCCAATAAAATTTTAAAGATTTATTACTTCAGTTCGTCTGTCTCACTACGTTTTGAGATCAATATATACTTATAGAAGTCCACAAAACATTTTTAATTGTCATACTATATATACTAAATCATAAATACCATTTTCTACATCATTGGGAAGTGTAGAAATGCATATAACAACAGAAAATTACCCTCCAGTAATTTCCAATAACGAATACCGTAATTTCTGGTTGATAAGTCGCAGGTAAGATGTGTCATTTCTCCACCAGAAATTTTATTTAATCGCGAAATCGATACTTTTTCGAAGGAAGAGCTCGTACAAATATAAATTTATTTATCAATTGAAATTTCTGGTGTAAAACTGGATTATATAACCTGCGGGGAATCTACCAGGAATTACGGTGTGAAAATTTTTATAGGGTCCTACAAATGGATGATTAATGTTAATCACACTATTTCGTGTATGAAACATTTTTTTATTACATCTGAAAAATTATTCTGAATCTTTATGTTTACTGTGGTGCAAAAAATAAATAAATAAATAAATAAATAAATAAATAAATAAAATAAAAATGGTGAAGTATGTTTATAAGAAATTCCTTCTTAGACTGCAATATGTCTTGATTATTTTGTTCGTTTTTCAACATAAACCTGTTGTGCTGTGTATAACATTTTTAATGAGAAACAGGGTACAATAAACCTCTAAAACTAAATAACACAGAGCTGCCAACCAAATCCGGCAAATTGTTAGTACCGCCCCTTTTCCTACACCACTTAATTTTTAGAGTTATTCTCTTCAAATATATTTACGATTAATGAAGTAAACAAATATTCTAAAAATTAAGTGGTGTAGAAAAAGGGGCGGTGCTAACAATTTACCGGATTAGGTTGGCAGCTCTGATAACAGCTAACAGTTTTGCAGAATTTTTAAAATATTTTTGAAAATTAAAACACAAATAGACAGAACGATCAGCAGAAGTCATAAACACACTTATAAGAACAGCTGCTAAGAGCAACGATTTTCGTACCAGAAATTTTCTATAGACGTTTTCATAGCAGTTGTCTTTTATAACATAAGTAAAAACTTTTATATAAAATACTCGTATCCAAAATTCGTGGTACCTGGCAGTTATGTAGCTATACTCAGATGTAAATTTTTAAAAAATCCTCAATTGTATTCTTATAGAATGGAAGATAATTGTAAAAACTAGTGAAGTCGTAGTTGTAAATTGTTAAAAATATTCTTCAATGTATTCTTTAAAGAATAAAAAACAAATTATACAAACTTAGCAAAAATATTTATCATGAAGTATTGCAAGCTTTTAAAAAAATAATAAAATAAATTCCCAACTCAAGACTATTTTAATAATTTTTACATGTATCTATGTCAAAACAAAACTGGTAATTCAAGTATATAATTTAAAAAAAAGAATTTCAAATAGCTATATGTTTCTATTTAGCACATTCTGAACGATTGTACAGTCTGTTACGACCATAACATATATAGGTAATAAAAGAAATTTTTTTGTCAAAATCAAGAACAATCTCTGCCAGTTTATCAAGTTTTTAGTAAAATGAAGCAACCAACAGAAAAATAATTAATTTAGAAAAAATTAATTTCAAGAAATTGTAAAAAATAACTATTACAAATGTAATGTAAAAAGTACAATTTTCGCAAGTTTAGTAAGACGTTGACCCCCATTTCACTGAATAATTTAAAACGCGCGATTTGGCACGGAGTTATTTAATATTTAAAAAACAAATTAGCGAATATTGCCTCATTTCACCATAATGGGCACTTCTTATGTTGAAGATATTGTTTGTTATTTTCATATATTTGTTGAGACAAATAACCCCACGTGATTTCTATGGCGTTTAAGTCAGGGCTTTGACTCGCACAATTTATAGTATCTATCTTTTTTTAAATTTTTATCTTGAATGATATTGTTTGTTATTTTCATATATTTGTCGAGACAAACAACCACGCGTGTTTTCTATGTGGTTTAAGTCAAGGCTTCGACCTGGATAATTTATGTTATCAACCTTTTGCTGATTTAGAATTATGACTTGTAGCATTATCTTCTTAACATTTCCATTTTGCATCTTCTAAAAGTGGCCCGAAGGATATAAGACTTCGAAATTGCAAATGTTGGTCATTTTCCTCTCAATTCTGGAGGTCAACAGTTCAAACGGTAGACAGTGCCACCTGGTACAGATTGCAAGATTTTTTATTCAACTCCCACCAATTATTTTAAGAAGTGATATATGATATATATAATCGACGTTTCTTCGATTCTATTCGCCTTTTATGTATATCAAATTCCATTTTTTAAATTAAATTTTTGGTGGCTATTAAATCAAAAATGTCGCGCAATCTGTACCAGGTGGCGCTGTCTACCGCTTGAACTGTTGCCAAGTTTCTGAGCCACGCGACAGGCATCTGGTTTAGGAGGTTATGGTAGAAGTACCTGCCTCCTGGACCAACTAAATTAAATTTTTTCTCCTTCTAAAATAACTGATTTGCACATGTAGAATTCCAGGACACGACTTACGGTTTCTTTATGGTATAAGGCGCTTCCTCATATACAGCGAATTGCGAACTGCAAAGAGTTGAGGAGAATATAAAATAGGACATTTACCAATGGGTGCTATTTAGAAGTCTTATACTCTTCCGACTACTATTAGGGCGGAGAGGGGGGAGGCAAAATGAATTTGTCAACAAGATACTCGTCCCCAGTGCCTGATTTAAGGCGGAACATTCGGGGCACGTGCCCTGGGCCCTCACAGTGATGGGGCCCCCAAGAAATTCCATCATGCGTTAAAAAAATATTTAAAATGAAAAATTTCCAAATTGCGCTATAAGGATCTTTTTTATTTTTTTTTTCTTCAATGGATGGAGGGATTACTGTGCTGTTATATTAATTGGCGTGATGATATTTCAAGGAAACTATCAACTCATCAGAAAAATTGCAATACTTTTGCTAAATGCAAATACAACTGCAAACTACCGATACTTGCATTCCAAACTTTTGCTAAGGCTAACTAAATCCGAGGCACGCACCACAATGCAGATACACGGGGGCGATGTACGTCTATCCGATAGGCAAGCGATGGATATTATTTAGCCTCAATCTTACCAACAAAATGAAAAGTAAAGTGAATTTTTAGAGATCTGAGTCGGAAGTAAGCAATTTGTTTTGTTTGTTATAATATTAAAGTATGAGAAAAATGAGCCCATTGAATATGAGTGCCCTGGGCCTCCAAGTGAGTAAATCGGTCCCTGCTCGTCCCAGTCATACATCTTAATCAACAAAATAGTGGTGAGAAAAGATTAAAAAGAAAAGATTTATACTATACATTGGCCAAGTCGAAGCTTTGTTATAAATACTTTAGAAAACCTGTGGGGTTATTTGCCTCACCAAGTACATGAAAATAATAAACAATAGCACTCAACATATGAATTAAAAGTGGCCATTATGAAGAAAATAGACAATATTTCCGAATCTTTTCCGAAAAACAATTAACTCGATGCTAAATCGTGTGTTTCAAGTTATTCAGAGAAATGGCAGAGCACTTATTGAATTTGCGAGAACTATACTTTCTTTTACACGTGGTCTTGTAATTTTTGTAACTGTTATTTTTGGCACTTTTTTAATTTCATTGATGTTTTAATTTTTATAATTACTTCCATTCATGTTAGTTGCTTCCTTTTATTAAATACTTGATGTGCTGACATAGAATGTTGTTGATTTTCATTGAAATACAGTCGAACTTCGTTAACGTGAATCTCAAAGGGAATAAAAAAAAATTTCATGTTATCAGTAGTTCATGCTATCAGTAATTAATCTTCATGTATGTAAAATAATCTTCATTTTGTTGGGGATTGTGGAAACAGTTCATGTTAAAAGTTATGCACGTTAAGCGTGTTCATGTTAACGAGGTTCTACTGTATTTCTTTTTTTACCTAAAAAGCAAATTATACTATGGCCTTATAATTTTTTAACAGACTGTAAAAGAATATAATGAGAAACACCCGGTAATACTTTGAAATGCTTTTTTTCTTTATTCTAAAATTTGACTATAAAGTTCACCTTTTACCAACATATAGTTAAATATAGTGTAGCCATAAATTAACCTTCCCTGTTTGAATTCATTTGAAGCTAAAACTTAGGAACGAAATGAAAGCAAATTTCACATTGGACTGTAGAAGACATGGGAAGGGGATTTCAGAAAAAAAAAAAATCATTGATAGGGGGAATTTTAGCGTTCCTGTCATGCACACATTATGAAATTTGCACAATCGAGGCAGATTATTCTTCTTCCCTAGAGCATGTGTGATTTCGGAGGTGATGGAAACGAAAATAGTCAGTACTTAAAATAAATTAACGGAAAAAGAATTACTATTGACAGCAAAATTATTCGAGTGCTAGCAATAATTCCTATATAAAAGAAGTACACTTAATACTGTTTTGTTAAATAAATCCTTGTTGAATCAAAACCTCCTGTAATAATGCCCCCGAGCTAAGCTCTACGTATGGAACATCGACTAATTTTATCCAATCAACACTTCATATAATACATGTTGGATCGTGGGGATTGAATGAAATCGGCCAATCTTCCGTGACGTAGAGCTCAGCTCGAGGCATTATTATCCGCGATTGTAATGAAATGCTCGCCCTCTGGTGGACTAAGGTGAAATTATCACACCACTGCATATCATCATATTATGCAATCGATTTTCCATGATGTAATGGCGGAGAAAGAACAATTATTAATCCACGTGGCTATTATATTTACTAACAACTGCAGTTCAGAGAGCGCCATCTATCGATCATTACTAACGCGGATAGGTGATGTTGGTTGAATCGTGTTCTTAGACTAAGAACATGACTTGACAAGGATTTATTTAACAAAGCGGTATTAAGTGTACTTTTTTATATATGAATTACTGCTTGCGTTCGAATAATTCTGCTGCCGACTGTACGTAAAGTTTCATTATTGCAATCCTATCATGAAATGGACAGTAAATACACACCACAGGGATAATTTCTAAGAACTCATTTGCCCTTTAAATGACTGCTTTTCGTTTCCAACAACTCCAAAATTACTTATGCATAGGAAAACTGAATAATCTATCTCGAATATGTAAATTTCGTAGTGTGTACAAATGTGACAGCAGCGCCAAATCTTCCCTACAGGCATCTTTAGGTACTTTTTTTTTCTTTGCGGAAATTATTACCCCATGTATTTCGCAGCCTGCATGTATATAAAGTATGTTTAATTCTCTTTATTAGTTTTAACTGTAGACGCATCCAAATAGTGAAAGTTATTTTATCGCTACCCTGAAAAATAAAATGAAGTACTTTTATTAGAAATAATTCAGTTTTCCCTAAATAAATAACAATAGCCTTGTACTGAATACATAATATCTTGTTTAAAATTTTGCGCTATTCTATAACGATATCCAGTCGGTAACAAAAGTGTCCGAACACTAGCAAAAATTTCTATATAAAAAAATTACACTTCATACGGTTTTGTTAAATAAATCCTTATCGAATCATGTTCTTACACTGACTAAGAACAGGATTCGACAAGGATTTATTTAACAAAACCGTATGAAGTGTAATTTTTTTACATAGGAATTTCTCCTAGTGTTCGGACACTTTTGTTACCGACTGTATGTCATCTCATCTGTTAAATAAAAATTTATTACTTATTATCTTTTATTTTTTAATACTAAGTTGTTTAACGTATGACCAATCATTTAGTGTAATTTAGATTTTTACATAAATAAAAAAAAAAACAAGTTATGAATATTCTAAGCATTTAAATATATTATTTATTTATTTTACGTGCAGTTTCTTTGTTACCTTTTACAACGTAATTAAATGCTTTAAAACTAATGAGACAGTAAGTGAAAAAGCTTTTACTAATTGCATTTTGATATCTCTGGAGGGAAAATGTATGCATACATAAACAATTTAAAAAGTAATTACACCAAAATTGCTTAAAAATGAATTTAGATGTGTAAAACATTAGGAAAATAGTTTTTTCCATATTTTATTCCTGTAAATGTCGATTATAGATATTGAATATGTATAATATAAATGAATTAGTTTACAAATTAATTAGCTACTTTGACAGAGGAATTAAATAGAATATAGTGTTTTTTGTCTACATTATTTTTCTTCTTCTTTTTTTTTTTATTGTATATATATTATATATATTTAATCAAAAGACAACTAATTCTGGCTAACTAAACTCCTAAATCTTAATGTAAAAGCTAGAGCTCTATATGTACAGTCGGTAACAAAAGTCTCCGAACACTAGCAAAAATTCCTATATAAAAAAAGTACTCTTAATACAGTTTTATTAAATAGATCCTTGTCGAATCCTGTTTTTAGACTGACTAAAAACAGGATTCGACAAGGATTTATTTAGCAAAACTGTATTAAGTGTACTTGTATTAAGTGTGCTTTTTTTTATATAGGAATTTTTGCTAGTTTTCGGAGACGCTTGTTAAAGACTGTACCTATATGTAGTTAAAGCTACATAGCTAGCATATAGTTATGTAATTTTTAACTGAATTTTATCGTTAATTTTACCTCTCATTCATATATGGTGTCGAAAGTATTGTTTTAGTATAACTTTGAAACTAGGTTTTCGCTGTAATTACATACTTTCAGATCCCCTCAATTTTGAGAGAGGTGTATAACAATTGGTCAGTCCGTTTGTCTCTCTCTGTGTATGTATATATATCAGTGAGCGTACTGTAACAAAACTCAAAAACAGATTTTAGCAAGTTGTACAAATTCAGTATTCTGAATCTGTTTTACTGAAACATTTTATTTGAAACATTTTATAGAGATCGAAGTAATTGTTCACGTACAACAACATACCAATATGAGCGAAGTTTTGGAATGGTAGGTTTAGCGTTATTGGTCTGCACTAAACGTAATTAATTTACATTTATATTTTTAATTACACAAAATCATATTTCATGTGGAATCTGATAAGAAAGATGTTACAATCCCTTACAGAACTATGCAAAGTTATTGTAGTTATACATTATGTTGGATGTAGTTTTAAATGCATTTGAAATTGTCTTATGCATTTTTTTAGTATACTAATTACACCATGTAATATGTATTCATTTCATAGTTATTATACGTAGCTAATCAATATTTGTGGATTATATTGGGAGGGCGTTTCAAATAAGGGGTAAATGTAACTCAATCTTGTAGTATAAAAACATATAAGAAAAACTGCCAACTTCAATATAGAAACTCTCAAGTTAATTTTTTCAGAAAGAAATCTTCGTTGGGCGATGGAGTCGATACAAAAAAAAAAAAAAAAAAAAAAGTCGCAATTGTTATATTTTAGGGTTATATTGTATGCGCAATAACTTATGTTTTGATGGTTGCAATTTCAGAAATAGCAATATTTCTTCACAATATCTAAGTAGGAAATCCTTGTTCTAATTATTTTTTTCATTCATTCGTTATACGTGTACTCTACAGCACAGGTCTTGATACGTTGAATTTAATTATATATTTACTATAAAATCGGAAGAAAGTTGGCTCGCAAATTATAAGATGTGAACCCTCAATATAATTAAATATAATTTTTCTTTAGAATCTCTAATTTTTAACCAAATTTAGCGTTTGTTTTGACTGAAAAACTCCATAATCACCATTTTTAGCAAACTTTTTAATTTTGTAAAAATCAGTTACTTTTAACAATTTTTTTTATACAATCGGAAAATGAAACGCGCGACTTATTTAACGTACGATGGAAGCTCGGAAACTAGAAAATATTAAGTCAAAGTGGCCTAAAATACAAAACAAAACAAATACTTTTTAACTACTTTTGAAAAATCTTTATAAAATTTCCATTTTTTCTATCGAAAGTAGATATTTTTAAAGTGAGAATTTATAACCACTATTTATAGCTAATTTTTTATTTTTCTCAATGTTTGTTTAAATTTTTCGATTAAAGAATTTGTTTTTATACTCCATTACAAATAATACCGGGTCTCATTTTAAATCTGCTGAAAAACGTTGGAAATTCGCTAACTCTCTAAATTCAATAGAGTTCTAACAACCACGTGACTTCCTTCTTAGCAACCGTACTTTGCTGAAGGACAATGCTAATTTTTCCATGCCTTTGGAAGCGTAGTAGTCGAATTTTTTTATGCTTTTACCAATATATTTACAACACTGTGTTACAATAAATTTGTAACACTATTCCGCAATGATAAAATGGGTCAGTGCGGTCAACTGTCCCTCAGCAAACATGCTCGTGACGTCATCTGTTAGTCACTCTATTAGAAGTTGACCAAGTATAGTATTTTAAAATGCCAAAGCGAGTTTGCCTGAAACAAAAAAATGAATTTCAATTACTATTTTTTTTTTAATCTATCACACAGATTTACTTCAATCCATCCACATAGGTGCCTACTTTTGCATGTTTAGGCTACAAGAAAATTTAACAGAAATTTGTATTTTATTTAATCAGTAAGAACTGTTGCAGAAATATATAAAACAAATTCTATTAAAATTTCCCTGTAGCCGGAAACCGTAAAAGCTGGCAGATACACATTCAGATTAAACTAAAATTTCGATAATAATAATAAAAAAAATCACATTAAAATTGATTTGTTTGGAAGATTCAATGTCGCAGGCAAACAGTAGCTTTAAATTTATAACAATTCACTTCTTTAGTCGGTTATTAAACAAAATGTTTAATGTTATGTTAATATTCCCCATTACACTTACAATTATTACCCCCAAAATCTATGTATAAAAATTTTATGCTTAACCCGTTAGTAGTCGCTATAGGCAGCGCCACCTATTACAGATTGTGGACTTTTTATTTAACTGTCACCAATAATTTTAAGAAGTGATGGGATCGACATGCCTTCGATTTTATTCGCGTTTCATGTATAACAAATACTACTTCTAAAAATTTTTGGTGGCTATTGAATAAAAAAAATCTGGCAACACTGAAAGATGGGTAGCAAATCAACCAACTAGCGACTACTAACGGGTTAAAAAAACTGAATGAAAAAATTATATAGTGTGACTATTAAAAAAAAAAAAAAAAAAAAAATATCTGAAAAAAAATAGGATTTAAATTGCCAATTCCAGTTGAAATATTTTAATCTTCATCTGCAGTTTTTAAAGTTTTGAATGCTACACTAAAGATAAATTATTAATTAAATCTAAAAATAAATAAAATATCAAATTAATCAAAATTAAACATTTTTTCTACGCAATATAATCTGTTTTTATTGAATTCCCAATGTGTTCACCTTCAAAAATATATTTTCCGCCATCTAAATTTAAATATTCTTCTTTTCAACTAGGTTGCTTCTGACATTCAACTGAACATCAAATATTTAAACTTAAAGTTTTCACTGAGCTTCGTCATAAAATATTTGCATAAACTTTAACATTTCCACTCTATTTAATTTTGTTTCGCTTACTTCGCTTTTCAAAGCGGGCTTGTAATGTTTGTTCTTAAAAATAATTTATTTTAAAGAAAGACTAAATAACTTTATGAAGGAAAAATAAATCCATACACAAACACTATTTATTATAAAAATAACCGGAAAATATAATTCTTCACAAATTACTAACTTACCATATGGTTTTTAGAATTTTTTTTACTGATGCACTTCTGAGAAATGGTATAATATGTCGCTGACATTCCTTATACGTAGACCTGCTAACTATGCTAGTTTATCCGTAATGATATTAAGCCCCGCCTTTTTTTTTGCACCAGAATAGTTGTACGTACTTGCCAACCATCTGATTATTAACCGTACAATTGTTAACGCCCCCTGAAAAAACGCCCCTTTTCTCACACCACTATTTTTTTAGAATTATTCTCCCAAAATGTTGTTACGATTAAATAAGACTAAAATTACTCTAAAAAATTATTGGTGTGAAAAAAAGGCGGGTACTAAAATTTGTACGGTTCATAATGAAATAGTTCGCAAGAATGGTTGCAGAGCAATAGTCCTCTTATTTAATCATGAGAACATATTGCTGAATATTACTCTACAACTATTCTGGTGTGAAAAAAAGGCGGGACCTAATACCATTATGGATAAACTAGCATAGTTAGTAGGTCTACTTATACGTATGGTTCTGCCAGTGAACTTCCGTGGTTTTCTCCAAAAATAGGAATCCTTCAAAAAGACTCGCCTCCTCTGGCCTATGACATTAGAGCACTCAATCAACCTTACTTCCAAACGCCAACACTTGATAAGCATGCTTCACTGAGAAAAAAAATATACCGCCTTCATATAGAGCAGATAAAAAATCACTTTCTAAATCCCTAAACTAGAAATATAGACTTCCGGGCTATGCGTATAAGGCACGTATAGCCCGGGATTCATATTGACAATTCTGTTTTTTTTTTTTTTTTTTTTTTTTTTTTTGTAAATAGCTGAATAGACAAAGTGATCGTGAACTTCTACTCTATACATTTCTAGATGGCGAAACAATATTCTGAATATTCTGAAAAATATGAGTCAATTGTATTGCGAGAAATACTTCCTCTAGAACTGGGACAGAAACCAAGATCATAGTTGCTAAAACTCACCTCTTGTATTTGCATTTATTTGCAGAGATTGATAAATAAGTTTGATCTCGATAGTAAAGGCAAACACTCTTGAATTCTAATAAAAGTTTCTAGAACTCGCTTTCAAAGGGGACTAGAATTTATAAGGATAACATTGTACTATTTGTGCTAGAGCCACGATTTAGATGCTAGATGTTAGTTACAGAGTTTTTTTCTCAGTGTTGATAGTGAAATTTTATTATTAGCAGGCGAAATTTAAATATTTTTCCTTAGTCTTTTAGTTTTACCATTTATATCTAGTAATTTCCCCGAGAAATTAACTATAATAAATTTGTGTTAAACAATTAAATTTGGCGGTGTGCAATTATATATTTTTCACTAATAAGTTTCACACAGTTTTGAACACATATATTTCTTAATTCAGTTATTTTATTTACATGCATGTAATTTATTTTATATGCAAATATATATATATATATATATATATATATATATATATATATTTGAAAACCTTTTCAAACATTTCACGGGAAGAAATGAAATATGTCACATAAAGAAATAAGAGAAAAAATTATAATCAAAATCCAAAAATGACAGCATACAATACCCAATACATCACCTGTGGTATTAATTGGATATTGTATGAAAATTAGGTGCATTTCTGTAAATCTGAAAATATATAGCCAAATGAATGCCCAATACACCTAAACAGTAGGAGAAAAATTAAACGGAAATGCATATATACAGGGTGATTATAATTGAACTTGGCCTATTCAGAGTACACTGTAGTCGTAACTAACAAGAGGATTGAGTCGAAACTTTGTAGATATACATTTCAATGTATGTGCTTAAAGTTTCTGAAAAAAAAAACAGAAAGAAAACCAAAAAAAATCCGCTATGGGGCGAATTGCAGTCAAAGTGCTTAAAATGATATGTAATAAATAATTGTGATCCAGTTTACCAATTTCAAAGATTACGAATTTTAAAACGGTTAACTTCCTATTTTTAAGCATTATAATTGATAATTGTGGCACTGTAAGTGATTAAAAAAAAAAAAAAAATCAAAGCAGTCTTTGGGGACTGCCGATAGAAGTGAAAACTAAGTAACTTGTGAATTGTATCGTCCAGCTATTAGATTATTATTTTTGAACTATTTTTGGTTTGTAAAGAAATGTTTATGACCTGTATTATATGACTCGGCACAATATTTGTAGCTACCCATATCAAATGAACTAAGCCTTATATTAGGTAAAAATACTGATTACTTATGAAATTATTTTAATTAGTAGCTGAGATACACAAAAAAACCGATTCAGGACACCTCAAAACGTGTAAATCAGGTGAAATCTAGAATTCCACTTTCGATAATATAAAAGAACTTTAAAATATCTTTCGAATGATGTATTAAAAATAATTTAATCATAATTAGAAATTGAAATATTGAAATTTTAAAATATTACAGCGCATCTGGCCTTTAGAAATTTTTGTAATCTACTGTTCGATTCCAAATCAACAAAGCTTTCTAATGATGTATTACTTATGAAATTATTTTAATTAGTAGCTGAGATACAAAAGAAAACCCATTCAGGACAACTCAAAACGTGTAAATCAGCTAAAATCTCGAATTCCACTTTCGATAATATAAATTGGTAAAAAAAATGTTTCTTCTCATGGAAAGCCTTCGCTGACGATGACACGCGTTTCATGATTTTTGTTCACCCAAAAGTGCTCAACGTGCCTAAAGAAGTTTTCACTTCAAATGGAAAACCTTCGCTGACGATCAAGCGAGTTTCATGATTTTTGTTCACCCAAAAGTGCTCAACGCACCTAAAGTAGTTTTCACTTAAAAAATAAATAAATAAATAAATAAAAAATTGCATATGCAGACGTGTTCAATCAATTTCTGGGTATAAAAAGAGGAGATCGAGTGAGTAGCATTCTTTCATTTACGATGGCTTAGACCTGCTAACTATGCTAGTTTATCCGTAATGGTATTAAGCCCCGCCTTTTTTTTCACACCAGAATAGTTGTAGAGCAATAGTCTTCTTATTTAATCATGAAAACATATTGCTGAATATTACTCTACATCTATTCTGGTGTGAAAAAAAGGCGGGGCTTAATACCATTACGGATAAACTAGCATAGTTAGCAGGTCTAATGGCTGTTATTTTATCAGAAAGTGTGGTGTTCATGAAACTGTTTTACAAAAACTTGACTGACGTGAAGGACAATGTGCTGCAGATCACTAACGATCAGCTGTGGCAGTCTGTTGATCGGTTGAACACTAATATATGATGGGGCTCCAAATTGAACAATGTGCTTTTCATCGTTATACAGTCTTTAACAAATAGCAATATGTCTGGAATAAATAAAGATGTTTGTCTTGAAATTTGTAGCTTGTTTGTATTGTGATGCATTGCGCCACCAGCGCAAACTTTTTAAACTTTTTTCCTTGGCAGAATCTTTAAGAGCATCCTTTGAATTGTCTAAATACAAATTTTTCACTTAATTCGCATTTTAACTACAACTGCAGAGTCTCTGAATAAGTCAAGTTTAATTACGATCTTCCATACATATATTCATGTGTGTGGCAAATTGTTTTCAGTATCTTTTTTTTTTTTTTTTTTTTTTTTTAATAAGGAAAAACGAGATGGCCGCGTAATAAAAGTCTAATGTAAAGCAAGTTTATACCTCTTTTACGAAAGCCGCGCCTTTTTTCTTGTCAGTGGCCTAGTTTCCGTAGACCATTTTGTATTTTCCAAATGTGCAGGCCTGAAGTGTGATGGAAAATTAACCTTTTGCATTCGAACCTTCTTTTACTAAACGTAATGAGCTACCCGGCAATAGTTTTAATAGAAAAATTCAAAATATAAAACATAAGAATTTTAAATATATTTTTTTTTTTACATATGATGTATATTTACATATTAAAAGCATTATATGAATAATATGATTTATAATTGTGTCATATTTTGGAAAGCATTCTTGGCCATTTGCCAATGGCCAGGGTAAGCAACGCCAAAGACACTTAATAATAAATGTAGGTGGAGTCTCGTTCTTAACGAAGTATTACACCTATTATACAGAGGCTGTTCGCACATTTTTTAGACGATTTTGATGGAGTGTACTGACACAATTTCACTCATATTGCGTGTTTTATTTGTTCAGTTTGATAGCCCTTGTTCTTAACTATCATTCTATATCGTAATTTCCGTGATAATAATGCTTTTTATAATATCGGAAGAGGTATATTTTTCTAATCCTGTTGAACGGCTTTCCTAAGTCCACAAAGCGTTGTAGGTCGGTATTTGGATAATGCTTATTTTAAGAGCCGAAAAACACAAAAATCCAACGGTGATACATCAGGAGATTTAGCAGGAATATCAGTGAAGGGTATGGTTTTAATTCCCGTTTTTTGTTCCATTTTTTTCTAGAAAAGCAATTGCGGATTGTGATGTTTGGTTGCTTGTTTTGTCTTGACACAGTTCAACGGATTGATAGTATTCTAGATAAAGATCTGGATTTTCATTTTTAAAAATTGGAATTAAAATATGTTCTTGATAGTATTTAGAACTGATTTTGACATTTTTGTCACCTTTTTTTTTGCTTATATCTTGCGCTTGTATGAAAAACCAGTGTCAATCATAAATCTTTCTTTTGATTCTTTGAACCATGTAGCAATTTTTTTTTCTCCTCATAAATTGATCTTTTTTTATTGCAACCACTTAAATAGACCTAAGATTCATCTATTGTTGCGACATTTTTCCATTTTTCTCCTGATAAATACTTTTCATAAAGATTTCACTAAAAACTCTCTTCGGAAAGAGCGGAAACGTATCTTTCCATCCACTGCCTTTTTAAAAGCGCATTTTTGCATGTAAACAAAAATTCTAAATATCAGAAGTTAAATAAAACTTCCAAAAATATAACTGTAGTGAAAATAAAACTCCATGCAAACGATTTTTTCTTACTGCGAAATAAAATCGTCTAAAAAATGTGCGAACAGCCTCTGTAGCACTTTTAGTTGTAAAAATTTACTGGTGGATATAAGATATATAGTACCTTAATTGGTCATGGCGCCTCTCGAGCGGCGTTCGAGTTGAAGCAACGAATAGAATGGTGCTTGAGAAATGGCGTTCGAGAGCAAACGGTTAAATAGATAGCAAGACAGATTAATCAAAATTTTAGATAATTTTAACTGTGATAAAATTTTATTAAATGGAAAACCAAATTGAAGAAATTCTTTCTAATCACACCCAAAATAATTTTCGAGCAATCAAGCACGAAAATTAATGTTACAATATAATAATTAATAATTTCGTAATTCACCAGTGTCCACCTTTTTATGATTATTTTTACACAAAGAAGTATAACAAAAATCAATGATAAGAATGAAATACTATACTCAAACCTTCTGAGAAAGATATTTTTAGACATGATATGTTAATTTTCTTTCATTTTTCGTTGTAAAATTTTAAACACTTTTGTCACTTAGCATCGTGTATTACTTTTTTTTTTAAATAGTTTTTCAATCATTTGTATTACATAGAATGAAATCTGAAAATAATTATTGCATTTCTATTGAAAATTATATTTCTTTTTCTAATGTTATTTTAAACCACAAACAGATATCAGTAATTTTACTCTTACTATGTTTTATACTTTATTCCACAGAATAAGAAAAATGTTTGCTGAAAAATTTCAAAAGAATAAATATTTATTGTTACAATACTCGCTTAGATATTCAGTACCTTAAAGAAAGGGGCATTCATCACCTAAGAAAAGGATAAACCCATAAATATAGATGAAATAACTTGCGTATCAAATTTATAGAAGAGCTGTGAAGCTTTCTGTGATGGAATATATCTTTAGAGATTTTGCATAACATCAGGGAAA
This sequence comes from Salticus scenicus, assembly GCA_963930645.1. Lineage (NCBI taxonomy): Eukaryota > Metazoa > Arthropoda > Arachnida > Araneae > Salticidae > Salticus > Salticus scenicus. Next base: position 203,255,239 of record OZ005659.1, on the reverse strand, counting down.
ATGTTTTTTCTTCAGAAATTTACATAATAAAAAGCAATAATAATAATAATAATAATAACAATAATAATAAAATAATAAAAAATAAATAAACTTCCTTCAAACACAGTAGCATCTGGATAATATTGAAAACATAACTAATAATATCAAATGACTGAATAAAATTTGAAAACTATAAACTTATGGTAATATAAATTAAAATTAAAGCTTTCTGGTAAATATTTAAATTCGCGTAAAGAAGCATACAAATGTACAAGGTAAAAACATGTATTTTTAAACAGAAAAATAAGATTTCTTTTATAGGTAAAAGATTTTTCTTTTATGTAAAATTCTACTTTTCTATTCAGAATTTCATATTTGAATTTAATGTTTCCACTTTTCTCCTATTATCTATAACCGCAGGGAATATTTTTCTTCGGTAAACATTTTGGTTTTGCCAAAAACTTAATTTTGATGAGGATTTCTACCATCTGTATTTTCTAGAAACAATATTTTTAATTTGTGATCTCCAACATTTTTTCTTTAATAAATCGTAAATCTTGTTTTCACGTTTAATTAAGGAATACAAACTGCACAAAAAAGGTGGTACTTTAAAATGGAATCCGTAAGAAACTTGTTTAGTCACGATTGTATTATTAAATGAATATACAGAGTGTCCCTGAATTCATGGACCAAATTTTAAGGGGAAATAGGGCACTTTATAAGGATTCAGAATTGCATAGGAATCCATGTCCACAAATGTCATTTTACCCCTTTCAAAACTGGATGTTCTGTGCTACTTTGTACTACTAACTCCGCCTACTATGTAAATTTATAAGCTTGCATGCATCATTCAGAATGTTCGTATTATTGCACAATGTAGATATTATTGCAATCATTGCGATAAAATATATCGATAAAAACAGAATTTGTTTAATTATGTAAATATTAGCACGTAGAAACTCTTTTAAAAGTTCAATATTGGAGAGCAACGCCCATATCCACGCAAATTCACTCAGTTCTTAAAGGGTTTAAATGACGTTTGGGAACATGGGTACCTATGCAATTCTGAATCCTTATAAAGTACCCTATTTCCCCTTAAAGTCTGGCGCAGGAATTTAGGGACACCCTATACAGCACTGTAAGTGTAAATGTCTTAAATTCAGTTTTAAATATGTCTTAAACGGATGGTAATTTTTTAAGCGAAAAAAAAGTCTTACTTTTTAAAAGACACCTTTTTCAACTGAAATGAAGACTTTGTAAATGTTTTAAAACACCGCCATGTTTTTTAGGCTTAGAAACATTAGGCTTAAAAACACAGCTGTTTTTAAGGCTTTATAATAAATAATTAAATAAATAAAGGTGGCCTGCAATTCTGTTTTTCTGTTAAAAACATATTTTAGAGTTTTCTAGAGTATAAAAAAAAAAATAATGATAATAACAATTTTTAAAAGAAAAATGTTTTTTACCCGGCTCGGGAATCGAACTCATGTTAGCCGTGGAATACGAAACCATGCATCAGAGAGGGAAGCTAATGTCAGGTATCTTATCAATCACGCCACCAAATAACACAACAGTGATCCTTTTTATAATTATGTATAAGTCAGTATTAGCAACACGCAGGTAGTTTTATGTTATAATCTGTATTTTTTGCCATAAAACTATTGATAATATAATATATAACAGTTAATATACATTATTATATTAAATTTCATATCTAGAGGTATAGAAAATGCATATCAAATATGTGAAAAACTATCCTTATCCCGCCCTCGATATTTTTGGATAACAATATCTTTCTTTAAACTGATATTTAAAAGAAATTAAATTATGAACACAAATACCATAAAATTTTTTGTCTTACGTTTCAGTGCAAATAAATATGTCGAAGAAAATGGCTTTTAAGTCGAAATTAATAATAATAAATAAAAAACAGTTATGCACAAATTATTCAAGATTCACTTTCTTTTCTGTAAGTTACTTGCTACTTTCATCTTGCTACTTTTTCTTTAAATACAAAAAAAGCTTTAAATACAAAGATTTTTTTTTTTAACCAAATAATTTTTGCGTTATAATAAATTGCTTTATGAGTTATATTAACACTTTCGCACCGCTGACGTGAATTCACGTCATTTGAAAATCTTTAGCTCCGCCAGTGGGTGTTTCTTTAGGTTGCATACGTTACAATATTTCTTAAAATTACTCAATATGCACATTTGTGCAATCAATGCTTTATGGATACAAATACTTTGATTAGAAGAGGTATAATCGTAATGTATTATAGTTTATATTTTCAATAGGAGTACAGAAAACATTGATTTAAATAATGTAATGTAAAAGAATAACGCCCACAGGTGGAGCTTACTGTCAAAAAGACAAAATCATGCGGTCGCGAAAGTGTTAAACATAATTCCATGCAAATATTCACATATCTAGAATATTATTCCTAGAAAGTTTAATTTCATAAACTAATATTGTTTAACCGTTTGAACGCTGAAGCACTTTCTGAAACACATCCGTAACCCTTTAAGGTTCACTACTTAATTTATTTTAAAAATTACTAAACTAATTTTAAAAATGGCTTTTAGCCACATAGCTGATCATAAATATTTAAAAAATAAAAAATTAGCATTGTTCCTTTTCGAGAAATTTTCGGTTTGTAACATCTGTAAGTAAACCTTATTAAATTCAAATAATATTTAATTTAATAAATAAATCACTTTATAAGTAAACATTATCGACAACAACAATTCGTAAAAGTTGCATAGATCCCAACATTTCAATCTATTCCGGAGTATTTTAACCCTTTGCGGGGCAAGATAATTCTGATTATTTAAATTACACTGCCACCGGAATTTACGAACATAATTATAATAGAAGAAATTTTAAATTTTCATGTTGAAAAAAGGGCGTTTTCTGCTTTGTTATAAATGTAAATTTTTGCTAAAAAATTTCCGGGATGAGTTTTTGCACTTGAGAATTAAAATTAGGTGTTCCATGTAGTGGAACACTGAGCGGCAAAGGGTTAAATTGCTATCAGTATTTCAGGCCTCAATAAAAGTTTTTCTGGTGGGAATATTTAATTTTAGTTTTATAAAAAATTCGAAACCCAATCATGCCCAGCTAGAAAACCACTCCATGCAGTAAAAATAAAAAAAAATCCAAGTAAGAAGCAATCGAAAGGGCATATATAAATGTGTATTTTGATGCATAAATTGTTTACCCTCGATAGCTCTTTCTAAAGAAATAAAATATGAAATTTTCTAATGATCTATAAAAACACACCTAATTAATGAAAACCACGCCTTACTGTAGTGTATGTAAAAGGGTAATTTAAGTCGAAAGAAATTAAAACTTCTTCACACACCATAAATTTTAAGTCAGCGCAACCGGTTTCGAAAGGACGTAGACTTTCTTTATCAAGTGCAAACACTTGCTACTGCTTTGGAAGTAAAAGCAAGACTGAAAGCAGGGCAAAATCCAGAAGGGAAGGAGCAACACAAACAACCAATAGGAAGCATCATTCAGGGTAGGACCAATCAGAGAGGAACACACGTACCCACACACCAAAAAAAAAAAAAAAAAAAAAAAAGAGGGAGGGAAGGAATAATCAATTAAATTTATTTTATTTTATTTACTTATTATAATTCTAATAAGTAAATTTTATAAAATTTATTTATTTATGAATTTTTTTTTAACTAGAACATCAAGAGACTAAAACATCAAGAAAGGGAAGTTGATTACAATTAGTCACAATTAGTTGATTACAATTAGTTGATTAGTTACTAGGTGCGATTCCTCTTTTAAATACCTCTGTTCAGGAAACCTTTCTCTGTTTCTAACCCTCCCCATGCTCTCTCTAATCATCCGGCTAAACAAAAAATTGGCACCTTTTACACTTTCGTGTATCGTGCCCTTAAAATTTGTTCCGATACTTTTTCTCTTAAAGAAGAACTCAATTATTTAAAGTCTATTGCTATTAAAAGAGGTTTTAGATCCTCTATAATTGATAAAGCTCTCAAAAAGTTCAGTAGGCCAGCTTATAATTCTACTCTTTCCATTGATGATAAAATTAAACCTGATAATCTTGTTGTCTTGCCTTTTTATCCCCCCTTATGTTTTAAATTAGCCAAAGTTTTGAAGCGTTTCAATTTCCACGTTATTTTTAAACCTGTCAATAAATTCCAATTCCCTTCAAACAAATCTCCTGCTCCTGAGCTTCATAAGTGGGGTATCTATAATGTTCCTTGTAATAATTGTGATTTATCTTATATTGGTCAAACAAAAAGAAATCCTGAATGTCGTTTACGGGAACATTCTCGGTATGTTGTTAATCAAGAAAATTCTAAATCTTCTATTGCGAAGCACAGTTGGGAATTTGATCATAGTTTTAATTTTAAGAATGCCAAAATTACCTTTCATGCCAAACGCGTTTCTGAACTGGATTTTTTGGAAAATTTAGCTATTTGCCTTAATCGTGATAAAACTGTCAATGAAAAATCTGATTCCACTTTGCTGTCTACAGCCTGGAAAAATTTGTTTAATTGAATTAAATAATTTCCTTCATTATGTTTATAACATATTATTATTAAAATAAAATAATTCTAGTTAAAAAAAAAAAATCATAAATAAATAAATTTTATCAAATTTACTTATTAGAATTATAATAAATAAATAAATAAAATAAATTTTATTGATTATTCCTTCCCTCCCTCTCTCTCTCTCTCTCTTTTTTTTTTTTTTTTTTTTTTTTTGGTATGTGTGTACGTGTGTTCCTCTCTGATTGGTCCTACCCTGCATGATGCTTCCTATTGGTTGTTTGTGTTGTTCCTCCCCCTCTGGATTTTGCCTTGGTTTCAGTCTTGCTTTTGCTTCCAAGGCAGTAGCACGTGTTTGCACCTGATGAAGAAAGGCTACATCCTTTCGAAACCGGTTGAGCTGACTTAAAATTTATGGTGTGTGGAGGAGTTTTAATTTCTTTCGATTGATTGTACGCCAGTTTTCGAATTCAGTTTTTGGCTAATTTAAGTATTATTAAAGGAGGAATAAAAACAAAAAAAAACGTGTTTTGCCATTAATAATTGTTCACACAGAATGTTTGACGAAAATTTAAGAGCAGTGAAAAATTTTAATTTTAATATATGTTTCCAAATATGCAATTCAGCGTAGCGAAGGCGTGTGTATTTTGATAAGGTTTTATCGAGACTCCGCCCATTCTTATTTTTTTTTTTCAACTTATTTCATAAATATAAAGATATATATTTTAAAAATTATGAAACGAGCGTCGTAATAATTTATGTGTCGAAAATCACGTTAGATATTTCTCTTATATTAAATAAAACACAATCACTCCTACAATTATCAGTTAATTTATAAATTCTTTTTGTGTTTTACAAATAAATAATAATAAAAAAAGAACTTCATAAAATAAATAAATATTTATTTATTTATTTATTTATTTATTTTTTTTTTTTTTATAAAAGAAAAATAATGAAAAGATGATGTTCAACAATTGTGTTTTCATGTACAAAGGCCATGTAGCCCCCTTCTCACAGCGAGCGCAGATGAGGTTGAAACGCTTTATCCCACTCTGCTTGTTACGGCAGACCACACATTGGCGTAAATTTCGTCTTGAAAATTTTTCTGAGGCGAATTTTTTGTTCGAATGAGATGTTTGTATAAATTCACTATTTTTGAAAGCTATCCAATCTTTCTCAATATCAACCGTTTCACATTACCTAGAAGTTGCGACAGACTGATTGATTTTACTTACGTAAAAGAATTAAATTAAAATTCCGGTTCTATCTGAATTTTACCTCTTGAAGCGATATAGCGCTGCTTCGCTGTTTTCGAGACTAAACACTGCAGCGCTATCGCACTGCTTAGCAGTCAAACGGTTAAATAGCTTACGTTTAACAACTTATTATGAAAAAGGGAATTATATTTTTTGAATGTTGAAAGAAGCCTAAATAGGATAAGCATGATGCTTAAAGTAGATTGCCACATAAAAAATTTGCTAAGTAATACAAGTATCTGGATTTCCAATATGTCTGAAAATTTAGACGCGTTTGCTATCTGAAATTTCTCCTACTTATGTGTTTCAGACATTTTTTTGTGTCTGAATTGGTATTTCAGACACATTTCTGACTTAAATTAAGATATCTATAATGTCTAAGGTGTGTATTAAGACTTAAGTGAATTTTCAGTTGTTTTTATGTCTTACATTAAGACACTTTTATTTGCAGTGAGATCATTAAAAATCTTTGTTCAAACTTTTGGGGAGATAAAATACATCACAAGAGCAGAGGAATGCTTAAAATCTAGGATTATGATAATTCTCCAAAATTTGTGATCCGTGATAACAGGTATATTAATACAATTATCACTTCATCTGCATTCGCAAATGCAAGTTTGGATTTTTTGTGCCTAGATACACGGATACAGAAACGGATTCAAATCTTTCAAAAAACCCATTATTTTTATACATATAAATATTTATTTATAATTTTCTACGTCTCCCGAAATAAAACAGCATGCAGAAAGATAAAATTTCTTTCAATCGAATCTGGGATAAAATAATGCACTAGGTCGATATAGGATTATTTCTTTTTTATTTATTTCGGGATGACTCAGAATTTTTTTCATTGCAGGTCTTGTTTTAGATCGCATTAATTCACACGCGCACATGTTCACACACACATATAAATAATTTGATTGATGTTCAGACAGAGCTTTATTCTTGTGGGCTTTATTTTATTTTATATTTTTTATAATGAAATTCACGTTTTATAAAAATGAAAGTAACTGTATATTTGAAAAGGTAGTATATATCAAAACAATTTGTTTCATAATAAGTGCTGGCGAGAAATAGTCTGCCGTCTGCTGAAAAATTTCTAAGTGTTCACATGCATACGTATACATAGAAACGTCTGTTTATAAAGATATATTTATATGTATGTATGTGGTTTGTCCTTAAAGATACCCTTCAAAAACGAATCTTTCATATCTGCCAATTTTTTTTAAATACTGACTAGGCACTGGAATAATTAATTAAGCTGATGTATTCCTTAATAAAAAATATAGCTCAGAATTGTTAGTCAGTTTGAGAATATTCATTTACAATTGGCGAAAATAAATGTTAAAGTAACAACCTGTTTTCCGTTTTTTTTCTTTTGCGCATAATTTTTGAAAAAGTTAAAAGGTTAACTTAAATTTGGATGAGATTTTCGTTATCGAATCATGAATCGAGTTTTCCATAATTTTATTAAAAACAAAAAATTTTAAACTGATATTTATTCATGTTTTCTTAAAAGTAAGCTTTTGAAACAATTTAAACAATTTTACAAAAGAAAACTAAATGTGCAGTGGTGTTACATATGCATTTTATAAATACAGAGTTGCAACCATTTTGATTTATTTCAGGGCATTTTTAGCTCAAACTTTATTTCGCACCATTTTAATTATAGAACGATTTTCTCCAATATATAATTACGATTAAAAAAAAAAAAACTCTTAAACAAAGAGTGGTACGAAATAACGATGGTGCTAAAAATGCTTCAAAATTAATTAAAATGTAGCCTTTTTTTTTTTTTTTTTTTTTTTTTTTTTAATAGCTTTTTAGAGATTTCATTTCTTTTTGGAAAAATATAATCATCAATTTGCAGTTAGTAAAAGTTACTACAATAGTAAAAATGTTTAATGATAAATAATTTTGTAATGGACATCTCATCCAATTTTCCTGTTTGTATATATATATTTTTAAAGAAAGCAAGAAAAATGAAAGAAAAAGAAAAAGAAATGTAGATAAAAGGTTTTACATTATTCGATGATCGAATCGCCACCTGTGTTTCCTTGCTTTCCCGGTACAAAAATGACACATTCTTGACACGAATTGTGGTAGGAGATGAGAAGTGGGTTATGTACCGTAACGAAAAGCGTCATAGGACTGTGTGTCACCCTTCTGATCCGCCTGCATCGACTTCGAAAGTTTAACTTCACCCCAAGAAAGTGGTATTGAGTGTGTGGCAGGGAATAATTCACTGGGAGGTCCTGCCACTTAACCAAACCATCTATGCTGCCTTCTATTGTCTACAGTTATACAGGCTGCATTTAAATTTGGTAGCAAAGCGGCCAGGTCTCATCAATCGTCGCGGTGTTATCCTTTATCACAATTACATGCTGCTGTCATCACTCGCCAAAAGTTACTGGGTTTTGGTTGGGAGGTTTTACTCCACCCTCCCTATTCTCCTGACTTGGCATCAACTGACTATCACATATTTCGTGCGTTGAACAATTCCTTCAGTCAGAAAATCTTTGACGATCTTGATGCTATGAAAACTGTCATCCAAGACTTTTTTGTCTCGAAACCACCGGAATTTTACCGCCGTGGGATTCATCTCCTACCAGAAAGATAGCAAGATGTCATAGATAGCAATGGGGGTTATGCACAATAATAGCTACGGTTCATTTTGCGTTTATTTGCTCTTCTTTATAGGTAATAAAAACGGGTAGAACCTTTGCACTCATCCAATAAAAGAGCAGAAATGTGCATACAATTTTTGAATATTAAGACTTTAAAACAATTACATCTGATTTCTTTGAGAGTTAGCTTCGACAGTTGCCAATTTCCTTCATTTATTCAATGTTGCCAGATTTCGCAACTTTTTTATTTAATAGGCACCAATTATTTTGAGAAATGATATCTTATATAGATAAACGGTTAGTCTTTGAAGTTATTAGCCAATCGATACACAGGGTTCGTATGGCAGCGCCTTTTTTGTAAGAGTTTTACACAAGTAATGTTTAACAATAAATTTCTTTTGAATTTTGTAGACTTCCATTATAACAAAACTTACAATATAAATTCAGTTGTTGAAAAGATCAAGGAAACTATAGGAGGAACGAACCCTGTTACATTAAAAATTTAGTGGTGGGCATTGAATTAAAAAAAGACTGCAAAATCTGTCAACACTGAATTTATTCTTGAGCACTGTTAGAACCCGTAATTTTTTTTCACACCACAAATTATTTAGAATAATATTCTCCAATATATGACCATGTTTAAATAGGAAGAAAATCACTCTTTGAAGTTATTGGATTGAAAAAAAAAAGCGTGTACTAACAGTGCTCTGGCTTAAGTTCCTCGAGGGGACAATCAAGCTAAAACTTCTGAGCTGATTGTACCGCCAATGAGAATAAAATTTTATAAAAATATTTATTTTGTACTTTATTTATTTTTTTATATATTGCTAAATACAATAACATTTTACAACAACGCTAATGACTGAGGCCTACTTCCGTAAATAGAAAATATGGCCGATTGTAAAAAGAGTTCATTCAGCTATCCGTGGAAGGCGTAATAAAAAGAAATGGGTTGCGCGAGTGTATGAGGGGGACATTTTATAAAAATAGTAATAATAATAATAATACAAAAATCTAATATACTCCAGCTTCAAAATTCTGATCTAGCATCTTCCCTTTTCCCCAACATAACTATTCAACCACTTTCTTTCAGCTGGAAAATCCACCCTGCCAAGGATGCTGCGGCTTCAGTTATAAATTGCAATATTAATAACTTCTCTCCATCTGCTCCTGTGGCGATTTTCACTGACGGCTCAAAAACCGAACAGGTGTCGCATCCGCATTTTGCGTGCTTAACAACAATGACCCCATTTTCGAGTGGTCGTGCAGACTCGAGAACTACAACTCTGTCTTTCATGCGGAACTCTTCGCCATTTTAAAGGCGCTTATCTGGACGGAAGAAAATAATCATAAGTTTCCCAAAACCAATATCTACAGTGACAGTCTCTATGGTCTGCCGCTACAGGAGTAGGCATCCCTTAATTCTAGAAATAAAATCCAAAATTTCCCTTTTAAAAAATAATTTAACCCTGACACATGTTTCTGCCCACAGGGGTATCGTTGGCAATGAAATGGCAGATTAACTGGCCAGAAAGGCAACAGAAAGTCCCAGTACTCTCTCCCAGCCCCACCACCATATATAAAACAAACTCTGAAAACATCTCTCAAACAAAAATGGCAAAATTATTGGGAGTATTCTGTAAAAGGGAGACATACCTTTAATCTGGTTCCAACGGTCTCTTTAAATTCTTGGTCTCACTCCCCTCAAATTACAGCCTTCCTCACGGGCCACGGCCCTTTCCCCTCTTACCTTAACAAGTTTCACCGCCGACGCTCACCCCTGTGTTCTTGTGATCAGGAAGGAACTGCTTCGCATTATTATTATAGTTGTCCGCTTACCTCTTCCTATCACTTAAGGAACCCTCCTACTAAACCTCCCAACTGGTTAGAGAACATAATTACAAGACCCTTTTTATTTCAAAAGCTAAACAAAATTTTTTCTCTTCTTATGGAAATTTCAAACTTAATAGACTAAGTCAATTAAATACTGCTTATATTTCTACTCCTCTACTGATTTTCAATTACTACTGGCTCAATGCACATATCACAATTTTACCATAAGCAATTTCAGTAAATCTTTGCCTGCAGTTCAACAGCATCCTGACCAAGTGCCCCTTGTCGCGAAAGGCATAGCTGCCAAATTTTTTTAATTTATTCCGGAATGTTCTTACCCCCGCCCTTTTTTCACAACGTTATCTTTTTAGAGTAATTTTCTTCATACGTAATCATATATTGAAGAAAATTTTTCTACAAATATTACTATATGGAAAAAGGGAAGGGCTAACAGCATTCCGGAATAAATTAAAAAACTTGGCAGCTATGACGAAGGGTTATGCCCGGCACTACATCAACCAATCTCTTCTCTGCATTGGTACCCCTTGTCGTGATGAGTTCAGTATTAAATTGAAACATGACTTCTTTACCGCCGCTGCTTGTAGCGTGGGAGACCTGTCTCCAGCGGCCCTTGTATTTTTTTTTTTTTTAATAAACGTTCCGGAGGAGGGGACTAGCATAGCTAGAATCGCTCGACACCACTCCTGGAGTAGTGAGCGGCCCCTCCTCCCTGTTAATCCCTGTTAATAATTAATGAAAATTAAAAGCAAAACAAAACACACACACTTGTCAACATCCTAATTAATATTCCAGAGTGTTGTTAATCTCATCTTTTTTTTTCACACCAGTAAATGTTTTGAGTAATATTCTTCAAATGCAATTACGATGAATTAAGGAAAAAAAATGCATTAGTGTGAAAAAAAAGGCGGGGCAATTAATATTACGGAATATTAAGATGCTGGCAGGTACGAAAGGTAGAAAAACATGAAATAACCATTTATTCTCATAAAATCTATTTATAATTAGGATTGAATCAGTACTGCACAATGTATTTAATGTAAGGGAAGGAAGGAGCGTGTACTGAAAAATTCGGCAATATACATTTCTAATTCATTTTGTAACATTGTTATTACCTGCCTTTTTCTCGCACCACTTTTTTGAAGATTAATTTTCTTTTTGTTATTTGTTAATAATATAATGGAAAAAATTACTTTACAAAAACAGTTTTATGGAAAATGATCTGCTGTGACATTCACGTCTTTCTTTTATCCTGCATTTCAATACTATAGATACACATTGCAGATTACGGAGTAACATAACAATAACTGTGTGTAAATCTGCATGAAAAAAAAATCAAATAAGCTTTGACAACAACTTTATTTTACAAATGCATGTGTTTGGAAGGAGGCTATTGCTCCCCCTCAACCTTCCGTTTAATTATAATACTTGCATTTATATATAATTCAATCCTGTTATTAAATTTAAAAGTTTATTCTAAATTATTCAAACAATTTTCAACCGCACAATTTCATGAAACTCATCATTCTCGCTCAAAATTTTCAAATAGCATTCATTTATGAACTAAAAAGTAAAGCATTTGAATTGCCTGATAGTGTTTGTTATTACGTTATGCTGATAATAGACATACACATAGACGAAACATTAAAAACTTGACTGAAGTACTTAGAGAATTTCTAAACTCGAAATTGTACAAAAAGCAAGCACTAAATTTTAACCTAAAAAGTACTTCATTAACCATATATATATATATATGAGTTATTTTTCATTCATAAGAAGTTTTCCTGGACATAGTGAAATATAGTAAAGAACTTTCACCAATTGCATAGCTGCCAATATTTTAATTTATTCCTGAGTACTTTTAGCCCCGCCTTTATTTCGCACCACTTTATTTATAGAAAAAAATTCTCCAATGTCAAACATCGATAAAATAAGACAAAATTACTTTAAAAAAATAAGTGGTACGAAATAAAGGTGGGGCTGAAAATACTCCGGAATAAATTAAAATATTGCAGCTATGCAATTGCATTCATTTAAAAAAATAAAAATGCTTTCGCTTAATTATTAGCAGCCCTATATATCTTCTAAAATTTATGTACACACCACATCGTAAGCTTAAATATAGTCCTATATTAATAACAAACAATACAACCTTGTATGAATTTCCAGCAATTTTCAGATATAGTTCCAATATATACTAGTTTTTATGTTAAGTGATTTTCATGCCATATACTATACGAAACATGTTTACATGCATATAAAAAGTTTGCGTATCTGTTTGATTTTTCAGCGCAGTTTATAGATGATAAACTGTACGAACGAAAAGTTTTGCTAATGGACTGATCATTTTTGTATTCCGTTGGATGTCCGTCTAGACGAGCCATTTACGAAAAGTTTAATATAGCATCATTATATTATATAGACTTAGAATACCGATTGAATTCTTAGTTCAAGTTTACGAATTTGTATTAGTTTGAGTTATTTTTTCATGAAGTATGCTGATAATAGACTAATACACACTTTCCGGGAATTTCAAAACGTATATAACAGAAATTTTGAGAATTTGACCCAAATACAATACTCTCATTACCCTATGTATGGGTAGAAAAGTCGGTACTATCAATGCTACGAAATAAATTAAAAATATTGCCAGCTCTGAACAATGTCTTAACTCTTTCAGGTGCAGAGGATAGGGGGATACATTACACAAAATTTTACTTCCCGAAAAATCTCGTTTTCCAGAAGATTTTTACAAAGTTTTTCATTATTAATACAGACCAGTGATGCCAGATGGTCGAAAATTATTTCCCCAAACAGGTCTTCAAATTTCCCCAAATCAGGGGAGGGGGGGGGGTCGTAAAAATCCCCAGCTTTATTTCTACTAAAACGGGAAAATTAAAAAAATTTCAAAAAACAAAAAAAATCAAGCAGATTTTTCTATGATTTAAGTTTAGATTTTTCCCCAAATGAAGGTAATTTTTGAAAAATATCCCTAAATAACAATAAAGCTATTGAAAGTCTCCAGTCCTTAGGATAAATCATTACGTTGCCAACATTGACAGAAAGTTGAAGAACTCCCCAGATTTGTCCCAAAAACAATCCCCACAAACATTTGGTCCCCCAAAAATTAGCCAGAAGCCTAAAAAATCCCCAAAATGGGGACAAAATCCCCAATCTCGCATCACTGATACAGACAAAACTTTTCATTTATTTCTTTTACTTTATCCTCTTTCATACATTCTGCGGGTAGTTTATTAAAATAAGGCAAATTTCATCGTTCAAGAAAAGGTTAAACTAAACATCACACAAGACCATCATTCATTTAAAAAAGAAAAAAAAAATGCATTTTTAAAAAAGATATTTTCCTATTAAATTAAAAAGTATATATAATTTCATTTTTAATGTTATTTACGAGAAATTAAATGCTGAAATATTTTTAGTGGCTTTATAGAAAGAAAAGTTAACAAGAATTTACCGATTAAAATTAAAATTAAAATTTCATTTCCAATTTTGAGTATTTTTAAACAAATATGATACTTCAAAAAGTCCACCAGTAAATTCAAAAGTACGGCACCTGTGACAATTCAACAAAAATATTAGATATGTTGTCTTGTAAGGAGAATTTTATATTTCTAAAAATGTAGCTGAAATAGATGTCAAAAATGATATTTTTATAACAAACATATGACCTTTCGAAATCTGGCATGTTTCAGAATATTACATTTTTGAAGCGGAAAAAAAGCGAACATGAGGTAGAGTTTAAAATAAAAGTTTCTATCTGAAATATGTCAAAATATTTAAAATATTAATAATAAAATGCTAGGAAAATTGAGTTATTGGGATATTTTATTATGAACTGAAAATTTAGGACGCTGTATCACAAAGTTGAAATAAAAGGAATAATGAAAATATTTTTTAAAATATGCATTTAATTGAACGTATTTAAAAATAATTACCTAATTTCTTGCATATAATTCCCAGAACAGATAAATACGTTTTACATTACAAAGATCATTTTATAGACAAAAGTATATTTGTACATAGCTGCCAAGTTTTTAAATTTATTCCGCCCCTTTTTCACACCGTAATATTTGTAGAAAAAATTTCTTCATTATTTAACTACGATTAAACATGAAAAATATTACTCTAAAAAGTTTCCGGTGGGAAAAAAGGGCGAGGCTAATAACATTCCGGAATAAATTAAAAAACTTGGCAGCTTTGTTTGTAATATTTGTGCGGGGGAATAAAAGCTTCGTCTGCTAATTAATTATTGTTATTATTATTATTATAATTATAATTATTATTCTTTCTTTCTTTACTTATTTTGTTTGAGACTGACATAGCTTACCTGTGGATTATAAGCAGGAAATTATGTTAAGTACTAAATCTAAAAATTTATCGATTATATTTTAGTATGAACTTTTAACAATATCATAATTTAATAATAAAATACATACTTAGTTTCTTCCCTATAATTCCGTTTTAATGCATTGAAAATTTTTCTTGTATATTTGCGTGATAACACAAATATTTTTATGCAAACACATTTTTCCTTTAACACCATTTCTTTCGATTCTTTTTGCTTCTATTTATTATTAGTTTCTTTATGTTTAGTATTTCTCGTAATAAGAAATTTATTAAGGTCATTATTAATTTCATTTATTTGAGGATAAATAACTTATTTTTAATGCAGAGTTGGCGAACCTTGATAAAGTTAAATTATAGTTACTATAGTTAAAAAAATTATAGTTACTATAATGGTTTTAATTTAAAAATATGAAAAATTAGGTAAACACGTGACAAACTAACTATTTTCAGATAACATACAAGATAATTATAATTATAGTGGTGGGAAGATTTAATCTCAACGCAGAGCAATTCAACATTTCCTTACTTTCTACTTTACTTTTTCCTATTTCAGTTACCAAAATTTTGAAGTGTAAAAAAAAAAAAAAAAAAAAAAAAAAAATTATACCTCATATTCAGTACACTCGCGTGTAACGCAGGGGATACGTTCCTCGTATTAGAAAATCGCGTTATAGGAGACATACATTGAGCAGACGATTTCATTCCGCAATGAGACCAAAAGCGTCGGGTGTTGGCATAGTAACGGAGCAATCCTTCCTTGAACAGGTTGAAAGTAGAAAAGATGTCGTCACGTGCTTCCTTTATTTCACGCGTTATACGAGACTCTTTATCGCGTTGTATGAGTAATAGTCGCAGATTTTTCGTCGCGTTTTGTGGAAGCGCATTGTACGAGATTCTACTGTACTTCAGCGAAAATTTGATCCAGAAGCCAAATTGTGGACTACTACTAAATTTTAAAAATGTCTTGGATCACCCTGCAAAAAAGAATTGATTATAGCTGTAGTATGTGATAATCAAGATTCTTTTAATTTTCTCTATTTATTTGTACGTGAATAGCCGAATTCTCATTAAGACAAGGTTTCTTTAACAGCATCGACAATATTTCGTACAATTTTAATGCTTTCCAATAAAATTTAAAAGCGTTTATGACTTCCGTTTGTCTGTCTATTTGTACGTGCTCTCACTTCCTAAATATTCATGGAAATCTTTGAGAGTCATATACGTATTTTTTATCGAAAAACAGTTCAAATATTCTAAGATATTTTAAACACAGACGTGTATTAATTTCTTTTCTTTTCTTTCTTTTTTTATTTAATTAATTAATTTGGAAGACAGGAATTTAGTAATTAGTAATAAAATTGCTTTTGAGAGATGAAGAATGTAAGCAATCATAATAAATTTCTAAAGCACCCAAAATTTGGTTCAAATACAAATAATTTAGCTCCACCCTTCATTAGACAAAACGTAATAGGCACTAGTCCAATGTGAAAGTAACAATGCATTGTATCCGACTCTTTATAATACTAATGCAGATCGGTGAATTTAAGCAAATAAACAAAAAAAAAAAAAAAAAAGAAGTTAGAAACTTGTTTTAAGTATGTGATTTTTGATTTCTGAAAGAATTTTTATTATTAGTAGTATTATTAGTATTACCGACATTTTTTTAATACCCAAATATATTTATTTCCATTTTATTAATATCAGAAATAAAAATTATAAATAATTTGATTATAGATATCTTAGGCGACAAATATATGGTCCATGTGTTTAATATTGGCAACATTAATTGAAAACTCTGCGACAATTGTCGCTAAGCTTGTATGAATGCTTTACTTTATAAAGTTAGAACTGTCACGCATATATTCACAATTTCGCGACCGCATGTTTTCGTCCATACCCTCCTTAACTAGATGCCTGTCGCGTAGCTCGGAAACCAGGCAACAGTTGAAGCGGTAGACAGCGCCACCTGGTACAGATTGCACGACTTTTTTATTCAAGAGCCACCAAAAAGTTTTAAAAGTGGAATATGATATACATAAAGGCGAATAGAAGCGAAGAAACGTCGATTATATATATCATGCATTACTTCTTTAAATTATTGGTGACAGTTGAATAAAAAAATCCCATAATCTGTACTAGGTGGCGCTGTCTACCGCTTCAATTGTTGACTGGTTTCCGTCTATGTTTCGTCTTTTTCACAGTAAGGTCCGCCTGTGGCCGTTGTTCTCCCCAATTACAATATTTCAAAACAAAATTTTCCATAACATTTAGACTGCAAATGGATATACATTGTAGTTATACTCTTTCAAATCAAAGCATTTATATCCATAGTATATTGATAGTACAGTCACCCAAAAAAAAAACGCCACCCCCCCACCTAATTTCGCCGTAAATTATCGTAGAAACATGCGACTGGTACCGATCAGTTTGTAATAACGTCTAGTTTATAATGTTATAGTTAGATTTTACTTAGGGGGTCGTCTACATATTAAAACTGACATCAACTTCATTTTTTTCAATGGTAACCCCCCTTTTTTATAATATTTTTGAATTCTTTGGATCAAATCATCACGGAAAATGGTATAGTTTATATATATCGCTCAATTTTTCATAGAGTTATAAGCTGTCAAAATTTGGGGATGCTAATGTTAAATGAATGTGACAAACATTAAATCATATCTTCCGAAATAATTATGATATTTAAATTCTGTTTTTTTTATTCGTTAGAATGAAGTGACCCAAACATATTCCATGCAAATTTTTGCTAAAAAAACATTTTTTGAATTATGAAAATTTTTAATAAATTCATATTTGAAAAAATTATGAATTATGACCAATGTTAATTTTTACACGAATAGAACGGGCATCATCAAAAACATGGGTTTCCAAATTTACAGCTCGTTCCTAACATTATTTTTTGAGTTACAGTGATATTTCATTTTTTACTGCTGTTAGGGGGGCGTCACTTGTTATAATTTGTATCATCTGTGAGTCAATATTTCTATACATTTTGACGAAAAACTATTTTAATTTACCTTTATGTTATTATAATTGTTTTCTAAGGAACATTTCGATGTTTATTATACAAATTGGCTTATTTTTTATAAAATTATCGCAATGCAGGCAAGAGATTGGGAAAGAATTCCAAAAGAAATGTAGCCCCGCCTCTATATTGCGGAAACAGTATTAAAAAACCTAGTTTCATACTCGTATATGACACTATATGTGACGCTGGTATGCATAAATGTCAATGGCATTTACTACATTGAATGCTGAAGACAAAATTTAAATGATTTAATTGGAAGTATGTAA
Source organism: Salticus scenicus (assembly GCA_963930645.1). Lineage (NCBI taxonomy): Eukaryota > Metazoa > Arthropoda > Arachnida > Araneae > Salticidae > Salticus > Salticus scenicus. The sequence goes on along the minus strand of OZ005659.1, from coordinate 203,237,311 downwards.
AATAATTTTGTTTTATAATGTAAAGTTTTAGAAAAATTCTGTAAAGGCGTGGCTTTCGTTGCAGAAGGGAGTTTACTCGATTCTGAAATGTTAAGTCTTTGTTCTTAAATATTACATAACTTTTTCTAGCTTCTCACTGCTAAAATTCTATTTTATCCCTTTTGTCTTTTGCTTTTAACTTGAATATTCTAGGATTCGTGCACCTCAATTAAGTATCATGACAGTAAGAAAAGGCGGTAAGACGAGGAATATTATTTGAAAGAGCAATACGCAGTGAACAATACTTTTGTTTTTTCCTTTTTTAAAATTAATATAATTGATTTTTATTAATTTTTATCAGAATTTTTAAAACAAATTTTCTGTTTTAATCTTGTGAAATTTTCGCATTTGCTTACTCTACCGTTTATGCTATTTAAATTTTATCGCATGACGCAACATAATAAAATATAAAACTTCTATTAAATGTTTTTTTAATACTGAACAATAAAGTGGTATTTTTTTTTTTCTTTAAGTTTTAAAATCTATTATTGAAACAAAATGCAATATTATTTATTTTCTATTATTCTAATCACGGCGTAAAACTGTCGTCACAGTTATTACGGAAAAAGAATTTAAAACAAAGTAATATGTCTTATTACTTTTAAAGATATAGATTTTACACATTTATAATTAAGAATTCAAGTACAGTAGACGATTGCAGAACGGGGAATATTCGTTCTAGGCAATAGGAAACCGTTTTTTCCATATCCATGTTTATTTTCATATGAATATACACAATAATTTGAATATACACTCTTTCTAGTGAAAAAATTTGTTTCATACTATTTTGTTTATATAAATATGAATATAAGGAATATTCTTAAGAAATATCGTAACACACAAATTGTGAAAGAAACGCCCACTGGAGGAGTAACAGATTTCCAAATGACGTGAAACTACATCAGCAGTCGCGAAAATATTAAATATCCTTTCTCAGATTTTAGTTTAAATCTTGTTATGTATATTTTTGTATATTATCTATTGTTGGTTTGTACGCCTAAAATTAAATGTAAAACTTTATAGTAACACTTTCATGCGAGGCTTACTGTATAAAATAAAAATATACCCAACAAGAAGTAGATAATAATTGTTAGTTAGTAGATTTTAATTGTTTTTATATATATTTTTGTTTTTTAAATGTATTTTAACTTAAATTTTTGTCTCTTAAATAAAACAGTTTTTGCTTTTAAGAAGTAGATAATTCTTTTTCTTAAATATTAAACACCTTTTTTTTAACTGCTATTAATATTATTATCATTATTACTACTGTTCTTTTACCTTGGTATTTAGATTTTTGTAATTCAATATTGTAGGGTTCATATCATTCAAGCAATTATTTTTCTTCGTACGAAGTGATGTATTTAACTTTCAATAATAATGTTTAATAAATTGAAACCAATAAAAATCTTTTAATTCATAAGCTAATAAAGAAAGTTCTGCGAATTTGAATCGTTTTTTATTTTATAATAAACATTCCTGTATTTTTTTTCCGGTGTGAAATTTTATAAATAATGAATATTGGGTAGTTGATCACGATTTATTTTTTCTAAATGTATAGACGGTCCCCTAACACATTTTCACGTGTAACTCTGTTTAAAATTGATTTAAAGTCTATAAATAGGTAAGTTTTCCGAACTGCCTTGATCTCAGAAATCTGAATATGAGGTCAAAAATAGGGGTCGTCATTGAAAAAAATGAAGTTTATACGTGTTTTAATATGTACATGACCCCTTAAGCAAAATATAACTGCACCATTAAAAACTAGACGTTATTACAGATCGATAGGTACCAGCCGCATGTTTCTACGATAATTTACGGCAAAATTGGGTGGGGGGTGGCGTTTTTTTTTTGGGTGACTGTACATATATGAATATTGGGCATATTTTTAAGAAATAAATAACATACAAATTGCAAAAGAAACGCCCACTGGTGGAGTTAGAGATTCTCAAATGACGTGAATCTACGCGAACGTTAAATTAAAAATAATATGTTATGTTTTTCAATTAAAAAATTTCATGCATAAAAATCGAAACTTTCTCGCTCTTGCGATTATTCTAAACCAATTCCATTCATTTATCTGTTTAATTGTATAAAAAAAACACTTTCTTTTAGAATTTTGTGACGTGAATGAAAAACAACAACATCTTCCTGAAATATTTTAATTGCATATATATAAGCCGAAGGGGAGTTAGTATATTAATGAGATAATTATAACCTCAGCTTGTTACTCAGCTGAGAAACTAATATTGAGACTAATAATAATCATTTAAAACCCGAATAAACTACTACGTCAGAAACGCCAAAGAAAAATATTGGAAATGCATACAGCTGTTTCGGTAGCCTTAAGCGTACCGTCTTCAGTGCAAAAAGGATTCTGAATCAGGAGAAGTGCTCAGTATATCTAGTAATATCCAGTTTACAGCAGGGATGGAACACGGGCGCAGAACTCATACCACTATCAATGTAAGAAAATTTTCTACTTCTTAAATCAACGATATTATAGGCACAGAAATTTCTTAAACAAATTCCGGTATGAATTCTGCGCCCGTGTTCCATCCCTGTTACAGTAATATCCAGTTTACATATAAAATAGAAAACAATGGTTCCCTTCCATTTCTTGATACCCTCGTCTCTCGCACTGTAAATGGATTTTCAACCACCGTCTACCGAAAAAATTTTGCTGTCTCCCTTCCTCCCCATGCACGTTCATGTCACCCACCTAACCAAAAAATGGCTGCTTTCTATACTTTTGTAAACCGTGCCCTTAATATTTGTTCAAATCCTATTTTATTGAAATCTGAAATTAAATACCTGAAAGCCATTGCAATTGACAGAGGTTATGACCCTTCCATTATAGACAAAGCTATCCAAAAATTACAACTCCCTCGTATTTCGTCTACTAAATCAGTCTCTTCTAATATCAGTATTGTCTTACCCTATTTTCCTAAATCCAGTCAAACCATAGCTAAAATTCTCAAACAATATGATTTTAAAATAATATTTTCGCCTTCCAATAAACTCACTTTTTCTCAGTTAAAAGATCCCATTGATATGCATAATTCTTGGGGTATTTATAGTATTTCCTGTCACTGTGGTTTATCATATATAGGCCAAACTAAACGCAGTCTTAAATTTCGTCTAAAAGAACATATGAATTACGTCCGCAAACAAGAAACCAATAAATCGGCTATTTCTAAACATTGCTGGGAGGAAAATCATAATTTTAAATTTAATTCAGCTAAAATAATTTGCTGACCTAAATCCATTCATGAACTCGATTTCTTTGAAGCTTTTCATATTTATAAAAAAATTAAAAACCTTGTAAATTGTGATTTCGCTATTCCCTCTTTGTCTGACTGTTGAGAAATTTCATATTCAGTCCACATTTTCTTAATTTTTCTACTGTTTACACAGCTAACTTTCCTGAATTCCTATTGACCACTCTCCCCACCTTTCCCGTAATCCTATTAGTTGAACTAAATCCGGCCCCTCTCCTATATATACGAGCACTTCTCCTGATTCAGAATCCTTTTTGCACTGAAGACGGTACGCTTAAGGCTACCGAAACAGCTTTATGCATTTCCAATATTTTTCTTTGGCGTTTCTGACGTAGTAGTTTATTCGGGTTTTAATATTCCAACGCCAAGTCTCCTGTTATTATTTAATAATAATCTGTTTGTTTGAATTTGTTTGTCATATTTAGTCTTAGGAAACGAAGTGAAATATGAAACACTGATAGTTTTAAAAGTTTAAAATTTTGCTTGCGTTTGAATTCTTTGATAGATTGCTAATGTTAAAATAAAGAATTTCGCCATTACTCTACTTATTAGTTAAACGCTACAGTTTTTGGTAAACTCTTCGACTTGCCACTCATTATTCCAATTCTCCTAGAAATTGTAAGCAAAACTTACTTTGTAGGACATATTTAACATCCTTGGTCACATTTTTTCCATATAAAATAAAATAAATTTAATACATCTGAGGTTTATCGAACCAAGAAACTCATAACCTTGGTGGGTAGTCAAAATTGCGATGGCATAACTCCCTATAACTCCTACGGGTGAATCCTAGATCGTTGCTAATTGACCACCGCGTAGTTCTAGAAAACTTGATACCAGAAAGGCTCGTAATACATGCTGAAAAACATAAAGAATTTTTTTTTTTTTTTTTTTTTTTTTTTTTTTTTATAGCTAATATTAAAATAGGATACACGGTTACAAGATGGTTTGGTTTAAAAAGCAAAACCAAATGTTCATTTCGTCAGTCAGTTGTCTCCCAAGTTACAATATTCAGAAAAAAAATTCTATATTTAGATTCATCTCACAAATGGATATACATTATAATTATACCCTTTCTTATCAAAGTATTTATATCCATAGTATATTGGTTGTACAAATATGAATATTGTGTATATTTTTAAGAAATAAATAACATACAAATTTCAAAAGAAACGCCCACTGGTGGAGTTACAGATTTTCAAATAACGTGAATCTACGTAAGCGGTCGTGAAAGTGTTAGGGTTTTTATCATCCAGAAACTTGATTTACATATGTCTTAATGTAATTGCATACAGCATAAGGATAGTATTTCCGTTATTTTCAACGAAGATTTCATACCGGAAAGTCTCTATAACTATTTTCTATTTATTTTGGTTTAGTTATTCATTAAAAATGTACTTAACTGATTCCTTTTGAAAAATACTGGAGGAAAAAGATGCTTGCATTGGAAATCTACATTTAATAACTAGGATATTGGCAGGTATAAAATCTGAATAGTTATGATGTTTTCTAACTCCACTCAAAGATTCCCTCGTGACCTTGGAATCATCCTATATAAGAGCAACTGACCAAATGAGGCCAGAGTCAAATTATACCAAAACGTCGATAAATTTGCCCCATCTCACTTCATGTCGAATGATGCAGAAAACTAGCTCTCATGGATTTAAGGGCCCGCTTCACCCACTGTCGCCGGAAGCCGAAGCTTATGTTATTCTATGGGAAATTTTCTTTACTTATAACTCATTAACTATTACATAGTTTTTAATTCTTTTTTCACATTTCGAAAATTCCCAATTGTTAAATTGACGGACCTTTTTTAAAAATGTATTTTTAAACTTTTTTATATTTTATTTTAAAGCTGCAAAATACGAATTTTCAGTATGTGAAATTTTTCATTTTGCAGTTTGAAAAAAAACATTAAAAATTAAAAATAAAAATAAATAAATAAATAAATAAATACATTTTTAAAAAAGGTGCGTCAATTTAACAGTTGGGAATTTTCTGAAAGTGAAAACAGAATTTAAAAATATGTATTAGTTAATAAGTTATGAGTAAAGAAAATTTCCCATAGAATAACATTGACTCGGGCTTCCCGCGACGATAAGTGAAGAAGGCCGTTAAAACTTACTTCGGAGAAAGAAACGAATAAAAAACATTGCACTAATTTTAATATTGCCATTTGCATACTTGCCAACATATTGATTAATATTCCGTAGTTTACTTACTCCCGCACTTTTTTGCACACTAGTAAATATTTAGAGTAATATTCTTCAAAACATTAACGATTAAATGAAAAGAAAAATATCTAAAAATATACTGGCGTGAAAGAGAAGGCGGAGCTAAGAATACTACGGAATATTAATTAGCATGTTGGCAAATATGGTCTATATATATTTGACAGCATATATCCATTTCTTTTGTCTCAGATGTCCCAAAAACAGATCGTGCATAAGGAATCAGAAACCTTCAAAAGGAAAAAAACAATAGAAGAAAAATTACCAAATCTTTAAGTAAAGTTCCATGACGTCATGAAGTGGTATTTGACAGGAGATAGGTGGCAACAGCCAAGGAAGAGAGAACGGAGTTTTTGGATGGAAGGAGAGAATGACATGTTTAGTTAATTAGAGAAGAATATTTTTATTTGTGTTCTAAATATTTATCTATGTTTTGTGCGTTTTTTTAGTAGTGTCTTATTAAATGTTTTCGTCTTTAAGTATGAGGTGTTTCATTTCAAAGCCACGTCTGAATTTATTTAATATTAAGTGATTGTGTCTCCAATCAAGCAGAAACCAGGATCCGAATTTTACTGGCGCAGCCTTTTGCTAGGATAGAAAACGATACCGAGAAAATGGGGAAGGTAAGAGCTTTCGTGTATATGCCCAAATATTTTAAGTGTACATTTTAAAAAATGTTTTTTTTTTTTTTTTATATAACATAAAATGATAATAGAACGCCAGTTCTAAGTTTTTGTTCTCAAATACATTCGAACAAAGTTCACGCCAGTGATTGTTTAATTTTAATACAGTGTGAATGTGTTAAGTGCATTACATTTTTTTTCGCTGGTAAATAACAGCATACGATGCCACGCCAGTGATTGTTTAATTTTAATACAGCGTATATGTATTAATTACATTTATTTACGGCAGTGAATAAAGGTTTAATATTTCACGCCAGTGAATATTAATTTTAATACAATGTAATTTTTTTTTTTTTTATTTACTTCAAAAAATATAGAGTTGCTTATCTGTTAAATATCTACAACTGTAGATCTTGATATTTCCCCCCTCAGTTTGATATATATACATATATATATATATTGGTTTGTTTGCTCTCCGAAATACGGAGTCAAAAGTATTTTGTGTGATGAAATAAATAAGAGTAAATATCGTATTTTGTTCATGAAATTGGAAAATCTAATTTTTTTTTCAGAATATTTATATTTTAATGAATGTACCTAATATGAAATATATATGAGAGTTAATTCAATTGAGTTATTAAGTGCTGAAATTACACAAATAGTGTTTTGTTTATTTCATTTAATAACGAGCCATAATAAATTAGTTTGTTTCGAACGAAATAGCTATTGCTGATTAAAATCGTCTGCGTTATTATTATTTTTATTTTTTTGTTCCATTTCATTATTATATAGAAAGAGTAAATGTTTTTTTTCTTCTTCTCTGTGTTTATGCTTATGACACATGGTAATTATATAAAAAGTGTTAAAGATTACATTTTTTTTTTTTTTTTTTTTATTGTTTATTTTTATTTACAAACGTTGACGTAAGCTTATGATAGAAATGTTTGTTTATTCATTTCATATGAAATAAAAGTGCTGGTTTCAATAAAAAATAAATTGGATAAATAAGAAAAGAATTTTATTTTATATTTCATTGCGTACGGAAATGTAAATATGCACGACAGTGTGTTTTAAATTATTTCTAATGTGTGAAAATATCATTCACGTATTTTTAAAGTCAATTTGATTCATAAGCTAAGTAAAGAAATTTATACAGATATCAATTGCTTTAGGTATAAATTATGGGTTTTGTATATGGTATATAATTTTATTTCCATTAATATTTAACAAAGTGTTTTAATCAGCACCACCTTGGGGAATTTTTGCTAAGTTTCTGGTTCAGAAAATTTTAGGTGTATAAGATGGCATATTTGGGTCGCGCAAAGAAAGAGGATTTGAAATTGTTGGCTGTGGAGTTGAATCTTCAGGTCACGAATGAAATGACTGTAAGCGATTTACGCAAATTAATTACCAAAGATAAAGAATATGACGAAGAGTTTACTAAGAATCAGCTCGACATTATTATCGAAGATAGGAAGCTCCAGGAGAAACAAGACGCTAAAAAGCAATTCCAAGAGCAAGAGATTGAAAAACAAAAACGCGAATATGAATTTGAATTAGAAAAAATCCGTTTGGAAGCTGAAAAGTTTAAAGTAGCACCGATTTCTGAAGCTAAGAGTAGTGCGCAAGATTTAACAAAAATCGTTCCAAAATTCGAAATGAGATATGGAGATATAGTGCTGTTCTTGACTTTGTTTGAGCGTCAAGCCAAGAGAATTAATCTAGATAAATGTAACTGGGTGTCAGCTCTTTTATCCCTTATGCCAAAAGAAATCACTCAATTAATAGCTCGTGAATCAGAAGAAAAATTTGACGATTATGATTATATCAAAGGTTTATTATTAAAACGATTTAAATTAGGCCCTGAACATTTCAGACAAAAATTTTTGAAACATCAGCGAAACCCTACTCGATCTTGGCGAGACTTTGTTTTCGAAATAACAAGCTACTTTGAGGAATGGCTTGAAGGAGTTGCAGTAAATGATTTTGAAGGATTGAAGAATCTTATGATTACGGATCAGTTAAAAAGACGCGTTCCAGGTGATATCCGAGAACATTTCGTCGATGACTGGGCTAAGTTACTCGTTCCGGGTATTTTAGCTGATAAGTTGGATGAGTACGAAAGTGTACGATTGAATGCTAAGGGATCCGGTTTGGGTGATATGAAACATAGAACAACTAGTAATTACAAACCTGATTTTAAAGACTTTAGCAACAAACAAAAAGACGAACAGCCATCTCGGAAATTTAGGGCATCATTTCCTTCAAGAACTGATCAAAATACAAGTTTTAAACCTACTTGTTTTACGTGTGGATCTGTGGGGCATTTATCTAGAGTTTGTCCCAAGAATTCCAAGAAAACATTAACTCGTAATGCCGTAAGTAATGTGGTTGAAGCCAAAGACGTTAAGCCAAAGACAGCGAACGAAGTTCTAACTGCTAAGGTGTCAATTCCTGTGTCAACCTCTATGCCGATTAAAGATGGAATTGATGATTTGAAATACGTAAATATCAAATGTGGAGAAAAGGTTTTGAAGGCAATAGTGGATACTGGAGCACAAATTTCAGTCTTACGTGCAGATTTGGTCGATACCGACTTTGGAGAAGGGGATGGAACAATCCAAATTATTTCGGCTTTCGGTGAAAAAGAAGTAGCTGCTCTAAAGATTTTTAACCTAAAGATAGATGATGGGAAACACGGCAATGTACCTGTAACTTGTGCAGTGTCGAAGAAACTTGTGAATGATATGCTAATTTGTTCAACTGCCTATGAAGTTTTAATGGAGAATGTAGAATTAAATGGATGTATGAATCATGCACTTGCAAAGTTAAATGAGAGCATTGAAAAAGAAAATCAGGAAGAACATGATGAAAAGAAAAACATCTCAACGTCCCTTCAACTTAATGCTGAGATTACCGATGATAAAAGCAATGGAAATAAAGAAGATTTTATAAAATTACAATTAGATGATGAAGATTTAAAGAAATCCTGGTTTTATGCCAAAAATGGGAAGAATTCATTTAAAATTAGTAAAGGAGTTCTTGTCCATTCAGAATGCTTATGTGGAGAAAATGTTGATCAAGTTGTTCTGCCGACATGCAAAAGAAAAGAAGTTCTTAGGATGGCACACGAAATACCATTGGCTGGTCATCTAGGAGAACAGAAAACAAAGCAGAGAATAAAATATTCATTTTATTGGCCAAGTCTCAAAGAAGACGTTAAAAAATTTTGTGAAAGTTGCAAAACCTGCCAATTACGCAGAACAGTTTCCTATAGGGATCGTATACCGATACAACCCATCGTTAGGCCAGAAATTCCATTTGAGGTCTGGAGTTTGGACTGTATTGGACCTTTAGAACCCCCGTCTCGAGGACATAAATATGTGATTTGTGCAGTTGACTTATGTACTAGATGGGCTGAAGCTATTCCCGTGACTAACATCAATGCTAAAGCAACTTGCAATAATCTGATGAGAATATTTACACAGACAGGGTTCCCCAAAGTAATATGTACGGACCAAGGTACTAATTTTACTGCTAAATTAAGTGAAGCATTTGTGGAACTTCTTGGAGTTTCTCCGAGGTTTGCAACGTCAGGTCATCCAGAAAGTATGGGTGCAGTGGAACGTTGGAATCGAACATTGAAAGATATGTTAAATAAAAATATACAGGAATATGGATCTAACTGGGATTTGCATCTTCCATATCTACTTTTTGCTTACAGAGAAGTTCCTCATGGTACGACAGGTGTTTCTCCGTTTCAGTTAGTTTATGAGCGTTTGCCTCCTGGACCATTGTCACTATTGAAAGACGTATGGACTGGTGAGAGGAAAATTCCCACTTCAGTTTCCGCATCAGTTGAAAAATATATATCAGAACTAGTTGAGAAACTAAGAAAAGCACATGAAATTGCATCAGAATATGCTCAGGATTCTCAAGAAAGATATACTTCGCGGTATAATTTGAGAGCAAGAGATAAACAGTTTAATGTTGGTGATAAAGTACTAATACTAGTTCCTTCATCTTCGCATAAATTACTTAAAACTTGGATTGGCCCAGCTACTGTTGTTGAAATCACTAGACCACATTCAGCCTTAGTTGAATTAGAGAATGGCTCCAGAAGAGAACAGCATTTTAATAAGCTCAGACCATACGTTGCTCGAATTGACCATGTTGACCTAATATTTGACGAAGATAAAGATTTTGGTGATATTCATTACGCACCATTCGGAAATGGATGCCTAACCCCTAAAGAGATAGCGGACCATATTGATAGTTTAGATTTAAATTTTGAAAAGAAAAATGGTTTGAAAAATGTGATATGCAAATATAATAATGTTTTCAGCACTAAACCCGGAATCGCTAAAGTAGAAGGACACAGTGTCCGCGTTACTAGAGATTGCTGTCCTAAAAGACTACGTCCATATAGAATACCGATAGTTATGCAAAAGGAAGTGGATCGACAGATTCAAGAATTACTTACACTTGGACTAATAGAACATAGTAACATCGAATGGGCTCATCCTGTCGTTTGCGTTGCCAAAAAGGATGGAACTGTTAGGTTATGTGTTGATTTTCGTTTATTGAACAGCTATACTATCCCAGATGCATACCCCATGAAGATTGCCAATGATCTTATTTACTTGATTGGTAATTCGCAGTTTATTTCTGTTCTAGATCTCACGAAAAGGTACTGGCAAATACCTATGAAAGAAGACAGCAAACATTATACTGCTTTTACTACCCACTCAGGGCATTTCCAATGGAATGTGATGCTATTTGGTATGAAGAACGCTGGTAGTACATTTCAAAAATCTATAGACAAAGTTTTAGAGTGTCATAAAGATTATTGTCGATCCTATATCGATGATGTTGCATTATTTTCTACCACTTGGAGTGAACATATAACACACTTGAAAGCAGTTCTCAAAACATTCCAAGAAGTTGGTCTTACAGTTAATTTAAAGAATTGCGATTTCGGAAAGAATGAAGTGAAATTTTTAGGCCATATTATTGGATCAGGAAGACATACACCCGATCCCGAAAAAACCGAAGCTATAAGAAAAATTTGCAGGCCTATCACCAAAAAAGAACTTCGTAGTGAAATTGGTTTGGCTAATTATTACCAGGAATACATTCCAAATTTTGCTTTAGAAATTCTTCCCTTGACTGAATTAACAAAGAAAAGCGTACCTAATGAAATTCCCTGGTCTGATGCCCAAGAAACAGCCTTTCAAAAGTTGAAACACCATTTAATGAATATGCCATATCTATATACGCCTAATATAGCAAAGCCATTCAAATTGTATACTGATGCTTCGAGCAAAGCTATAGGAGCATGTTTATCTCAGTCGGACGATTCTGGCAAAGAACATCCGATTGCTTTTTTTAGTAAAAAACTTTCTCCGTGCCAAGTCAGATGGTCAACGATCGAACGAGAGGCTTACAGTGTGCTGACTGCTCTACGAAAGTTTGATACTTGGCTCTTCGGTGCAGAAGTCAAAGTAATTTCCGATCACAATCCTGTGACTTTTCTGACCCAAACAATGCCACACGGTGCAAAGTTAGCACGTTGGGCTTTAGCTTTGCAAAGATATAATCTAAAAATTACGTATAGGAAGGGGAAAAATCATGGCAATGCCGATTCTTTATCTAGACTTCCTTAAAATATTTTAATAGTATTTCAGTTATATCTAATTATTCAAATTTAATTTACCTCGTGATATACTATATAATTCATGTGCATATTATAAGGGTTGTTTGTAAGATATTTAATGTTAGATCAATTATTTGTGTGTATTGCTGTTGTTGTTTATTGCTGAATATACTATGCATTTAATTTTTTTTTCTTTGGGCATATGCAGAAGCTCTTCCTAAAGATTTTATGATATATGCATTTTTTTTAATAAACTCTTGATATAAACTTTTAGGATTTACATATATGAACATTTATTTTATGAACATTTTCTTAGAAACTCTTAGTATTATATCAAAAACTATTCAGCATTATCATGAATGTGAACATTTGTGTAGAAACTCTCTATATCATGAAACAGTATCTAAGTTTGGTAGCATCATAGTCACTCCTGTGACGTATGAGCTCAAAAAGGAGGGACGAGTAAAGTTCCATGACGTCATGAAGTGGTATTTGACAGGAGATAGGTGGCAACAGCCAAGGAAGAGAGAACGGAGTTTTTGGATGGAAGGAGAGAATGACATGTTTAGTTAATTAGAGAAGAATATTTTTATTTGTGTTCTAAATATTTATCTATGTTTTGTGCGTTTTTTTAGTAGTGTCTTATTAAATGTTTTCGTCTTTAAGTATGAGGTGTTTTATTTCAAAGCCACGTCTGAATTTATTTAATATTAAGTGATTGTGTCTCCAATCAAGCAGAAACCAGGATCCGAATTTTACTCTTTATTTACAATATCTCAAAAAATAATTAATTTTTAATCTTCCAAATTTTATTATGGGTTAAAAAAGGTTTTATTTCTTACTGCAGCCGTTAAAATAATTCTACATTTCTTATTTTATTTATTTAGTTTTGTTTGTTAACACTTTCGCGACAGCATGCTTTTCCTTTTGTCTCTGTGGCGGTAAGGCCCACCTGTGGGCGTTATTCTCCCGAGTTACAGCATTTCATGACAAAATTTCCTGAATTCACATTTATATTATAAATGGACATACATTATAATTATACTTTCTCTAATCAAAGTATTTATATCCATAGTATATTGATTGTACAAATGTGAATATTGGGTATATACTTAATAAATAAATAACATACAAATTGCGAAAGAAACGCCCACTGGTGGTGTTACAGATTTTCAAATTACGTGAATCTACGTCAACGGTCGCGAAAGTGTTAATGTCAGGACAGGTCTTGTTTGAGTATTATTTTTTTCCTGGGTTTTATACGAGTAATTTTGTATTAACAATTTTGAAATAATCCTATAAATTTAAGATGAATTCTATTCCTTCAGAATACTGCTGTGAGACTCAGGGAAAAAAGGTGGGGCCGTACGAAATCTGCAGGACTAATTTATTTGATTTATATCTTGCACACATAATATCTCCGTGATGGCTATCCAGAATTTAAAGAAAGATTAGCACTTTCGCGACCGCTGGCGTAGCTTCACGTCATTTGAAAATTTCTAATTCCACCAGTAGGTGTTTATTTCGCAATTTGTGTGTTATTTATTTCTTTAAAATATACCCAATATTCCTATTTGTACTATCAATATACTACGGATATAAATGCTCTGATTAGAAAGAGTATAAATATAATGCATATCCATTTGTAATATAAATGTGAATACGGAAAATTTTGTTCTGAAATATTGCAGCTGAGGAGAGAAACGCCCACAGGATGACCTCTCTGTGAAAAAGACAATAACATGCGGTCGCGAAAGTGTTAACTGCTTTTTCTTGACATGTAAATATATGAAATGATAAACTACTGGCTTTTTAACATTTTTTGTAATTATAAGCGTAATTAGGCCAAAAATAGGGTTACATTTTAAATAATATTTGTAATATAATAAAGAACAGATCTTTCCAGAGAAATTATTTTCGTCATTTTCTTTATAGGGTATTTTCTCACTTTCGCAATCACTTTTATGTTCATGTTGTGTATCATTTGCATGCAATCCTGTGCGCAAAACTTACAGAACTGTCAACATTTTAATGTGTTCCGGGGCATTTTTAAATCCTCCGTTACTTCATACCACTTATTTTTTAAGAGTAGTATTTTTCTTATTTTATCGAGGTTATATATTGGAAAGAATTCTTCTGCAAGTAAAGTGGTATGTAATAAAGATGGGGCTAAAGATGCCCCAGAATAAATTAAAATGTTGGCAACTATGGACTTATAACGACAAAAAAATCAGCTTTGATATTTTAAGAAAAAAAAAAAATTAAAATTAAAAATGTATAATTATTCTAACAGCTGTGATTTACGAATATTTTTTCTTAGCATCTCTTAAAAATTACAAGTTTTAAACGTAATTATTTTCCGGGTACTTTTAAAAAGAATTATGATCCTTTTTGTTGATATTTCTACCGTTCACAGGTATCTGAACTTTTAAGACCGGCCAAATTACATCCTTATTTAACAATAAATTTTGTTCTGATAAATAATTATAAATAATAGATATGTCTTTTCTTCTTCTTTTAATAAGAAACAATTTTTTTTAAAGAAATTAGTGATTATTGTTATTGGATTTATATACTCACGTCCCTTTCAGTATTGTTAGTCGTAAAAACTTGCTTTAGGGACATTTTAGAATTAATAATTGTTGTTAATCATGTGACAATGAAAGAAAAAGAAACCAATTAAAAAAAAAAAAAAAAAACAGATTTGAATGTTGAGGATTGATCTATCCCGGACAACTCTAAAAATATTTGCTTATTACTTAATTATTTTTCATTTTATTATTTCTACGATTCTTAAACGTATTCAAGGGATTCCTTGTAGAAGGTATTGTTATTATATTTATTATTGTTATTAAACCGCGTTTAGAGCTTAGTATTAGTAATTTGAAGATTTTTTTTAGTTTAAATATTACTATGAGATTTATTTTTAATAAATATTTAATCTTTAATAATACTTAATTAATTAAATAATTACACATTAACATGTCTTATATATGTATTATCTAAACAACAATGAAATTAAATACAAATTTTCTCACCAGAAACAGCTACGAAAACAACATTTCAACATTTTCTTGTATTTTTGTATCTAAGGAGTATTTTATTTTGGTAGTAGTAAATCATGGCAGCATTCATGAACTTGAATGCGCAATAATAAAAGGAGGGTTAACCGTCAGGTAGGTTTTCCCCCCATTTGGGGATTATGGAGCTACGGGGTAAATATTTGGGAACAGCGATTTCGTGGGGAATAGTTCAGCGAAAAGAAAAAATTTGGGAGGAAATATGGAGGTTTTCTTTAAAGTTGAAGAAGATTACTCTTTCCTAAAATTCCAGAAAAACAACTGGTCAAATTTTTGAAAATGATAATGCATTGATTCTGAATTATATTTCTGTAAGAGAAAAGCAACATTTGCAACTTCTGGATTATCAAACTTATCCTGTTATTATTATTATTATTATTATTTTGAGTGTGTTTTTTTTTTGTATTCCTTGATTTCAGGAATTATTTTGTTCATGTGAGTTGTGGCAAGCATAATGAACGATGGATACATATTGATTGTCGCTTGAATAATCAATCTCAATGCAAGCTGAGGCAATCTAAATTAAGATGCTTCTTCTTTAAGTTTGAATTAAACTTGCAGGTATGAAATATCTATTTTAAAGCAAACTCTTTAAGTTCACTGGGTACCTTGTTTGTTTTTCGTGCTTTTTATATTCCACAAAAACTTTTTTTATAAATAATTAAGGGATAAGAACAAGTGATTAGAGGAGAGGAAACTACACTCAAAAGGTTATTTTTCAGAAAATTAGTGTGTTGAAAGCTATTTTTGCAAATGGAGATTTTTTTTCTCAAAATAGAGCTTCATTTTTGGGCAAATGTGAGCTTAAATTTATTCCGTATCGCTATTTTTGTTCAGTATTAAATATATCCTCGTACTGTAAAAAAGCAAAAAATAAAAATAAATAAAAAATAAATAAAAAAAATCATATGTATGCATATGTATCTTGTTTATCTATTCATTATCCTTTTAATAAATTAATTATTTTCCAGAATATTTAATTACATAATCACTGTTTGGCTACAAGCGTGATATAATACATTTTTACTGTAATGAACAGAACTGAACTAAAAAAAAAAAAAAAAAAAAAAAAAAAAAATCATTTCGTTAACGTGTTTCTTTTAATATGATTGTAAGTACCTTTCTGTGTAATTAGTGAACTGACAGAAGCGAGATACAGTTTTTAAAATGTAATTAAGTAATCTATTGCCTTTGTCTTTTTTTTTTTTTTGGAACACATTATTTCATAATAAAGCTTAGTGACCTTATTTTTACAGTAAACAAGGGAAATAGAATGTGAATCCAAATTGTTTTCTTATAGAATGAAAGAAATAGTTTAAGTAGAAGTTAATTAATCAGTACTTAGATTACGTATGTTTGTTAAAAAAGTATTGATACGATTTTTAAATAATTTAGTCTAAAAGATTTCGTACAGAAATCATCATTGTATTTTTATAGTAGTCTGTCGTAATTAAATAGAACAATGACTGCTGTATAAAACTCAAAAAAGCATACTTGCCAACTTAACCCGGAAGATTGTTAGTCCCGCCCCTTTCCGTTTTTTTTTTTTTTTTTTTTTTTTTTTTTTTTCACACCAGTCTTTTTTTAGAGCGCTTTTATTCTTATCTAATCGTAAATGCATTTGAAGTGAATTACTCTAAAAAAAAGTGGTGTAAAAATGGGCAGGAACTAACAATCCTCCTGGTTAGATTAGCAAGTATTGGGTTATTCGGAAAGTAATTTCGTTTTTTTCTTCGAAAGTGAAAGACGATTTTCTTATAGTGTATAAATATTCTATTGAAGGTGTTATTCTTCACTTTTGTAGATCTCTTAACGATCACACGACTTGTTACTTGGCGTTTTTCATAAACCAGTACTTTATTTTATCTTCACCAGCATCAACTGGCTTTCCAGAACGTAAAGCAATTTCAACATCAAACTTGCCAGAACAAAATTTTATAAACCAGTTTTGACACTAGCATTCTGTTAGTAAATCTTCTCCATACACACCGGATACTATTTTCCTTGCTTGAACAGTGTTTTCGCCTTTTTGGTAGTAAAAAACATATGTGGCGAAAATGTTGCTTCAGACTTTATTTGATGGAGAACCAAGCAAAAATTATTATGCAGAAACAAACTTTTTCATAAACAAACCTTTCTATATCACCTGTCACAATATATAATGATAATGCAGCTTAATTGTGAAAATGGCGTGAAAAAAATACAATTAAGTCATTTGTTCGGAAAATAAAATTACTTTTCAAACAATCCAATATAGAAAAAAAGAGCAGAAAATTTTCACCCTTGAAAACATCTTGAACTAGTATGATATGGCCACCACATGACTGTCTTCTATATAATTTTACATAAAATTTATTCAGTACAAAATATTTATTAAATTATCAAATTATTTTCCATTATACTAAATGCAGACGATTTTTACCGGACAGAATTACATTATCACTAAATGCCTAAAGATGTCAATTTTATACAAATCAGAAGAAAAATTTTTTTTTTTTCGTTAAAAGATTTAAAAAAAAAAAAAAAAAAATTGATAACATAGTTCAACCATTTGTTACTTTCTTCTATATGTAATATAGAGAAAGTATTGGATTCGCGAAAATTTTCGAAGTCCACTTTTTGATGGATTTACATGTTTTGGGATATGGAGAACACGAATTAATAGTTTTTAGAAAATGTCTGTCTGTCTGTCTGTCTGTCTGTCTGTCTGTATCATTTTTTTGTGGACGCTGTATCTCACGAACCAATGAATGAAATTTAACCAAACTTGGTATTTAGTTGCACCCTGACATAAACTGGTGCTGATTAGATTTTGGGATCACTCGCTCAATAGGTGGCGTTGTGATCGCATTTTATGCAAATTTTTAACATGGCAGCATAGGACAAAATTCCGTATAAATGGGCATAAAGAGAGTTATTTTACACTTGTGATTGTAAAATTAATAGAAATTATTGATAATAGTAGTAGTTAGCTAGGAAAAAAATTTTGTGCATGGGGGGGCATCGGTTCCCCCCCTGGGGGGGAAAATCCCCCCCCGGGGAAGTAAATTTTCAAAATGGGTATCTTTCGAAAGGTCTCGTTGATAATAGTAATAGTTAACTTGGAAAAAATTTTTGTGCATGTGGGGGCATCGGTTGCCCCCCCACCGGGGGGGGGAAGTTCCCACCCGGGGGGGCAAAATTTCAAGATGGGTATCTTTCGAAAGATCTCGTCAATACCTTTAAAACGAATGGTTGAACGATAAATCTCTGATAATTTAAACCAAAGTTATCGATTTTTTTAACTTTTAACAAAAAAAAACTTAGAAAAATATCGCATTTTTTTTTTTTTTTTTTTTAACGAAATTTAACCAAACTTGGTATTTAGTTGGTCCCCGACATAAACTGGTGCTGATTATGTTTGGGGATCAATAGCTCAACAGGTGGCGCTGTGATAGCATTTTATCTAAATTTTTAACATGGCAGCATAGGACAAAAATTCGTATAAATGTGCATAATTAGAGTTGTTTTAAACTTGTGATTGTAAAATTAATATGAATTATTGATAATAGTAATATGTAACTAGGAAAAAAATTTTATGCATGGGGGGGCATCGCTCCCCCCCCTGGGGGGGAAGTACCCCCTCGGGGGGGATAAATTTTCAAGATGGGTATCTTTCGAAAGGTCTCGTCAATACCTTTAAAACGAATGGTTGAACTATAAATCTGTGATAATTTAAAACAAAGTTATCGATTTTTTTCACTTTTAACAAAAAAAAAAAAAAAAAAAAAAAAAAAACTTAGAAAAAAAAAATCGTACTTTTTTTTTTTTTTTTTTTTTTTTTTTTTTTTTTAATATTGTTACTGATTGAATATGTATAGGTAAATATAGAAGAAAGTCTTGTGGTGGTGGCCACAACATACTAGTTTTAAAGGTATTGACGAGATCTTCCGAAAGATATCCATATTGAAAATTTACCCTCTCGGGGGGAGTTACTTCTCCAAACGGTGGAAGCGATGCTCCCACATGTACAAAATTTTTTTCCTAGTTAACTACTACTACTGTCAATAATTCATATTAATTTTATAATAACACGATGAGAATAACTCTCGTTATGTACATTTATACGAAATTTTGTCCTATACTGCCATGTTAAAATTTTTGAAAAAAAAAAAAAAAACGCGATCACAGCGCCACCTGTTGAGAAATCGTTTCCCAAATCTAATCAGCACCAGTTTATGTCAGGGTCCAACTAAATACCAAGCTTGGTTAAATTTCGTTCATTGGTTCGTGAGACACAGCGTGCACAAAATTTGTGATACACACAAACAGACTGACTGAAAGACAGACATTTTCTAAAAACAGTGAAATCATGTTCAGGACATCCCAAAACGCGTAAATTCATCGAAAACTGGTGTAGGGAAATTCTCACGAATCTAATATTTTCTCTAAATATACATATAGAAGAAAATAAAAATGGGCGGAAATATCGAGCTGTGAACATAACTTTCAAACCCCGGAATGGAAACTTTATCGTTTAAACTTTTCCTTATTTATACCATAGCCGGTAATATTTTAATTTATTCCGCAATACTTTTAGCTTCACTTTATTTCGCACCACTTTATTTTTCGAGTGTTTTTCTCCAATATATAACTATATTATAATAAGAGAAATTTAATCGTAAAAAAAAGTGGTATGTAATAAAGGAAGAGCTGAAAGTGCTCCGCAATACATTACAATATTGGCAGCTATGTTTATACTCGTATTTTATATTATTATTAGCCCATTCAAAAGATTTCCACGGCCCTGATTGTTTCCTATGAAATGTTCAATGTAAATCCATTTTCGGTTATTTTTATAATAATGTCACGCCATATTAATGGCATTATTAAAATATTATTTCATGGTGTTTGTTTCCATATATCAAATACGTGAGTAAAGGTATGGGTAATAAATAAAGCTTTTTATCAGCCTTTTCCTTACATGAATGTAAATAATAAATCAGTGTAGATTGCAGATAACCATTAATTACCTTACTAAAAATGTAATTAAGTTCACTTTTGCTTGCTAGACAACATTGATATTAATTTAACAGTCGCTGTAGGGCTATTATTAAAGTTTCGCAATCCAGTATTGTAAAATAAAATTTATGGTAAAACCAAAAGTTGAAATTTTCTGATTTTCATATTTAATTTATTTCATTTTTACTTATTTATTTATTTATTTTACGCATCGCCATTAGGATAAATTTTTCAATTCAATGCTGCAAACATAACTTCCAAATCTCCCGCATTTTCCGGAGATTTTATACCAGAAATTTTCTAGAGCAATTTCTTAATGGGCTCTTCCCACCTGACGTCAGAGGTCACACGATAGAGGAAAAACAAATAGCAGACGAAGTCTTGTTTATGTATAGCGATTACTGAAATAACATATTTTCTATTCTTATTTTTGATCAATCGTATTTAATCTGTGTTATTTTTTTTATACATCGTCATTTTTAATCCATTTTATATCATTATTCGTGATCTTTTGTTTGCTGTATACATTTACAATCATCATTTAGTTTATATTTGTTGTTGATGTTCATGAAGAACATCTAAATACTGATTTTTGGTACTTAAATCAGTGACAGTGCAATATCGTACTGCATAAATCCATTTAGACCAGTAACTAAGTTAATTAACTTGTAACTTTATGCAAATAAATTAAATGAAAACATTTTCAAATTTCAAATTATAGTCCATAAACATTCCACAAGAACAAGCTATTATTTACTGCTAGATCAGTTAATGTAACAGTTACACTAAAACATACAAAAATCGATTCTTAGAGTTGAAAATAAATAAACACATAAAGTGATTTTAAAAAATTATTAAATTTACAAATAAAACTATTATACTGTTTACAAATGCACAATATTACTTTTATTTTATTTTATATTAAATATTAACATTTTTGTTCTTAAGAACAATATTTAATTGAATTCGATTCTCAGAATTCGATTATTCGTTTTCCTCTATCACGTGATTGAGCAGACGACGGTGGGAAGAGCCCATTACTTAATCTTAGAAAGAAGTATGACAGATTTCTATTTAAAAATCACAAAGTTTAAAAAAAAATAATAATATGAATTTTCTGTTTCTGGGAAATTCACACTAATTTTAAAAACCATTGATGGTAGTGAAAAATATAATAAGAAAAATTCCCACCCGTCACAATATCAAACAAATAATAATAATTTTAGAAATCTACGGGATAGATTTCTATTACAATTTATGTATAATATGTTAGAGGAAAAAAAGCGTTTTGCATTTTTTTTTAACATATTACTTAATAAATTCTGTCTT
This sequence comes from Salticus scenicus, assembly GCA_963930645.1. NCBI lineage: Eukaryota > Metazoa > Arthropoda > Arachnida > Araneae > Salticidae > Salticus > Salticus scenicus. The sequence goes on along the minus strand of OZ005659.1, from coordinate 203,216,071 downwards.
AAAAAAAAAAAAAAAAAAAAAAAAAAAGTCATAATACCTTAAACTGAGTCAAAATATGAGACCCTTTACCATGAAATGATCGATATATATAATATATACATACAAATGATAGAAATTTTAAATTTACAGAAACGAGAAACCATTTTTAGAGAATCCTTTTATTTGCATGTCCTAAAAATACTTTTCAGGCGCTGGAGTGTATTCGTTCTCAAATTTCAATAAATCTGATTCGAAGGATATTTCTTCTTTATATATAGGGTGCATTTTTCTTGATGCATTCAAGAATTTACTTATGCAAGATGGTGAATGTTTAAAGTAACACCTAATGAATAAATATGTACCCTTTCACGTATAAAAATAAGAGATTTTCGAGTAAGCAATTCAGTATGCAGCGTTAGTTTTGTTTATTACTTATTTCATATTTTGCTGCTTGAACAATTTAAAAATAATAAAGTGCCACATATAGTAATTTTTCTTGTCCAACATTATTACAGAAAAATTATAACAGTTTTAATTTTTATGTTCCGATAGGATTTTAAAGTTCTATTCAATATACAAATATATTTAATTCAATATATGCAAGAAATATCATGGATAGTTGCAAAGCTTGTCTTTATATATTCCTCTTTTATCTCACTTTGTGGCACTAGACTCTAAATGAAGTCTTTTTTTATTTTATCCAGAAGTAATTTGATAGAATATTGTCTCAGTTTCTGAATGTCATTTTGTATAATATTCACCGGTGTTGTAATTAATTCATACAATACCTAAAATATCTAACATTAACAATACATAAATATGTTTAAAAATGTATATTTTTTTACATCTTTTAAAAGGTTCTATTTTTTTTTACCTCTAAGGACCAATCCACTAAATACTCAGTAATTAGTATTATGAGGAAGTATGCGAAATTTTTATGGTTTATACCTTTAGAAATTCATCTTAACTAACTAAAAAATATATATTTGAAACGAACATTTTTTTTTTTTTTTTTTTTTTTTAAGTTTGGGACACAATGGGTTAAGGCAAAGTTGCCAACTTTTATAATTTATTCCAGACAATTGTTAGCCCTGTCTTTATTTGCATTACTATTTTCGTAGAGAAATTTAATTTCCACTAATATGTAACAAAATTAAAATACCAAAGAAAAGAAAAGTAAAGTAAAAGAGAAACTCTTTAAAAAAAGAAAACTAACATGTAAAGAACGCGGATACTAACACTGTTCTGGAATAAATTGTATAAGTCGGCAACTCTGGATTAAGTTATAAGATATAAGATGCTGAACATTTGTTATTTGAATACCTCTAGTGTATTTTAAGCCCAGTTTATTTATTTATTTATTTTTTTTTTTAAGTTTTATTTGACATAAATAAAACTTGAAAAGCACTACAAGCCATTCTTACCAAGTAACCATCCCCATGCTGTAATAATAGAAATCAATTAAATGATGTTCATTCGAGAGGGCAAAATCTAATATGATTTTCGACGCGTAAACTGTTTGCCCTCGTGATCCCGTTCTCGTGAAATATATATCTATGTTTGAGTAAAAATGTAGTAACGAGAAAGGAGTGAAAACAGTCCCAATAAAATTTGTCAGAACAAGGACTTTTATCGATTTCAGATTTTACATTAGCTAATTTTTAGACATTATATCTGGATAAACTATACCTCAAAGCTGAAATGAGCAACTAATTTAGGCATCAAACAGCACATATCTCCATGTACCTCCATTTTCTGCTTGTTTTGAATTTCATTCATTATTTCAGTAAATTGTGGTTGCACCGATCATTTGCGAACTTCCAGAATTTATAACTGGAAAGCGAGCTGAGTTGTTTTATGCGTCAAAACACTTGTTTATGTATGCTCTTCCGATTATTGGATTTTTATTATTATTATTATTACAGTACGGGATGGTTTTCTAGCTAGATATAGCTTTTTTATATTCCATAGGGTGGCGACAGGCCAATTTTTTCCCCCTAACCCTTACAACAATAATTTTCTTTCGCAATTTTCAGTAGTAAGTTTGTTCGATTAATTAAGTAATAACTTATTATATGAATATACTGATGGAAGAATCAGGGAAAAAAGGCAAGTTTGCCGCCACTCTGTTTGTATCAGACCTGGTTTGCATAGCCCACAAACACAGTTTAAGTACTTTTCATGTATAATTTAAACGGAACATACATTTATGTTTATAAAGAATGTATACTTTTTTAAGCGCTATATAAAAGTGCTAAACGGTACCTGCCAGAAATTTCACACATAGGCGTGATATATTAAATTACTTTTGTAGGTACCTGTACACCATACTTGCCTACCACATCATAATGAATCGTAACAATTTTAGTACATGCCTTTTCTTTCACACCAGTGTTTTTTTGAGTAATTTTATTCTTGAAAATATATAAAAATGTTCGAGAGATGGATGAGTGCTGAGTTCCCGGTGTTCAGTGGTGACCCTCACACCTCAGCAAAACCAGATGTATAATTTTATTCTTATTTAACCGTAACTGCATTTGAAGATATTTACTTTAAACTAAAATGGTGAAGAAAAAGGGGCGTAACAATGTTACGATTATTAATGAGATGGTTGGCAAGTATGCTGTACACGAATCATATTTCTGATTTTAATAAAAATTTCGAAGTAGCATCCCTTTATGTTACGGATGTTTTACTTTGTTTAGACTGCTTTTATTTATTCTTAGATTATACTGGCTATAGAATCGGAGACACGGAGGACTAATGGGATTTATTTTGGATTAATGAGAACGGAAGAAGTGTTAATATGAGAAATTAATTACTAGAAAATTTCGGTAAATACTTCATATGTTCCATATTTTCATATTTATTAAGAGATTTCTCACCCCTACTCTTAATAATTACATTCAATATCTTAAGGTATGTAATCTTTTCAACATTTAAGGTATGTAATTCTTTAAATCCTTTAAGGTATGTATTGTAAAGGCCTTTAAACTTAGTAATTCCAGATCATTGTTGCCATACTTGTGACTTTTTTATTGAATATTCACCAATAATTTTGAAAAGTGATATTTATTACATATAAAAGACGCATCGAATCGAAGAATCTTCAATTATATATATCAAATGTCACTTCTCAAAATTGTTAGTCACCATTCAATAAAAAATCACAAAATCTGTCAACACTGCTCTAGTTAACCACGTTTTAACCTTTTGCAGCTCCAATATAATTTTTCTCCTTTAGTCATTGTTGGATTTTTTAATTTAATATCCACAGCTAAATTTTAAGTATGACGATTGCTTAGTCATTTCGTAGACAAGCAGTGTTCCCAACTTTTATAATTTATTCACAATCATTTTTAGCCCCGCCTCTTTTTCATACCGGAAATTTTGAAAAATGATTTTCTTCTTATTTAATCATTGTCACATATTAAAAAGAAATAATCTATTAAATTTCTGGTGCGAAAAGAAGGCGGAACTAAAACTGATTATGAATAAATTATAAAAGTTGGGAACACTGTAGATAAGAGTTCATTTTTATATATCAATTTTTACCCGTATAAATTATTGGCCCAAAGTATCGAAAAGAAAATAACACAGTTTCTACTTTATTGGCCAATTGTCGTCAACGGTAGTCTGTTGACTGCTGGGTCGGCAACAAAATTTTGGCTGTCCGCAGAAAAAATGCTCTTGAATGAGACATTTACAAATAAAACATTTAAAACTTTTTAAAATGTGTTATTTGTAATTATACAAATGTTGATTTTAATTTCAGAATGTTTTGAGTCATTCATACTCACAACATTAAACTTTTAGCATTTTCTGGATGAAAGAGAGGATAAATGGAATAGCGTTTAGTCATAAAAATGTGAATTGTAAATATCAGGTTTATTTGAATTTCTAATCTGCATTCGATACTTAGTTAGGAAATGATCTAAATTTATTAGAATATTCAAGTTCTTCTAAGGTAAAAATAGTACGTCAAAAATAAATAATTTCTCTTTAGATATTAATTATCTAGCAATATAATATATTCATTACTAAAATTGGTAAATAATTAAATATTTCGAAATAGCAGTCTGCCACTGCAGTTAACTCTTTTGTCTGAGTTTCTTATAATATGAAAGCAATAGATAAGAATTCAATTTTTTCCCCTATATTTGTTTTATTGCAAACGAACAACTTAGCATAGATTAAAAAAGTACCTAAGTTTTTCTTATAATGTGATAAACATTTGCAATGCTTCACACGGATTAGGTATATTTCATACTCAAAAAATGGGTATGCTGTATTCATTGTTACTCGAAATAAATTTACATATCTTAATAAATCATGTTAATCGTCCGCTGGATTTTAACACTTTCAGAGACAAGCATATTTTTTTCATTTAAAATCAACAGCCACCAGAAATCACTAACAGTATTAAAAATAATAAATAAATGAAGTTATTCGTCTAAGTTATAAAGAAAAAAATATATGAACAATTTCTGGGGACAGTTTTTGCAATTTTGAATTAAAATTTGTGTTTGCACTGTGCAACCACCGCCCCTGATAGGGTTAAAATGTGAATTTAGTAGTCCGTGAGATTTAACCTGGGAATTTAATGCGTTAACAGACTTTGTGACCTTTTTATTTAACATCCACCACTTAATTTTAAATGAAAAAGTAGTAGAATCTGAAATACTTATTTAATGGTCAGTAAAGTCGAAAAGTTGGCAAAGCGCTGTGTTATATTCTTGTTACTAAAAATACATAATCCAGTGTAGTACATAGAAGTACTGATTTTAGAATTTTATCATTTATAAAATTTGTAATCGTAATTAGTTCAATCACTTAGTCCCTAGAAAATATTATTTTATTACTCACATGTTCTTTACAGTCTTTTAATATATGATTATAATGTTATATAGCACAAATTTTTTAATACAATTTATGCCTTTAACTTATTTTAGGTGTTTATTCCCTTCAAAATATCTGAAACTTACGTCAGATTTTTAAAGGTTATACAATATTTACGGGACACGTCACATTTGACATTTGTTTCAATATATTTTTTCAAAATCATAAAACTCTACATCAAAGCCTACATTGTTGATATTTTTGTTGAATCGTCACAGCTGCTATGATTACGCATTTACTTATAAACTTTTAAAGTATCAAATTTCTGTGACACCACTTCTCAATGTAATATTACTTCAACAAACAACATTTTTATTTCTTATGAATTTCTGTAACATATTTTATCTTAGGTAGTTCTTGAAAGATATTAAATTTATGCTTTTGGTGTACTTGACATTTCTCTTGTGTTAGTCAAACAAAATCTCTAGAATTCTTCATAATAATACTATGCAAAATTATACAACAAATTAAAGTAAAATGAATTTTAAATACGTATGTGTAAAAAAAGATAAAAATTACTGACATTTTTTTTTTTTTTTTTTTTTTTTTTTTTTTAAATAAATTTTACATTACTTGTCGGTTCTTGAATTATTAAATGTTGTTGATATTTTAGCTATGAATTAATTTTGTGTTTATATTTTCCATATTTTCGTAAAAGTTTATAGAAAATAATATTTATATATGTAAGAATTTGGAGCTTAATTATTGCTAATTAATTTACTTTAAATTAAGCTATTTAATTAATCTGCACATCATCAGCTCGTAAATTACGACTTCTCTTTCTGAACGACACAAACATTTCTTTTTTAGCGTGGATAATTTACATACAATGTGGTGACCATATTATAGAACCTTTATAATAAATAATGTTGAAAAAAAAACTGTAATTACGTAATAATGGAGGTAGGTTTTACTCTAAGTAAATGAGGGGCTAAATGGTAATAATTATGATATTTAATTTCTTTGCTACAATTTTTGAAAACATTGAAAAATGATTTCAAAATGAGGACTCTCCTCGAATTTCAATGGCATTCATAGTTACCAACATTTTAATTTATTCCAGAGCATTTATTAACCCGCCTTTAATTCGCACTACTTTATTTATAGAATATATAGCTCAAATAAATAACAACGATAAAAAATACTTTTGAGATAAAAGTGGTATGGAATAAAGGTGGAGCTAAAAATGCTCCGGCATAAATTAACACTTTCGCGACCGCACGTTTTTGTATTTTTCACAGTAAGGTGTTATTCTGCCTTGCTATATTGTATATGGGCTTTATTCTGCCCCTATACAATATTTCAGAACAAAATTTTCTGTTTAATTTAGAAATTTATTCATCAACCATGAAATATCATTTCAGAAAATTTTTGGAGTGGAAGGCTAATATTTTATATCAGCCTTCCACTCCAAAAATTTTCTGAAAATTTTCTGTATTCACATTTATTAAAAAAAAATTGATACACATTATAGTTAAACTCTTTCTAATCAAAGCATTTATATCTGTAGTAAATTGATAGTAAAATATGAATATTGGGTATATTTTTAAGAAATAAATAACACACAATTTACGAAAGAAACGCCCAATGGTAGAGTTAGACATTTTCAAATGACGTGAATCTACGTCAGCGGTTGCGAGAGTGTTAAAATGTTCGTATGTTTTGGAATGTGGTCCCCTTTATATTCATTTTAACATGCAAAAGTAGACACGTTAGCTATTAATCATTCTTTTATGATTCGTTTGGATACTCATCTGAACTCGAATTAAGAGTCCCCAGTAGTCAGATACCTTCCTTTCTCTTCCCCATGTAATCCAATGGGATTTTTGTTGCTTTGTATTTTCCGGATATCTCGTTCAAAAATAAAGTTTTTCGAATTCTGTTTTTTTTTAATTCCATTCTTTGAACATGCAACTTTTTTTCTTACTAAACAATTTAAAAAAAAAATAATTTTCAATATTTTATTTTATTAAGCAAACTTAAGGATATAATTTTCAATCTTAAAAAGAAATATTTAAATTGTATTTTTTTTTAAATTGCTTAGTAAGAAAAAAAGTGGCATATTTAAAGAGTGGAATTCAAAAAACAGAATTTGAAAAACTTTATTTTTGAAAGAGATATCCGAAAAATACAAAGCAGCAAAAATCCTATTGGATTACATGGGGAAGGAGAAAGGAAGGTACCTGACTACTGGGGACTCTTAAGCACAACTGCTTTCTCCATGTGCATTCAAACGTCGACTACCTGCCATTTTATTCTCCAAATCACCTCATCCCCACTGGAGGGCGGAGAATTTGGTAAAACCACATACATACTTGCCAACCTAACCCGGAAGATTGTTAGTCCCGCCTCTTTCCGCCTTTTTTTTCCACCAGTCTTTTTTAGAGTATTTTTCTTCTTATTTAATCGTAAATATATTTGAAGAGAATTACTCTAAAAATTAAGTGGTGTACAAAAAGGGGCAGGATCTAAGAACCTGCCAGGTTAGGTTGGTAAGTATGCGCATATATAAAAACACGCGTGTATTCGAATGGAACGTTGTGTGAAATTTACAAAGCAATCGGCGAAGAACTTTCGGAGATTTAAAATTTTTAGCAAACCAACATTTACATTTTTATTTATGTACATTTCTGAACGAAAAGAAATGCCTAAAATCTACTTTATGCAAAAGTTCTAAAAGTATAGTCTATCACAGCACTCTTCAAAGCGCTTCCATAAATTTGAAACGCAAGCGATTTCATCTTTATTTATGGGTTTATCTTTGTTCTTTGAAAAAGCGTATCCCTTTTTGTAAGGTGCTGAATATCTAAGCGAGTATCATAACAATAAATATTTATCCCATTCAAATTTTTCACAACACTTCCATTTTTATTCTTATGGAATGTAATAAAATATACTGCGTGGGAGAATTCGTGGATCTTCTGTTTTCTGGTTTGAAATACAAAATTGTTTTCTGCAATATTTATGAATCAGATATTGCAATTTGCAAAATAAATATAATATTTATTTATAGATTTTACTCCATATGATTGAACCTTTCATCAAATTCTATTTGCAGTTAAAAAAATAGAGTAATGAATAAATATATATATATATCCAAAAATATTTAAAATTTCCGAAAATATTTATGTAAAAAAATGTAGTCTAATATTCACATTTTAATGTCGTTTAAGCGTAATCATCATTCCTTATTATTGATTTCATTGACATTTTAAAAAAATGTTTAGAAATGATCTGGTGTGGCACTCACATTCCTTTCTCTTATCATGTTAGTTATAGAACCATTTTCATAGATATCGCAGAGTGTCTACAGACCTGGCTGTTTTCTCAGTGACTCTTCCATCACTATATACTGTATGCTTCCGTAGCACATTTTCACAAATATTTAAAGTAAAATTACTATATAAATGTCATCGTAGAAGACAGGCGTGACAGAGTATACATTCTGTATACTGTACTACCTTGTTCAGCAACCACCAAACTACTACCTTGTTCAACAATACATTTCAATATAGTACCACAATTCATAAAATGAATTAAAGTTGTTATTAAATTGAGGTCGGTAGTTATCGCTTTGATTTGATTAAACATTATAACGATTTTTAATGAGAGAATTTTAATGTTAATGTCATAAAATTCCACTATATAGCTTTTCCTTTAAATAAATAAATAAATAAAATAATAATAATATGTTTAACGCTTATCATTATTTTATTTTTCCACTAAAAATAATAAATGTTGAGAATACTGTTACAGAAGATAATTCTTTCACGTATAATTTTTACAATGATTTATGTATCGACTCAACCATGTCTATAGAATAATAAGAAAGCGGTGGCGCAAAATTGGCGTTTTAAAGTAATAAGTATAAAACTTTGAATAAACGCCATAAAATACAATAAACTCGCAACGGTTCGGGTCGAAAGAACATACGACCCTTCGTCAGGCAAACAAAGTAGGCACGAGTGCTTCAATCAAAGAGGATTTGATTACAGCGCTCGTGACTACTTTGTTCGCCTGACGAAGTGTCGTATAGTCTTTCAACCCGAAACAATTGTTGAAAGTTTATTGCATTTTACGGTGTTTATTCAAAGTTTTATACATGTAATATCCATAGAATGTTCCAAAAATACAAAGATCAGAGGTCATTTTCTTTGACAGAACTAAATGCGATAGGGAAATTTTTAGGGGGGTGTGATTGTGCATGACATTACGGTTTTTTCTTGTATGCGTATGTTTCTAACTTTATTGGATTGCCATATGAGTATTTCTATAATTGAATAGTGGATCAAACGGTCAATAGCGGTCAGAGAATACAACTGGACTGCTAAAAGTCCAGAACGAATGAGATGAGCTATCCAAGTGAAGTATGAGGTGAATATTGGACTAGACAGACATAAAATAAGGAACATAGGGAAGAAATTCTGGGAATGGATCCATTCTGGACTATGAACTGTCTTGACAGATGATCGTTGATAGATGGCGTTTTATCTTCGTAGGTATGTTTTGAGTTTGAGACACCCTGCACATACCTGAATGCGAGCAGAAAGCGCTTTATTCTACTGTGCGTAGCACTCATGTACTCCGGTTACTATTTTCGCTTGATGAGACGGTATTTCTTAGATATGATAAGTAATAAATAAAAATACAGTTTTTATATCAAAACGAGACTTGTTGCGGGATAAATAAACATGGAAAAGTAAACAACGTCTTGAAAGTGAAGGGATATAATAAAATAGCAGACAGCTGTTTCTGTAGAATATATCGCACAGTCATCAGTGCAAGGTCAGACGTACATAAATGCTATTTTGTGTCCTTTAACGTTCAAAACGGTGTTTATTCTTTTTGTGTTTAAATAAACTTTTATTAAATATTAATATTTCTGAAAATTTTTAATGAAATTTGCTGCTTTTTTGTGCTTTCTTGGTGCTGTAAGTCGTTGAAAAGTTGCTAGTTGTTATTTATTTATATAATTATTAAGACTAATTGTTATTTCTTTCAAATAGGAAAATAAATTACATTATCATTTGCTGCGAATATTTAATGCGAATGGCTCGAAGTCACCGAAATATAAATGCCCTTCTTCTTCAACAACACCTTCGCTCAGCTACTGACACCACAGTTTAGATTGCAGCTGTCCGAAACCAACTCCACGCGGTAAGTCTGTCTGTATGCTCACTCATCAATGGTATATGCTTAGGAGCAAGGCCCCGTCGTGACTGCAGGGAGGACGTAACAGAGTATGTGAAATGAAGGTAAAATGATTGACGCAATATTCTTTTTATTCTGATGAATACCATTTCCCTATTCATCGTGATAATAGGCTTACTGTCTTGCGAATTGAAATAGCAGTAGAAACAATCCTGCTTTCGTTTACAGATGTGTTAGATTTGGCGGTGGGGGAGATCATAGCCTTCTTAACTAGATGCCTGTCGCGTTGCTCGGAAACTTGGCAACAGTTGAAGCGGTAGACAGCGCCACCTGGTACAGATTGTGTGGCTTTTTTATTCAACTGCCACCAATAATTTTAAGAAGTGATATATGATATATATAATCGACGTTTCTTCGATTCCATTCGCCTTTTATGTATATCATATCCCACTTTTAAAATTTTTTGGTGGCTGTTGAATAAAAAAAGTCTCACAATCTGTATCAGGTGGCGCTGTCTACCGCTTCAACTGTTGCCAAGCTTTTGAGCCATGCGACAGGCATCTAGTTTAGGAGGCTATGGGGAGATGGTGTATGCTGGTATCTCCACTGATAGGAGCACCTATCTCCTCCTCATTCGTAATGGAGCTCTGGCCGATCGCCGATATAGGGATGAGATCCACAGACTTACTGCTACATCGTGGAGCCGGTTTCGTAGAGTTTGAGTCGAAATCGTGGTACCAGTAGTCGAGCGAAAGTATTGTTGAATAAGAGGGGCACTCATGTTTTAGCGTCTCCGAGCCTTTAGCGTTAAATATCGGTCTTTATTAAGCGTTGTTGCACATCTACGACCTTGCCCTCACCTTCAGCCTGCATTTCTAATCATCAAAAAATGGTTCGAGATAATGAAAATTGCACTTTGTGAAACTCCAGTGTCTTCTACTACTTCGTCTTGTGTTTCACCCCTCTGACTGACCAATCTTTTATACATTTTTTCATTTTATACAGGTATTCTTTTATATTAAAAAATACCTAAAGTAGAAAGTTGTTAAAGCTGGCAATTTCTGAAAACTCAAATAAAACGATAAACATAGAACACAGTAATTTGTATAGATGTAGCATCACTGTGCTCTCGACTACAGTTTTTTTTTTTTTTTTTTTTTTTACTACGAGAAAACAGCTATTAGAGTGGTAGAAATTTGAGTGAATGAGTGTTAGATCGAAAGTTTATACGGTTGAAAATATACGCAAATTAAAAAAAGGATTCGATTTATGAAAGGGCTGTTTTTTTTTTCTAATTTATTTAACATATAATTATTTTTATTTATTTGTGATTTATGTCAGCTCTAACTTAAAGACATATTTTTAAACTAATAAATAATGAATTCCAACTAACTAAAATTAACTACTTATTTAAAAAAAAAAAAAAAGATCTATTACTATAGCTTTTGCATATATAAGAAGAATGTATAAAATTTGAAAAAACTCTTGATTTCCGGTTTCAGATGAATTTAAACGTTCTGAGATTTCCTTGCATTTTAATTAACTGAAAGTGATTACTTACTTTTAAAAAGGTGAATATATTACTAGCTTCAGGATGTATAAGAAAAAGTAGAAGATGCAGAAAAAATTTCAATTTCTGGTTTTCGATGAATATACACTTTTTGAGATTTCCTTGGTTTTCAGGTAATTGAAATTGACTACTTATTCTTAAAACAGTGGATTTATTATTAGCTTCTGCATATGTAAGAAGCAAGTAGAAGTTACGGAAAAAAATTCGATTGCCAGTTTTCGATGAATTTACAATTTTTGAGGTTTCCTTACATTTCAGTTAATCGAAATTGGCTACATATTTTTAAGAAAGTGGATTTAGCTTCTGCATGTGTAATAAAAAAGTAGAAGATTAAAAAAAAAATCGATTTCCGGTTTTCGATGAATTTACATGTTTTGAGATTTCCTTGCATTTCAATTAACTGAAATTGACTACTTATTTTTTAAAAAGTGGATTTATATTTTATCCTCTGGATGTATCAGAAAAAGGTATTAGATTCAGAAAAATTTAGATTTTCGGTTTTCGATGAAGTTACGCATTTTGAGATTTCCCGAACTCATTTCGACCATTTTTAGAAAATATCTGTGTTTTTGAGTTTAAACACTGTATTTTATGAACCAATGAAAATAATTTAACCGAATTTGATATTTGGTTCGACCTTGGTTTGACATGGTTCCGATTAGCTTTTGGGCTATATCACCCAACAGGGGGCGCTTCCACGTTGCGATTTTCTTTTATCACAGGAAAGGCTCAATATTTACAGTGTGTCAAACTTAGAGAAATATATTACGTAAATCTCAACAGATTCAGTTTGAGTGCATATCGACAAACCATTGACACAGCTGTGTTGCAATTTAATTCCATTTAAGAAAAGGCAATAACTTTGTTCTGCCTTGCTTTGCAAAAAAGTGATTGAGTTTCGACCACTGGGCGATACTGGTTTAAATTATAAGGTAAAATTCAAAAATTTCATCCTCGTTAATTTTTAATTTTTTCCCTCGATTTAACATTAAAATTGTTCAAATACGTAGTTTAAATATACTTGAGTATTACATGGTAGATCCATTGATAAATTAGTTCATAAAAAAAAAAAAAAAAAAAAAAAAAGTTTGAATGGGAAAAGTTAATACAAATTCAGGTTTTACAAAATATAAGTTGTATTTTAAAATCGAAATTAGAACAAAAACTAAAATGGATACGTATATATATTTGAATATTTATAAAGGTGTCTCGACTATCATATTTTTTATCTAAAATTAGCGAAACTTATAAAAATAAATAAATAAATAAAATAAAATAAAATAAAATAAATAAATAAATAAATAAAATTAAACTTTAAATTTTGCATCTACTTTTTATGATAGCATGCGATCATGTTTTATATAAAATTTAAATCATTAAATTCATTTTTTTTACTTATTTTTATTTTATATTCCTGGCGCACTTTTCATTTTCTGTTTCAAAATTATTTAAAAAAAAAAAAAAAAAAAAAAAAAAACTTTTTCGATATCGTTTGTAACGATACTGTATAAGTTTTCTTTTATTTTTCTTAAAAAAAAAAAAATGATTTTGATGAAATTCTGGCAAAAGCAGAATTTAGTTTAGGACGGAGGACTATTAGTTTTTTTTTTTTTTTTTTTTTTTTTCCTTCTTTTTTCAAATTATAACATCGCTTTCAAATTATTCAATTATATTTTCGATAAATTTTAGATTTCGATAAATGTCCAACTATCGAAAACGACAACGCAAAAATCTCATATTGAGACTAATAGACCCTCAGTCCTAATGAAACAATGTAAATGAAATTTTTAATTTTACGCTTTTTAACGCATAAAGATTTGAAGAATATATATATATATATATATATATGTATGTATATATTTAATATTGTTATATTTATATCCCATAAAAGCAAAGTTCTTTAATTTTAAGCCTGTAATTAAAAAAAAAAAAAAAAAAAAAAAGGATAAAAAGAGCTTTATAATGTTCACATAAGAGCAAAAATAGCGAAACCGTTTTGAAAAGCAAAGTTAAACTAAACTAAGTAGAATGGAAAAGTTCAAGTTTATACAAATATTTTATGACACTCTCAGAAAAAATAAAGCTCATAAAATTTAAAGTTTGTGTTTAAATATTTGATATTCAGTTGAATGTCAAAAGCAACCGAGCTGGATTGTAGAACTGATAGATTTAGACGGTTGAAAATACACTTTTAAAAATAGAAAAATTAGGATTTAAAAAAAAAAAAAAAAAAAAAAAAAAAAAAACTTTATGAAAGAAAATTTATAATTTTATTTAGACTTCAAAATTAAAATTTAAGTTACGCCATTAAGCAATTTATAGTTACTTGGCATTTTCTTGTAAGTTTTTCAGCTGAATTAAAATGTCGGTGTGCAAATTTGCTGCTCATTCTAGTTATTAGTTTTCGAGATGTAAATAAATCTTTCTCTTGGAGAGGCTTGGAGGGGCATCCCTTATAAAGTTTTGCATGAGATAGCGAAAAAAATCTTAAAAAGTAGCATTAAAAATAAAACAAAATACACTTTTTTTTTAATTACGGGTCAAACTATAAACAACAACAACATCAAACGCAAAAAAAATTAAACAAGTAAGATAGTTTTAACACTTTCCCGACCGCTGACGTAGATTTACGTCATTTGAAAATCAGTACCTCCGTCAGTGGGTATTTTCTTAGTAATTTGTAGTTATTATTTCTTAAGAATATACACAATATCCATATTTGTACAGTCGGCAAAGAAAGAAAAAAAAAAAAAAAAACGCCAACCCCATCTAATTTTGCCATAAATTGTCGTAGAAACATGTGGTTGGTACCAATCGATTTGTAATAACGTCTAGTTTATAATGGTATAGTTAGATTTTTCTTAAGGAGTCGTCTACATATTAATCAACTTCATTTTTTTTCAATAGTAACCCCTTTTTTATATAATTTATTTGAATTCTTTGGATCAAATCATCGCGAAAAATGGTCTGGTTATATTTTGCTCAATTTTTCACAGAGTTATGAGGGTGCTGTCAAAATATGAGGGTGCTAATGTTAAATGAATGTGACAAACATTAATTCAAATCTTCCAAAATAATTATGATATTCAAATTCTGTTTTTTTTTTTTTTTTTTTTATGATAGAATGAAGTGACCTAAACATATTCCATGCATATTTTTGAAAAAAAAAAAAAAAAAAAAAAAAATTTTTTGAATTATAAAAAATATTAATAATTTCACATTTGAAAAAATTATGAATTATGATCTATGTTAATTTTTGCATGAATTGAACGAGCATCATCAAAAACATTGGTTTCCAAATTTACAGCTCGTTCTTAACATTATTTTTTAAATTACAGTGATATTTCATTTTTTACTGTTGTTAGGGGGCCGTCACTTATAATAATTTGTATCCTCTGTAAGTAAATATCTGTATATATTTTGACGAAAAACTATTTTAATTTACCTTAATGTTATTCTAATTGTTTTCTAAACAACATTTCGATGTTTATGATACAAATTGGATTATTTTTTATAAAATTATCGCAATGCAAGCGAGAGATTGTGAAAGAATTCCAAAAGAAATGAAGCCCCGCCTCTATATTGTGGAAATAATATTTAAAAAAAACTATTTTGTGTATTCGTATATGACTCTGTATGTGACGCTGGTATGCATAAATGTGAATGGCATTTACTACATCGAATACTGAAGACAAAATTTAAATGATTTAATTGGAAGTATGTAAAATAATTTTGTTTTAGAAAAATTGTGTAAAGACGTGGCTTCTGTTGCAAAGAGGAGTATACTCGATTCTGAAATGTGAAGTCTTTGTTATTAAAAATTACATAACTTTTCCTAGTTTATCACTGCTAAAATTCTATTTTATCCCTTTTGTCTTCTGTTTTTAACTTGAATATTCTAGGATTCATGCACCTCAATTTAAATATAATGATTTCGAAAACGCGGTAAGACGAGGGTTATTATTTGAAAAAGCAATACGCAGTGAACAATACTTTTTTTTTCCTTTTTTTAAATTAATATAATTAATATTTATTAATTTTTATCAGATTTCTTAAAACAAATTTTCTGTTTTAATGTTGTTGTGACATTTTCTTATTCGTTTACTCTTCCGTTTATGCTATTTAAATTTCATCGCATAACGTAACATAATAAAATATAAAATTTTTATTAAAGATTTTTTTAATACTAAATAATATATATACATATATATATATATTTAGTTTTTAAAACCTATTATTGAAACAATGCGCAATATTATTTATTTTCTATTCTTCTAATGATGGCGTAAAATTGGCGTCACATTTATCATGGAAAAAAATTTAAAACAAAGTAATATGTCTTATTACTTTTAAAGATATGGATTTTACACATTTAAAATTAAGAATTCAAAATCAGTAGACGACTGCAGAACGGGGAATATTCGTTCTAGGCAATAGGAAACCGTTTTTTCTATATCCATATTTATTTTCATATGAATATACATAATAATTATACTCTTTCTAGTGAAAGTATTTGTTTCATACTATTTTGTTTATATAAATATGAATATAAGGAATATTCTTAAGAAATATCGTAACACGCAAATTGTGAAAGAAACGCCCATTGGAGGATTTACAGATTTCCAACTGACGTGAAACAACGTCAGCGGTCGCGAAAATGTTAAATATCATCTCAGATTTAAGTTTCAATCTTGTTATCTATATTTTTGTTTATTATGTATTGTTGGTTTGTACGCCTAAAATTAACTGTAAAACTTTATAGTAACATTTTCATGCGGGGTTTACTGTGTCAAATAAAAATATACCCAACAAGAAGTAGATAATTCTTTTTCTTAAATATTAAACACTTTTTTTTTTTTTTTTTTTAACCGCTATTAATATTTTTATCATTATTACTATTATTCTTTTACCTTGGTATCTAGATTTTTGGAATTCAACATTGTACGGTTCATATGATTCATGCTATTTAATTTTCTTCGTATGAATTGATGTATTTAACTATTCGATGTTTCATAAACAGAAACCAATAAAAATCTTTTAATTTATAAACTAACATGGAAAATTCTGCGAATTAGAATCGTTTTTTATTGTATAACTAGCAGGCTACGCCCGCTTCGCTGATCACTATTTTTAAATGAATCGCATATAATTAAAGAATTCTCAAAATTGCATTAATTTTTATCACGTCCAATATATATATATATATATAAAATAAAAATAAATCTGATCGGGAAAAATATTGCACCGGGTCCCCAACTGCCTTCGGCAGCGTAGAACCCGTACGCGATGCGCCATCTGGCATTACAGCGCAATCTGGCGGTAGAAATTTCTGTAATCTACTGTTCAATTCCAAATCAACAATGCTTTCAAATGATGTATTACGTATGAAATTATTTTAATTAGTAGCTGAGATACAAAAGAAAACCGATTCAGGACACCTGAAAACGTGTAAATCAGGTGAAATCTCGAATTCCCCTTTCGATAATATAAATGTACTTTAAAATATTTTTCGAATGATGCATAAAAAATAATATAATCATAATTAAAAATTGAAATATTGAAATATTACAGCGCCATCTGGCGGTAGAAATTTCTGTAATCTACTGTTCAATTCCAAATCAACAATGCTTTCAAATGATGTATTACTTATGAAATTATTTTAGTTAGTAGCTGAGATACAAAAGAAAACCGATTCAGGACACCTCAAAACGTGTAAATTGGGTGAAATCTCCAATCCCACTTTTGATAATATAAAAGTATTTCAAAATGTCTTTCGAATGAAGTATTAAAAATAATTTAATCATAATTAGAATTTAAAATACACGTATTAGAATATTAGAATAAAATATTATTTGCAATTAAATGTAAATTAAAATGTTTTTTTTTTTTTTTTTTTTTTTTTTTTTTATTCTTCGAAATTTCTTTCAGTAATCCGACTTATCCATGGATTTCTCTGAAACTTGCATAATTCCGGGCTATATAACGTTAAAACCCTTAGTACGATATGTGAGCAGAAATTGGAATTCGAAACTCTGGAAAATATAAAAGAATAAAGGTGTTCTGGGTATTCCGTCGTTTTCTCCGAAACTCCCGTTACTTTCTACTTTTTTGCCCCTTCGCTTCTCCCCCCTTTCCGTCGCTAATAATAATTTTACACTCGAAAATATACGTAATCGATTTACCTTGCCTTAAAATCTAAATATGCCAACCAATTTTAAACGCTGTAACTCTTTTTTTTTTTTTTTTTTAATTTGTGCCCCTTTTTCCCCTTCCTCAAGCCCTCCCTAATAATTGTACTCTTTCAAAAATTTTCGCAATCGAATTATCGGGCATTAAAACCAAATACTACGAAAATTCAGCGGCATATCTCAATTTAAAATACTGCAAAATATAAAAGAAAACTTAATATTTTGCCAATAAATAAGTTTTTTTTTTTTTTTTTTTTTTTTTTTGTTTATTCATATATTTTCATGAAAATTGAACAGTAGCTTTATAATATGCTGTCTAAGCCGAATATTCATCTAAATGTAAGGTAAATGAAAATTTGAAAATTTTTCAAAATTGCAAATTTTTCGCCCACTATAAAACACGTGATATCTTAACTGATTACAACAATTTCCTTTTTCATCCCAGACAGTCGTCTGCTTGTTTCCAACTAAATTTCATACTTTATTTAATTTTAAAAAATCTAATTCTTGTATTGATAAGCCGCTTGAACTCTTAGATTCGAAAAGAGAATTCCCTTTCATTTGGTACCAAATTCGTAACGATCGGACTAATATTTCTAATTTATTTTCCACTTTTTCTGCATTTAACTCCGTTAAAATATTTTTTTTTATGCAATCGCGGTGAATTCTCAGTCATTGAGATCGCTTTTTGATTAGACATAGGTCTACATTTTAATTAATATCTCCGGAAATAATTAAAATTTTTAAATTCTGTTTTCAGGAGCCCCTCGGGAAGGCTTCGGAGCACCCGTATGTCAAATTTTGTACTTCTGCGTTTAGTAGGGGCTGAACGTATAGATGCAAAGACAGACAGACAGACAGACAGACATGCACGATGCGCCAGATGGCTTTATTTTTTTTAATGTATAGACGGACCCTTAATACATTTTCACGTGTAACTCTATTTAAAATTGATTTAAAGTATGTAAATAGGTGTGTTTTCCGAACAGCCTTGATCTCAGGAATCTGAATATGAGGTCAAAAATAGGGGGTCGTCATTGAAAAAAATGAGGTTTATGCATGTTTTAATATGTTTATGACCCCTTACGCAAAATCTAACTACACCATTAAAAACTAGACGTTATTACAGATCGATAGGTCCCAGCCGCATGTTTCATTTGCTAATTTACGGCAAAATTAGGTGTGTGTGTGGGGGGGGGGGGAGGTTGCCGACTGTACAATCAATATAATATGCATACAAATAATTTGATTAAAAAGAGTATAATTACAATGTATATCAATTTGTAATATAAATGTGAATACAGAAAATTTTGTCCTGAAATGTTGTAACTTAGAAAAAAAAATGCCCACAGTCAAACTTACTGTCAAAAAGAAAAAAGCATCCCGTCGCGAAAGTGTTACGATATTTGTGATAACAATAACAAACCAAAATTCTTGTTTTTAAAGAAAGGAAGCCCCGCATTTCATCGTTCTTTTAAAGCCATACAATATAGCAAAAGGAAAGTGAAAGTGACTGTGAGTATTCATGCTAAAATCTTTAATACACGTTGGCAAAAATATACGCAAGTGGCATTTACTTCATCGGTTGCAGTGGTAAATATTTAATCGTTTAAATAAACACTAGAACAGAAAATCGACTGAATAGGCAAAATTTACTGTATAAAGTAGGTGATGAGAAAACTGTCAATTAAAAAATCTAATTGTCTAGTGAAAACCATTGGAATGCAAGAAAAGCTTGTTAAATAGCTTCTTAGCTACCCTTGTTACGGAAATCTCTCCACCAGGGGTCGCTGTGTGTCAGGACACGGCGATACATGTACTGTTTTCAGTAAGTGTGTGGCAGGCAACGGTAAAGGAAGCATCTAAATAGGAGATCCTAAATATGTTAACTTTTAGTTTTTGTATATAGTTGTAAATATATGTAAATAAGTCATTAAATCATCTTAGTTAAGAAAGACGGAATGTTATTTTGCAAGCACCTGACATATTTATTTCTACCACTGAACTATCGGCAAAATTTGGTGCATACGGATCGAGAAAATGGTTTATTCGAAACAAAAAGTTTTATTATGTCATAATGCCAATGATAAAAAAAGAAAGCAATTATCTACTGAAGTAAAAATGATGACTCAGCTCATATCATAGATCAACGAAATGGAAATAAAAATAAAAATAAAAAAACACGACATCGCAGGGATGGAACACGGGCGCAGAATTCATACCACTATCAATGTAAGAAAATTTTCTACTTCCTTAATCAACGATATTATAGATAGAGAAATTTCTTATGCAGATTCCGGTATGAATTCTGCGCCCGTGTTCCATCCCTGACATCGTCAAAAATGATGTTTAACGGAATCTGAGTCGAAAAAGGAAAATAGATGTGTTCTTTTGAAAACGGAAGTAATCTACATTTTTTTGTTATTTATGTTTTTATTTGGATAACGTATTAGGAGGTAAGCTGTTTTAAAATTAATAATGGATAAATTAACTAAAATTGTTGAAAAGAGAAGCTCTGACGTTTTTAAGAAATGAAGTGGAATCGCGTGAAATTTGTGAAACCGTAACAAATTCTTTTAAGGATAATGAAAATAAGCGTTCCGCTTTTCAGGGTTATCAAACAGGACAAACATATCAAAAAAACTTCTCTAAACATAAAAATATACCAACAGCAGCAACATTACTCACACAAATAAAAAATTCATGTATTTTTTGCGACTTAAATTCTCATGATTCTGTAAATTGTAGAAAATTGGATATAGAACAGAAAATAAACAAACTTAAGTCTGAAGCTCGGTGTTGGTTATGTTTTAAACCGAAACACATAAGTAAAGTATGTACTGTCCGTTTTCGTAAACCATGTCTACCTCTCGCGGAACGATCCTACTCGGAAAAGGGGTGATGCGTTAAATGAGATGGGCACTTAGCCAAATGCGCTTTTCGTTCTACACGTGTTCGTTTTCTTTTTATGAGTCTTCAATATTTATTTTACCTTTTTACGCGAATTTAAAGTTTATTCAATTAATTTAGTATTTATTCCTCCATGGCTAGTTCAAGTAAACATAAACCATTCAGGAGTGGTTAAATACGATTTTCTGTAAATTTCTGTAAAATAGAGATCCAAAAATATGGTATTTTTATTTTAGCAGTATAATTTAAAAGAAAAAAATATATTACTTTTACTACAGGTAAAGTCTACTGTAAACGTTGTTCTTTTTCTCTTCTTTTATTAATGAATTATGTAAATTTTACCTAATTTAAGTCATTTTTAATTAATTTACTACTATAATCAGTGCATGAAACAAGTGTTCAGGTATGACAGATATAGTACGAATTTAGAGATCAAGTAAGCAAATAAAAATAATTTTAACTGAAAAAAAAAAAAAGAAGAAGAAGAAAGAAAACAGGCATTTACTTTTAAGTTTACGGATTTTATTTTGCATCGAAGAATAAAACTGATCTTCTACACTTATTTAAAAATTACAAGGGGGAAAAATCAGCATTTTGCCTTTATACGAATATAACGAAGAAGTATCGCCTCAAAATTCAATAATGTCCTGAAAAGAAAAAAAAAGAAAAAAGAAACCGCAACTTATCTCTCACTCGTAAAATGTAAACATTCTCTCATCTTCTACGCTTCTACCCTATTTTAACAAAATCAATGCAGACCTCACGCATGCGCATAGGTGAGCAGGGTCACAGCTAACGAAAACAAACAATAGGTCAGGTATTGTTTGTAAAATATGTTTTTCTAGATTTCATCACGAGTCAGTTTGTAGAAAAAATTGTAAACCCTCGAATTTATCGGTAGAGCGCAATAGAGAAAATTGTAAAAACTCACGTAGTTTAAATTATAATGAAAACGAAAATGAACGGGATAACTCTAATGTTTCTGAATTTATTTCTTCTATTTCTCAATGTAATGCAAATACAAACTGCTCTAAAAATGTTTATTTGCAAACGTGCACTGTTATTGCTAAATCGGAAAAAAAATCTTGCTTATCTAGATTAATGTTTGACTGTGGAAGTTCGAGATCATTTATTAGTGAAAAATTAGCGAATGATTTAAAATTAAAAACCATTCGTAATGAATCTTTATCAGTTTATTCTTTCGGAATGAAATGCCCAACCGATAAAATTTATCGAGTTGTTGAAGTAACACTGGAAAGTACAAATTCTTCTTTTCAAAAAACTCAGGAATTGTTTGTTTCTCGAACTATAACGGGCGCTACTGTGAAATATCCTGATTCAAAAATAAAAGATTTAATGCAGAGACGGAATTTGAAGTTGGCTGATTCAGATAGCTCGGATAACAATATTAACATCCTCTTAGGGGCCGATGTTTGTTGGGAATTAATTTATGGGGAAAGGGTACCTATAAATAAACATTTGTCAGCTTTGAATAGTGCATTTGGATGGCTGATAATTGGATCAGACGATAATGAAAATAGTTGTTCTGAAAACATGATTATTGTAAATAATGCTATTTTAAATGATTTAAGATTATTTTGGGAAATTGAAGAATTTCCGAATGAAACCAAAAATCTATCGGAAAAGGATAATCAGTTAATTAAGGATTTTGAGGATTCTTTAAAATTTAATGGGGAACGGTATGTGTGTAGATTAATGTGGAAAGATAATACAGGACCCCCGTTAAAATTGGATTCTAATTATGAGGTCGCGAGCAAACGTTTCAATTCATTAAAATTTAAATTGAATAAAAATCCTGAAATTGTTGATCAGTATAAGGAAATTGTATCGGATCAGTTAAATAAAATGTAATATTGTAGGAAAATGTACTGACGAGGATATGAATTCAGGTTATTATATGCCCCACAGAGCAGTAATAAGGGATGACAAAGAAACTTCTCGCGTTCGGATGGTTTATGATTGTAGCTCTAAAGCAAATGAAAGTAAAAATTCTTTAAATGATTCTCTTGAATCGGGAGTTAATCTGTATCCAAATTTATTGGATGTTATACTTAAATTTCGGGAAAATCAAGTTGCATTTTGCGGAGATCTAGAGAAAGCTTTTCTTATGATTGAAATTGCGGAAGAGGATAGAGAATATCTAAAATTTTTGTGGTTTTCGGACGAGCCCGATAATCCGGTACAGACACTTCAACTTAATCGTTTACCCTTTGGGTTAACGACGTCTCCATTTGCGCTAGCTTGCGTTTTGAAATTTCACATAGGGAAATATAAAGAGGATTATCCTAATTGTTATGAAATGTTAAATTCTCTATATGTTAACGACTTGTACAGTGGAGCTAAAACTGCGCAGGATGCTTATGAGTTAACCTCTTTGGCAATAGAAATATTACGCGCTGCTGGATTTAAACTCAGGAAATTAAAAACTAATTGTGATGAGTTGAAACAACTTTGGCATGAAAATGGGTATGAGAAAAATATGGATTTCGGGCAAGGAGAAGGATTTTTGGGATTAAAGTGGGATCCAAGTGAGGATAAAATTAAATTAGATTTAAGGGATGTTATGGATTCCTTGGAATTTGAAATCACCAAACCACCACATGTATTGAGAATAATTTCTAAGATATTTGATCCTTGTGGACTAATTAGTCCATATATAATAAGAGTTAAAATTCTTATTCAAGAATTGTGGGAAAGAGGTCTACTATGGGATGAAAACTTACCACATGACTTGGAAAAAAAAGTGGAGATCATGGTGTTCTGAACTTTCTGAATTAGAAAATTTTAGCATCGAACGTAAACTTTTTTCAATGGAAAATGTTAATGAAATTTCGCTTCATGTTTTTGTTGATGCCAGTCCTAAAGCGTATGGAGCTGTAGCGTATTTTAGATATTTAACAAGTGAAGGAAAAATTAACATAAGTTTTGTGATTTCAAAAAGTAAAGTTGCTCCTCTAAAAAGTTTAACTTTAGCCAGATTAGAATTAATGGCAGCACTTGTAGGTGCTCGTTTAGGAAATTACATTCAGAGAATTTTTCCAGCCATTACTCAAAAAATCCATTTCTGGAGCGACTCCAAAATTGTTCTTTATTGGGTGAAAAATTCATCCAAGGTTTGGAAACCATTTGTCGCCAACAGAGTGGCTCAAGTGCAATCACTTTCCCTTCCTGAATGCTGGAATTTTTGTAGTGGATCAGAGAACCCTGCAGATTTCACTACTAGGGGAGAATCGGCGAAAAATATTATTTCGAGTTCCTTGTGGTGGACGGGCCCTCCTTGGTTGTCTCAACCCGTTCACTTATGGCCTGATCCAATTTACATCCGTCAACCAGATGACAGTAATGTTGAACAATTAATTTCTAAAGAGCTACGAGGTGTAGCAGTAAATACTGTCTGTTCTACTAATCATTATTCTCTCTTAAAGATCATTGAAGTAAATAAATACAGTAACCTTTCTTGACTTTTGCGCGTGACAGCTTGGGTAAAAAGGTTTGCCCACAATGCCAATCCTGGTCACGGCACCAAATGCCGGGGACCTATATGTGCTTCGGAACTTAAGGAAGCCTTTGACTCTTGGATTAAGACAATTCAACAGGAGCATTTTGGGAGTGAAATTCAGCAACTTCTCTCCCAGGGTACTGTAAATAAAAACTCACGAATTTACAGTTTGAATTGCGAACTTAACCAAAATAACTTTTTGTGTTTGAAAGGACGCTTGCAATTTTCAAGTAATGATGAGCAGGCCAAACACCCCCTGCTGCTTCCTAACAATGATAAATTTGTTGAATTACTCGTCTTTGATGCTCATATAAAAATGGGCCATTTGGGTGTAGATGCTACTTTAACTCACCTAAGAGAACGATTCTGGATTCTTAAATGTAGACAGTTCGTAAAAAGAGTCCTAAAAAACTGTTTGATTTGTAGACGTTTTTCAGTGAAAGCTGGTAATCAGGTGGTAGCTCCTCTACCTCCTGACAGAATTCAGGAACATCCCCCTTTTGATGTTTCTGGTATAGACTTTGCTGGACCCTTTTTTACTACTGACTGTAAAAAATGTTATTTACTTATTTTTACTTGTGCAGTTACAAGAGCTGTACATTTGGAATTAGTTGTTGATATGAGTACAGATTCATTTTTATTAGGTTTAAGACGTTTTATTTCTCGTAGAGGGTTATGTTCAGTTATATATTCTGATAATGCTAAAGCCTTTAAAAGGGCAAAAGGTGAACTAAAAAAATTGTGGAGTGAAATTGATAAACCTGAGGTGAAAATTTTGTTTGCCTCTAAAGGTATAGAATGGAAATTTATTGTTGAAAGGAGTCCTTGGTGGGGAGGCTTCTGGGAAAGGCAGATACGTACAATTAAAACTTGCTTGAAGAAAATTATTGGTAAATCTTCTCTTTCTCTTAAAGAATTAGAAACAGTTTTTCTAGAAATTGAGGCAATGATTAATTCTAGACCTATTACGTATCTGTATAGTGAGCCATCAGAACCTTCCCCACTCACTCCTTCTCACTTTCTAGTTGGAAAAAGATTAATTTCTTTACCTGTAACTAAGGTTAAAAAAGACGAATTAATTGTAAGCAGAAATTCTTTGGTAAAAAGATATAAATTATAAATATCAGCAAACTCTTTTAACTCATTTTGGAATAGGTGGAGAAAAGAGTATTTGCTTAATCTTAGATCTGCTTATATATCTCCACAACCAGGTAAGATTTCATCATTCAAAGTAAATGATGTGGTTTTAATTAATGATGAGCGCTATCCTAGAAACATATGGTTGATGGGTAGAATATTAAATGTATATCCAGGACGAGATGGTAAAATTCGTTCTCTTCTCATCAAAACCCCTAAAGGTAACATTAAGCGGTCAGTTCAACTTGTATATAATTTAGAAATTAATCCTTGATAATAAACTGAATAAGTAAAATTTGTTATCTTGTGTACAATGTTGATTATTATTTATGTATATATTGCTATTTGATTACTGAAAATTTTATTTAGATGGTTTGAATATTATTTGTAAATTTCTGTTAATGCTTAACATTATATTTTTCTTATTTTTAACTGATAGTAATTCAGATGTTAAAATTATTTTTCAATATGTGGATTTAATAATTGATTATGTTGTGATTGTAATTTTTTTTGGAAATTGATGGTGAACTCATGTGAGTTCGGTGGGGAGTGTTACGGAAATCTCTCCACCAGGGGTCGCTGTGTGTCAGGACACGGCGATACATGTACTGTTTTCAGTAAGTGTGTGGCAGGCAACGGTAAAGGAAGGATCTAAATAGGAGATCCTAAATATGTTAACTTTTAGTTTTTGTATATAGTTGTAAATATATGTAAATAAGTCATTAAATCATCTTAGTTAAGAAAGACGGAATGTTATTTTGCAAGCACCTGACATATTTATTTCTACCACTGAACTATCGGCAAAAACCCTTTTAGTTAAAAGGTTAATCATTCAGTTCATATACTGTTTTATTATTATTATTATTATTATTATTATTTTGTGGAGGAGTGGGTGTTTTTTTTTTTTTTTTTTTTTTTAAGTATACTTTAGTCTTAAATATTATTTTTATAAATATATTTTTATTAAGAAACTATGATTTTATAGAAATTATAAAACAAATCGTACAGTTTCAAACAGTTAAACTAACCCAAAACTGCTAAAAACGACAAAACATATTTAATGTGTACTTTATGATACCTTACAGTAATTTAACTGAAAAAGATTCGTTTAATCGTTGTTGTTGTATTGAATTATTTTATTTGCTCACAAAGTTTTTACTCATCATCATACAGCACCATTAATTAACATCAATTTTGTTTAACATACACACACACGCGCATGCACATATATATATATATCGCAGAGCTGCCAACCAAATCCGGCAAATTGTTATTACCGCCCCCAGAGCTGCCAACCAAATCCGGCAAATTGTTAGTACCGCCCCTTTTTCTACACCACTTAATTTTTAGAGTAATTCTCTTCAAATATATTTACGATGAATGAAGAAAACAAATACTCTAAAAAATAAGTGGTGTAGAAAAAGGGGCGTTTTTCAGTAGGCGTTAACAATTTGCCAGATTAGGTTGGCAGCTCTGATATCGCTATATTATTGAAGTTCATATATTATGTCACGCCTACAACGTAAGATAAGTAAATGTTATCAAAGTAAAAGCATACTTGTCAACATCCTAATTAATATTCCGTACCGTAGTATTGTTAGCCCCGCTTCTTTTAACACACCGGTATTTTTTTTTTTTCCCCGAGTACTTTTCTTCCTATATGTTCATGATTGAATTTGGAGAATATTACTCTCAAAATATACTGGTGTGAAAAAATGGGCGGGTCAAACAACACTATGAAATATTAATTAGTACGTTGGCAAGTATGGTGAAAGACAATGCAAGATTTATTAACACTTTCGCGACTGCACGGTTCTATCTTTTTCAAAGTAAGGTCTGCCTGTGGGCGCTATTCTCCCGAGTTACAATATTTCAGAACAAAATTTTCCGTATTCACATTGCTACTTTAAATGTATATACATTATAGTTATACTCCTTCTAATCAAAGCATTTATATCCATAGTATATTGATAAAACAAATATGAGTATTGGGCATAATTTTAAGAAATAAATAGCATACAATTTACGAAAAAAACGCCCACTGGTGGAGTTAGATATTGTCAAATGAAGTGAATCTACGTCAGCGTTCGCGAAAGTGTTAATCAATGCAACCATGATAGACACATTTTAATTGAAAAATATCACGCATTTTCCAAAGAGCATTGTCCGGCCAATTTCAAGTGTAATGTATTTAAAAATATCTTAGATCTATCACATGTATATAAGTCTTGACATTTTACTTTAATATGTAACACAGTACTTAAGTATTATACATCCTAAAAATAGAAATTAAGCAAAGCACTATTATATATATTTTCAGAACTCTTATATTGCTATATAAATTTTCAGCTTTTATTTCTCAAAATGAATCCGGTGTAAAACAATAAATTTTCGTTTCCCTTTTTGTATGATTTTAATTTTAATTTTCTAGATTTACAGATAGCCCCCTAACACACTTTTGGCTATAACTCTATGAAAATTAAAGATAAAGTATACAAACATCTTTTCCGCATTGCTGGACACTACGGAATCCAAACGTGAAGTCGAAATTTGGTGTTGCTATTGAAAAAAAACAAAATTGGAGTTCATTTGAATACGTAGATGACTCCTAATTCAAAATTTCCTATCATTATCAAAAAGTACACTTAAATTTTAGTCGAATGATGTCTATTAGGTTTTTCTGCGTCAATTAATAATGAATTAACAGCTGGTGATGCGGATATATATATATATATAATTTTTTTTTTTTTTTTTACGTATTTTCAAACAATACAAAAAACCTTAACGTGTTAAAAGTTTGTGACGCAGCTACTTCATGGCTATAAGAATTTGAATTAGGGGTCTTAAAAATAATGATATAAAATTTTAAGTGAGGTTTTGCTATTAGTTAAAATATACATAGATTTCCTCATTTGCTTAATTTTTTTTATATTTATATTTAGAATGAAAACATAATATTTTTAACTTCAACATAGACTTCAGGATAAAATATACTCACTGATGCTTTTTCATTCGCATTTCAAATTCAAAATAAAAGGTTTTAAAAGGAATAATATGAAAATTCCAGTGACGCCTCGGTGTTACTTTAAAAGATTTGTTTTTAGATTCCTTTAAAATTACTTTTGTATTGTCTGAAAAAGTATATTTACACATTGAAACAGTGATTTTAATTTTCAGATATACTATCACATAATCACACTTTCACTGAGTTTGCATTATAAATTGAAATTATTTATTTCAATAAATTGATTTGTTTTTGCGTCGCGCTATCCAAAACTGCAAGTAAAATTTGTGCAAATGTTTTCTTTGCATAGCAGCATGTCTTTGCACAAATTTTTACTTAGTTAGATACTATGATACAAAGTAACATTTACATAAATTTTACTGAAGTTTTGGATAGCATGACGCAAAAGAAATATCAATTTATTGAAATAAGTAATTTCAATTTATAATGCAAACTCAGTGAAAGTGTGACTATGTGACAGTATATTTGAAAATTAAAAGCATTGTATCAATGTGTAAATATACTTTGTTAGACAATACAAAAGAAATTTTAAAGAAATCTAAAAGCAAATCTTTTAAAGTAACACCGAGGCGACGCTGGAATTTTCATATCATTCCTTTTAGAACCTTTTATTTTGAATTTGAAATGCGAATGAAAAAGCATCAGTGAGTATATTTAATATATCTGTCTATGTTGAAGTTAAAAATATTATGTTTGCATTGTAAATATAAATAGAAGAAAAGAAAAATGAGGAAATCTATGTATAATTTTATCTAATGGCAAAGCGTCACTTAAAATTTGATATCATTATTTTTAAGACCCCTATTTCAAATTCGTATAACCATAAAGTAGCTGCGTCACAAACTTTTAACCCGTTATGGGTTTTTGTATTGATGAATTATTCATAACAGTAGCAATAAACTGGGGAAAATGTTTGTGTGTAGGAGCATCTATGACGGTGGTATTTGATGTATCTCACCATCATTTTATTTAATTAAATTTTAACCCTTTGCGCTCGGCATATTTTCCGTAAGAAACTCCTTTTGGCGTTCCTTTAAAACGTCACACGTATAGTTTCCAACTTACTACCTTTTGGCTACCGAAAAATTGTAATAATTTGTTTTATGTTACTTCATCATTAAATAAAATAAATCTTTCTGTTAAAATTTTCCAGTAGCCGAAAGGTAGCCTATAGTTACACGTTTTAGGAAAATAACATTTCATTTGCAGAGGAACACTTTAAGCCGTGACTCGATTTTTTAATGTCCCCTCAGAAGGGACATACGAGCGATAAGGGTTAAATTTCTCAAACTACTAAATTTCTTTAAAACGCTTTGTGTTAAGAAATACCCAGGTTACCCAAATTAAAATTAAAACTTTTTGTGCTGTACAACACGCTGAAGATTTGTGCAGCTTTTCTGTTTAAAATTATTCTTTCAAAATGATATGTAAAATTATTTTTTTCATTCATTATGGTCTATGACATCTCTGTCTACTGTTTACCCATTTTTAAACTTTTCTTGGCTCATTATTCCTTGACAGAGACTCTCATAGGAAAGCTAACAAATATGATAAATAAAAAATAACTAAGGGCAATCCCCCTCCCCCCCCAAAAAAAAAAAAAATAATAATAATAATAATAATAATAATAATAATAAAATATGTGGCCTGTGGTGAGTAAGGAGAATTGAGATCATTCAGAATTAATTTTCACAAACATTCTAAACTTAAAGTGAGATTAATCCTAATCTATTTTTCTTTAGCAATATAACTCCTTATAGACTTCTTCACTTCTTCACCAAAGACTACTCAATTGCCCAAAGAAAAATAAACATATCTACTAGCCCTTTTTACATAAATTAATCACACATGCTGCCTCATAAACTCAGTTACGTGAAACTAAAATTTCTCACAGACAGTAGCTCACACACACACTAAGCTCCCAAAATATTATCTCTAAATAATTTCATGGAATCCTTACAGCATAAGAATTTAATAAAAGATAATTAAAAAATTAAAGTTTTTACAATAAAAGTCCTAATTTTCCTTCCAGAGAAAACAACAGAAATAAATACTGATTCCACTTTTTTAACACACATAATAACACAATATTTTTCCCTTTTATTTAAGTTGACAAATTAATCTTTAATACCTAAAACATTGTACTGTTTTCAACATATGTATCTTTGGTTGTTAAATAATCACACATTTTATCTACTAATTTAATATTAAAGAGTTTAGTAAAAGATAATACAAAAATTAAAGTATTCACATTAAAATTCCTATTAACTTAAAGACAATGTTTAGAAAATATTGTGTTTACTTTTTCATTATTTTAAACATCAACAAATTTTCTCTTTTGCGATAACAAAAAAAAAAAAAAAAAAAAAAAAAAAAAAATCTCTCTATCTATCTATATATGTGTTAGGTATTGATATACATTTTCCTCACTAGAGGGCGCCAGAGGTCCCGTTGAGATGAGATTCGAAGAACATTCTTGTTTATTCTCCCGGGACTTATAGTTTTAAATTCTGTTCTAGAATGGAGAGCAACGAGTCATGATATAGTAGTTTGCTCTCGGGGGCTTTTTGGCCTGATTTTATTATTCCTGGAGTTACAGTTTGAAATAGAATTAGAAAAAGTAGCTCCTAGATTAGATTAGTTTTAGTTCTAGTTTGGCTTTAGTGAAGAGAGCAACACAATGAAATAGAATGCTCTCAGGCCACCTTTGGCCTAATTTATTTTTATGGAACCACCATTGTCATAACGAAATAGAAAACTGGTGACTTAGTTATTAAAATATTACGAATAGAAAATTGTTTTCGTGAAATTTCGAATATGTAAATATTTTTTGTAAATAGTGTTTTTTCGTCATGTAAATATTTTATTTAATAAACTGTATATATTTACTCGTCTTAAAGAAGAAGCTGTTGTTTTCTAGAGAAACTTGCATATTACTAGTCTTCAAATTTATCGTCAAAGAATTCTACAGGTAAGAAGAATATTATTATGTCATTTTGAAGATTATTACCAGAAAATTAAAATGATTTGAATATATTAAATAATTAGTCTGATTAAATGAAAGAGCCTGTAATCCATATTTTGCAAAGAGTCGAAAAGACTCGCTCTAAGCCGTTCAGAAGAATGGCGTTTTATAACAATATATATAACATATTTACCCAAACTAGGATACCTCTGCAGGTGAACATCAAAAGGTGGCTGGGTCCCATTATTTCCCTTTTTTGTTTATTATTATTATTATTTTAACACCAATGTGGTTTTTCTCCCTGTATGAGTGCTTGTATACTTATTCAATTCGCTATCTTTAGTAAATCCTTTACATCATATTTCTCACAAGTATGGCTTTTCTCCTGTATGAGTACGTTGATTTTATATCATTCAGGAACCAACGGGTCTTTGGAGTTGCGGAATAGAAGCCAATTCTTTCAAACAGTGAGTCGATTTCAATGCTAGCTTAAGTACTGGAAGATAAAATTTTCATTTCCCTCATATAAGCTGTTTCCGGTCTTCTAAGAGCTCAATTGTCGGTCGCTAAGTCTTACTTCTGTTTTTCTCTTGAACTCTAGGGCAAAGTGGTTAATAACTCGATTATAAAAAAAAACTTCACCACCGAAGAGAGTATCACCAGCAGTAGATTTGACTTCACAATACCATCTTCAGTAGTTAGGATTGATACGTCAAAGGTTCCACCACGAAGATAAAAAATGAAGACGTTTCATTCTCCAGTTCCCTTTATATCTAAACCGTAAGCAATAGCTGCTGTAGTAGTTGGCTTGTCGCTGAGAATCGTTAAGATAAGCAGGTGCAGTAACAACAGTATTTATAACAGGTTTACCCAAATAAGCTTCAGATATTTCTTTCATTTTAGATAGAACCATGGATGAAATTTCCTCAGGTAAAATTTATTGTCTCGCCTTTATGTTCAACTTGGATTTTTGGCTTGCCTTCATTATTAAAATCTGTTCCTTTGACCCCATAATTTTTATCTTCACTCGTAAGCTAATTCTTTTTGTCTTCTTCGGTTAAGTCTAAAATGCTATTTTCTGAACTAAACTGTCATGAGTAAGGTAATTATTACATCAAAAACCATGGAGCATCTTCCTGTGCAAAGAGGCCACACTAGGGCGCAGGAGGGGCCCTTTTCCGGAGCCTTTTGTCCCTGGCAACAATCACATAGATTAACTCATCCAGTAGCGTCTCTGTGTGTTTCCCGCTGAAGTCAGAAGCCCTATCGGTTGCCACATTAGAAGCCAATCATCCACGGCAAAACTCGTTTTATTCAAACTCTCCTTCTTTCACGCATTTCCGATAAAAGAGGGTGATAGAAATATCGTTTTAAAGAAGTAGTATTTAAAAGACAGAGGTTTTATCCTTTTCTTTTTGCGCATGACATAATTTTATTTCACTCTAATCTTAGGATTTATTTTTCCCGAGCCAAAATAATTCAACTATAGTTTTGATAACAAAAAAAAATAAGCTAAGTTATAATTTTTTTATTTATTACTATTTTATTTATTTAACTAGCTAAAACTTAAAAAAGAAAAAAAAAAAAAAACAATGTTAAGGAAAAACCTTAACACATCACAGAAAGCTTAGCGTTCGGATGACTGTGTATATACTTCGGATATGAAATGCGAAAAAAAATAAATAAATAAAATAATTTTTACTGTGTCTTACCCATATATATGGCACAGAAAGTATTGTTTTACGGTCAAATTTTAGAAATTGAGTTTTTGTTATAATTACTGGTTTTGAAATCTTCGAAATCCGAAAAACAAGCTGTTTGCGGTTGATATGTGTGTATTTGTGTGTGTGTGTGTGTGTTAGTAGCATAACTCAAGAACAAAACAAGAAGTCCAATCTTGGTATTCTAAATCTGTATAATGTATAGTGTAACCACGTTTCCTATGCCTAGCAATGAGGACAAGTCCAAATGCTTGGAAGCGTGCCAAACTGACCGACAGGTTAGGATTTAGTAAACATGCAGTCATTCGCTGTTCTTTTATCGCTTAATTTCTCTTAACGACGGGTATTTTTAGTGTTTTATGAAATCATTCCACAGTGTTTGACTGACGATGAAAGACTGAATTGTGGGTAACTTTAATTCCCAATTGATCAACAAATTCTGAAGACAAGTTGCTAGAAAATGAAGTTCCTTGATCATGCTGAATTTCCTTAGGATTCTCCTGTTTTAACACTGGACTTGCGCAGAGGTCCCCATGGTCTCAAGAAATATGGTTAAAGAATAGTGATGCTACTCTCAACTTTACGTTGAGACCAAGTAAATGGTTAATGCACAGGGAAATCCAAGAGAACTCAAATACAATACGTGTATGGAGTGAAATTTGTAGTAAGTACAGTGTAACTTTTATAGGTTGCCCTAAACAAAATGGAATCAACATATTTTTTTTATGCATAAATGCGTAATTATTTATTCATGCACAAATGAAATAACTCGGCAGAATTCATGAATGTATCTATTCATTAAAACAAAATTAATATTCATAATATTATTTTGATAATAGAAAAGATGTAAAATTGGGTTTTTAAGTAAAAAAAAATTGAATATTTATAATCACAAAATACCAAAAGAAAGAAAAAAAAACTAGTAGAAGAAATAGAAGAAATAAAAATTTATTCTTCTAAAAAACGCGATAAATATATGTATATATATATTATGTAGTTGTTTAGCAAATTAGTTTTAAAGTAAAAATTTTCAGGTTTATTTATTCTCTTAAGATTGATTATGTCAATTATAAAAAACATGCTGCATATTTTTTTTTTCCTGTCAGTTGAAAGACGTAAATTCAATAATTTATGGATTATAAAAGTGCATAATGCAAACATTTGAATAAAATTATCATCATAAAGCCTCTCTTCTATGTCATCTTTTTGAACAAGCTGTCTTGCCTGTCATAACGTCAAAGTCGATATATGACATATCAGACGTTTTAAGAGCTGCACAAAAGATATTGAAAAATGTTTTTTGTGAATAACGATTTCGAATACTGACTTATCCACTTTAGACATCAGTTTTTTGTATTTCTAAGCATGGTGACAAACAACAAAAGAAAAATCTCTCTAGTCATATATTCATATCTATTCATAGTTTTTTAACGAAACGAGTATGTAAAAATATTTTCTATTAAATATTTGATGTTAGATTGTGTTTTATACCCTCATTTTTTTTTTTTTTTTTTTTTTTCTTGAAGTAGGGGTTATAAGTTTGAAGCCTTTATGTTTGTGTGTGTGTGTGTACGTAAGTGGCATTGTACCACATCCCAAATAAATGGGTCGATTACGATAAGTTTTTTTTGTTTTGTTTTGTTTTGTTTCGTTTAGAATGGCATTTTGTTCGAGAAGTTTTTTAGTAATGGTTGATAAAAATTTGTCTGATAGATTTTTTTTTTTTTTTTAATTAAAATTTATTTTTTCAGATTTTTTTGTACTGATATGTCAAGGTTTGCGAGCTCTCATTATTATTATTTTATTTTTATTTTTATTTTTTTCTTATTTGAAATGACAAACCACTTTTTCTTTCTTTTTTTTATTGCGAATTTTCAACCGGTTAAAAAAACAAACCTAAAAATTCGCTATAAACATTAATTTTGCATGCATAGTCTAAAATCTTCGGTGGAAAGTTACAGATATTATACAATCATAATAATGATAAAACTTAACTTAATTCAAGACCAGCATTTAACATTTTATAATTTCTCTTCTAATTGAAATTCTTAGAATTTATAGAAAAAAATTATTCAATTATATTCTTGGTCGGGTGCTTAGGTTTACACTTATAACTATACATATTGAAATTTTTTCTTCGTTTACGTATTCAAAGTTAGAATTAACAAAAATTAGCAAATGTATCATAATATTATATCATATGAGGCTGATACAAAATAGATTACTTTAAACTATCTAATATGGGAATTATGCATTAAAAATTTTAACTAACTTAAACTGAGATTGAGAATCAGTGAGTTTAACGATCGGGGACGAAAGAGGTTCCGCTTTTTCTGCAACCAGTATTTCTATGCAGATATTTTCATCATATTTTTACAACTATTCTTTTGATCTATAGGGCTGGGTTTCCAAACTTTTGTCCGTTGCGACCCACTTGTTAGAAATAAAATTTTCAGCGCCTTACTTTATCATTTTAACTTTTACGCGACCGTGACGTAGATTCGCGTCATCTGAAAACTGAAAATATGTAACTCCACCAGTGGGCGTTTCTTTCGCAATTTGTATGTTATTTATATCTTAAGTATATACTCAATATTCATATTTTTACAATAAAATACATTATGGATATAAATACTTTGATCAGAAAGAATATAATGTATATCTATTTGTATTATAAATATGAATACAGAAAATTTTGTTCTGAAGTATTGTAACTTGGGAGAATACCTCCCACAGGTGGACCTTACTGTTCAGAAGACAAAAGCATGCGGTCGTGAAAGTGTTAACATTGAAATTTTTCAAAGGTACTTAAACCCCCCCATATATATATATATATATATATATATATATATTGTTTTTGCTTCATTTAGGCGGTCTACATAAAAAGCAGAAAGAAGCTGATATAGAAATAAAAATGGAATTACTATGAAAAAAAAGTATAATTTAAACAAATATATTTCCAATTAGGCTTAAGTAAAGGGTGCACATGACATCTGTTTATGATAACAGTGTAGTCCGGGTAAATTTCAGTTATTTTCAAACGTAAAATAAATTATATAATTGCATTCGTTTTTACTACGATTAAAATTTAACTTTAATAATGTATTTTTTGGAAAAATCAATAAGTTTTACATCGGCTTTCAACGATATACCCGAAGTAACGTTTTTCTGAATGGAATGCGAACCTGAATTCTTCTCCTGATACTGCCTCATTTCTTCACTAAAGTAATAATTAAAATTTTCTTACAAAGAGTTCACATTATTTTTCATTTTAAATGTTTAAACTGTTCCAAAACTTTCATATTTGTATTTTCAATGTTATTTTTCCATAAATATAATTTTTAATGAATCTGTGAATTTTATCGTGCTTTGCAAATACATCTGTGATAACAGGAGACTTGGCGTTGGAATATTAAACCCGGATAAACTACTACGTCAGGAACGCCAAAGAAAAATATTTGAGATGCATACAGCTGTTTCGGTAGCCTTAATAATCGATGAAGTAAATAACATAAAATAAAGATTTAACACGAATACTCAATGTCACATTCACTTTCCTTTTCTGTATTGTTTTGTTTTTAAGAACGATGAAAGCGTGGCTTGTCTTCTTTAGAAAACAGGAATTCTTGATGCTAACACTGCTGTCTAAAAATCATCATTTTTGTTTCATTTCTTTGCGTTTCACGTTGTTGTTATATAATTTGACCCGTAAATAAAAAATAAACATATTTTATTTAATTTTCTTTGTTATTTTTTAAGATTTGATTAGTTATCTCATGCAAAACTTTTTAAGAGGCGGCCCCCTAAACCACTCCAAAAGAAATATTTATTTATATCTCGAAAACTAATAACTGGAATAAGATGCAAATTTGCACACCCTCATTTTTCAGCATTAGGATTCATTTTATATAAAAAATAATATAGGTCATAATTCATAATTTTTATGAATATGAATTTATTAATATTTTTCAAAATTAAAAATATTTTTCAGAATCAAAAGTAATGATGGATTATGTTTGGGTTTCTTTACTGTATATCGTAATATATATATATTCGATCAAGTTATTTTTTGTGAAGATATTAATAAAAGTTTGAAGTATGAATTTAACATTAGCACCTTCAAATTTTTAACGCTTATAACTCTGTGAAAAAATAAGTAAAATATACAACCAATATGCTTTTTTGCGTTGTCGCGATCCCAGGAATTCAAATATAATATAAAAATGGGGCATTATCATTGAAAAAAAAATCAAAGTTGATGCGCGATTTAATATGTAGATGACCCCCAATTCAAAATTTTAGTTCATTTTCTGATACTACTCACAATTTCCCGTCCAATGACACCTATTACATTTTTCTACATCTATTAGCAACGAAACGTGGAGTGCTGCGTCCCCCCCCCCTCCGACTTTACAAACAATTACATGGAGTAGTAGCACTCGCACTCTACTCTTTCCCTTTGATTCTTTTAATACATAATCTCTCATTTCTCGAAACCTCTGTTAGCATTATCTTTTACGTTCGGATGATAGTGACCAAGAAAATTGAACGTATATATACGCGAAAGATGCAAATGGATTAATAATTTATTTTTTCATCAATTATAAATGAGAGTATTTGTTTTCTCTTTCAAAACACAAAATGATATTGGCAAGTAGATATTGACAAAGAGCAAGACAAATTATAAAAATATAAAAATATTTTTAAAGAGATTAATTCGAAAAAAAGAAAATGACATTTATTATAAACAAAAACAGTGATACATTCACACCGGAAATCAAGATGAAAGAAATGTGTTTGTTAAATAAATAAAAAATGCAACATACCGCATTCCATGTGCTAGGGTGGTGTAATCTCGTTACCTAACTATTCATTCGTAATAGTTGGAGGTTGTGTTCAAAACTAGCGTCTCGCCGCAGCGCCGGCTCCCAACAAAAAAGTTGAATAAATTGCCTTGGCAGGTTTGGTATACTGTAATTTTGCGATGCATTGCTACACTTCTGACGAGTTGTAAGATTGTTTACCATTTATGTTTATGCGTTAGATGTGTATGGTAGTTCATATTGAATTGAATAACTTTTTTTTTTTTTTTTTTTTTTGGTAACAGTAACTTTATTTTTAGGAAAATTAATAGATAATTTAAAAAAATGAACAAAAAACTTTTTTAAAAAACGAAACCGCCATTTCCTTGAAATATCTTCAATACAGATTTAAATTTATTGCATTTTTTTTTTTTTTTTTTAGGACTGAGGTCCTATTAGTCTCAATCTGGGATTTTTGTGTTGTCGATTTCGATAGTTGGACATTTGTCGAAATCTAAAATTTATCGAAAATATAATTGAATAATTTGAAAACGATGTTATAATTTGAAAAAAGAAAAAGAAAAAAAAAAAAAACCTAATCGTCCTCCGTCCTAAACTAAATTCTGCTTTTGCCGGAATTTCATCAAAATCTTTTTTTTATTTAACTCTTATACAGTTTATTATTACTTTTACTTAGCTTAAAAAAAAAAAAAAAAAAACCTCTAATTACAATACAAATTTAAAATATGTAAAAGATTTATTTTTATGTTTAAATAGTAAACAAAAATTATTTTATTTAAATTTTAATTATTATTTATACTTGTTTAAATTTGTTAAATATGATATTTAAATTACTTCTTTTTAAAATTCCTTTAATACAAAAATGTTTCAAATGACAACCCCCCCCCTCCCCTAAATATTTCTTTCCATATTTTATTACAATAACTAGCTGGCTTCGCCCGCTAGCGGGTCAGTATTTTCAAATGAATCACTAAAAATAATGAATCACTAACAGAAACTTTTAGTGTTAAGAAAAGAAATTAAAAAAAAAAAATCATTTCTGATTGGGTAAAAAGTCGGGCCGGGTCCCCACGCGCTGCGCGCGCGTATTCCTTCCCTAACCCTGCGTGCCCCCTAAAAAAAATCATTTCTGATCAGGTAAAAACTCGCACCGGGTCCCCACTGCCTTCGGCACGCAGTACCGTGTGCGCTGCGCGCGCACAACTTCAGGGATACACGCGCTGCGCGCGCGTATTCCTTCCCTGAGCCTTCGTGCCCCCCTAAAAAAAAAATCATTTCTGATCGGGAAAAAACTCGCACCGGGTCCCCACTGCCTTCGGCAGCGCGGTCGCGTGCGCGCGCACAAGTTAAGGGATACGCGTGCGGTGCACGCCTATTTCTTCTCCACCCTTTCAGGCCCTCTTAATTAACCTACGTATACCAATTTTGAACGATCTAACTCATTTGGCTGAGATGCAAAAGAAAACATAATCAGGACACCTCAAAACGTGTAAATCTCGTGAAAACTTTCGATAATTTAAAAGAACTTTAAAATATCTTTCGAGTGATGCATTAAAAATAATTTAATTATAATTAGAAATTGAAATATTGAAATTTGAAAACATTACAGCGCCATCTGGCGGTAGAAATTTCTGTATTCCACTGTTCGATTCCAATTCAAAAAAGCTTTCCAATGATGTATTACTTATGAAATTATTTTAATTAGTAGCTGAGATACAAAAGAAAACTCATTCAGGACACCTCAAAACGTGTAAATCTGGTGAAAACTTTCGATAATATAAAAGAACTTTAAAATATCTTTCGAATGATGTATTAAAAATAATTTAATCATAATTAGAAATTGAAGTATTGAAAATTGAAAATATTACAACGCCATAAAAGAAAACTGATTCAGGACACCTCAAAACGTGTAATTCTGGTGAAAACTTTTGATAATTTAAAAGAACTTTAAAATATCTTTCGAATGATGTATTAAAAATAATTTAATCATATTTAGAAATTGAAATATTGAAATTTGAAAATATTACAGCGCCATGAAAGAACACTGATTCAGGAGACCTCAAAACGTGTAAATATGTTGAAAACTTTGAATTATGTAAAAGAACTTTAAAATATCTTTCGTATGATGTATAAAAAATAAATCAATCGTAATTAGAAATTGAAATACGCGTATTAGAATATTGCGAAAATGTCCGGCGTGTAAAGATAAAATTTAATTTGCAATTAAAATGTAAATCTTTTGTTTATTGACGAAAATCGATGAAATTTGAAATGCAAGTTTGTTTTGTGGTGTAAATAATATATACTAAATAAAATGTGTAAAATTTGAAAAATTGAAGAAAATAGAAAATTGTAATTTTTAATCGCACTATGAAACACGTGACTCCGTTAAATTCCAGATGTGTTTCCGTTGAAGACTTCTGTAGACGAAAAGTCTGTAAAGCTAAGATTCTTGTGATTCGTTGCCAACATTTGTTTATAGTTTAGTTAATTTTAAAAAATCTAATTGTCC
The DNA here is from genome assembly GCA_963930645.1 of Salticus scenicus. Lineage (NCBI taxonomy): Eukaryota > Metazoa > Arthropoda > Arachnida > Araneae > Salticidae > Salticus > Salticus scenicus. Next base: position 203,175,671 of record OZ005659.1, on the reverse strand, counting down.
GATCGATAAGCCGTTTAAACCATCGGATTGAGGAAAAAAAGCCCTTTCCAATGGTATCTTGTTTGTAACGATACGACTGATATTTCTAATTTATTTTCCACTTTTTCCGTAAAAATGTCGCTTTTTAAGCATTTAATCATGAATTCTGGGTCATTTTTCGTTAGACAATGGTCGACATTTTAATTAATATCTCCGCTAATTAGGGTCGCATCGTTTCGCAAATTACATATCGTACATCTGCGATAAATTCTCTGTCCGACGGTACCTGTTCGAAGTCCGTGCGACCGTTAGCGGCGGAGCCTTTTCCGTTTCAAGCCGTTTCTCTCTCACACACACACACACACAGACAAAAACACACACGCGTACAGATTTTAATAATATAAGGAGACTAGCTGGCTTCGCCCGCTAGCGGGTCAGTATTTTCAAAGGAATCACTAAAATTAATGAATAACTAACAGTAATTTTTAGTGTTAAGAAAAGAAATTAAAAAAAAAAATCATTTCTGATTGGGTAAAAAGTCGGCCCGGGTCCCCACTGCCTTCGGCAGCGCAGTCCCGTGCGCGCTGCGCGCGCACAGCTTAAGGGATACTCGCGCTCCGCGCGCGTATACCTTCCCTGACCTTTCGTGCCCCCTAAAAAAATCATTTCTGATCGGGTAAAAACTCGCACCGGGCCTTCGGCAGCGCAGACCCATGCGCGCGCACGTGTGAAGGTATACGTGCGCTGCGCGCACATATTCCTTCTGAAGTCATATTTTTATTCTTAAGAAAAGAAAACTAACAGTAACAGAAACAAAAAGTAACTTTTAGTGTTAAGAACAGAAATTAAAAAAAATCATTTCTGATTGGGTAAAAAGTCGGCCCGGGTCTCCACTGCCTTCGGCAGCGCAGTCCCGTGCGCGCTGCGCGCGCACAACTTAAGGGATATACGCGCTGCGCGCGCGTATACCTTCCCTGACCTTTCGTGCCCCCTAAAAAAATCATTTCTGATCGGGTAAAAACTCGCACCGGGCCTTCGGCAGCGCAGACCCATGCGCGCGCACGTGTGAAGTTATACGTGCGCTGCGCTCACATATTCCTCCTGAAGTCATATTTTTATTCTTAAGAAAAGAAAATTTAAAAAATCATTTCTCATCGGGTACAAAGTCGGACCGGGTCCCCACTGCCTTCGGCAGCGCAGTCACGTGCGCGCTGCGCACGCACAAGTTCACGGATACACGCGCTGCGCTCGCGTATTCCTTCCCTGACCCTTCGTGCCCCCTAAAAAAAAATCATTTCTGATCGTGCAAAAACTCGCACCGGGTCCCCACTGCCTTCGGCAGCGCAGTACCGTGCGCGCTGCGCGCACGACTGAAGGGATACACGCGCTGCGCGCGCGTATTCCTTCCCTGACCTTTTGTGCCCCCTAAAAAAAAATCATTTCTGATCGTGTAAAAACTCGCACCGGGTCCCCACTGCCTTCGGCAGCGCAGTCGCGTGCGCGCTGCGCGCGCACAAGTTAAGGGATACGCGCGCGGTGCACGTCTATTTCTTCTCCACCCTTTCAGGCCCTCTTAATTAACCTGCGTATACCAATTTTGAACGATCTAACTCATTTGGCTGAGATGCAAAAGAAAATTTAATCAAGACACCTTAAAACGTGTAAATCTGGTGAAAACTTTCGATAATTTAAATGAACTTTAAAATATCTTTCGAATGATGTATTCAAAATAATTTAATCATAATTAGAAATTGAAATATTGAAATTTGAAAATATTACAGCGCCATCTGTCGGTAGAAATTTCTGTATTCCACTGTTCCATTCCAATTCAAAAACGCTTTCTAATGATGTATTACTGATGAAATTATTTTAATTAGTAGCTGAGATACAAAGAAATCTAATTCAGGACACCTCAAAACGTGTAAATCTGGTGAAAACTTTCGATAATATAAAAGAACTTTAAAATATCTTTCGAATGATGTATTAAAAAGAATTTAATTAGAATTAGAAATTGAAATATTGAAATTTGAAAATAATACAGCACCGTAAGAGAAAACTGATTCAGGACACCTCAAAACGTGTAAATCTCGTGAAAACTTTCGATAATTTAAAAGAACTTTAAAATATCTTTCGAGTGATGCATTAAAAATAACTTAATTAGAATTAGAAATTGAAATATTGAAATTTGAAAAAATTACAGCGCCATCTGGCGGTAGAAATTTCTGTATTCCGCTGTTCGATTCCAAATCAAAAAAGCTTTCTAATGATGTATTACTTATGAAATTATTATAATTAGTATCTGAGATACAACAGAAAACTCATTCGGGACACCTCAAAACGTGTAAATCTGGTGAAAACTTTCGATAATATAAAAGAACTTTAAAATTTCTTTCGAATTAAGTATTAAATATAATTTAATCATAATTAGAAATTGTAATATTGAAATTTGAAAATTTTACAACGCCATAAAAGAAAACTGATTCAGAACACCTCAAAACGTGTAATTCTGGTGAAAACTTTCGATAATTTAAAAGAACTTTAAAATATCTTTCGAATGATGTATTAAAAATAATTGAATCATAATTAGAAATTGAAATATTGAAATTTGAAAATATTACAGCGCCATGAAAGAACACTGATTCAGGAGACCTCAAAACGCGTAAATCTGTTGAAAACTTTGAATTATGTAAAAGAACTTTAAAATATCTTTCGTATGATGTATAAAAAATAAATCAATCGTAATTAGAAATTGAAATACGCGTATTAAAATATTGCAAAAATGTCCGGCGTGTGAAGATAAAATTTAATTTGCAATTAAAATGTAAATCTTTTGTTTATTGACGGAAATGGATGAAATTTGAAATGCAAGTTTGTTTTGTGGTGTAAATATTATATACTAAATAAAATGTGTAAAATTTTAAAAATTGAAGAAAATAGAAAATTGTAATTTTTAATCGCACTACGAATCAGGTGACCTTAATGAATACCAGCTGTGTTTCCGTTGAAGACAGCTGGAGACTTAACGTCTGCAAAGATAACATTTTTGTGATTCGTTGCCAACATTTTTTTATAGTTTAGTTAATTTTAAAATATCTAATTGTCCGATCGATAAGCCGTTTAAACCATCGGATTGAGAAAAAAAAGCCCTTTCCAATGGTATCTTGTTTGTAACGATACGACTGATATTTCTAATTTATTTTCCACTTTTTCCGTAAAAATGTCGCTTTTTAAGCATTTAATCATGAATTCTGGGTCATTTTTCGATAGACAATGGTCGACGTTTTAATTAATATCTCCGCTAATTAGGGTCGCATCGTTTAGCAAATTAGATAACCCAGATCTGCGATAAATTCTCTGTCCGACGGTACCTGTTCGAAGTCCGTGCGACCATTAGCGGCGGAGCCTTATCCGTTTCAAGCCGTTTCTCACAGACAGACACACAGACACACACACAGACACACGCGTACAGATTTTAATAATATAGGAGATTGCAATTTATGAATTAATAGACCACAAAGAGAATTTAAAAAATAGACCAGGTAAAATGTTTTATTAAATAACAACTTTTTTTTTTTTTTTTTAAGAAAATTGATAGATAATTAAAAAAATTCATTAAAAACGAAACTGCCATTTTCTTAAAATATCTTCAATACAAATTTAAATTTATTGCATTTTTTTTTTTATCTATTAAACAGTTTATTTTATTTTACTTACAAGGAAACATTCAAAAGGTGTCATCTTCAAAAGGAATTGAAATAAATATATGTGATTCTACTCTTCATAAAACACCAGAAAATGAAAAAATTATTGGCTGAAATGAATTACAACGACCACAAAAAATTAACAAAATTAAGCATATTTGGCGATTTCACACTGCTAGGTGATTGATTTTCAGTACTTGGCGGAAAAGCAAAACACGGTTCTGTCCGTACACGGCAATCTCGTTGCTAGCAAACGTATCGCCTAACAGCGCTAAATCGCCAAATATGCTTAATTTTGATAATTTTTTGTGGTCGTTGTAATTAATTTCAACCGAAATTTTTTTCATTTTCTGGTGTTCTATGAAGAGTAGAACCACATATATTTTTTTCAATACTTTTTGAAGATGACACCCTTTGAATTTTTCCTTGTTAGCTTAAAAAAATAAATAAATTAATTAATTAAAAAAACGTGGATTACAATAAAAATTTATAATAGAATTTTTAAATGTGTAAAATATTTATTCTTATTTTTATGTTTAAATAGTAAACAAAAATTATTTTATTTAAATTTTAGTTATTATTTAAACTTATTTAAATTTGTTAAATATGTTATTTAAATTACTTATTTTTTAAAATTCCTTTAATACAAAGATGTTTCAAATGACAGCCTTCCCCCCCCCCCTCCTTAAATATTTCTTTCCTTATTTTATTACAATAACTGCAATTTATGAATTTATAGACTACAAACAGAATTTAAAAAACTGACCAGGTAAAAAGTTTTATTGAAAAACAGCAATCTTTTTTTTTTTTTTTTAGGAAAATTAATAGATAATTTAAAAAAAAAAATTGTTTCAACAAACATTTATGAATGCATTTTTAAGGAATTTAGTGCTTTATCTTCGAGCTCAGGGCAGGGGCCCCAGATTCCCGTGCTGTAGTCAGGCTTTGACTACAGGCGAAAATTTGTTGTCAAAACCTTTTTCATATTTTTTATTTATATGGAAAAAATAAAATAAATAAATAAAAATACTACCAAAATATCAGTTTAAAAGAATTTTCTTTAGAATATGAAATCTGTATTTCAAACGAATTTCTTATTCTAAATTTATTGCACTGGCAAAGAGATTCTGTCATCCAAGGTGATAGGTGGTAGGCGCTAGCTTTGAATCAGGTACACACTTGTTAACCTAGTTGTGCGACTTTTCCATGGTCTTCTCAGGAACTCGCATTAGAATGTGCTAGGTCGCCTCAAAAAGACTGCCCAGAGAACATCTCACTCAGGCCTAATCCCACATTCAGAAACAAACTTTTGAAGATTCTGTAGAAAAATTTCTGCCTTGTACTAATGCATTTATGTTGCACATTTGCCTGTTTTTTTTTTTTTTTTTTTTTTTTTTTTTGGGGGGGGGGGAGGGGGTATGATGGTGAGTTATGCTTTGTTAAATTGAAATAATTGTTGAATACTTTTACAATTTGAAGAGTTTTCTTATTTTCTTCACATCAATTAACTTAAATAACTCTCTCTTTTTTTTTTTTTTTTTTTTTTATCTTCGCAGGAATTTGTATTAAATAAAAAAGCAATTCTCTATGTAGTGTATTAATTTATAAATTGCAGTTGTTTTAATAAAATATGGAAAGAAATATTTAGGAGGGGGGGTGTTTTTGTCATTTGAAGCATCTTTGCATTAAAGGAATTTTAAAAAGAAGTAATTTAACAACATATTTAACAAATTTAAACATGTTTATATAATAATTAAAATTTAAATAAAATAATTTTTGTTTATTATTTAAACATAAAAATGAATATTTTACATATTTTAAATTTGTAATGTAATCCAAGGTTTTTTTTTTTTTTTTTTTTTTTTTTTAAATGCTAAGCAAATAAATAAATAAATGGATAAACTAAATAAGAGATTTATATTTAAAAAAAAAAAAAATAGCAATAGATTTAAATCTGTATTGAAGATATTTCAAGGAAATGGAAGTTTCTTTTTTTTTTTTTTTTAGTTAAATTTAATTAAATTTATTTAAATTTTAATTAAATTTTTTTAAGTTATCTATTAATTTTCCTAAAGTAAAAGTTACTGTTTAAAAAAAAAAAAAAAAAAAAAAGAAATATTTAGGGGTTGGGATGTTTTTGTCATTTGAAACATTTTTGTATTAAAGGAATACACATAAATTATGAAAATGTGCTAAAAGGGGCCAAACTCTGTTTAATTTGCTCAAATTCAAATTCGAATCCAACAACTTTCCAAAATCAAAGTCTGTACGCATTCTCAGTTAGCATGTTTGTAGGGAGCCGGCGCTGCGGCGAGACGCTAGTGTGTTCGAATCGACAGAAGAGTTTTACGCAATGAAAACATTTGGCTTGATGTAATAGAACTGCGTATTGACGGCAAGCAATTTTAGTCTCTCTAAATGTTAAAGATATGATGAAAAAAAATGTTTTAATTTAAAATCTATACTTTTCTTAAACATGATTATACTTTCCAAATGCGTGACTACACTGTTAAAAATATCAGTTCAAGGTTGAACCAAATGTTGGTACTACAGTAGCTTCAGTTTGCTAGGTTGAACCAAAACTTGGTACAACTATAGCTGCAACCATGCGATGGTGAAACCTTCTACTATGATTTGGCGTTTCTTGTTTAAAAAAAGCACCAAATTATGGTAAAAGATTTCTCCGTCTTATGGATGTAGCTATTGAAGTATCAAGCCTTGTTTTAGTAAAGCACCAAATAATGGTAAAAGGTTTCACCATCGCATGGTGGCAGCAAAAATGTACCATGTTTTGTTTCAACCTAGGAGAAAATTTTTAACAGTGTAGTGACACCTCCTGGACCCTTCCTATTACGTTTAAAAAATAAGCAAATTTATAAATTGACAACGCTGTAATTTTAACGTGGGTTCTCGAGATGACACGATCAAGGTAGTAGATAAATAAAGACTTTGATGAAGACCAAACATGACACTTCTTTTAAAACCTTCAAACATCTTTGAACGTGTTTATGAATCTCTTCTACCTTTAAGAAGAAAGTATACTTTCTGATAAAGTCAAGATATCAACAACAAGGTTATTTTGGATAAGGGATGGAGAAAATTATCCATAAATGAAAATATAGAATAGATTGATGAATACTGATAAATTTTGGAAAAGTGCATCAGTCATTATGCATACCTGCCAATCATCTCATTAACAAAGGTAAAATTGCTAAGGCCCCTGAAAAAAACACCCTTATTTCCACACCACTTTATTTTTAAAGAAATTCTCTGCAAATGTTATTATATTTAAATAAGAATAAAATTACTCTTAAATTACTGGTGTAAAAAAGAAAGGCGAGTTCTAAAAATTTTACGTTTCATAATAAGATAGTTGGCAGGAATGTTATATATAGAAATGTTAAAAAACAAAAATTAAAATATTTTCAAAAATTAGTACAAAGCATTTTTGCTTAACCATTTTCTAATTCTGCGACAGAAATTGAAATGAGAAGACAAATTATAAGAATAGGTTTTATTCTCTAACTTTTACAAGAATAATATGATTAAACTGGGGTGTAAAACGGATATGTATTCGCAGTGATATTAAATCTAACAAAAAATTCTTCCTGGTTGAATGAAAAATTGACGCCTGAAAATATTTTATACTAGGATATTTATATGATATTTAATTAAAAATTTGCAGAAATGCCAAATTATTATGAATTGTCCGTAATTTTAATGCAGTGTTGCCAGACAGAAAACTTAAATTTTCTCCAAAACAGAGCTAGTTTTTCTCCATAAATGGCACTATTTTCAAATTTTTACACAAATGCAATTTTACCTTTTGTACTTGTTTTAAACGATGGACACGGTGTTTTAGAATTAGCATACATGGCGATTTTAAACTGACTAGATAAATTAAAAAATTGATGACATGTATTACCAAAAACTATTTCCAACTTTTCAAATTATAAAATTGAACCTTAAACATGCACACATTTTTACTACCGAAATATGGCTAGGAAAGTAACTGAGCAACTTTCTTGAACTTTATGAATTTGGTTGAAGACATTGAAGCATTCATTTATAGAAAATATTTTTTATAATATGTCTGTTGCCTTACTGTATAAAAATCAGGCATGGATTATGTCATAGATGCCAACATTTTAACACTTTCGCGACCGCTGACGTAGATTCATGTCATTTGCAAATCTATACCTCTGCCAGTGGGCATTTCTTTCGCAATTTGTATATTGTTTATTTCTTAAGTATATACACAATATTCATATTTCTACGATGAATTATTATGGATACAAGCCTTCGATTAGAAAGAAAATAATAATATTGTATATCTATTTGTAATATACCGTATTTTAGTGAGGATAAGCCGCCGGCTATCTTTAAAAACACATTGATTTTTTGGAGTTGCGGCTTATCTACCAGTGCGGGCTATCTAATGATAATACCAAATTCCGTCGTCCATAGATCTTGGAACAGTCGATCTTCACGAAAACGGAAGTTTAGTATTCGTGTTTCTTGAGTACTGATTCACGATTATAATCTCTTATTTATTAACTAATAACCTCTTATTTTTTATTAATTTACATATACGTCTGTATTTCGCCATCTTGTTCCATTAATTTTGATTTTTTCCATCGTATATTTCCATTGTATACAGGCTTTGTTTTAATTTTTTCTTTATACATTGCTTTTTAAAATAATTCATTACTTTTATTTATAATTATTTTTATGACTTTGTATATATGCCCGATTCCACCGCCTTGATCCCGTGTTTCTGATATTTGTTGTCTTACATCTGCTTATTGGTACAGTTTGATTTTATTTTCTTTATGTCGAATTATTTTCATTTATAATTAATAATTTATTATTTCTATTAGCTTGCGTAGATGTCAGAAGACTGATATTTTTTTCCTTATCTATCTGTCACATCATCGTAACGATGCTTGCATAAGCCGCGGCTTACCTTCCGGTGCGGTTTATCTAAGAGCCTTTTTTTTTTTTTTTTTTTTTTTTGAACATTTTAATAAATTGCGGCTTATATACACTAAATTACGGTAAATGTAAATGCAGAAACTTTTGTTCTGAAATGTTGTAATTTGGGAGAATAACGCCTACAGTCGGGCCTTATTGTCAAAAAGATAAAAATATGCGGTCGCAAAAGTGTTAATTTATTCAGGAGTATTTTTAACCTGCTTTTCTTTCGCCCCAATTTATTTATAGAGATTTTTTCTCCAATATATAACTTTGATAAAATAAGAAATACTTACTTTTAAAAAATAAGTGGTAGGGGCCAAAGGCGGGGCTAAAAATACTCCTGAATAAATTAAAATATTGGCATCCATGATTATGTTATCATGAAGCTCCGCGACATAATATCTTCTGGGCTATCCTAAATACCCTGGCATACTTGCTAACCATCTCATTAATAATTGTAACATTGCTTACGCTCCCTTTTCTGCACCACTTTATATTTAGAGCAAATTTCTCCATATGGAGTTACGATTAAATAAGAATAAAATTACTCTAAAAAAAAAAAAAAAAAAAGGCAGGTTCTAAAAATGTTACGATTCATAATGAGATGATTGACAAGTATGCCCTGGGTGAAGATGCTTATCCAGGTAGACAGGTATAGTAGTTTTCCATTAGACAGTATAGTTTCCATTCGACAGTTTCCACTATGCCATATTTCTGTATAAGTGAAAACAACCTCCTTTTCTTGCGTTGATTGCCACTAGAAACATAATTTACAATTCTTCCCTTAAAATAACCAAGATTCTATCCAGAGGTGTTAAAAATGCAAATTCCACCAATCAATAAAGATGGACACAAAAAACTGTGCACAAAGATTTTTTTATTGATTTGCAGCATAAAAGTAAGGGAAGGTGCCCCTAACGTATATATTTTGAGAACTACATCTGTAGATCTTCTAAGCAGGAGCGATCAGAGGAGAATGAAAAAGTTCCAGCCAAATTCAAATTAGTTACATATTGGCATTTAATTTCATCGCCAGCAAGAACACATAAAAGTGCTTTTTTTTTTTTCTTTTTTTTTTTTTTTTTTTAAGATACGTTATACTCTATTTCAGCTAATAATTGTGAAAACGCAGAGCAGGATTACCACATGTGGTAACCCTTAAATTCTGGCAAACATTCGTTGTGATAAATGGGAAAGCACAACGGACAGATACGTAAAATATAGCTATAATTTAATTGTGTTCAAGGATAGTTTTGATTTATGAAAAAGTACGTTAGCAAATTAGACTATAATTTAGGAGGATCATAAATGAACCTTTATGAGACAAAATGATTAAGAGATTTTGCAAGGAGATGATTACCTTTTACATTTATATATATATATATATATATATATTGTTGATAGAGGAAGAATTCGGCAGTTACTAAAGATTAATGTTGAATACACGAGTAAATTATTATATAAAGCGTTAAACTAGATTTGAATTGAAATTAAATAGAAAATTTTTAAAATATATGTGATTTCTATAATATCACACCCTGGGCTACCCCCCTACCTTTGCGATATAGGTAACTTAAATGCACAGCTGCGTGTTTTCGGTAATAAATTTAATCCATACGCCGTTCACAAAAAAAAAGTAAACGCTTTTAGTCTCCTTGTAATACCTCAAATATTACACTTCTCATAAATGTGCAATATAATTCACCGAAAATATGAAGTAGGAAACAGTACTAGTAGGGTACAGTACAAAAGTATGCGGTCTCAAAAGTGTTAATAAATGGGAAATTGACAGTTTTTAAAGTTATGTCGATTTATCCCGATTCTTTATGATATTTCATCTTATAAATAAATAAATAAATAAATTCTTTACAAAACGGAACTTAATTTAAGATGACAGAACATTTTTTGTCTGCTTTTCCATATAAAGAGAGGTGGTAACTGTGTTGCGTTTCTTAGCAGCAATTACTATTTTCATCTCTTAAAATTTCTTTTGCATGTTTCTCAATTTTATTTTTAATATATATGTATATTTTTAAATTTGTTTTTGATATATTTATAAACTTTTGCTAAAAGAAAAAAAAAAATGTATAAAAATGTTTCTAAGTTGTCTGTTATGTTTGAAAGAATCATGTCTCCTAAAAATTACAATATTGGTAGAGGTAAAAACATATTACAATATTTTAACAATCTGGGGACATTAATTTCGGAGGTTTTGGGCAAACACCGATTTCTGCATCTGCATATGGCTCTGATAAAAATGCGTATATTTTACTTCATTAGGTCTGATATTTTGGAATTTTGGTATTAAAATAGTGTTTTAATTTTACGCTTACATTCGATCGTAGAATAAAATGGACGTGTTTCAGATCGATCTTAACCCTTTGCCGGTCATGTTTAATTTCACTCCTCTGGAGTTGCCAAATTTAGAAACTTTTTATTCAATATCCACCACTAACCTTATATTTTTTTATTTTCTAAAATACATCGCACTTAAACAACCGACTATTCGAAATTTGAAAATGTTGTACTAATGTCTGATTCACAGGCTGCCGTTCTGTCCATTAGTTTTTTTCTGACTCTTTTTAAAACGAGATTAACCGGTGATAAGAGCTTTTAAATTCTTGAGGCCAGCATAGTTGTTCTGCAGTGGATTCTCGACCAATTTGCATGGCATTGAACAAGCAGATTTCCTAGCCAAGAAGTTTGCTATTCTGACCAGTGTTGCCAGATCTGGTGTATTTTTTAATCAATAATCACCAATATTTTTTAATTGTAACGTTTGGGTAATCACTTCGAAGATTGATAGTTTATTATTCATATCAAATATCACTTCTCAAACTTATTGGAGATTATTGAATAAAAAAATCCGCCAGATCTCGCAGCATTGGTGCTGACACAGTGTTCAAGGCAAGAGAACTATTTCCACTCTACAAAACTGTCCTTAAGGCATTTTATAAGGTTGAAGTACCAAGATGAACTCAACAGCAAAATCAATGCTAAATACAGAAAGAGAAATCTGGATGTACCCGAAAAGCCGAGAAGAGAGGCAGCGACAACTTTACGCCTGCTGACCGGTCATGACTGCCTCACTCTGCCCATCTGAACCGTCTCGGCGTGTCCTACTAGATGCTACCTGCTTTTCCTGTAGAGATTCCAAAGAAACTATGGACAAGCACCACCTGCGCTATTGCGAAGCCATCTATGGTGAGGCTGAGGCAGCCCATTACTGGGAGGTGAAAAGATTCGTGGGAAATAGCCTTCGGTAATCTTATGAACTTTTTCAATGTTTTCTTTTGCAGTTGCTTATTCCTATTTCTCTTTTTCTAGTTCTTGTAACCCACCATTGGAAGAAAAGAAGTTAAATCTTTTGAATAAAAAATTATTGTGGATTATGATTGAGTTTCCTTACCTCGTTAAAAAAAAGGTTATATCCATAAAGGTATTTTTTCTGAAGATATAAATAAAAGTTTTCGACATGATTTTAGCATTAGCATCTTCAAAACTTTGGCCGCTTATAATGCTATAAAACTGTAAGTGAAGTTTTCAACCAATATATTTTCTCTCATTTTTGCAACCGCAGGAATGCAAATGTAAAATTTAAAAGAGGCATTACCGTAGAAGAAAAAACTCAGTTGTTGGTGCACATTTTAATATATACAGGGCAGCCACAGGCCACATTTTTTATATATTCCTTTCGTACCACAATTTCCAAAAAATAAAATATATAATATATTTTCACAGATAAATCCGCCCTTTTCTTGCATAAATTTTATATTATGGAAATAGTTGTACAAAATAGTCAAAACAGTCGCCTGTAGCAGCTCTATATCAGTGATGCCAGATTGGGGATTTTGTCCCTTTTTTGGAGATTTTTGAGGCTTCTGGGGACAAATTTGGGGATCAAATGTTTGTGGGGACTTTTTTGGGGGCAAATCTGGGGAGTTCTTCAACTTTCTGTCAATGTTGGCAACGTAATGATTTATCCGTACGATTAAAGACTTTCAATAGCTTTATTGTTTTTTGGAGATTTTTTTCAAAAATTGCCTTCATTTGGGGAAAAATCTGAGCTTAAATCATAGAAAAATCTGCTTGATATATATATTTTTTTGAAAAAAATTTTATTTTCCCTTTTTAGTAGAAATCAAGTTCGGGATTTTTTCGAAAAAAAAACCCCTGATTTGGCGAAATTTGAAGATCTGTTTGGGGAAATAATTTAAGACCATCTGGCATCACTGCTCTATATGTGGATGGTCATTAATCCAAAATTTTATTTCAACAATTTTCGGGGAATAAGCCGTATTCCAATCATACTTATTTTAAACCAGAAATTTTAATCGATAAAATATAATATTTCTACACACGGTTGCGCAGAATACAAACATCATAAAATTTTAAAATAAATTTTCTGATGTAAAACTAATTTATTTCACCTGAGGCTTATACGCTGAAAATTACATTACAAAGTAATTCAATGGAAGAAGGTCACATCATCGGTCAAACAAAAGAACAACATTTCTTCTTCTTTTTTTTTTTTTTTTTTTTTGTTATTAACATTATGTTTTTAACATTATTCTATGCAGACATATTAATGGCATATTTATTGTAAATTTTCTGTTTGAATAGGATAGTAATTATTGTCCGAAAATATTGTTGGAAGCAAAAATGTAACTGACATTACAGAGAGACATTATAGAGATTTCCCAGCATTTAAATTTCTTACGTAGTACTTTGAACCCCGCCATTATTTCACACCACTTTATTTACAGAATAATTTTCTCCACTATATAATTATGCGATAGAATAAAAAGTATCTACACTTAAAAAAAAAAAAAAACTGGTATGATATAAAGTCGGGGGTAAAAATGCCCCAGAATACTGGCAACTTCGCTGCATGCAAAATTCTTTTATTGAAAATACGTCTGTTTTTTCCTCAAGATCGCGAAAATGCTATGAGACTGGATTCGGGTTGGTATCGAAATTTTATAAAGGGTATTATTTCTAAATTTAATCTACGGAATCTAATAAATCTAATAAGTCTAACTAATCTTCGGAATAGTGGTATGAAACTTTTTTATTTTTATAGAGTTCTAACAACCACGTGACTTTCTTCTTAGCAACCGTACTTTGCTGAAGGACAACGCTAATTTTTCCATGCCTTTGGAAGCGTAGTAGTCGAATTTTTTTATGCTTTTGCAAATACATTTACAACACTGTATTACAATAAATTTGTAACACTATTCCGCATTGATAAAATGGGTCAGTGAGGTCAACTGTCCCTCAGCAAACATGCTCGTGACGTCATCTGTTAGAACTCTATTATTTTTTTATTTTTTTATTAATTTATTTTTATTTATTTACTTATTTATTTATTGACTGGGAACAAATGTATTTGACACAACTATTGTTATACGAAAGTTCTGATGTCACATTTTAAATGGACAAATTTTCTGTAGACCTATTATATGTAATTAATAGGAATTTACAAAAAGTTTTTTGAAAAGCTTTCCTCCTTAAGGAGGAAAAAGATTATGTATTTAATTAGTGAATATTGATATTTTTCCAAAGCAAAATCATAATTTTTTGAAATTGCAAGCTACAAAGTTTAGCGCATTATCGCTAGAATATAGATGTCTTTTGCAGTAGTATTCGTATTGTGATCATTTAGTTAGAAACTATACAATCCTTTAAGTCAGAAACGTGTAAATCTATCAAAATTTTCACGAAATTTATTTAACTTTATTTGTAACAGCATGGCAATATAACAGTATGGTCAGGGCCTGATTAAGGGGGAAGCTCGCTCATACCGGAATATTTTTACAATTATTTTTTACTTCATGTCATAGAAATTCCACGCTTTGACGAGGAAATATTTTTTATAAAAAATGAACGGTGTAAAACAAACCAATTTACTCACCGTTATTAGACACCAGAATTCTTTTAAAATAATTTTTAATGAAAATTTTCTGTTTATTATAAAATTAAAGTATTTGTTAAAAAATAACGGTGTCAGTATAAATAATGTGTCAGGAGTGAGCTTCCCCCTTAATCAGGCCCTGAGTATGGTCATTGGACATTATATTTTCTTATATGTATATTTCAGAAGAGCCAACGTTTTATTTTATTACATAATACTGTTATTACCCGCCTTTCTTTCACACCACTTTACTTGCAGGGCCCTTTTTTTCAGGACAATCTCAGGAATCAAAAATTTCCTTCTTAATTGCTGCCAGTATTCGCATACAGTGATTTTAATCCTATTTAACGGCGACACATTTCTATAAAAAATACCACAAATAATTCTGCATGTAACTCTTTCGCGACCGCTGACGTAGATTCAAGTCATTTGAAAATCTGTAACTCCGCCAGTGGGCGTTTCTTTTGCAATTTGTATGTCATTTATTTCTTAAAAATACACCCAATGTTCATATTTGTACAACCAATATACTATGGATATAAATACTTCAATTAGAAAGAGTATAATTATAATGTATATCCATTTGTAATATGAATCTGAATATAGTAAATTTTGTTCTGAAATATTGTAAATTAGAATAAGAACGCCCCCAGGCGGATCTTATTGTCAAAAAGACAAAAACATGCGATCGCGAAAGTGTTAATTATTAGTGGCGTAAAAGGCGAAAATTTCTTCTCTCTGAGAGTGTCCTGGAAAATGGGAGGGGTGTACGACCCCTGTACTGGATAGATATTTTTTATCTGATTTAATCATAATTAGAAATTGGAGAAAATTTTACTGCAAATAGAGTGCGGAAAAAAATGATCAGATACTTATAGTACTTTGGAATAAATTAAAATATGAAAATTCTGATATTTCATAATAAAAATATGAATTGTTTCGCACGTTATTTTGTTGGTTTATTTAAATAAAATAGTGTATACGGTCTGTGTTTTATTTTTATTAGTCAGTCCTGGTTAATTTGTTTATCACGCAATAAAAGTTTTGTTAAACTCAGTTAGAGTCTACAAAGATGAATGAGTACCGCTTTTTTGCCCCCACCCCCCGTATTTTCTTATAAAGCTTTCTAACCTATAACACTGCCCCCCCCCAAAAAAAAAGCAAAATTTTAGTAAAATTATTTGTATAAACATGCTGGTCGCAAAAAAAGCATAACTCTTTCATCCCTGCAGTTAAAGTTGTAACCATTTTGAGAACCAAATGTTACAGAAAGCAAACAAGTTTAACAATTTCTGTATGAAACACGGATTCGAGAATTTTATATAGCGAAAAACATTTGGAAATTCATTTAAAAGGGAAAAATTATTTTTTAAAACGAAAATCCGCTCTTCGACGAAAAAATAGTATTACCCGTTAACAAATGTCTTTTACTAATTCGGTTAAAACTGAAGCTATACTTACATTTTGGAAGATTAAAAATTTATCTCTCAATTTGTAATGGCCAGAAAATTAGTCTTACAAAAAAACACGTTCTTCGCCTAGTCGAAAAAAAAATTCAGAACGTAAACAGCTTTAACTATTTTATAAAAACCAAGGTTTAAATATTTTGAAGAATTAAAAATCGATGTAAAAAGGAGACCTGCTCAGACTTCCAAGTTCCTAGATAACTGGCACATGAAACTACTAAAAAAATTTTAGACAATTTTTTTTTTATCTGCTAATACACTGATTTAGGAGATGAAATTTATCCCTAAAGCTTTATTCCTCATACACACTTTTGTTAATATCTGGCGTTCTACTAAGCATTTTTGTTTTAATCTGCTAATACACTGCATTAGGAGATGAAATTTATCCCTAAAGCTTTATTCCTAATACACACTTTTGTTAATATCTGGCGTTCTACTAAGCATTTTTTTTTTTTTTTTTTTAAGATTAAAAAAAAAAAAAAAAAAAAAAAAAAAAAAAAAATGTTTCTCGAAAAAATATTAAAAAAACCATTGTCGACTATGTATTAGGAATTGCATCCTCTATCCCCAATTGCATCCTCTACGAATTTAAATACTCTGCCTTAAGGTACTTTACAGAGAAAACCTCATTTTTTCTGAAAAAATTTTATAGGCTTGTAATTCAAACAAAATTTTATTTATTTATTAACCAAGAAACCATCCGAATAGTTTTAAAATAGAAAACAATTAAATGATGCTCATTCGAGAGGCCGTAATCTAACGTGATTTCCGACGCGTAAACTGTTTGCCGTCGTCAGTCTTCTCTCGAGAAATCTGTACTTTAGTTTGAGTAAAAATATAGAAACGAAAATGGGGAGGAGTCCCGATAAAACCTATCAGAACCATGCAACCATGACTTTTATCTTTTCGATTCTACATTGGTGAAATTCCAGACATTATATCTTGATAGAATAAATCTCAAAGCTGAAATGGGCAACTGATTCATGCATCACAACACGTTCTGTCTACGCTCTTTCCATTGTCATTGGTTTAGACGTTTACTCATTATTTCAGTAAGGTGTGCCTTTATTAATTCAAGCGCTGCTGCACTATCATTAGCGAAATTTCAGAATTTATAATTCGAAAACGAGCTGATGAGGGCAATTGTTTTATACGCCAAAAAAAATATGTTTATATATGCTCTTTCGATTGATGCTTGTTTCCATTTTTTTTTTTTTTTTTTTTTTTTTTTTTTTTTTTCAATTACTACAGAAACGGGTGGTTTTATGGTAAGATTTGTTGTTCATAAGGGATAAAATATTTGGATCTCCATATTCGATACGCAGCAAGTGAAAAAAAAACCTTATGAAATTTCAATTCTGAAACATATATAAAATCTCGCTCATTTTTTTGCCGATAATTTGTTTAATTTTTACTCTATTCAAATGAAATTTTGACGTAAGTTGCCCAACCTGTATACAAAGGTGCCAATTTGTACGGTTTTCTAATATATAACACGCGGTATTTCTTCGTAAAATAATCATAATGATTATTCAAAGAAAACTGCTAAAAAGATTATTAAAAATTTCTACAAAAATTTCCGATAGCAAAAAAACGTACAAATTGGCAGATATATAACGCAACTTTCGTCCTATGAGTAAAGGAATTTCTATCTTTCGCGCATGGGTAGTAAAAAACTATCTATTACAAATATTCCTATCACACCGAAAATTACGTGAGGGAATTTCATTTTTGAGAAAAATGTTTTCGAAATATTTCGTTAATTTTTATTCAACGCTTGTAAAATTCCGTTACAATTCATTCGCGTTGTGCGCAAAAAGCTTGCTAAAAAATTAAAAGTTAAAAAAAAAAAGTGATCAAAATGATTGTTCAATTCCCACAAGAAAGCATAGAAACACATAGACAATGAAATTATGCGTTAAATTTACAAGTCATTTGAAGCTTTGTATGATACAGGGTGATCCAAGGTATTTTTATTTCTCTTTGGTCTTTCTCTTTTTCCCTTACTGTTCTGGGGACGAAATTGATAGTGTAAGTGGCTGTTTATGTATGTTCTTTGCCTATCTGAAGTTTAAGGCCATTTCATCCGGCATATTTTTAAAAATATTAGGTGAGTCCGAAAGTTCTAACCATTTTCGGATACGCAAATTTGCAATGGAATTGACGTCACACATGACATTGTAAAGACGCAAATAGTCGGCCAATCAAACGTGTAGATGTATCATATATAAATGCGTCGTGTCTCACAAAGTTAATGATCTCAAGAAAAATATCACATGAAAAGCTAGAAGGAGCATTGTTTGTTATACGAGTTCGATAAAAGTACGAGTTCGAAGGCAGCCGCAGCATGTCTCAATGTTTGTCAAGTTTGTGGGGAGGATGCAATAGACGAAAGTACATGTCGTCAATGGTTTCGTAAATTTAGGGAAGGAGACAGAAGCTGCCAAGATCAGGCTTGGACTGAACGACCATCATAAATTGGATACGACGATATTGACAAAGGTATAAGGAACAACCCGAACCCTACAGTGCAAGAATTAGCGGAGACCTTCAAAGTACACCAACAACGGTCGATTGACGGCTGGTTAAGTTGGGATTTACGAAAAAGTTGGATCGTTGAGTTCCATAGAACCTGACAGCTAATCAACGGGATGACCGAATCACCTGTGTTTCCTTGCTTTCCCGGCACAAAAATGACCTATCCTTGGCACGAATTGTGACAGGAAATGAGAGGTGGGTTAAGTACCGCAACGTAAAGCGTCGTAGGACTGTGTGTTGCCCTTCTGATCACCTGCATCCTCTTCGAAATCTGAACTCCATCCCAAGAAGGTGGAGGAAATAATTCCCTGGGAGGTCCTGGCACTCAACCAAACCATCAATGCTGCCTTCTACTGTCTACAGTTAGACAGGCTGCATTCAGATTTGGTAGCAAAGCGGCCAGGTCTAATCAATCGTCGCGGTGTTATCCTTCATCACGTTAACGCCAGGCCACATGCTGCTGTCATCATTCGCCAAAAGTTACTGGGCTTTGGTTGAGAGGTTTTACCTGACCCTCCCTATTCTCTTGACTTGGCACCAACTGATTATCGCCTATTTCGTGTGTTAAACAATTCCTTCAGTCAGAAAATCTTTGATGATCTCCATGCTGTGAAAACTGTCATCCAAGACTTTTTTGACTCGAATTTTACCTCCGTAGGATTCATCTCCTGCCAAAAAGATGGCAAGAGGTCATAGATAGCAATGGGGATTATGCACAATAATAGGTACGGTTCATTTTGCATTTATTTGCTCTTCTTTATGGGTAATAAAAACGGTTAGAACTTTTGCACTCACCCAATAAAAAAAACTGTCAAAAAAAAATTCTAATAATATGATTACTCACTGTATATATATAAGTGGTGGACATAATTATAAGACACCTATCTAATTTGACAAATAGTGAAAGAAAAGATTCAGAGCTAAAAAAAAAATTATCAAATACGTCAAAAATATAAACTTATTCTGTTACAGGGATGGAACACGGGCGCAGAATTCATACCACTATCAATGTAAGAAAATTTTCTACTTCTTAAATCAACGATATTATAGATAGAGAAATTTCTTAAACGGATTCCGGCATGAATTCTGCGCCCGTGTTCCATCCCTGCTGTTATCATATATAATTATTTTATAATAATGATATTTTCATGCAATTTAATGGAAAAACTTAAAAACATAATGGACAAAATTATAAGACACCAACCGTTTCTTCCAAATACAGTGGTCAACATAATTATCAGACACTAATAGTCTAAGAGAAAATCCTCTAGCATGGTTATTGAATATTTGGGGTGAAGCCGCCATTGTTTTTTATTACATGAAAGATGCGATTCGGCATCGAATCTATTAATTCTAACAAAATATCGCAAGGCAGTTCTTCCCAAGCACATTTTATAGCATTCTTTAGGTCTTCGACACATATAAATTGCCTCTCATTTCGGTAAACCGCACGAGCTAAGATACCTCACAAGTTTTCGATGGGATTTAAGTCTGGGGAGCGAGAAGGCCACGGGAGAACATTGATAATTTGCTCTGAAATCCACTTTTTTGTTTCGTGTCATGCATGAATCGGCGCGTTATCGTGCTGGAAAGTGTAGTTTTCGCCACAAAGAATTTCACCATATATGGCTATAGTTGATCTTTAAGAAGATTCTAATACTTTTCAGAATTCATTCTTGAATGCACAAAAACAATATTCGTTTTCCCTTGAGCCGAAAAACCAGCCCAAACCATTACTGAGCCTCCACCCATTTGGAGGCTCATTTGTACATGAGACTTCCGTAAATCATGCCAATAATATTGAAACCCGTCAGGACCATCCAGGTTAAACTTTTTTTCATCAGAAAATAACACAGAGTACCATTTGGCCATAGTTTGTTTAGCGAAGTTTAGACGCTCCATTTTTTACCGGCTTGAAAGAGGTGGTTTTTTTCTTCAATTTTTTTAATTCACATAGGAAGCATTATGCAGCACCTTGTGAATGGTTCTCCTCTAACAATTCAGTTTCAAAGCATTTTTAATGCCTGTAGTGGTCATCTTATTCAGTGTATCGAGCGAAAGCACATGGCGTCTGTCTCTCGAGGACAAGCAAGGAGTACGGCCAGATCTTTTAATCACCGATCCATTAATTCCTCTTTTCAAAACATTTCTAATTGCACATCTAGAGCGTTTAATAACTTTTGAAATATTATTAATTGAAGCACCAATTCCATTTAATCTCCAAATTTCGCGAATTTCACTTTCTTTTAATTCTGTACCTCGGTGCATGTTTGTAAATGCGTGAAATCGGTTATCGTCTGCTTTAGTTAACTGCTGACGTCATAACAGCGTGCAGAAAATTTGCATATTGCACATTATTTTCGAAAAAAGCTGGTGTTTTAATTAAAATATTAGGGTGTCTTATAATTTTGTCCATGGTACTTTTAACTTTTTTTTATTAAACTCAATAAAAGTATCATTTCTGTAAAACAATTACGTGTGATAACAGAATAAATTTATGTTTTTGACGTATTTGATAAAACATTTTTAAGCTCTGAATCTTTTCTTTCACTATTTGTCAAATTAGATAGGTGTCTTATAATTATGTCCACCACTGTATATATATTTAACACGGTTATAAATGTTCTTTGCATGTCTGAAATCAGGAGTGCAAGAATTTCAGTCTCAAAATAAAAGACTCTCAGCAGCACTTTTTATCAATAATTTCTATCACGTTCAATCGCAATAACGCACAAATATGATACAAATTTTTGATGAAAGTACACTGGGTTAAGTTTTCTGTCTTGAGACGGAAACTCTTGCACCTCTATCTGAAATTCAAGGCCATTTCGTCCTGCGCCAGTGACACATTGACTGCTGTGTCACTCGTTTTCGGATGATTGCATATAGTCTGATCAAGCTGCATTCCGATGGCGCTTATTTAAATACTAATATACGTGTATATCCTACGACAATAATTCCATTTTTTCCCCCTGATTCTTGGCCATAGTATTCATTAAGTAATTTTCTTTTATAACTTATCGTGGGAACATATTGCAGAAAATTGCAAAGTAAACTTAGAGATGGGAGAATCAGTGAATAAACATGAACAGTAGTATGTACGTACTAAGAATGGAAGATACTTAGTGAGGTTATTTTCATTTGCGAGGGCGTGGCTAACGGATAAAGTCGCACAAAAATATAATAAATGATTATTGTATAAATACAGAGCTGCCAAAGCATCGCTGATAAACTCATGTAACAGATAATATTATAAAAGAAGATTAAACATAATTACGTCAGCTTTGTTAACATAGGCGAAAACTCTATAACTCATAAATCAATTACTGATTTATTTACACAAGTTACTTGCGTAATTTGTGTGAAACATTCACACACTTCCTGTGATGGAACAATGGCGCAGAACTCATACTACTATTAATGAAATAAAATGTTCTACTTCCTAAACCCGCAGTTTTATAGGTAGAGAAATTTTTTTAACAAATACTGGTATGATTTCTGCGCCAGTGTTTCATACCTACGTTTCCGAAAATCCTTCGTTAGCCCTTTTTAGGTTGATTTCTTTAAAAATTGACCTAGTGCAATCACTTCGTTTATCTCTCTCTCTCTCTCTCTCTATATATATATATATATATATATATATATATATATATATATATATATATATATATATACTGTATATATTACCATTAAAGCTTGAAATCCGTTAATGTGCAGATTATCTAGTTGAACTCCAGATTAACAAAAATGACTCGTTAAAGTGCGGAATCAAGAGTTTTCCGCATTTTAAAAAGGTAATCTGCACATTAGCGGCTTCTGTATCGTTAAGTTCAAATGTTTGTTTCGAGCCTTAGTTTTTTACATTCACTATAACGTCAAACAGTCATGTGATACAGATACGCGAATGAGCTTCAAACGTAAACTAAAACTTTTACCCTTTCCGCTCCGTTAAGATAAACGGTAAACACAAAATGTGGAAGATCGAAGCCATGATTAGGTTTCTTATTATGACCAACACAAAATTTAAAGTAAAAAATAAGTTATAATTGTTTTAATTTTTATTTCATTTCTCCTCTTTTTTAATTCTGTCAGTATAAGTTTGGTAAGGGTATGCATTTTATTAATGAAATCTAATCTTAATTAAAAGCTCTCTCTCGTGAATTATGAATATTAAATTTACAACACAGTAATTATTTCCTCCCGAAATAAAACTATTAAACCACAACTTTTTTAAATTAATTTATTTTAAACTTGATTTAAATTATTATTGCTTTCTGGAAAAAAAAAAAAAAAAAAGATGTATTAATTTTTAACTCAGAAAAATATTATGGCATTATTTAATAGATACTTAATATGAAATTTTTGTGCATTTTTTAGTATTTCATTACATTTTTTTTTTTTTTTTTTTTGTTTTGTTTTGTTTGTTTGTTTTGTTTCTTTCAATTTCAAGTTTCCTTTATATATTTTATGTATCATGATTATATTTTTATTTATTTATTTATTTATTTATTTTAATTTTTGTTCGCTCTTCTGATAATTTCGTTGTAGTTTATAACATAAAATGTATTATTATTATTATTATTATTATTATTATTATTATTTTTTTTTTTTTTTTTTTTTTTTTTTTGCAAAACTAATATATTTGCTAAATTTTTACAGATATATATATGCTGCAAAATATAGTTTAATAAAGAATTGGAAAACTGTCATTTTAATTTTCATGTATTTTAAAAAATACTAAAGCAGTTTTAATAATTTGAAGTACTTCTTAAATAATGCTTTTGATTTGTCTAATTTAATATTTCTTTAGTGAATTGGTGCTTTAAAAAAAAAAAAAAATAGTAATATAAGTTGTTAATAAAACATTTTTTTTTTTTTTTTCTAATTTAAATGGTTAAATATTTTTATTTTGAAAAGAAATCGTTACTGTATTACAATTCTAACATTCATTTATAAAACTGAATTTATTGAAAGCTAATAAAGATATTATATTTCATATTAAAAATGCATAACATCTTCAAACTTATATTGACAGAATAAAAAAAAAATGAAATTAATTAATTAATTAAAACAAATATAACTTTAAAACACATAAAAATTAAAACACATACAGTTTAAAACAAGTAAAGAAAAAAAGAAAAGAAAACTAATCTTTTTTTTTTTCCCCAAATGAAAAAAACAATTACAACGCAGCGTGCTGTAAAATTACAACACCAGAGGTCTTATTTTCACTTTAACGAGTGTCCAGTAGGTAATGTGCAGATTAACGAGTGTCTAGTCGGTAATGTGCAGATTATCTAGGTAATTCGCAGATTACCTAGGTAATTTGAGAAATGAAACAATTTTCCTCACTTTAACGGATCACCCTAGTTAATGTGCAGATTACCTATCTGATCTGCAGATTAACTGATTTCTGCACTTTAGCGGTAAGATATACATATATAATGGCTATTTTGTCATAACGCGCGTTAACTCCCAAAATAATACTTCAAATCGAACCAAATTTGGACAGCGAACTTATGGTTGGTTGGTTAGTTGGTGTCGTGTCCAACTGAAGTCAAATCAAATCATTCCATGTACCAAAATCACGGCCTTCGCAATGTCCACAATTTCGTCACTATAGAGATTTCCCTGAAAGGGAAATTCGTCAGAGGCATGTAAGCTTCTTATGATGGCCGGGCAGTTGAAAATGTGTTCTGGGGTGAGTTCCTCCTCCAGGCAGTTCCTACATGATTTGTAAGTTCTGGTGCAATCTGTATTTATTGTCTTTCCACCAAAGTGTTGAGTTCTAAGTCTGGAGATAGTCTTGGTAATCATCCTGCAGCGAACTTATCTTGTAAATATATCGGATGAGTTTGTTAAACAAGTTGCTCAGCCATTTTGTTTTCAAGTGGAGAGTGCTTGAAATTTTCAAATTAACATTCTTAAAAGCGTATTTAAGACCGGTTTTGTTTGAATTTTGATGTACACATAGACCATATAAGGGTCTCAGTCAAGTTTATTAACCAACTTTATCCGCCATTTTTAACAAAGTTGCTACTTAAATTAAGCGAGACACTTGAAATTACGCTTTCACTTGAAAATTTATAATCACGATAATTTCCGAAATAATACTTGAAATCGAATCAAATTTGGACAGTGAAATTATCTCGTGAATGCGTTCGTTAACCAAGTTCCTCCGACTTTTGTTTTCAAGTGGATGCCGCTTAAATATTTCATATTCACATTGTAAAAATAGTATTTAAGGGACTCTCTACCTATCGTCACTGAAAGCCGAAGCCAATGTTATTCTATGGGAAATTTTGCCTCATTATAATTCATTAACTAATACATATTTTTAACTTCCGTTTTCACTTTCCGAAAATTTACAACTATTAAACAATTTATCGCTTTCTAAAAATTAATTTTTTTTCATTTTTAAGCTCAAAAATGAAAATTTTCACATTGTGAAAATTTGTATTTTACAACCTCAAAATAAAATATTAAAAATTAAAAAAAAATAATTTTTGGAAAGCGATAAATTGTTTAATAGTTGTGAAGTTTCTGAATGTGAAAACGGAATTTAAAAATATATATTAGTTAATAAGTTATAATGGGGCGAATTTCTCCATAGAATAACATTGGCTCTGGCTTCTGGGGACGATAGGTGGAGAGGCCTCTTAAGCCTAGATTTGCTTGAATTTTGATGTATACATAAACCATATGAGTCTCAACCAAATTTATTAATGAACTTTATTCGCCATTTTTAACAAAGTGCAAATCTTATAAACTCAGCGGGATAACTTGAAATCACTCTACCACTTGAAAATTTGTATACATGATAATTTTTTAAATACTGATTCAATTTGAAACAAAATTGGACAGTGAACTTATCATTTTCAATGAGTTCACTAGGTAACTTGTTCCAACATTTTGTTTCCAAGTTGCGGCCACTTGAAATCAGACTGCTACTTTAAAATGTGCCACTACGATAACTTTTGAAATACTACACTGATTCAAACCAAAGTTGAATACTGAATTTACGGTTGAAATATCTTGGACAGATTCGCAGGGCTACTTGGTCGGTCATTTTATTTCTAAGTACCGGCCACTTGAAAATTTGTCATTATGATAACTTTTGTAATACTGAATCGATTCCTATCAAATTTCGATAGTGGATTCATCATTTAAATATCTCAGATAAGTTCGGTGAGCATCTCACTCCGCTCTTTTGTTTCCAAGTAGTGGTCACTTGAACTCACGGTGTCATTTGAAAATTTCTTTTCATAATAATATTTGAATTACTGAAATAGTTTGAACCATAGTTGGACAGTGAATTTATTTTACAAATATCTCGGATGATTTCGCTAAGCAAGTTGCTCCCCAATTTTGTTTCAAAATTGTGGCCATTTAAAATTAGGCTGCCACTTAAAGAATTCTTATCACGATAACTTTTGAAATATTGAATTAATTCGAACCAAAGTTGGACAGTGAACAATTATCATACAAATATCTTGGATAATTTCGCTGAACAAGTTGCTTCATAATTTTGCTTCCAAGTTTCGGAGACTTAAAATCAGACTGCCACTTGAAAATTTGTCATAACAATAACATTTGAAATATTGCACTGATTCGAACCAAATTTGGACAGTGAACTTTAGCTTCAAATATCTTGGATGAGTCTACGGGGAAACTAGCTGTGCCATATTGTTTCCAAGTTGCGATCACATGAAAATTTGTTATCACAATAACTTTTGAAATGCTTAAGCAATTCGAACCAAAGTTACACAATGGATTTATCATTCAAATATTTGTGATTTCCGTGGGCAAGTTTCTATGCAATTTTGTTTCCAAATTGCGGCCACTTGAAGGCTGCTACTTGATAATGTGTTATCATGATAACATTTAAATATTAATTTTATACAAACTAAAGTTGGACAGTGAACTTTTCTTACAAATATCTTGGATTAGTTCAATCAGCAACTAGCTCCGCCATTTTGATCCAAGTGGCGACCACTTAGTTTGTCAACACGATAACTTTGAAATTTTGAATTAATTCGAACTAAGTTTGTAGAGTAGACTTATCTCACAAATGCATATGATATATTTGTTAGCCAATTTGATCCGCCATCTTGTTTCCAAGTGCCGGCCACTTGAAAATTTCAAATTCACATAAAAAGGTATTTATGAATCTATTTGCTTAAATTCTATATGTACTTAGCGCACATCAATATTTTTACTATGTCCGTTAATTATCTGTAGCCGCCATTTTAATTCAAAATAGCGGCTGCTTGATAAAAAAAAAAAGCAACCTACCCTTCCGAATGAGTCGGAAAGACTTGTTTTAAAACTTATTCTCACTGTTATTTATTTTGTTTTTATTTTAATTTATCTGCTTAAAAATGCTATATATTCTGTAGAATCCGCAATGCATATTCATATATTTTCAAACTATTAACCCGTTAGTAGTCGCTAGTTGGTCGATTTGCCGCCCATCCTTTAGTGTTGCCAGATTTCTTCATTCAATAGCCACCAAAATTTTTTAGAAGTAGCATTTGATATACATAATACGCGAATAAAATCGAAGGAATGTCGATCACACCACTTCTTAAAATTATTGGTGACAGTTAAATAAAAAGTGCGCAATCTGTAATAGGTGGCGTTGTCTATAGCGACTACTAACGGGTTAATTAATGATTTACCAAACTATCTTTAATCAAAGACTCTAATTTTATATATTAAGTTTTCAGTATTTAAACATGATTAGTAAATTCCAGTTACTTACATATTTTTTTTTTACTGATCTTCAACTGACAAGTAAATGAATGCATGAACGTAAAGCAAAATATTTTTAAATTAGTAGTTATTTTATTTTAAAGTTTTCCCGACATGCTTGTTTATACTTAGATATCCTAATACATAGTAAGATAGAGATTAACAATAGAAAAATAATATTTTTTGGACCGATATTTACAAATGAAAACATTTGTTTTCTGTTTCAAAAAAAACTGACTGGTATTGACAAATAGTAACAAAGATAAGAATATTTTGAAAAACATACAAATGTGAAAACGTTTCACATTTTTAAATATTTTGAGGGTATTGCATTAGATACACTTCAAATTAAGAAATCTTAAAAGAAGACATAAAAACAACTGAAAAGATATTTAAGCATAGCCTCCTAAACTAGATGCCTGTGGCGTTGCTCAGAAACTTGGCAACAGTTGAAGCGGTAGACAGCGCTACCTGGCTGCTGAATAAAAAGGTCGCGCAATCTGTACCAGGTGGCGCTGTCTACCGCTTCAACTGTTGCCAAGTTTCCGAGCCACGTGACAGGCATCTAGTTTAGGAGGCTATGATTTGAGACACATAAATAAATGTCTTAACACTTTCGCGACCGTAAGTTTTTGTCTTTTTCGCAGTAAAGTCCGCCTTTGGGCGTTATTTTCCACCGTTACAATATTTCAGAACAAAATTTTCCATATTGACATTTATATTACAAATGGATATACATTATAGTTACATTCTTTCTAATCAAAGCATTTATATACACAGTATATTGATAGTACAAATATGAATATTAGGTATGTTTTTAAGAAATAAATAACACACAAATTGTGAAAGAAACGCTCACTGGTGGAGTTACAGATTTTTAAATGATGTGAATATACGTCAACGGTCGTGAAAGTGCTAATATACAGCTTGAACATGATAGACATCATAATTTAACCTACCTAAGGTGTTCGGGTCTTTTTTGACCCATATCAAATTTATTTCGAATGAATATATTCGAATGAAAATATAGATAAAATACTAACTAACTAAATATTAACATTACTATTATTGATAAAATGTGATTATAAATTATTAATATTGAAAATTGCACCATGGGTCATTTTTGATCTGAACATCTTATGTGTACACATTATTGGAGCACCCTAAGAAGGTTAAGACAGACATGTGTCTGAAATATCAATTCAGACACAAAAATGTCTGAAACACGTAAACATGCGCAGTTTCAGATAGAAAACGCGTCTAAATTTTCAGATATTTTAGAAATTCAGACATTTGCATTACTTATCAAACTTTTCATATGGAATCTACTTAAAGCAGGGGTCGTACTCTCCGCCCTTTTTTCAGAATACTCTCAACGATAAGAAATTTCCGCCTTTTTTGCCACCAGTAATTTCATGCAGAAATATTTCTGATACATTTATAGTAATGTGCCATGACTATGTAGGGTAAAGATTATTGTATAAAAATAGTGGTAGCAATAAAATTAAAACATTTTCATTCCTGAGAGTGTCCTGAGAAAAGGGCGGAGAGTACGACCCATGACTTAAAGCTACATGTTAATGTAAATCCTATGAATTTCTTTCTGCATTCAATAAATATAATATTATTTTATCTAATAAGTAGTTAATCTATTTAAACTATGTTAGTTTACGAAATTAAATTTTCAAGGAATAATACTTTAGAGATGTGTATGATATTTGCATGGAATTGTGTTTGATATAACAGGGGTGGTACTCTTCGCCCTTTTTTCAGGGCACTCAGAGAAATAAAAATGTTTTAAATTTATTGCTACCATTGTTTTTATGCAATAATCTTAATCTCTACCCTGTATAATCATGGCACATTGTTATAAATATAACCAGAAGAATTTCTGCATACATTTAGTGGTGGCCAAAAAAGGTGGAAATTTCTGATCTCTGAGAGAGTCCTAAAAAAAGGGCGGAGATTACGATCCCTGATATAATTCATAAAACAACATATATTTAGACATGAAACTTATTTAGTTAAAAAAAAGAAAAAAGAAAGAAAAGCTTTCTCATATTAAGAAGTATAAAGAACACAGTCCGTAACTTGTAGCGAAGAAAGCGAAACTTGAATGATATTGTGCATAACTCATAGCTGCCAATATTTCAATTTATTCCGAAGTACTTTTAGCCCCACCTTTATTTCGCACCACTTTATTTATAGAAAAATTTTCTTCAATACATAACTTCGATAAAATGAGAAAAAAAATTACTTTTAAAAAATAAGGTCTACGAAAGAAAGGCGGAGCTAAAATTACTCCGGAATAAATTAAAATATTGGCATATTGGCAGCTATGGTGACTGCTTTTATTAATATTATTATTATTTTCAGTTTAAAAACTTCCATTTATTTACCTGCACCTAAATATAAAACAACAAATTTTCTGGAATTCATATTCATAATTTGTTTTCTTTTGAATGTCAGATTAAAAGAAGATACTGATTAAAACATAAAATTGTTTCAAAATTACTGGAGGCTTTACCGTGTTGCGTGGTGGTATGATTGGTAAGACTCTCGAATCCGATATCAGTTTCCGTATTCCACGGCAGGTATGGATTCGATTCCTAACGCCACGTAAAAGAAATTTTTCTTTTTAAAATTATTGATCCAGAAAATTCTAAAATCTAATTTTAACCCACAAACATAATTACAGCAGGGAAGGAACACGGGCGCAGAATTCATACCGGAATCTGTGTAAGAAATTTCTCTACCTGTAATATCGTTGATTTAAGAGGTAGAAAATTTTCTTACATTGATAGTGGTATGAATTCTGCGCCCGTGTTCCATCCCTGTTACAGGCTCCTGTATTTATTTATTTATTTATTTAAAATCCTTAAAAATAGCGGTGTTTTTATGCCTAAAAAAATATAGTGGCGTGTTAAGACATTTGCAATGTCTTAATTTCAGATATGAAAGGCTGTCTTAAAAAGTAAGACATTTTCTTTTCGCTTAAAATGTGACTATCCTTATAAGACACTTTTTTAATTGAATTTAAGACGTTTACGTTTACAGTGCTTAATGCAAATATTTGTAACAAACGCATTCCCAATGCAAACGTTTGTTACAGAATTTTCTAAAGAAAGTTTAGTATTATTGAGGGGAAAACGCAATTTACTTTACATTTATTTATTTATTTTATTTTATTTTTTATTTTATTTTTTTTTTTTTAATTCATTTATTTATTTATTTTGTAAATTCTGTTTGATTTTTTCTTTAATAAAGGACCATAATTACTTTGCTCTTCAAGGAGTTAAAATAGTAAAACAGCATACATTTCAGAAATTTTATTCTAACCTTCACACCAGAAAATGAAATTTTAAAAAGAAATATATATAAAATCTAACGAACTCGAAATTTGTCGTCTGTTACTTCTTGTGACTGTA
This sequence comes from Salticus scenicus, assembly GCA_963930645.1. Lineage (NCBI taxonomy): Eukaryota > Metazoa > Arthropoda > Arachnida > Araneae > Salticidae > Salticus > Salticus scenicus. The sequence goes on along the minus strand of OZ005659.1, from coordinate 203,144,914 downwards.
TAGTATCATGTTGAATAACTGCTCATGAATAGCAGTTTGAGTCAGTGATGTCAGATTGGGGATTTTGTCCACATCATTTTGGGGGTTTTTGCGGCTACTGGGGACAATTTTGGGGACCAAATGTTTGTGGGGACAAATCTAGGGAGTTTTTCAACTTTCTGTCAATGTTGGCAACGTACTGATTTATCCCTGCGACCAGGGATTTTCAATAGCTTTATTGTTGTTTGGGGATTTTTTTTTCAAAAATTGCCTTCATTTGGGGAAAAATCTAAGATTAAATCCCCTTAAATCTGTTTGTGAAAAAAATTTTATTTTCCCTTTTCAGTAGAAATCAAGTTGGGGATTTTTTCGAAGAAAAACCCTCATTTGGGGAAATTTGAAGACCTGTTTGGGGAAATAATTTTTGAACATCTGGCATCACTGGTTTGAGTTAAGGCTCCTATATATACGAGCTGGCGCATCAGGCATTTTGTTGCCTTAGGGTTGCCACTTGTACCCAGCGCGTTTCCCTGATAAACAAACGACAAACATTTTTTTTTATCGCCTTACGTTACTTTAGAGTAACTTGTTTTACTATATTTCATAATTTTAGCTAAGTAAACTATAATATGGAAGTTTGTTTAACGATAAACTGCTATAATCATTCAAGAAGTGAATATAAATTATTCACAGACCTTCTATTACTGTGTATTTGAGGTTTGGCGACATTTTGTAACAGAAACCGCCCTAACAACACATCTTACAGTACATCCATGGGATATCCTCAGAATAAAATGACATCCTGAGAATGTACTATGAAAAAAAAAATGTGTTTTTAGGAATATTATTGTTCCTTATTGCTCTTATTTTGACCGGATTAGCTTCAGATCAAGATTTCTTAAAATCATTAGGGAAGCGATAAGGACGCCAAGCGGGAATGCTGTCCTCTTCGGAGGCAAAAAAATGGCGGTGATGCGCCGGCCTATTATTTTATTTAGGGGCTCTAGTTTGAGTGAGTAATTGTAGCTTTTACTTCTGTTGAAGATAGCTTGCAAGGTTATTTGCTTAATCCTATGTAATCGGCGAAGCACGCAATGGCATTAAAGGGAAAACTAATTATTTTAGTGAAATTTATGAATAAAATAATATTGTGGAGATATGAAAGCTAAAAGACATTTCTCAGCTATATTTCTGTATAAAATAATTTTATTCAGGACTATATTAATACAAAATTAAAGTATGTGTAAATGTATCTAATTTTTATTTTAAAGTGAACTGAAAATTAATTTATTAAAAAAAAGGAAATAAATAAATTGAAATATTTGTCTAATATTACATGTAAAGTCACTAACTATTACTCTGAAAATTGATTTAAATTTCACATATCGAAAGAATAAAATTGATTTTTACTTCCATTACCCTACTACCGTAGGTAATGGAAGTATTGTATTCGGTCTGAAAATTCGATATCGGGTTTTCACCTGATTTACACGTTTTAAGGTCCCCTGAGTCCAAAAAAGTGGTTTTTGGCAATTGGTCAGTGTGTATGTATGTGTGTGTGTGTGTGTGTGTATGTATGTGGAGAATCTTCTGGCTATTATAGCTCAGAAACTAATAAAGATAGAGCTACGAAACTTTAGAATTGAAATACGTCTGGTCTACAGATAAAATTTCCAAATTTTGGCGAAAATTGAAAAACCGGAAGTGGGACATCGGAAACCGGAAGTGGGACCGTAAGTCCGTATCTCAAAAACGGCTCTAACGATTTTCTTCAAACTTGCTATATAAACACTCTATTAGATGTCCTTTCGAATGATACAGTTGGTTAGTTCAGGAAAATTGATAGGCGTCCTGTATAAATAGTTCAATTTGAGGGCTCGCAAAGGCGTTCCTTTAAAAACGGTTGTACGGATTTTTTTCAAACTCGCCATTTTAACTCACTTTTAAATATACTTTTGTATGTAATTATTGTTTTCCTGTCAATAATTGGTTTAACCGGAAGTGGGACATCGGAAACCGGAAGTGCCACCGTAAGTCCGTATCTCAAAAACGGCTCTAACGATTTTCTTCAAATTTGCTATATAAACACTCTATTAGATGTCCTTTCGAATGATACAGTTGGTTAGTTCAGGAAAATTGATAGGCGTCCTGTATAAATAGCTCAATTTCAGGGCTCGCAAAGGCGTTCCTTTAAAAACGGTTGTACGGATTTTTTTCAAACTCGCCATTTTAACTCACTTTTAAATATACTTTTGTATGTAATTATTGTTTTCCTGTCAATAATTGAGTTTAACCGGAAGTGGGAATCGGAAACCGGAAGTGGGACCGTAAGTCCGTATCTCAAAAACGGCTCAAACGATTTTCTTCAAATTTGCTATATAAACACTCTATTAGATGTCCTTTCGAATGATACAGCTGGTTAGTTCAGAAAAATTGATAGGCGTCCTGTATAAATAGCTCAATTTCAGGTCTCTCAAGGGCGTTCCTTTAAAAACAGCAGTACGGATTTTTTTTCAAACTCGCCATATTAACTCCCTTTTAAATATCCTTTTGTATGTAATTATTGTTTTCCGGTCAATAATTGATTTTTTGTAAAAGTTGGTATCTCAAAAACGGCTCTAACGATTTTATCTTTAGTTCACTTTTATGTTTTCTGATCGCATTATCTCTCAAAAATGCATATAATATGTGTAATAGTGCGTAATGGAAGTCGTGTGGTTGTTTCACACCAGATTTTTTTTTCTAGTTAAATTTAGGATTGAAGTAATATTACGGAGGCTTTTTTTTTTTTTTTTTTTTTTTAAAGCAATAATAAGTATAAGTTATTTCATAACTATATTCCTGAATAAAATAATTCCATTCAGGAATATTAATATATTAAACAAACAAAGCATCTTTTTTTTTTTTTTTTTTTTTTTCTCAAAATAAATTAAGACAATTTATATAAAAACTAAAAGATGAAGGGAATTAAATTTATTTAAAACTTTTATTATTACAGATTGCATGTAAAGTCGACAACTATTATTTTGAAAATTGTTTTGAATTTCAGTATTTAGTTAGGAAAGAAATGTAAATTATTAACTAAAGAAATCTCTAGTAACTATGGATTTTTTAGTTATGTGGTTTGAGGTTTACACACATGTGCAATAAGTGCAGCACATTTTTGAAATCTGCACTGGTTCGGTTGCTAGCTGCTTGTTACAATATTTTTCTCTGGGTCACTTACAACTTTTGTGTTTACTTATGTAAAGCTATTCAAGAAGATATAAAAGTTAGTTTTAAAAGAAAAAAAATCTGGTGTGAAACAACTACACGACTTTCATTACCCCCCCCCCCTATTACACATATTATATGCATTTTTGAGAGATAATGTGATCAGAAAACGTAAAAGTGACCTAAAGAAAAAATCGTTAGAGCCGTTTTTGAGATACCAACTTTTACAAAAAATCAATTATTGACCGGAAAACAATAATTACATACAAAAGTATATTTAAAAAGGAGTTAATATGAGCAGTTTGAAAAAAATCCGTACAACCGTTTTTAAAGGAACGCCTTTGCGAGGCCTGAAATTGAGCTATTTATACAGGACGCCTATCAATTTTTCTGAAATAACCAACTGTATCATTCGAAAGGACATCTAATAGAGTGTTTATATAGCAAGTTTGAAGAAAATCGTTAGAGCCGTTTTTGAGATACGGACTTACGGTCCCACTTCCGGTTTCCGATGTCCCACTTCCGTTTTTTCAATTTTCACCAAAATTTGGAAATTTCATCTGTGCACCAGACGTATTTCAATTCTAAAGTTTCGTAGCTCTATCTTTATTAGTTTCTGAGCTATAATAGCCAGAAGATTCTCCACATACATACACACACACATACATACACACTGACCAATTGCCAAAAACCACTTTTTTGGACTCAGGTGACCTTAAAACGTGTAAATCAGGTGAAAACCCGATGTCGAATTTTCAGACCGAATACAATACTTCCATTACCTACGGTAGTAGGGTAATGGAAGTAATAATTAAAAGAATGTATATTTTTAATTATAAAATAAATAATCAAGGAAATTTATAAAAAAAATATATAAATAGCTGTTTTTAAAACTTAAATAATCTGGTGTGTCACTCACACGACTTTCTCTTACCCTGCTACCAATATGTAAAGGATCACTTCATGTTAAGCTTTTTTTTTAAAAAAGAAAATCCTTGAAAGAAATTATTTCGTATAACGTTTTAAATTTTCGAACTAGTAATATATATATATATATATATTATCATTCATACGAGTGTCCTTAAGAAAGGGCATATAGTATGACCCCCTGCAGTAAAACTATTGAATAGCATATTTCTCAAATAAGAAAGAAAATTTATAAAAAATACAAAATTATTTTTTAAACTCTGGACATCTTACGTATCCTTTCTTAATATCATTCTACCATAAATCACTAGCAGGTTGTGGATTAAATTTTTCTAAACTTGGTCTCTATAGCTGAATAAATAGTAAACCATCTATGGTAAGGCGTTAAAAGACTGTGTCTGTTTTTATTTTGATTAAGTTAAAATGGCTGAATCCCCTTTCACATTCAGCTGTAATTAAGTGAAGAATTATAATGAAATTCATTACTTTCATTAAATTAGGAAAGGGGGGAAGAAGATGAAATTGATTCAGCCAACAAACGCTGCCAAGCAGACAGACATAGGATATTTAATTTTTCTTTTGCCCAAAGTTTGTAATCTTCAAACTTTTCAATAATTGCCTCTTTGTCAGGTAACACAATGATTGAATCAGTGAATCCTTACTGAATGAAAGAAAGATTTTTAACCTTGAGAAGATCGGAGAATAAGTTGAAATACTAAAAACGAAACTTTCGAGATGCCACATGCCTCATTAAATTAATAAAATATCAGAAAATTAGGCGTGAAAAATGACGACTGAGTGTAAAATCACAGTCGCCAAAACGAAATTTATAGTTGCAAAATACGTCTAACGACTGCGAATTTCGAGGCTTGCTTCGCCGACATCTTCAGTAATGCTGTAGCTTTATTTACACTTTTTCCGGCTTTTTATCTGCTTTTGTTTCATTACTTCTCTTCAGTTCATCTACCATAGGTTGCCAGTCTGGAGGAATAATGCTGTGTTCACGGTTGGTAGTTGCTAGGAGACAGTTTATTATTTCTATTACTTCATGTTTAAGGGCGTAAGTACAAAAGTTTTTTGAAGTTAATGGAATTATATATCAATAACTACCAAAAAATCTCTAATTATAACTCCTATACTTACTTAGATTTTTTGGAAGTTATTGATGTATAATTCAATTAACTTACAAAAAATCACTAATTATAACTCCTATACTTACGCACTTAAACGTGAAGCAATAGAAATACTAACCTGCCCCCTAGCAACTAAAGACCGTGAACATAGAATTATTCCTCAAGACTGGGAACCCATGATAGAAGAACCAAAGAAAAGTAATGAAACAAAAGCAGATAAAAAGCCGGAAAAAGTGTGAACAAAGCTACAGCATTACTGAAGAAAGTGCATTAAAAACCATTATGGTAAATAATTAATTCTTTAATAGTTTCATGTTGTATAGGATTATTTAGAAAATCAAAAGTAAAAATTCAGTTTTTTTTTTTTGCCTCTTTATTTGATTATGGAAAATTTGTCTAATACTTTTCCAAATAATTCTTTAATTCCCTGAACTCATTTATTGCCAATGTATCACTAAGGTTTCTGTTTTTAATTGACAGTTGAAATTTAAGATATTTGATTAGAGTTCTGTATTAATTTCTGAAATTTTCTTTAAAGAATAAAATAAAGAAAAAAGTTTTTTTTTTTTTTTTTTTTCCAAGATTTTATTTTAAAACTTTTTCATACAAAATGTGGTTTCTAGTTTACCTAATTGAAAACAATTCCACATGCAAGGTGCCCATTGCCAGAGCCTGATTAAGGTGAAGCACACATTATTTATACTTACACCGTTATTTTTTAACAAATACTTTCCTCCTATAATAAACAGAAAATTCTCATTAAAAATTATTTTAAAAGAATTCTGGTGTCTAATAACGGTGAGTAAATTGGATTGTTTTACACCGTTCATTTTTAATAAAAAATATTTCCTCGTCAAAGCGTGGAATTTCTATGACATGAAGTAAAAAATAATTGTAAAAATATTCTGGTGAAAGCGGAGATAATGTGTGCTTCCTCCTTAATCAGGCTCTGCCCATTGCATACTTGCCAACCATCTCATTATGAACCGTACAATTTTTAGTTCCCGCCTTTTTTTACACACCAATAATTTTTTAGAGTAATTTTAGTGTTATTTAATCGTAACACCATTTGGAGAGAATTACTCTAAAAATATATTGGTGTGAGAAAAGAGGCGTTTTTTCAGGGGGCGTTAACAATTGTACGGTTTTTAATGAGGTGGTTGGCAAGTATGCCATTGCATAAAATACAACAATGAAAGCATGCTGATTTAGTAATTAGAAATGTGTAACTTCTAGAAGCTAATAAGATTCAATTAACAAATACAAATGGACATCAAATGTCCTTTAAGATTTGTATTCAGTAAAAAATGAATAATTGTTGTGCTTTTGCACCTGTTGGAAAATTAAAGACAAATGAGCATAATGAGTACAAAATTTTGGTTAAACACCCAGGGATGGAACACGGGCGCAGAATTCATACCACTATCAATGTAAGAAAATTTTCTACTTCTTAAATCAACGGTATTATAGGTAGAGAAATTTCTTAAACGGATTCCGGTATGAATTCTGCGCCCGTGTTCCATCCCTGAACACCATAAAATGCAAGTTTTATGGTGTTTCAACAATCAATCAAAGTCTTGTACTCATTACTTTTAAATGCCAGTTCTGTGGTACTTTTCTGTAACAAATGAACATGAGTTAAAAATAAAGTTTTACTTTCCTAATTCTTAAAAAAGGACAGAATCTAATTTTGCCAACAGCCACAGTTATTGTAAGGGGATTTTTTTTTCTACAATTACTTACTACCTAATGTGATTTTATAACTGTTTTTACATTCAGAAAATTCTCAATTATTAAATTAGTACTTGTTAGCTATTTTTACTTCCATTACCCTACTACCGTAGGTAATGGAAGTATTGTATACGGTCTGAAAATTCGATATCGGGTTTTCACCTGATTTACACGTTTTAAGGTCCCCTGTCCAAAAAAGTGGTTTTTGGCAATTGGTCAGTGTGTATGTATGTGTGTGTGTGTGTGTGTGTATGTGGAGAATCTTCTGGCTATTATAGCTCAGAAACTAATAAAGATAGAGCTACGAAACTTTGGAATTGAAATACGTCTGGTGTACAGATGAAATTTCCAAATTTTGGTGAAAATTGAAAAAACGGAAGTGGGACCGTAAGTCCGTATCTCAAAAATGGCTCTAACGATTTTCTTCAAACTTGCTATATAAACACTCTATTAGATGTCCTTTCGAATGATATAGTTGGTTAGTTCAGGAAAATTGATAGGCGTCCTGTATAAATAGCTCAATTTCAGGCCTCGCAAAGGCGTTCCTTTAAAAACAGTTGTACGGATATGACTGGAAAATGATTAATATATATATTATTATTTTTCTAATTATTAGTCTAAATAACTTATTTGACGGATAGAGCAATTTTGTTACTTATTTAAATCAAAAATGTACATAAAATGTTTATAATGTGTGTAGCACTGGGTAATGGAAGTCGTGTGGCTGTTACACACCAGATTTTTTTTTCTTTTATTAATATTTTATTTTTGAGTTTAAAAAGTGAAAAAATAACCAAGTGCATTTTTCAGCTAAAAAATAAAAATGTGGTAAATCATTTTTTTTGGAAAACAAGTACTAATGTAATGGTTGAAAATTGTTTGAATGTGAAAATGGGGGAATAAAAAAGTTAGGTAATGAGTAGTTGTGGAAACAAATTTCGCATAAAATAAATTGGGCTTGTGACTCTTAGATATCAAGTATTATATCAGGTATTGTCCTCTCTTAAGGCTATATAGTGCAACCACGCTTCCTACGCCTAGCAGTGAGGACGAGTCCAAAATCTTTGAAGGGTGAAAAGTTGACCGACAGGTTGGAATTAAGTAAACATCCAATCATTCGGTTTGCGGTGTTCCCTTATCGCTTATTTTCTCGCAACGAAAAAATTATCTCCCCTATTTTAACAGTGGGCTCGTTCAGTCAGCACATGCGCAGAGGCTTCCATGGTCGCAAGAAACGTGGTTAAAGATTACATCAGTCATATTCCATTTTTTCTTCTTCCCATGTTATCCAATGGGATTTTCATTGCTTGGTTTTTTAAGACTACCTCATTTTCAAATGAAGTATTTCGAATTCTGTGTTTTGAACATTACTCTTTGAATATGTTGCCTGAAAAATTAAATTAACATATTTCATTTAGAGATTCAAATTTAGAGTCCTAAATTTACTTAATGAAATAAAAATCAAAAATCTTATAGCATAAAATGGTAAGGGAGAAAGAGAACTATCCGACAGACACGCAGTCTTAATACTACACTGAAACAAAGGTTGATTGTGTAGAGTTAGCATAATTCAATATGGAAACAGAAACGGCTGTATTTTATCACATATTAGTAATACAAAATAGCTTTTTGTATAATACTCTAAATGATAATTTTATTTACTCTGGAAGCAAATCTTTTACTGTTAAGTGAGCAATTTCACTGTAGCTCGGACAGACACGTGATTTAACACAAAGATGCCCTCCAAAGGTCATTGTACACATCGAAGTCAGATTTTCGAATTTTTGATTTGTTTTCTTTTAATTAATAAAAATATGAAAATAAAACTTCCCGTTTCTATAATGACGCAGAATGGAGAATCTTAGGAGAGATTTGATAGGTTTATTTCATTTTCATTGAGTTGAGTGTATTTTTCATTGAAGTACTCCTACGTTATGAGGCATTACAAGAGATTTGATTAGTTTATTTGATTTTCATTGATTTGAGTGTATTTTACGTTGAACTAGAGCTACGTTTTGAAGAATTACGAGAGATTTGATTTAATTTTTAATATTTTAATATTATGCGACTTTTACAGAGAACAAATTACGACTGGCACCGCAGGAGCCGAGAGCATGTTTTTTGGTAAAAATTTTCATGGTTTTCTGGCCAGCTAGCTGGTGAAGCCAGCTAGTATTCTGTTAAGTGAAGAAGAAAAAAGAAAAAAAGAGAGAGAGAGAAAAAATAATATATAACCAGATGGTGTTAGCGTTACAGGCTTACTTGCAGTAATCTTTCAGCTTTGAATCTTTTAAAACATCGAATCAAAGTTTAAAACAAATATACAATTATAATCACAGGAAAAAAAAATTGCAGAAACTATGATAAATTATACTTTGTACAACAGAATTAAAAGGGAAAGAAAAAGCAACTAGACATTCTGAAATAATTTTTAACTAATTCATATACATCTTGGCACGGTATTTCATTTAAAGTCTAGTCTATATATAAAAATGATTTCAAAAAAATTAAATTGGAAATTAGACTGATTAAGAACTATAATGTACAAATAAAAAGGAAAGTAATTTTATTAAGTCATACAAATATATACAAATTTTATTCAACTGATGCAATTCTATATTTTATCGAAATTTAATTTTTCCGACTGAGTGAAAATAATGCCTGGACCGGGACTCGAACCCCGGATCTTTGACTTACAAGGTCAAGGCTCTACCAATTGAGCTATCCAGGCCGACATCCCGGTCAGCATTACTCACTCAGACAACCTTTTAGGCAGAAACAAGATAGCTCAACAGAAATAAGCCGCAGGAAATGGAAAACACCATTAAACAATGGAGAAAGAAATACAATTTTTAATAAAATTAAAAATTATAATTATTTTATTAAATATTGTATTTCTTTCTCCCATTGTTTAATGGTGTTTTCCATTTCCTGCGGCTTATTTCTGTTGAGCTATCTAAATGATAGACCAGATTGTTTCTGCCTAAAAGGTTGTCTGAGTGAGTAATGCTAACCGTGATGTCGGCCTGGATAGCTCAATTGGTAGAGACTTGACCTTGTAAGTCAAAGATCCGGGGTTCGAGTCCCGGTCCAGGCATTATTTTCACTCAGTCGGAAAAATTAAATTTCGATAAAATATAGGATTTCCTTCCACAGTTGATTGTGTGATTTTATTAAAAATTGATACAATTCTATTAATATCGACAGGCATAGTATACAAACATGACTTAAGAGAGCCGCAGCAGGCTCTAGGATTAGTTATTTTGTATATACAACCAGATATTAATTACCTGACGTTTAAAAAACAAAATGCAACTTTTTGATAATATATAAATATACATATTATATATAGCCCCGTCGGCCGAAGAAGGGTTTTATGTTATTTCATTTTATACTTTCTTGTTAACCTTCAGTAGTTCCTTATTATATTGTATATATTTTTTAATGAATTGATGTAATTTTGTAACTTTTGCAATTTTGTAATTTTATAACTTACATTTATATACATTACATATATGTTTGAATTCTCTTCAGTTGTTGGTGGTTTTCTGTTTGGTGAGAAGTTGGGGGCTAAGGATAGTTATTAGCTAATTGCTACTGTCCTTTCAGAAACTTCTCTTTCACCCCTACACTGAGGGGTTTCCCTGACGAAGATCTCAGTGTTTTTTGGGGTTTAATTTCATTCATTTGTTTATATATTCCTACATTTAAATTTTGCATTTCCTTTCGCTGCAATTTTGCGCATTGGTTTGTAATTCTCCTTTTGGTTTTTCTAATCTCTAAACTTATATGTATATATATATAAATTCATTATATATATATATAAATTCATTTCAAGAGTTTTCTATATATATATATATATATATATGTATAAAATCTCCCTGATGTCTGGTAAGCACAAACTAGATGGGCTAGTTGTTTTCTATTTTAATCGAAGATGCACTTAAAGTGTCATCGTTACCCTGAAAATAAGATTCAGTATAAGCTTAAAATAATATAAGAATAATGTTAAATTCTAAACAACTCTTAAGTAGAATTTTTGAAAATAGAAAACAATTTATATTTGTTAAAAGTACTAGAGTAAACTTTTGCTTGTCTGAGAGGGGATTATGCACATTGTGGATCATCTGCAGGCGTTAGAAATGAGCAGGATGGTGAAAGATCCAGAAAAAGTATTTTCTGAAGAAGAAACAAAACCAAAAGATACATTAAAAATAAATAAATAAATAAAATAAAATAAAGTAAATATAAAAACCTACGCTGTTTTTTGTTATATTTTTTGTACACTGTTTAATTTAGAGTATAAATAAATTTACAGATTGTACTTTTGCATCAACTCTACTGTTTTGTTTATTGTTTATATAACATTTAGCACATAAAATACAAATATTATTAATTTATTGTGAATATTTTCACTGTTTGTATTATGTTTTTTATACAATACAATCAAGTTTTTGAGCTAGAAAACTTTTATCGATTTGATCTCCATTTTAAGGTTTCAAACTGCTCAGGTTTCAATTGTTCGAGCTCAAACTGTCCGAAACCGACTCCATGTTGTAGTTTGTTTACTCAATAACCAACAGTACATATTACCTTTACAGCAAACCATCATCGTACCTGCAGAGTGTGGGCTACAGAGAATGTGAACTGGAAGAGAAATGAGTTGTGTAATATAGAATATTACACAGTGTAATATAGAATATTTTCATATGAAGAGCCCTGTTTTCCTGTTCATCATGATAATAGGTATATTTTCATCTGGAGGGAACCTGACACTAGCAACAATCTTGCGTTTGTTCACAGAAATGTCAAATTTGGCTGTGGGATGTAATGGTCTTATGTTGGCATCTCCACTGATGGGCGCACCAATCCTCACATCATTCGAAATAGATCTCTGACGCGTCGCCGAGAAAAATGTGGTGCCAATAGCAGAGAGAAGGCATTGAAGAAGAGAGGCATTCATATTTCGGGGTCTCTGAGCCGTTAGTATTAAATATCAATCTTGATTGGGCGTTGTTGCATGTCAGCGACCTAGTCTTGGTCTTCGTTTTACATTTTCAGTCTCCAAAACTCGTTTCCAGATCACAAAAATCACATTTTGTTAAACTTCCGTGGTTTTGGCTACCACGGTGGTGGTACCACCTTTCCGTGTTTTTTTTTTTTTTTTTTTTTTTTTTTTTTTTCCCTTTCCCTATTCGCTTGCTGTGTGCGGCATTTTTTTGGATCTCTCATTGTTTTCTTAATTTGTTCAAGTTTTACTCAATAAGTTTTCGTAAGTCTTATATCTTCCAAAAAAGCTTCTTGTGGTGCATCGTTTCGTGTATGTTTTCCTTCTGTGCAATGAGTATTGCTTGAATTTTCAAGTAATTTCTGAAGTCTGCACGCGTGTTTTTTTAATTAAGCCTACAAGTCGTGGCCATTTTGTTACAGTGCTTCAAGTTTTCTTCAAGTTTCTGATAGCTTTACCGTACTTCAAGTGTGTATTCAAGTTATTTTTTATTCCGTAAGTTTCGGCTATATAGTTACATTATTATACATATGAGTTGCTGCATAAATTAGTTATATTACAAGTGTACAATAAGTTTTTATATGTTGTTATTGAAATTTCAAGGCAGGAGCCATATTGTTTATTTATAAATTTAGTTTATATTTATTACACGGTCAATTGGTTGATAAATCGATTAAGCTATCTGAGCAAATTGACTTTTAATTCACTTAGTTGTTGTTGATCGTTTATATAGATTATTTTACGTTGGATTAATATCTGAAGTATATAAAACTTAGTCTATGAATTTTAATAGGAGCGTAGCTCTCTAGTATCAAGCTTCCTAACATTTGCCTTGTGAACTACGTTAGCAAAATTTTTAATTCATATTTAAGTGAAACACATAGCAGTGTTACATATGAGCTGAAAGTTTTCAATCTCAGTTGCTAATCTTTTGGTATTCTTACGTAAAATTCGCTATCGACTTTCAATTAACTTTATCATAAGATGGCAGATACTTCAGGGATTGATATAGAATTTAAAACAGAGTTGCTTATAAATGTTAAAGATCAGTGTGATAATATTTTGAACAGGTTGAGAGAGCGTGAAGGTCAGAAGGTGACTAAGGATCTCTTTGAGGCGATTGCGAGGATCACTATGAATATTTTTGTAGAATGTGCTAAATCAGAGTTTAAATTGGAACGCCTTAAGGGTAATTTCGAACAGTTGGAGAAAAGCCATAAAACTGAAGTGAGGAAAAATGAGGAGATTACGATTAGGCTTAAGGAGATAGATTCATATGCAAATTTGGCATTGAATATTAGTGAAGACAAGACAGAGGATCATGTGGTAATTATTATCCCTAAACAAGAAACAGACAGATTAGCTTTAATATCAAAAATTAATACAATTGGTAGGATAAATGATATTGCTAAACCAACGGATGTTCTTATAAATAGAGAAGGTAAGATAATTATAAAGATGAACGAAAGGGAGTCGGCAACTAAATTGGTTGAGGTTTTGAATGAAGATACTGATCTGTCGAATGATGTAACAACAAAATTAGGTAAAGAGAGGAATAATAGGCTAATTCTGTTTAATGTGAACACTGATATAAATGAACAAAACTTAAAAGATGAGTTAAAATTGATTAAGGGATTGGAGAATAAAGAAATAGATGTTGTGAAACATTTCAAGGGAAAGCAAGGAGAGAATTGGATCATAGACTGTGATCGATCGACTAAATCTGTGTTATTAGCTATGGGTAAAATCATAATAGGTTATAGTAGAGTTTTTGTAAAGGAATATATATCGATATACAGGTGTTTTAATTGCCAAGGATATGGACACCAATCATTTCGTTGCAATTTGCCTAGAAAATGCTCTAAATGTGCTGGAGATCATGATCGAAAAGAATGTAATGTAGAATATGAGAGATGTGTAAATTGCAAGGATAACTCAGATCATCCATCTTATTCTAAAACATGTCCATCATACATGGAATATAAAAAGAGACAATTCGTTCAAAAACCAGTTAAACGATTATGAAGAGCCCTTTGGACACTTCTGGTGATGTGGAAGACTTTAATGGTCTTAAAATTTTGCAAATAAACTTGAACTTTTGTAAGGCTGCTAGCCTTGCTATGGAGGCATTTATTCTAAAAAACAACATAGATATTGTTTTAATTCAGGACCCTTATATCTTCAATGACAATTTAATTTATATTAGTAGTTTATGGAAAACTTTTCTATCAGTTAAAAAGAACACTGGTGTTATCATCGTCAATCAAGGAATTATGTGTAATAAATTGTTAGCGTTGGAGAATATAGTAAGTGTGAACATTGCTACAAACCTTGGAAATTTAGTAATCTTATCAATGTACATTTCTCCATCTACAGACCTTACTGATAATTTGAATCAAATTCCGGTTGAACTATTGAACCATAACTTACTGTTGATTGGTGGGGATTTTAATGCCAAACATAGAAACTGGGGCTATGCCCGTAATGACAATAGGGGTGATGATATGGCTACTTTCTGTTTAGTACAGGACCTCTTAATTGTTAATAATATTGATCAACCTCCTACTTATGATTGTGCAGGTAAATTTGGTTACCCGGATTTAACAATTACCTCATTTGACTTATACGAATATGTATCAAATTGGACAGTGCATGAAACGGAGAGTAATTCTGATCATAAATTTATTAGTTATTTGTTTGGCATAAAACCAGAAACTCTTAAAATTAACAGATATGCAACAAAATATGTAAATTTTAAAAGGTTTAATAATGACATTAAAAGCTCATTGAGCTGTTATATTGATGGTTTTAATGACTGTAATTCGATTGTAGATTTTGACGATTGCTTATTGGACTTTTATATTAATTTACATAGTATTTGTAAGAAAAACTTTAAATACAGAAAAAATAAGATTAATTTTAATCTTAGTTGGTGGAATGGTGAACTGCGTTCTATGAGAAATAAGTTAAAAGCTTTAAATAGGAGATATAAAAGAAATAATAATCAAAATTTGAAAATTGAAATTAGTCGTTTAAGAGCCTGTTACAAACTTAAAATCAAGAGTTCTAAATTGAATTCCTGGCGTCGTTTTTGTTCTGGTAGTGTTGAAAATTTTGGCTCTCTATTCTCTGTATTTAAAGCAAAAAGTAAAAATAATATTAGCTGTAATTTGGATGGAATGCCTCTATTGAGTAATATATGTGATATTCAAGATAAACTTATTAATCATCACTTTTTTGTTTCTAATAGTTTAGATGATGAAACTTTTAATGATTTAGTTTTCCCTGTTATTAGTATCAAGGAACTTAAACAATCTATTAAATCTTTTAGTAAGAAAAAGGCTCCAGGTTATGATAATATAGATCTTCGTATTATTAAGTTTATTTTTGATGTTCTTCCTGATCTTTTTCTAAATATTTTTAATAAATTATTAGAGCTTGGTTATTTTCCAAGAGATTGGAAAAAAGGTGTAGTTATTTTTTTCCATAAAGTAAATAAAGTCCCTTCCTCACTGGATGCCTATCGCCCAGTCTGTCTCCTTCCTATTATGAGTAAAATTATGGAGAAAATTATTGTAAATAGGCTTGTCTTTTATTTAGAATCAAATAATCTTTTTCATTGCAAGCAGTATGGTTTTAGAGAAAATAGAAACACTGTTCTTTGTTTAAAAGAGTTAATTAAGTCTATAAAAATCCGTAAAACTTGTTATAAATATACGTCTGCTATTTTCTTTGATATTACTGGGGCGTTTGATGGGGCTAGCTGGCATCTCATTATGAATGAATTGAATAATCTTGGTGTTCCTTCCTATTTAATAGCTGTGTTGAATAGTTATTTGAGAAATAGATTTGTTAAAACTCCATATACTGATTTTGTGCAGGTAAATAGAGGCTGCCCCCAAGGTTCTTGTTTGGGACCGGTACTTTGGTTGATATTGATTAATGATGCTTTCAGGATGTATGATAATACTTATTCTACCTTGATTGGTTACGCAGATGATTTTGTGTTGTTAAATTCGGGAATTTCTAGAGCTCAATTGGAGGTTGTGACGAATAACAGTATTAAAACCTTTGAAGATTATTGTACTAATAAACAGTTAAAAATTTCGCATGGCAAGACTAAAGCTATGGTTTTTGGGGTTGCTTTGGCTCGTCCGCCTATTTTTAAGCTTAATGAGGTTAATATTAAAGTTGTGTTGGTACATAAGTTTTTGGGTCTTAATATAGATACTAGATTTAGTTTTTTATATCATTTGGAGATTATCAGAGATGAAGTTATAGATTATGGTAGAAATATTCGAAAAATTAGTGGTTTAAATTGGGGGATGAAGCCGGAGCTGAAGAAACTTTGGTATACAACTGTTGTAAAACCTAAAATTTTGTATGCCTGTGAGGTTTGGTTTAACTTAATTAATGTGCATGGTTTGAGGAAACTCTCTTCCTGTCAGAGGGTGTTTATTATTGGAATTATGCACTTTTATAGGTCTGTTTCAACCATGGCTATATGTAATATTACTGGTATCCCTCCCATTGACTTGGAAGCCTCTAGGTTAAATAATAAATATAGGTGCAAATATGAAGGTTTTTCTCTTTTTTATGATGGTAAATATTTTGGCATTCAGGACTTTGAAGATAAAACTTTTAGATACAATATTGATCCTACGGCCCCATTCAACAGTTTTAAAATTTTTCATTACTATATTCCCTTTCGTAAGTGTCTGAATATCTTTACTGACGGTAGTAAGAATGAGTATGGTGTCGGTTGTGCATGGGTGGCAGTTTTGAATGGTATTATTGTTGATAAGGGTTTATATAGGCTCTCTGAGTTCAATTCTGTTTTTCAGGCTGAGGGCATGGCTATCCTAAAATCTTTAGAATGGGCTAGAGATAATCAATATAAGAGGCTTGTAATTTATACTGACAGTTTATCTAATCTCCTTGCTCTTGATGATCTTTACCCTAAGTCAACAATTGTTTCTAATATTCTGAAAATTATAAACTCTTTTCCTGGTAAAATCACTTTGTGTTGGATAAAAGGCCACTCGGGCAATACTGGCAATGAGCTGGCAGATTCTTTTGCCAAAAACGCTATTAATTTGGGTGTTAACATTAATATTCCTTTCCCTACTTCATTTCTGAATAAAATTCTGATCAATGATACTCTGAATATTTGGCAGAATATCTGGAATACTTCAACTAAAGGCAGAATCACTTTTGAAATTTTCCCTGAGGTGTCTTTTGATATAAAAATTAAAAATCAAGTCTTACTTTATTTTGTAACTGGTCATGGTTCTTTTCCTACTTTTTTATTTAAAATCAATAAAAGGTCTGATTCTGACTGCCCCTGTGGTGTTCTTGGTGATCCTCTCCATTTTCTCTCAGTTAAATGTTCCTTCAGTAATATGTATATTAAAAGATACACTAGTGAAAGCCTACATAATTACTTTAAAAGAATTGACAATTGTAATTATTTAATTAAACGAGTAAAAAGTATTTATAATCATCTAAATAAAAATTTTTCGTTTATTTCTTATGTTTTTTAGCATTTTAATCTTTTGTAGTAGCTGTTTATTGTTTTTATGTTTCGTTTATATGTAACAGCCTCTTTTAATATAAATATAAATATTTTTACATAGGTGTAGGAAATAGAACGTTCAGTATTATGTTATTGTATATATCTGCTTCTCAATTTGTGTTTTATTTATTGTGCATAAAGACTGTATTAATTAGTGTATTGTTGATAACGTGTTGAATTGTGTGAATTTTGAAAATTAATTTAATGTTGTTAATGAGAACTTATAGAATGTAGTCATGAATTACTGTTTTATTATTTTGGATATAATTTGAATATAAAATATAAGTTGTACTTGTTTTATTGGCCTATCTAGATGTTATGGATCGTTTTAAATTTCTTTTGAAGTACTTATGGTGTATTAATTTAAGAAGACTTAATTGTGTCTTTATGTTAACTATATTTAGTAATCCTATGAGATTAATAGGAATTGTTTTATTCTATTGACTTTTATGGTCACTGGACTTATATCGTTATGCTTTTAAAATAATGTAAATTTCTGCTGTGAACCATGTAAAACTTCTGCGTGTAAATTCTTGTTAATTTTTTTTTTCTGTATTTATGCTCTGTACTATGCTGCTTTTTGTACTTTGTTGCTCTGTACTATAATGCTTTTCGTTTTTTGTTGTGGTTTGTTTCAATGGTGTAAGGGAAACGTTTTCCCGCCATCCTCGGGCCTTCGGGCCGGCCATAAACCTTCGGGTTGGTCGGTGGTTGGGGAGTTTCAGTTTCAGTTTCGGTTTTGGCTACTTTGGTTTGTGTTTGAACCCCCGTCTAACCGACCAACAAATCTTCAAGATTTTAACTTGCTTAAATGACTCCACTGAGACATTGCAATCACTGAAACAATACACTGACTGGATATTGATCACTCTTTTCTGCTTTGTTTTTCTTTAAGTTGAAAGCCAAATTTCATTTGCTACCGCTAGAACATAATTTTTGACGTCAAACTCAAAAGCTGCATACTCCAAAGTTTGAAAATGAGGAAATTTTGCACTTATGATTATCTTCGTACATTTTCTTGGGAAAAAAATGCTTATACCATATTTTATATAACTAGGGGGCTCTGCCCCCTGCTCGCTCTACTCACCAACCCCCGAAGGAGGCTTTGCCTCCTCCCCGACTCACTTTATTTATTGACACATGTAGAACTCTGCCCGCCTATTCGTTGCTTTCTTTCACTGAAAAGGAATATTAATAGTGCATATTACAAGACAAAAGCAGAAATTTATTATGGGAATCCTCGTATTCAATGTCAAATTGAAATATATAATATTTATATATATTTTTTTTTTAATAGAAAGAAAATCATAATATCTAGAGCATTTTGCATTACAGCATTAGTATATGACACTTTTATTTCTTTTTTACAACCTTAAATCCGGACCAAGGTACCCCAGTCGGTAGAGGGCCGAGCTCGTAATTGGAATATTGTGGGTTCGGTTCTCGATCCGACCAAAGACCGACGTGTACACTAATGGTGGCTGGTGCACGTAAAATATGTCGTGGCCACAATATTCTCCGTGTTCCCATCAAAATTATACCTCTGGGAGGGGGGGGGGGCGCTGAAGCTGGAGAGCTATCCACTTTGTGTAGGACCAAAACTATGGTGGCATGTCTCCGGAACATCCGTAGGGGTGCGTCCGAAACCGTCGTCAATTATCCATAGCGCAGTAATGGTGCGACGTCAATCACAAACTACTTAATTATCTACCTACCTACAACCATGGATCATATTTTAATTTTCCCGTGTAAGAAGATTAATTTTCTAAAAGTAGAGAAAAAAAATTGATATTTATTTTCTTTGTTTTTTACATCCATGCAGGGCCCGACTTAGACTACCTGGAGCCCTATTCTGGGGGGCCCCCTTGCAGTGGCATAAGAGGTCTTTAGGTTGCAGAATTTCTGCATACGCCTGTAAGGGGGCCCCTTCCAGAAGGGGGGCCCAGGGCATTTGCCCCGTATGCCCTGCCGTTAGTCAGGGCCTGCATCCATGGTTTCGGGCGGCGGCACCCTAGTCGGTAAAGCACTGAGCGCGTAATTGGAAGATTGCCGATTCGATAGTTGAGCCAGCCAAAGACCGTCGTGTACACTAATGGTGGCTGGTGCACATAAAATCTGTCGTGGTTGCAAAGTCCTCCATGTTCCCATCCCAACCATACCTCTGGGGATCACCAAAGTGGAGGGGGATCCCCTCCGTGAAGGTTCGAAATTGTGATGACATGTCTCCGGAACATCTCTAGGATTGCGTCCCAGACCGTCGCCAATTACTCATAGCGCAGTATTGGTGCGACGTTAAATCCAACCAACCTACCTACCTACGTACAATCATGGATCATAAAATTTAATTTTCTCGTGTAAAATGACTTCGTGACAGAAAAAAACGTCACTGGGAGTAACTTTTTTCAAAATGGCAAATAGAGTATATTCATAAACTTGTCGTTTTTCGTTAATAACTTCTTTAACTAAAGTGATAGAAATTTCCAAGCGGCTGAAATGTCTTCCTTGGAGTACTCGGAACATATTGATACCTCTCATGACGCGAAGGACCCTGCCCTCTGTTAGAAGATGCTGTCGCAGACAAAAAAAAATTTGACGCCAGTGACAGTAACTTTTTTTTAATATAGAGAGAAACTTACATTATCCCTTAATTGTTTTGAGCAGTGTATATAGAAATTTTTTTTTTTTTTTTTTTTTTTTTTTTTTTAATTCTATTAAATGTCAGCAATTTCTGTATTCAGAGATGAGACAAAAAGTCTGAAAATAAGCACTAAAATTGAAAGAATTTTATTTTAACTTTGCAGTAAAAGAAACACACAATATATATACACAAATATGGATGTATATACACAAATATGGATAATATACGAAAATAAATTTATGAACACTCAAATAAAAATATCTGAATTATTTTTTAAAAATTTGAAATTTCTACAAAAGCTGGAATTGCTAAGGCGCTGGAATTGCTGACTAATCGATAAATTACCGCAATTATTGAATGTTTCTGTGCCTAAACATAAAAACTCATTTCTCTCAAAATTATATTTTTCGAATCGGCGTGACCAGAAACTCAAGAAGTTTTTTATCTATCGTGCTGAAATTTTGTACACGTCTTTTCAAATGTATTACTTTCTATATGAACCTATTTGTTTTGAAATTTTTGATGAAAATATTATTTTTTTCGATAATTTTAAGAAGTGATGTATGATATATATATCATCGACGTTTCTGCGATTCTATTCGCCTTTTATGTATATCAAATCACACTTTTAAAACTTTTTGGTGACTGTATAATAAAAAAGTCGCGCAATCTGTACCAGGCGGCACTGTCTACAGCTTGAACTGTTGCCAAGTTTCTGAACAACGCGGAAGGCATCTAATATAGAAGGCTATGGTTACTTTCATTCATAATAATCTCAAGATCCATATCGATTCCAAGTAGTTCACTAATTAAAACAGAAGTCGGGGTTATGTTGACAAAGAAAATTTTTATTTTTTATTTTGAAGAGTTTTAATGTAGATGCCACTACAAGCGAGATCAGAGATTTTGTAGCCATTTGTAAATATATTGATGTCACTTTTAGGGATATTATTAATTGCTTCCATAGCCATTTGTCTGAGATGGTCTGACAAAAACTCCTTTTTATTGACCGGAGCAGAAGGATTGTAGTGAAAGTGAACCATGGAAAACTCTTCCGATGGATTTAAAGAGCAGTGAAGAGAATACAGCTCTACCTTATCAGAAAGTAGGTGCAGTGACATAATTCATAAAGAGACTGTTTTTCATAAGTCTTTAATAAGTTGTCCAATTGTTTAGGTATGTTGAAGTTTTGTTGTATTGGTCAAAACAGGAAAATTTTAACATAATTTTTATAATATTTGTCAAAGCTAGTCGGCCTTCTGACATAAAAAGGCTGCAAGTCGGATTGAAAAAAGATAATTCCTCAGGGATGTTAGCTTCCCAGTATTTTGTTACAAGAGGTTTTTAACAGTGATATTATTGATAGTTTCCTAGCAAAGTTTAGCAATTAACTATAACCAAAATTACAGCTTTAATTACTGGTGGAAAATAAAACAATAAACCCGGAAGGCAAAACCCCCTGATTTCTGAGCGACAGCGTCGCTACAATTTAATAATGATACAAGCAACGCTTATTTGGAATATTTCATTGTTGATTAAATAAAATAAAAACGTCTATTACAGTTTTACGGTAGCCAGAAAGCGTAAAAATTAGCAACTATGATATATATGTGAAAGTGTGTATGCGTATGCATAGCTGCCAACATTTCAGACATTTGATTACCAGTATTTTTTCATACAAATATTCACCCTATTGAAATAACGAAAACTGCTACAAAAGCTTATATGAAATTTCTATAAAATGATACCGTAATCCAAAAATCAGAACGTTAAACATCTATGGAGAGTGGGTGTGCGTGTACTAGGCATACGTGTTAAGGCGTACTAGGTTCCCATATGCCTTAATTTTGTAATCTATTTTGAATAAAAATGATTGTCCTTAAATAAGCATACATGTTTAAGAAGAAGCTTATTTTTGAAGAATAGTGGCGGGCGAATTCTCGAATTCTTAAAAGAACTGGTTCCGTGATCAACCCTTATTAACCTATAGGTGATGTAGTATAACAAGTATATATTTCCCTCAAATACTGGTACCATCTAATACTTTTTCTCTCAGGAGAACCAGAAAGGATTTCTTAGTTTTTTCTCTGTTAACAGAAGATATCATTATATGAATTTCGTGGATTACGTGGCGAGCCGAGGGCTGGCCATCCCTGCTGTACAAGAATCCTCTTCATTCAATAGAAATAACTCTAGAAAAGATAGTGGTAAAATACATTTCATGCATACTCCGAATGACGGAAAACATGACGCTATTTTGTTTCAATTGCAATAAAATGTGTTTCAATGATGCGATTTATTCTGTATATATAGTGCTACAATGAACTGGTAAATCCTATATTACATAATACAATATCACTTTTATGTTTAAAATAATCGCGTGAGATTTCTTCGATTTGTGAAGAATGCTCATGTTCCGAAATAAGACTTATTATTTTTAGTGTATACTTGTAGTCGAACACAGCATTGATTTTGTGGAAGTTCAATCCACTTAAAACCACATTCTTATTAGCATTACTCATGTTTCATATTGATGTTTCGCGCTTAATTCGATAACTAGAAATCAATTGTGAAATTTTGAATAGAATTTCTATAGTGAACTATTTAGAGTAAATTTACTACAAAGTTAAATTTTAGCGTTATCAATTATAGCGTTATCAATTATAGCGTTATCAATTATAGCGTTTGAAAATATACGAATCGTTTAAAAAAAAAAAATATTTTTTTAACTTTGCTTAAAAAATAGGCTAATAACAGGAGTTCAGGATTGTCAATTTTACCGCTTTTTAATATAACATTATCTTTAAAATAAAATATAAAATATTTCAAAAATTAATTTTTTGGATTAAATTAACTACTGTAAATTTTTTTAATGTAAATGCGGAATTAAAGGAAAATTAAATAGTTGATAATTAATTCTAATTAAATTTTCTTCGTATAATAACATAGAATTTTGTCCGTCGATGACGATAAGCGACGCGTCTTCTTAATGGCCCTCTTCACTTACCGTCGCCGGAAGCCCGAGCCAATGTTATTCTATGGGGAAATTTTCTTTACAAATAACTTATTAACTAATACATATTTTTAAATTCTGTTTTCACATTCAGAAAATTCCCAACTGTTAAATTGACGCACCTTTTTTAAAAATGTATTTTTTTAATTTTTAATATTTTATTTTGAAATTGTAAAATGAAAAATGAAAAAATTTCACATATTGAAAATTCGTATTTTGCAGCTTCAAATTAAAATATAAAAAAATAAAAAAATAAAAAAATAATTTTTTTAGAAAGTTCCGTCTGTTTAACAGCTGGGAATTTTCAGAATGTGAAAACAGAATTTAAAAGTGTGTATTAGTTAATAAGTTATTTGTAAAGAAAAATTTCCCATAGAATAACATTAGCTTCGGCATCCGGCAGCGGTGAGTGAAGAGGGCTCTTAAGACCGGGACACATTAATCATTATTTTTTATTAAAATATTTTGATTTATTTAAGATGTATTTTTGTTGGTGCCCCCCCCTTTTTTTTCTTAAATATAAATTTAGTGGTGTTTGATATGGTAATCGTATTCTAATATTGCCAAATAAACACCACTGTTTTATACATATAATTCTAACCTTATTTTATTGAGGTACTTTTGTTTATTAAAATCTAAAATAATTAAAAGAGTTAAATAAATCTAAATTTTTAAAAATATAGTGACTATCCTTCATAGTCAGGGTCTCTGCCCTTAATTTTGCTTTTACACTGCTTTATTTAATATACATGTCGTCCTGTGTTGTTATATTAAAAATGTATTTCATATCAAGTGACACTATACAACAGAGAGTCGAAGACACTTAAGAAAATAATAAATATAGCTTCTTAAATTTTGTTGCCTCCAAAAAGATATAGAATATCAATACCCTTCATGATATGAAAATTTTATAAATAAACACCCTAAACTGAAAATATGTAGCATTTGTTTCGGTTTGAATTAAAAACACTGCGAAAAAAAAAAAAAAAAAAAAATATATATATATATATATATATATATATATATATATATATCGCTTTCATTTAAAACGAATAGATGGTCTTTTTCTAAATCCCTAAATTAGAAATATAGATTTCCGAGCTATGAGTATAAGGCACACCAATACGCTGAGAAAAAAATTCTATAACTGACATCTACAATCTAAATTGTGGCTCTAGAAAAAATAGTTCCATGTCATCCTTATAAATTTTTTATAAAAAATTTTCAAGTCCCCTTCGAAAGCGAATTCTAGAGACCTCTATTAGAATTCTTGAGCGTTTCCCAGACAGCACGTCGCCTCCGCAGGATATCTTCAAGATGTCTTCTGGATGAAAAGACATCCCAGAAACGTCCTTAAGATGTACTGTGGATAAGTTAAGCCTAACTGTGCTGTTAGGGTGCCTATACTATCAAGACAAACCTATTTGAAAATATTACCAAATAAATGTGAATACAAGAGACGTGTTTCAGCAGCTGTAATCTTGGTTTATGACCCAATTCTAGAAAACAAGCGAGAATTTCTCGTAATACAAAAGATTCAGGATATTCAGAATATTCAGAATATTATTTCACCATCTAGAAATGTGTACATTAGAAATTCTCGACCATCTCGTCTATTTAGTTTATTGGCGTGCCTTATGCGCATAGCTCGGAAATCTATATTTCTAGTTTAAGGATTTAGAAAATGACCATTTATTCATTCTAGATGAAAGCGGTATATTTTTTTTCTCAGTGAAGGTTAAGAATTTAATCGAGCAACAAAAAGTGGATACAAAGCATACATGCTGTATTAATGTCACCTTTTTTTGCCGGCTGAAGGCTGATGATTAAATATTCCAACTCAAAACAATTGTTGTGTCTTTTGATATTTATAGTATTTGCTTACAAAGTTTACATTTAGCATCATTCAACAGCCTATATTTTGCTTTCGTTTTCTACGTGGAGGCCTTTATTATGTTCTGCTAAGGATAGCAGAGATTCAAAATTTTTACTACCACTAATTTCGAACAATAATCTCTATCCTGTTTAATCGCAAATAAATTACTATAAATTTAAAATAAGGTTTCGTGCATGGAAATTGTGGTAGAAGAAACGGTTAAAAAGGCTTACATCAGTGTTGGGCATAATTGATTAAAAAGTAATTAAATTACAATTAAATTACAATTATAATTATTTTACTCTCAATCGATTAACAAGTAATTGATTACAAATTGAATTATTACAAATAAATTGAATAAGCAATTCAATTTATTTCCAACCAATTACTTGTTAATTGATTGAAAGTAAAATAATTATAATTGCAATTCAATTGTAATTCAATTACTTGTTAATCAATTATGCCCAACACTGCATACTATAGATATCATTTCTGAGCTTTATTGATACTACTAAGTATATCATTTAACATTATTATTAAATGTACTAAATAAAAATTATGCATGTACTTTTGAATCCTCTTACACGTAATTTTTTATACAATGTATCTCTATGTATTCAATTATATATTACAATCTAAGATTAATATGGAAATGTACAGGTTTTTCCTACTGTAAAGTACTGATATAATAGCGAACTTTTTCTGTCATTTTCTTTTTTCAAACACTGTATGTATTAAATGAACTAAGGAGAATGTTTACCTGTATCTGTACGTTACATTATTTATGAAACGAAATTTTTAAAGTAATGGAACCTATATTGAATTCAGCTATATATTTACATAAGTGCTTTTTATTCAATAAGGAGAAGATTCTGGATTTATTCAGAAAGCAACATTCATTTGAAAATTCTGCATTTCAATAGAAACACATGTTCTGAATTCCAAAATTTGAGTTGCTTTGAAGAAACGTGGAGTTCTTTCTGAAAATTGGGTAATTCTTTTTCTTTTTGTAGTGCATTGCATTTTTAGGGGAAATTTTAGATACATAAAGTAAGTTCTACATCTGTGCTTTTACATGAGAAGTTTTATTTTCTTTGTGATGCATTAGGTAAAGCGAATATAGTTTGGGATATGCATTATAAATAACAATAATAATAACAGAAATAATAATCATGCTAAAATAAGTAGTTTTCCTTTTTTTTATATATATATATGTGATTAATTTCAAATTATTTACGTAATTTAAGTCTTACAAACTCTTTTACTTTTTCTTTCTTTATTTTCTTTTTTCTTTTTTTATTTTTATCGGAATCTCAATAATTTTCGTAAAAACAATTTTATAAAATTTCATTTTAATTTGCCTCTTCAGTCTTTAAGTAAATGCTGTACTGATAAGTATAAAGGATTTAAGTCTATATTCTTGATTTTTCAGGAGGCAAAAAATAAAGTTAAACTAACTAAAAACTAATCAGAAGAATCGATTAGGAAAAGGGATTAGGTTGACTTATACCCTTTATACCATCCAGTGATTGTCAACCTTCATTTAATAAAGGGAGAAAATTGAATTAAATATTTTATACTAAAGATTAATGCTAAATTTCTGACTTGAATCTTTTTTTTTTCCAATGGATTTTCTCAAAGACTAAATGACATGGATTTAAATCCTTTATACCAATCGATAGAGAATTGTTTTCTGAGTCTGACTATGTACTTAACTCAAAATCGACATTTTTGGACTTAAATCCTTTATACTTATCAGTATAGAATGATTATGCAAAAATGAAGATAAATCACGCATTTTTTTTTTTCTAAATTTATAAATTTCGCTGATAAATTAAGAAACAATTGAACTATCGTCATTAACTCTCTCTACTTTTCAGTGTGCAACTTAACTACTGTCACTACCACATTGTTAGAGAGCTGATTATCGCTGCTCTCCATGAAAATTGCCCCAACACCATTTTGGCAAATTCTTATGTAAAATGACCTCCTGAATCTGAATATGAAGTCCATTTTACCCTATTCCCCACCATTTTTTAGGGACTGCCCCCTATTTTAATGACTTTTTGGTAATTTTGTGGCTATAAATCGGATTTTTAGGTAGAGGGGGGGGGGGATATTTTAACTGTTAAATGTCTTCTGAGGGGCTACACAGTTGGAAAATTCTAAAACATCAACTTCTACGGAAAGGGGAAATTTTAGCGGGGGATTTGTCTTTAGAAATATCTATTACACTTCTTATATATTTTTAATCTATTATTAATGTTATTTATTAAACGTTAGATATATATGTATATTTAAGTGTTAAATTAATTCTTTTTAATTCTCCAAATCAAATTCATGGCCATAAAATTACCGAACAGTGATAAAAATTGGTGGAGGTGGTGGTGCCTGGAGAAAACGGTGGGTGACTGGGAAAAATGGTAGTCATAGTCGGATTTAGGAGGTCATTTTACATAACAATCAGCAAGAATGGTAACAGAGGTAAAATTTTTTATTTTATTTATTTATTTATTTAATTTTTTTTTTTTCTTTTTGCAGTGCAGTGCAGTGCAGTGTTATATGCACTCAAAATTGACAAAATATACAGGCAACTATACACCAACCTTCGCCCTTCCATTGGTTTAAGGACTTTTTTTTTTTTTTCAGAAAATCTTCAACTTTTTTTTTCTTTTCATTCTTTCTTTTTCTTTTTCTTTTTTTTTTTTTTTTTTTTAATAAAATTTCACTTTGTTTTAACTTCTCCTGTTACGGAACGTGGAATAGCACCAATACCAGTGCTGAGAGAAATTAAAAATAAATAAATAAATAAATGTTCCTCTGTTTCCAAGCAAAATAACTTATAAAATATTCATATAGGAAATTATGTATCTTCCAACATGAATCTCCTTATATTATTAATATACACATGAAAAACTGATTGATTGTCTGTTCAGATATTTAATTCGCTGTACAAAGCTACACCATTAAACAGACTGCTACGAAAATTGATATATTTATTAACCAGGGGGGGGGGGGGGGGAATCTAGCTAACTCAGTATTTTTTTTTTTTTTTTTTTTTTTTAACTCAGTCGGACAATTGGATCAAAAGATAATTAAAAAATATAAAAAAATCCCTTTTTAATTTTAAAATTATTAAAAATAAAGAAATATTTGGTGCTAGTGTAAATAAATAAAATGTAAGTTTATTATTATTATTATTATTATTTTTTTTTTTTTTCGGCAATAAAATAAAATATTTTTAATTTCCCGTGAATAATAATAAAAATTAGGGAGAAAAAAAAACTTAGTTATGCTGTGAAAATTGGTACACTTTTAAATCAAATAAATTTTCTCATAGAAATATTTGGCATTAACTTAAAATTTTTATTTAATATTAAGTAGTACTTTTCTTTTCTACAGTAAAACGAAAATTTTTGTTTTTATTGGTACTTTATATGTAACTTCTGTGGTTCTTTTCTGTTCTCACCTTAATTTGAAATAGATAAAATTTGGATTTTATAATTTTTTTTCTAAATATCATAAATATATATATATATATATTAATGAAACGGATTTAGTATCGGACCCTTTTGGCGAAATGTAAAATTTGACACCGAAGTAACTCGGACGTTCTTCGCCAAGGTTTTTAATTATGCTGCGATAGCCATTTCAGTTCATCACAAAAATGGCCAAAAATATTTAAAGTCACCAAGGGAGATTCATACTAAAGCTGCACCGTTTGTATTTATTAGGACGGACTGAGGACTATTAGTCTCAATCTGCGGTTTTTTGGGTGTCATTTTTCGATAGTTGGACATGGACAATTAACGAAATCTAAAATTTATCGAAAATATAATTGAATAATTTGAAAGCGATGTTATAATAGTAATAATAAAAAAAAAAATTAAAAAACTAATAGTTCTCCGTCCTAACCTAAATTCTGCTTTTGCCATAATTTCATCAAAATCTTTTTTTTTTTTTTTTTTTTTTTCAAAGAAAGGGAAAAGAAAATTAATAATAATCAGTATCGAAACAAACGATATCGAAAACGTTTTTATTTATTTGTAATATTTTCTATTCAAGTCTTCGGGAAATGTTTCATGCATTTCTCTTCCCATTTTCCACCTTTCTTCAGTTCTTTCATTAATTTTAAAATTTTATAAATTTTACTTCAACCTGAACAACGACTTTCTAGTATATTATAAATTTTATTTGTGAGAACTATGGTACGAAGAGGATGTAAAAAAGTCGCCTGTGGTAGCCCTGTAATATATTCCTTAACTTTACCACTATATTAAAAATTTTATTTGTGAGAATAGTGGTATGAAAAGAATACAAAAAAGTCGCCTGTGGTAGCCCTGCAATATAGTCCAGAAGTTCATCAATTTCACAAATTTCATTGCCTAACGAAAGGCCCTGAGATTCGAATTTTGTAAAAGTTTAACATACATAAGAAAAGTTGGTCTCTATAACTGGAATATAGAAACCAAGTATATATATGTATATATATATATATATATATATATATATATATATAAGGTTAACGCACTAGTAGTGGATCCTGTACCAGTAGTGGACACTTTTAATTTTAAATTCGGGAAATAAGCTACCTAAAAATTCTGAAGATTCAAGCAATGTTCAGGAAGGGAGTTATAGTCCTTTACTGTTAAACCCTTTAACAAAAAATAATTCCGGCCATTAGTTTTAAAATAATGTTAGTTTAACTAAAAAAATTTGCACTTTTTGTGATTTTGCAGTTTTCTTCTTATCACTTTGAATAAGGAAATGAAATTTTATTTGCTCGCTCGCTGCTTATTTTTAACTGATTTCTTCTATCTTTTGCTTTTATATGACTAAAATAAGTATGCAGAATTCATTTATTGTGCTATTTTTTAAATCTTGTGTTAACACATAGTATTTTTATGGGTGTCCACTACTGGTTCCAAAAAATTCATCATGACAAATAGTGGACAGCCCTGTTCACTACTGGCTCATGTGACTTTTAATGACAGATCCAGTAGTGGACACAATTCTGTAATCTAGCAATTTTAGAGTTGAATTTTAAAGCAAAAATTCAAAGGGGTTCACTACTGGAACAAAAAAAGGGTCCACTACTGGATTTTTAGTGTGCCCACTACTGGCTCATATTAAGCTCTTCAGATTTTTGATTTTTTACATATATAAATGCTACAGTTAGCAATTTTCACAATACAGTCGTGTTAAGAAATAGTTAGTAAAGGTCTGAAATATTAATTATTTTTTGAAACTCTAAAATTTAGGAAATTACACAAAAAATAGCTGGAAAATGTCCTTAAAGTGTCCACTACTGGTGCGTTTACCTTATATATATATATATATATATAGGTGAGATATGCAAAATTTCTTTCGCAGCGAAGATAGAGGGACTCTCAAAAAAAAAAAAAAAAAAAAAAAAAAAGAATAGTACATACAAGCATAGCTACCAACTTGCACATTTTTCACACAACATTCCCCAAAAAAAAATTTCATCCTTATTATTTAACCGTTGAAATCTTCTAGAAAATGCATAAAAATATTCTATTAAATATTTCCAGTAGCAAAAGAACGTACAAGTTGATAGACATGTACAAGGGGAAAAAAAGTGAAAGATGTTTGAAAAGGTAAAACTTCATAGTTTGTTTTAATTTATTCCGGAACATTTTTAGCCCCACATTTATATCGCACCACTTTATTTATAAAATGATATGCTCCAATATACAATTACGATAAAACAAGAATAAATTACTCTTAAAATAAAAGTGATATGAAATAAAGGCGTAGCTAAAAATGCTCCGGAATAAATTAAAATGTTAGCGACGCTGAAACTATAAAACTTCAAATGTGAGGACTTTTTGCGAGAAATGGAATTTATTCTTTAAAATTTCGTCGAAATATGTGTTAAAAGAAAAAAAAAAAAAAAAAAAAGAAGGGCTCTTATACATTTACATGCAAAAATACAAAAAAGTGCTCAAATGTGTAAATGTATTTGCGCACATGCATTTGGATATAATTCGCTCTCTATTCGTAAGTTATGTATGTTACGAACATGACAAAGCTCTCTTCTTTATCCTTCTATATAAAAACATCACTGTTGACATACTTAATCCCAGCTTCTCGCAAAATAGGATTTTATATATTGAGTTTGATGCCCTTTTAATTGACGAATGCTGAGATGTAAGCATACGGAAAATCAAAGAAGATCAGTAATAGTAGTACCTCCTCTCGGCCAATCTATATTAAAATTAATTCATCATTCTTTTTCATAAAAGTTATATTAAATGTCAAGTACTCGTTCGTAATCTATCGAAACTGGGATATAGCTGTCTATAAAATCATAGCTCTTAAATAATAGAACCACCAATATGTCGATATTCGCCTAAATTTAATCAACGAAGGTTTCATAATACCCTTGTCAAGATTTAGTTTTTATGAAGAAGAAGATATAGAAGCTAAGATATAGCTTTCGTGTACAGAGCCTGATTAAGGGGGAAGCACACATTATTTATACTCACACCGTTATTTTTTAACAAATACTTTCCTCCTATAATAAACACAAAATTCTCATTAAAAATTATTTTAAAAGAATTCTGGTGTCTAATAACGGTGAGTAAATTGGATTGTTTCATACCGTTCATTTTTTATAAAAAATATTTCCTCGTCAAAGCGTGGAATTTCTATGACATGAAGTAAAAAATAATTGTAAAAATATTCCGGTGAGAGCGGAGATAATGTGTGCTTCCCCCTTAATCAGGCTCTGTTCGTGTATATGAGTGTGAACTTAATGTAGTAGCGCCATCTATAAGGCGATTTCCCCCAAAGTTGTTAAATCCCAATTCATTTCAAGTTTAAAGTAAATACCAATTTCTACTCTAAACATTAGTTTTTGATCTAACGTTGCCAAAGAATTTTTTGTCACACGTGTACAAACGTGTTTTTTTTTTTTTTTTTTTTTTTTAATGCTCAAATTGTGGTTAGAAAATCTCAAGATATATCATTTTCGGATCTTCGGATTCTGTGGGAGGGAAGCACTTATGACAAAAGTCACACATCTTCATCTGCTAAAGATGGTAACTAACGAGGCACGAGTCCGAAAAATCACAATCACTGCAATGAAGAGAAGGGGGGGGGGGGACAGAAAAGGAGCACCAAAACATAAATACGTAATCCTGGAATTCATAGAAATAGGAAGCACAAAAAACATAAAATAAGGAAAGTTAAGGATACCATTATAAAATTTAATACGAAGTTTAAGGATAGTAAGAATATTTTTGTTTTTTTTTCAGCACTTTTTAATTTTCGTTGACATTTTTTTTTTTTTTTTTTTTTAACGGAGAATGAAAAGCTTAACATAAACAAACACGAGCAAACACAAGCAAACACAGGACAACACAGTGTATAATCTCCCAGAAGAAGTCAATGCCCGAAGGCAATAGAAAAGAGAAAACATACGTAACATAGAGTAAAACAACAAAAAGGTTAAAAATGGGAGTTCAGAATGAGGCCCGCTTCGGGACTTCGTTTGTTCATAGAATCGTTATGGTCATACGCTGCAAGTGTGTTTAAAGCTGGGCTACCTAAGCATTCTAGAGCCAAATGAAATTGTACATTTAAGTATTGAATGAAATTATTGAGAGTTGGAGTAGGAATCTGCTTATAAATGTGAAAATTTTGATCATACAATGACATATCAAGTATTTTCCGAATTATTGCGTTTTGTGCTATAATGATTAACTTGATATGGGATTTTGCAGCATATGACCATACCATAAACACATAAGTGAGAATGGGTCGTAAGTAGAACGTATACAAGAGCATCTTATTTTTAGGGTTTAATTTACTATTCCGAAAGTTAGGGGCATTAATTTCGATTTAGCCACTCGAAATTTCGTACGCTTAATGGCAATGTACTGTTTGAAAGTCAGTCCTTGGTCTAGAATATCTCCAAGGTATTTATAGTGGTTTGGCCAAGGTATAGGGGTAGCGCCGAGGTTAATTTTATACTTATCTCTATTTCCAGGCGTCACTGCATTTCTTCGACGTGAGAATAGAATAGTTTCAGTTTTGCCAATATTGAGAGCTATTCTGCGTTTACTGAACCATCTAACAAGAATTTTAAGGTGACAGGTTATAGCCGAAATAGCATAACGCCTGTTAATGCTAGATGCAAAAATGCAGGTATCGTCTGCAAAAATAACCAATGAGGTATGGGGGTAGCGGAGCCTATCATTAATATAAAGATTTAAAATTTTAGGGCTAAGTTTAGAACCTTGAGGAACGCCAAAAATGGCAAAAAAAGTTCCGTGAAAGAAAGTCTTTCACCTTCACGTTAAAGTTTCAATCGAGTAGGTAGCTATGAATTAATTTAATAAAGGAAGGGGGAAAGTTATAATCAATAAGTTTAAAATTTAAACCAGTAGTCCAAACTTTGTCAAACGCCTTTTCGATGTCAAAGAACACTTCAGCGGTATACTGCTTCTTAATTTTTCCGGTGGTGGAAAAACCACTCGGAAACCAAATTGTTCAGGGATAATAATATTATTTTATAAAATGTGAGAGTCAATTTGTTGAGCAAGAAAAGCTTCGAAGAGTTTACTTAAAGGTTTTAAAAGGGAGATCGGACGGTAACTCGAAGCTCTATCAGGGGATTTGCGCTTTTTAGAATAGGAGCAACAACTGCAGTTTTCCAATAAAAAGAAAAATAATTAAATTTAAAAATCTTATTAAATAAATAGGTAATTTTTGGAATATAATGTAAGGATACATTCTTGAGAGCGTCTTTAATGATACCGCTGATGCCCGGGGCTTTCTTATTTTTAAGTTTTTTAATTTTACGAATTACATCAGCGTGAAAAATCGAAATGTCAAGGGAGGAATAGGGTAATTCAAGAACCTACTAACAGTGGTATTTCAGTTTCAGCACTATCATTGAGATTCCCCTGGAACTACGTTCCAAGGTTCATGGCAATGGCGTCTGCATTTTCTTCATTGGTGTACGTATAGGTCTGGGTGTTTGGAATAAGGATGGAATCGAATGAGCTCTTGAATCTCCTGGCAGCTTTCCAGATGGAGTTATCCTCTGGGAAGAGGGATTCAAGGAATTCACTCCAGCTTTCAATGCGTTTTTTGTATAAATAATTTTTAGGTCCTGCCGAGTTCAATTAAGAATGATTTTGTCCCTGAATCCTATGTGTACGCTGCCAAATTTTCCTAGCCCTATTTTTATTAGTGGTTAAAATGCGGACATGAGGGTCTAATTTGAAAAATTCATTAGACAGTTTGGAAGTAGTAGCATAATCAATAGCACTTTTAAGTTCAGTAGGTGATGGTGCTGACCAGGTTATCAATATAATCAGTGCAAGTGACAGGGGAAAGAGTAAGGGAGGATGTCATTAATAAAGTACGGAAATGAATTCAGTTTGTGCGGGATATGATTTTAGGAGGGATGGGGGGAAGACGAATTTGAATATTAATTTTAATAGGATTATGATTTCAGTTAAGCTCAAGAGGTTATATTTTTGTCTAAGTTAAAACCGTTAAGAAGGCCGAAATCAATGGTGCTACTACTTAGAGCAGAGTGATGAGCAGGAGAGTACGGAAAAAGGGTGTCCGCATAATTGAAGCGAGAATTTTGGTCATGAATCGCCTTAACATAAGCATTGCTAACAAAACAGTTCCAGGAGGATGGATGGGCATTAAAGTCATTAAGGAGTATAAAGTTGACATCATACCTAAGAAGAGTTAGAATATCAGAAGTGTTGTCACTCGTGCTCTCGTTACAAGAAACATAATTCGAGAAAAGTCAATAGGAGAGGGGGGGCATGGTACCATGAGAGTAATGCCAGTGGCGTTGACGACGTTCAGAGTTGGGTTTGGCACCTGATGGAAATTTAGATTATTTTTAATACCAATAGAAGCACCCTTAATAGACCGAAGGATATTGGGACTCTCAAAATCATTTCCAAGTATAGTATAATTTGGAATTTTAAGGTTGATACCTGGTCCTAATTTGGTTTTCTGGAGAAGAAAAATGTCAGGAACGTGCTCTTGCATAAAGTCCTTGAATTCCAGGATTTTTCCCTTAATACCATTACAATACCAAGCAACGCAGGACAAGCAACCTCGTGCAGCCATTATGGGGCAGAAAAGGCTTGGGTTATAACATTAAATTTGGAAATCATATCTGGACAATTTTTAAGATGAATAAAAACTTGTTTATACTTATTAAGCAACTGGTCAAAGCTATTTGCGTTAAATTGTTGGGCTATTTCTTTTAATATATTGGTAAATTCTGCTAATGAGTTAGAATTATTATTTGAGGGTGTAAGGATAAAGTTCAGAGTAGAAGGTTGTGTGATGGAATTTTTAGGAGAATTTAGGGTGCTAGCGAAAAAGTTATTAGGATTAAATGGGGTTGAAGTAAAGGTTGGAGGATGTTTCTTGACAGCATTGGGGAATTTAGACCCTGTAGCTGGCTGTGTACGTGTCTTTGCAGTTTCAGCGCTTGACTTGTTCTATATTTCTTCCTTCAGTGCAGTTTTGGGTTTCGTGATCGCCAGCACATTTAACTCATCTGGCTTGCATCTTACAGTTTTGGGACAGGTGGTGGAAATATTGACAGTTAAAACACTGCACAGTACAGGAAGGGCGCAAATACCAGAATTGCGTAATAGAGCAAATTATGCAGATCGAATATTTTTCTTCTCTCCGGGTCGTCCTCAAGGTGTATTTCAAAGAGGGGCATAGGAAGTCCGTTTTAAAGCTTGTAAGCTGATTCACCTTCAATGCTTTAAAGCTTTTCTTATAGGGTGTCCCAAGATTGACGAAAGATTTGACTTTTTAATGGGTTTTTTTTAGGGGGTAGTCGCTGAGGGAGGGGTGGTCGTTTTAAAGAGGTGGGATGGGCCACCTAGGGAGGTTTCTTTTAGTGGTGTAAATTTGTTACTTGGGTAACAATCCATTCGGACAATTTTAAGTTTGAGATTTAGATCATAAGAAGGGGTGGAGAGGCCTTGTTTGGTTTTTTTTAGTTCCCCATCATACTATAGGTATGGAGAACTTAGGTAATCGTGAAAATTTTCGACCTCGGTTTTTTTACTTTTCTACACGTTTTCAGGTGTGAGGAATCCGAAAATGACAAAATTTGTATGGTGTCTGTCTGTAGGGTGTCTGTTAGTCCGTTAGTCCGTTAGTTCGTTAGTTTGTTAGTCTGTGTACACGATATCTCAAGAACAAATTGTCACAGAGAGGTCAGATCAGTTTTAAAATGTTACTTTCGACACTGGCAAGAACCCTATTCATTTGCAACATTCGATTTTAAAAACTTCGCAAGTTATTAGAAATTTACGATTTTCTTAACATGGGAGAATAGGACAAAAATTCACTTAAACGTGCATTAAATGGAAACTTTTTACTGTAAAATTGTCAGACCAGTTTTAAAATATCAGTTTTGATGCCGGAATGAACATCAGTAACTATAAATATGCTTCTTTGAAAATTTCGCAAGTTATTGGAAATTTACGAATTTCTTAACATGGTGGTATAGGGCGAAATTTCACATAAACGTCAATTTTGAAAAACGGAAAAACAGGCTGTTATGTGGGGGTAACGAAAAGGAAAAGAAGAACACGGATTAAAGAGCATAAAAATGATTTAAAAAGCGACAGAAATACTGCCGCACTATCAAAAAGCTATCACGAAAACAGAATAAATATCCAGTTTGATGACGTCAAAAAATTAGCTAATTACGATAACTCCATGTATGCATACTACCGCGAAACCGTTGAGATCATCAATGAACCTAATTCGATTAATGACCATGAATCGAGAATCGGAATAGACACCCAGTGGCGCCGCCTGATCACAGGTGAGGAAGAACAAGAAGATACGAAACCACTTACCACTCGAGCAGCGTCTGAGGAAGGTTTGGAGCCCAAAACCGAAAGCAGCTCACAAGTAATGAAGCAAGAATAAGGTAACTTATTAAATTTATTTTCATTTTAGTCCATTTTATAACTTTAGAAGTTTCCATCTCCATTTTTGTAGCGGAAAAAGCAGACAATTTTAGAAAAAAGAGCCAAAAAAGCACTTAAAAGTGCTAAGATACACTTTGGGGCTCTTGAAAATAGGTTGAAAGACCTCATCCAATACCAAGATTTATTATAATTCCATCAAAAACTACCTTTTCGAATTTATCTTCTATGAATGTATATATATATAAGTTTTTTTTTTTTTTTTTTTTTAATCATCGTTCATTTCTATTGAATATTTACATTGTAAAGAAAATTATATCCTTATAAATAATATGACTTACTAATGGTAATTCATTGATTAATAATATTTAATCTATGTCTGTAACTGTTGTTTGTATGCCCACATTTAAAGAAATTAAATTTGAAATTAATTTATTCGTCCTTGATATATGAAAATATTTAAATTTTATTACTATTTTTATTATTATTTCTATTGTTGTTGTTAAATTCAATAAATGAACCAGTGTAACTAAATAGAAATGTTCCCTCAATAAGTATATAAGAAAATCTAGTGTGAAACAACCACGCGACTTCCATTACCCACTATTACACGTATTATATGCACTTTTTGGAGATAATGTGATTAGAAGACATGGAATTGAGCTAATGAAAAAGACAACTAAAAATTTTCCAGTAAGAGTAAGTTAATACACGTTTGTGGTAAACGCATGAAAACGTAAAAACATAAAATATAGTTTA
The DNA here is from genome assembly GCA_963930645.1 of Salticus scenicus. Classification (NCBI taxonomy): domain Eukaryota; kingdom Metazoa; phylum Arthropoda; class Arachnida; order Araneae; family Salticidae; genus Salticus; species Salticus scenicus. Next base: position 203,107,093 of record OZ005659.1, on the reverse strand, counting down.
CATAGCAAGGAAGAAAAAAAGGGGTCAAAGTTATTATTACTATTATTATTATTATTTATTTATTTATTTATTTACTTATTTATTTGATACACCAACTTCCGAGATCTAAAACTGATCTATGTGATCAGGGTGATTAATAATTTTCTTGTAATATCCATGTAAAGCACGAGAAAAGATATCTAAAATGGTTTTATGTAACAGTTTTCAAGAAAATAGTTAGAACCGTTTTTGAGACACGATTTTTACCAAAACTTGATATATTCAGTTGTTGACCGGAAAACAACAATTACATACAAAAGGATATTTAAAAGAGGGTTAATATTACAAGTTTGAAAAAAATGGATACAGTCGTTTTGAAAGGAATCCACTCGCAGTACCTGAAATTGAGCTATTTATACAGGACGCCTATCAATTTTCCTGAACTAATCAACTATATCATTCGAAAGGACATCTAATAGAGTGCTTATATAGCAACTTTGAAGAAAGTCTTTAGAGCCGTTTTAGAGATACGGACTTAAGGCCCCACTTCCGGTTTTCCAATTTTCACCAAAATTTGGAAAAATTATCCGTACACTAGTTCTGTCCTAATTCGGAAGTTTCGTAGCTATATCTTTATTAGTTTTGGAGATATGACAGTCAGAAGGTTCCCCACACACATACACACACACATGTTCCCCGGAGCCGTAAAATGCGGACGGTGTGTGTAAACCGCCAAATTGCGGACATGCTTAAATTAATTATCTATCGTTATGAAATTTCATATTTTCTTTTAGAAATCACCAGTTAAACGTATGTTACCTTTATTTTTTCAAAATTAAAAAAATTTCGAATGCCTATTTTTGCAAGGTAAATGCGGACCTCATATACACAAGCATATATGCCGGAAATTGAGGACATCACACTTTTGCGATAGTTTTGATTTCTTTTTTTTCTTTTTTCGTAATTTTCTACTATATTTTTATACAAGAAAATATTGTATTCGTAAAAATTTTGAGCTACCGGTTTTCGATGGATTATTACGTTTTAGGAAGTCCAAAATCTTATTGGAAAGATTTAGTAAATCTGTTTATCCATATATGTGTGTGTGATAGAAATTTTTTGCAAACTATATCTCAGGCAGAATTTCAAATAAATTTATATATAGTATAAATTAGTGCCTTTTAACTTTTCGTGCAAATCGCTTAATTTTTTGGCTCTGCCATAATGTGATTTCTCCCATTTAAGGGAAAGCTACATTTCAGGTTCTATTGTGTATAATTAATAAAAACGTGATATGTGAGAGAAACTTTATGGAAAATTATGCTGATTCAATTTGGGTGCATATTGGCTGATAGGTGGCGTTGCTATGCTGCCATTTTCTCCGGCACTGACATGCTGCATTTTTCTACGTGGACTCGAAAGCTATATCAGAAATTCTATTGTATATAATCGCACAAAACTTGCTATATGAGTGGGCCGTTACGAAACAGTATGCTGATTCAATTTTGGTGCATATCGGCCGACAGATGGTGCTACTATTACTCACCGTCAATGATTTTACGTATGATTGTATCTCAGCATCTGTTGATTAAAATTTAACCGAATTCCATAGGTAAAATATTTATAGTTAAAAGCTATGATTAAACTTTTGTGCAAGTTCAATAGTAAATAGTACTGTTATAAAGTAGGATTTAGAGGAAAGTTTAATGATGTTCACAACAGTCTCCTTTTTGTTTGTTTCAGTAGCAAATTATTATACTTTCCTAGGCGCAATGGACCTCATGTCCCTTCATACTATTGTACATTTTATTTTATGTATTATTCCATTAAAAAAAAAAAAAAAAAAAAAAAAAAAAAACTGAAGCGATATTTATTATTACTTTAATTCATATTTTATGGTAAAAATATTCTAGTTAGGTTAAGCTTCTTTTAGATGAATTGTTTCATAAGCATTGGAATAGTTCTTGGAATAAGTATTTTCATGATAATGGTCCAAGTCTCATTTGAGATAACTAAAGTCTAATTATTATTCCTGCCCGTATTGACCCCAAAACTAAGATCAAATTTATCTCTTGTACTGTATTAATAAATCATGACTTTTTATTTATTTTTTTTTAAATATGGACGTATGATGCACACGTGAAATATGAAATATGGCATACCTCTGGAAATTCCAACGTCTGGCAAACAGCGGTAAATGGGACATGTTACTTACACCTGAAAATGCAGACACATCATAAAACATGAAATTGCGGATATGTGATGATATATACCTGAAAATGCAGACATACGTCAACACGTACGTCATATACCTGCAAATGCGGACATCCGAAACACACCTGAAAGTGCGAACGTCCAAAACACACCTGAAAGTGCGGACGTCCGAAACACACCTGAAACTGCAGACGTCCGAAACACACCTGAAAGTGCGGACGTCCGAAACACACCTGAAAGTGCGGACCTCCCAAACACACCTGAAAGTGCGGACCTCCAAAACACACCTGAAAGTGCGGACCTCCCAAACACACCTGAAAGTGCGGACCTCCCAAACACAGCTGAAAGTGCGGACCTCCGGAACACACCTGAAAATGCGGACGTCCGAAGCACTCCTGAAAATGCGGACTTTCCGCATATCCCGGAGAATGCAGACTTAGCACATGCAACTGAAATATACATATAATGCAACATTACTTAAGAATACAATATGAGATAAGAGATAATATATAAGAAATTTGAAAAATGTACAACAGAACATAATAATAACAACTAGAAGAAGGGGCAGAGAGCACCGCAGCTTAGAGGTCTGCACGGGCCGAAATTTTGAATTTGCTCTCGGACCGGGCCGGGCCGGGCCGGGTTCGGGCTTAAAAAAAATTTTCAGGCTCGGGCCAGGCCTGAATGAAATTTTCGCTGGGCCGCGTCGGCCCGAATCTTTTTCTGGTTTCCTCGTTAATCAACGAAAAAGGAAAATGATAAAATATTTCTTCAGTCATTTATTTTACATAATTTTACAGGCTTGTATGTCACATAAAGTTCTATTTTGTTAAAAAAGTGTCTGTAACGTCAATTTAATTGTCTATCAGTGAGTATGTCTGAAATCTGATTTTTCGCAAATATTTTTAGCGTGCCTCGAAATTAATATATTTTATTTAAAGTAATATTAGATGGTTTGCTATTCAAAATATTATGCATGCCGGGTAAGTAAAGTTTTCGTACGGGCCGGGCCCGGGCCTCGAAATTCCGGTCCGTGCACCACAGTTCCGGTCCGTGCACCACAGTTCCGGCCCGTGCTATACCACAGCTTAAGACGGGTGGAGCGGATTAAACCCGTTTGATGGGGCCCATCTTTCCCCAAATCCATTGCAAGATCATATGATAACATAGAAAAAAAGTTAAAATATAGATAATAATTACTGCAAAAAATTAAAAATTAATACATATAAAAAAATTAATAAATTTTACTAAAATTAAAATTATTCAGCAAGCAATTTTAATTTTTCAGACAATATATTAATATATGTCAAAATCATGTTACACTAATAAGCAATCATATATATAGTAAGCTTTAACAATTTTGTTATTAAAATTATTTAAATAGTCTCATATAATACAAATACAAGTGGGTTATGATTTACGAAATATTCTCTTCAATTCCATTAAGCATATTTACATCCATAATCTATAAATTCATTTAAATTAAGAAATATATTGGATTTGAATTGCCATAGGGAAAAAAAAAAAAAAAAAAAAAAAAAACATTGTTCATACAATGGATGTTGGCCAATGAATTTAAATTATATTCACTATACAAAATTAAGATTATATCAATCATAGAAATCCAGTATGCTATATCTATCTATCTATCTATCTTTCTCTCTCTCTCTCTCTATATATATATATTATATATATATATATATATATATATACATACATAATTTACCATTACAATGATCAAGCATCAGGAAAGAAGACTTGGGTTAATCAACAAACAACGGCGTATGGAACTGTAGCCTTATACAAGTCAAACGGTACCAATAGTTATTTTAAATCATAATATATATTTATATGATTTAATTCATACAAAGTTCGTTTATAAGTATCAACAATTATATATATATATATATATATATATATATATATTTTTTTTTTTTTCACCAATTAATATATATATATATATATGTAAATACCATCTTAGCTATTATTTTCAGAAGTTTGGAGCAAAGTTTGGTTTTTGTAAAACATGTTTAACCCGCTCCACCTGTCTTAAGATGTGGTGGACTCTATTTCTTCATATTATGATTTTAGTTTCATTTGTTTAGATATTGCTCTTATTTCACATAGTTTTCAGTTCTTATGTTAACCCCTTAACTATTCGGTCGTATATATACGTCTTGCAAAAATACGATCCTTTGTGTTACACTGCTACCAGTGAAACTAGTCTCACTTTTTTGGAATGCAATTAAATGAGCATGACATTGTTTTCGAAGTGTTTACTTATTTCAGAGAAGGTGAAGAGTGGAGGAATCAGATGGATGAATTGTTGGGTTTTACGTCGCACTAGCGCTGCGCAGATGGGCAATTGGCGACGGTCTGGGACACACCTCTAGAGGTGGTCCAGAGACATGACATCACAATTTTGAACCTCCACGAAAGGGATGGCTCTCCCGCTTCGGTGACCCCCCCCCCCAGAGGTATAAATTTTGATGGGAACATGGAGGACATTGCGGCCACGACAGATTTTACGTGCACCAGCCACCATTAGTGCACACGACTGTCTTTGGCCGGCTCGAGTACTGAACCCGCAATCTTCCAATTACGAGGCCAGCGCTCTACCGACTGGGCTACCGCGGCCCGTGGGAGGAATCGGAAAGTGAATGTTTCAGGAACAATAAACAGATAACTACACGCACCTGTGTGAAAAATGATGACACTGGGAAGCTAACATTGCAATTTTTCGTCGGCAGGTAAGGGGTTAAATATATGTGTTCATTTCTTATACCAAATATATATATATAATGGGAAATTTTCCATCCCGGTAACTTCCAAAATAATGAATCAAATCGAGCCAAAGTTATATAGTGCACTTATATGATCTTTATATGATTTTTATGCACTTATATGCACTTTATATCTACTTTCTTACTGCTTTGTATATCCCCTCCTTGCCCTGCCCTCCAAATATTTGTTCACTTATTTTTTTTTATTAATTGGAGGGGGAAGGGATTTTAGCATATATTCCATAAACACAGCAAACTTTTAGAAAATTATTACATTTTAAAACAATAATTATTAATTTTCTTTTGTATAGATTACTCTAATTAATATTAAATTTATTAACATTTACCATAAAAGAAAATAATCTAATAATATTTTAGTTTTGCTTTGTTTTGTTTTCAAAGTAGAAAGTATTGGATTCGTAAAAATTTTCTACTTCCAGGTTGCCAACGGAATTATAGATTTTGAGATGACGTGACCATAATTTCATCATTAAAACTAGTATGAGGTGTTCACCACAAATCTTTCTTCTACAGTTTCCTATACAGTTTCACTCACTACAAATTATTTATAAAAATATTTTTCTTGATGAATGTTGACTATTTTCCTCCCAGAGAAGTATAACATTAATTGTTAAAAAAGTCAATTTTCCACAAGTTATATAATACATGTATATATATTCTTAAAAATGAAAAACTTCGAAAAATTTTATTTTATTACTACAGATCTATAATTTAATCATCGTTTTTAAAGGTATTCACGAGTTCTTTTGAAAGATACCCATATTTAAAATTTACACACTCCAAGGGTTTCCGTGAATGAAGATAGGAGTAGGGGGGGGGGAGAGAATGATGCCCGTGCACATGCAAAAACTTTTAATTAAATAATGATTATTATTTTTTTTTTTCTCGCTTTCTTTTAGAGGATTTTTATGATTATCGTTTTATTTAGCACATTGAGAATTATAAATGATATTGAATGAAAACATTCTTGACACATTCCTTTGTTTTAAAATATTTTCCTGCAATAAGCAATTTTATAAATTTACACAATAAATCATTATACACGTTTCAAATATTAAGAAAACACTTTCGAAACAGTGATACAATTATGAAAAAATATAACTGAAAAATATAGCTTAAAACAGTTTTTGCTAATTTTTCTAATTAAATATATATATATATTGAAACCCTTTCAAACATTGCATAATATGAAACCAAGTATCACATGAAGAACTATAAAAAATGAATGAAGTTGACGAAAAGAAAAAATAAGCAATCTGAAATTCAAGCATACAAATTCACCACTTTTTCAAGTGCATTGAATGAATGTTGTATGCAAATTAGGTGATCTTTCTGTCATGCTGTATGCAAACTGCTAAAAATTTACAGCATACAATGCCCGAGGTCACCTAAAAGACTTAAAATAAAAAGACTTAAAGACCTAAAAGACTTAAAGACCTAAAATAATTGCAAACAATACCAACTTAGAAACAAACTTATGAAGTGGAAAAAACCAAAAAAGAAACAGAAAGACATTGTGAATATAAATATTATTTAATATTAGTATTAATTAGTATTATTAAATGATGTGATATATTACCTAATGGAATTATTGATATCTTTTAAATTATCCAACTCATTTCTAAATATTGGACATATCCAATTGAAAATGGTTGTTGTACAGTAACTACTTCTATAGTAGAAAATTTTATATTTTCCTCTGCTTAATTATATTTATTGATTATCAGTCTAAATGTTTGTTGCTTTTATCGCAAAGTTAACTGTTTAAAAAGTTTAATGTAGTCTCTTACATTAATATTGTATCGCGCATAATACTATTAAATTATTTTTACTTCAGTAAATGAAAATAAAAATAGATGATGTTGGGTGATTTTTTTTTTTTTTTCTCCCCATCTTAAATGTCTTTAAATTCACTGCCGTAATCTTTGAGTTTTTGATGAAGTGATAGTGATTTTACATGATCTCATATATTGCTGTCTCAGAAACAACTGAGTTTTTATTACCCTGTTGCTGTAATTGCCTTTAATAAAGACAGAGCAGTTTTTGAATAATACAATATTATTTTTCTGTATTAATTTTTGTGTCAATTTTTCCAGTATCTTTTGTTGTATAATGCTTCATTTCCATATGTAATTATTTATTCATGAATTCGGTCTTCCTTCCTGGTATTTAACACTTATTTATAATGATGTGTTATTATTATTATATCTGGAAACTGTTTCAAACATTTCAAAGGAAGAAATAAAAATATCAGATGAATAAATGAATATATGTTGAAAACTTATTTGAAATGAAGTATAAAACAACTTTATTATTAATATACGACATGTTAAAAATTATGGATGTAAATAATGATTTCAGTTTTAAAATAGTGATTATAAATGTAGTTGATACGTAACACAAGTTTAAATTAATATCACTGTACTTTTTATTTTTATTTTATTTTTTAAGTACGAAGATTTTAATATAATAGTTAAAGTATAGTATCAAACTGAAAATAATTTTAATGGGTGTCTTTAAATATTATAAAATCTTACTCAATACAATTGTTGAAATCTTTAAAATTACTCAACTTGTAAATAGTCTCAAATCTTCTTTTTTAAACCAAAAAATCGAGTTTTTTTATATTATAGCCAAATGATTACTAAGTTAATTAATCAAATCTTTCGAGTATTTCTCATTTTTATTTTATTTTATTTTATTTTTTTTCCTTTGCTTATTATCATTATTATTATTCATTTTACTGACGTAGACAAGTTTAAATTAAATTAAACGAAAACATGTATAAGAAAGGGGGTGAAATTGCTTTTGAAATTACGACATTTTTTTTTTTTTTTTTTTTTTTTCAAATTTCAGGATATTTTCCTCGTTCTAATTCGTTGTGCATACACAGAAAAAGATAATTTTTCGAAGGGGGTTTATCAATGAGTTTGGAATTTGACCTTGGCCACTCTGATTTGTCCGACAAACATCTGTTGTAACACGAGTAAGGGTTGAGGCGTGAGGAGAAACAATATTATCTTGAGGAACGATGTATACTGTAAATGACAAATACTTTACATGTACGCACTCGAAAAAAAAAAAAAAAAAGTATACAATATTATATACAATGAAGTATCGTTTATGCATTTGTTAAGGGACCTTTCGTAAAGAAACAAATAAATCAAATAAATAAATAAATAAATAAATAAAAATTGTACAACCTACATTTTTTTTAACACACTATTACATAATAAAGAGAGGTATAAAAAATCTAATACATTGCATGGTTTTCTTTTCATCTGTCCGCTAAAAATACTTTTCAAATAAAATTTTAAACAACTTAAAAAGATGAAATAAAAATAGTAATTTTTTACTGATAAATTGCTATTTTATACGCACATAGATATTAAAAATATAGAAAATCGGAAAATATATATATATACCTTTAATTCGAATTTAAACTCCGTTGATTGTCATTTATTCATTAAAACCTATCTTCATTAAATTAATATATTATTCTCTTGATTGAATATGTATAAACCACAGTTAATTATATCATTCTTAAAGATTTTAACGTTTGGGAAAGGGATGTTGGCAATGCTGACTATGATACAAAGCATAATTTATCGAATTTAATTCAAAAAATATTTCCTCGTACGTCGAACGATATAAAATATTTCCTGAGAGTTTCAACATTATTTATATTAATTCCCCTTCGAAAGATAAGTAAATTAATTTCCTGCTATCGTCTTCATCGCTAGAAGTAACTTTAAAAATTTTTTCGTCTATTTCATCAATCGTATATAATTTGGATAAATAAAAATGAAAAAATATGGATGTGTGCTTCAATGTTTTTTTTTTTTTTTTTTTTTTTTTTGTAGACTGTACGTAATTACCCTTTCGAAACTTAAAAAGCGTACTGTGCCGTATATGTACTAGAGGTGAGTTCGGGCTCTATTTTGGCAATCCGAGCCCGCCCGGGCCCGAAACATTTTTGAACTGAGCTCGCCCGAGCCCGAAAAATTTTGTGTGATCAGAGCTCGAGCCCGCCCGAGCCCGATATTGAAAGTGGTACGCTATGCAACGCATACACAATGGTAAAATTAAATACCGTTTACATTTTCAAATTCATTTTCTTATTATCAATCCTCAATTTAAATTACTTTAAATGTTATTATAACAATTTATAATGTCTGTGTCTCTTTATACATGTATATATTTATATAATATACATTCATAGTGCAGCCCATTGTTTATAACGCGCCTATCGGGGGACAAAAAATTTATCCGAATGAGTGATATAATGAGGCCCAATATAATGAAGGAGGAAGGATTACTGTATAACACTATGACATAATATGCATCCCGTTGAAAAAAAGTTCTATTTAGAAAAAGGAAAGTCAAAGCCACTAAGGTTTGCAAGACTATTTTGTGATTTATAACCTATCATGACTATTATGGCATTTTTTTTTTTTTTTTTTTTTTTTTTTTTTTTTACATTTTCCAGTTAGTGAAGAATAAAATAAACAGAACTTTTAACTTGAATCCGAGCCCGCCCGGAGCCCGAAGACTTGCGTAAGATTTGAGCCCGATCGGGCTCGGGTTCAGGCTCGGGCTCAGGCTCGGGCTCAGGCTTACGGGCTCGGGCTGAGCCCGTCTCACTCTCATCTCTAATATGTACCTCTCCTTTTATTTGGCTGGCCATTTTACTATACATGTAAAAAAAAAAAAAAAGAAAAGAAAAGAAAAAGAAAAAGAAAGAAAAAAGTAAGTTTAATTTACGTGAAAATAAATAACTTTAACTTCGAAATGTTATAATTTGAAAAATTACAAATTTTGAACATGTGATCAAATTTTCAAAATTAAAATCAAATGTTGGGTGGGGAGGGGGGGGAGTTCTTGAAAGTATTGTTAGAGATATTTTAAAACTGGTCTGACCATATTTTACGACTATTCGTGTTTGAGATATTTTCTATACAGTATAACTAACTAACAAATTGACAAAGCTACCGACGAATACAATATCGATTTTGTAATTTTTTTTAATTTCCTTATACTTATATTTCCTTATATAAAAACGTCCAAAACCAATTTAATTATGAATATTTTCACGAATATGATTTCCCCGTAATATGATGGGGAACTAATACTTATGTTCTCGTTGCAAATTATTAAGAAACAATAAGAAAGAAAGAAAGAAAATAAATAAATACAAAAGTAAAATAAATATAAAGTAAAATAAAATAAAAATAAGTTTAACAATCAGTTACACATAAAAAAGAATTGCTCCACTGTTGAATTTTATTATTCTATATGCATTTCAGTAATTCAAAATGAATTAAGTTTAGATAGATGTTTTATAATCTTAAAATTGAAATTGTAAAATATTCGTCAATGGCCGGTAAATCATTTTAGCTTACTCGCCATTTTTTGTTATTATTGCAATATTATTATTTTGCTATTATTGTTCCGCTTTAGCGGGACGGACAAAATCCTCTCCGGACAATATCCATACCGGACAAGATCCACTCCGGACAAAATCTCATGCGGGCAAAATCCATTCCGGACAAAAGCCCCACATGTTTGAAAAGCTTAAAATACACTTCATATCAAAAGTTTTTGCAACATATTTACAAATTATATTCAAAAATATGCTAAATACATTCAAGAGAACATCCTCACTTCAAAAAAAAAGAAGAAGAAAAAAAGAGGGGGGGGGGGGAGCAAAATGTCGTATCTTTATGTCCCTTTATATCTTAATGAAATGTCTTACTTTAAAATGTAAAAACATCAATACCTGAAATTCAATTTTAAAAACTGATTTATTAAATCTCTTATGAGGAAAAAATAAATAAATAAAATAAAAAAATAAAGGATATCTCCCTAAGACTTTTTGCTTTAAAAAATAACAAATAAAAATACAAAAAATTAAAAATGAAATATATATATATATGTACTGATAAGTATAAAGGATTTAAGTCCATATTCTTGATTTTTCAGGAGACGAAAAATAAGGTAAACCAAACTAAAAACTAATGAGCAGAATTGATTAGAAAAAAGGGATTATGTTGGTTTATATGTTTTATACCATTCAGTGATTGTCAATCTTCATTTAATAAAGGGAAAAATTGAATTAAATATTTTATACTAAAGATTAATGCTAAATTTCTGACTTGAATCTTTTTTTTACCAATGGATTTTCTGAAAGACTAAATGACATGGATTTAAAACCTTTATACCAATCGATAGAGAATTTTTTTCTGAGTCTGACTATGTACTTAACTCAAAATCGACATTTTTGGACTTAAATCCTTTATACTTATCAGTACAGATATATAAAATAAAATAAAAAAGAGGTAAGAAACAACCGAAAAAGAGATCACAGTGTCGTTGGAGAGATGAAGTATGTCGTCCTCATGTTTTTCAGTGACGATTAGTTTAAGACAACATTTAGGGGGCTGGTAACAAATTAACCAAAATCAATAATATTTGGGATCACGCTGTATTGTTAACTGAACGAAGTGACCTATAACTTTAGGATATGTTAATATAGACCCCGTAATATTTGTGAACGAATTTGTGTGACGATAGTATGTTAAACAAAAGAGATATAAGCAATTACTTTGAAGCTCAAAAAATAAATAAATAAATAAATAAAAAATAAGAAACATAATACAGTGAAACTTGAATAATTCGAACTTGTTTAATTCGAAATTCTGGATAATTCGAACATTTTACTTCGTTCCTTGAATTTTATTTTAAAATAATGTTGAAAAATCGTGGATAATTCTATCGAATTCTATTTTGGATAATTCAAATTTTTCATACGATTACCTTTAAAATATTTCACTAAAATTTATTTTTCTCAGCTAAAGTGCATTATATAGTCTTTCAAAAGAAGGATAATGAAATACAAGAGAAGCTCCTAGCTAGTGCTTCAGAAGATATGGTGAATATACATGAACTTCGAGGGTTTTTTTAATTGAAAGTCATGTCTAATTTAGTAGATTCTATTTTTGTATAAAGCCATATACTATGACACGAAGATTGTACTTAAAGAAGAAGAAAAAATATATATGACTATTTTTTAAAAAGTGTTGAATAATTAAGCTCGTAAAAAGTATTGATTTAATGGGGGGAGGGGGGAATGTAGCAGTTTTCTTAGAAATAAAGTTTATGTGTTAAATCTTTGATCATAAAGTTTAAATTTTTCATATATCTCCTTTTTTGACAAAATAGTATATGTAATTCAAATTTTTGGATATTTCGAATTTTTCTCTGGTTCCTTCAACTTCGAACTGTCCAAGTTCTACTATACCACTAAAAGTTACTAAAAGCAGTATTTCCTTTATGAAGACGACCGAAATTCATTTCCGGTGACTTTTTTTTCCGGGTGCCTTTTTTTCCGCTTACCCTACTTAATACAATTGTTTCGGTTTTTAATAGAAATATTTTTTTTTAAATACTTTTAATATTAGAAGTTTATTAATTATTACTTTTTTTTATATACTAGGGGGCTCTGCCCCCTGCTCGCTCCGCTCACCAGCCCCCGAGGGAGGCTTCGCCTCCCCCCCGACTCACTTTACTCATTAACACATGCAGAGCTCTGCCCGCCTATTCGCTTCGCTGTTTTCTTTCACTGAAAATGAATATTAATAGTGCATATTACAAGACAAAAGCAGAAAATTATTATGGAAATCCTCCTATTCAATGTCAAATTGAAATGTTTAATATTTATATATATTTTTAATATAAAGAAATTCATAATATCTTGACCATTTTGCATTACAACTTTAGTATATGACCCTTTTTATTTATTTTTTACAACCTTAGATCCGGACTGCGGTACCCTTCGTAATTGGAAGACTGCGGGTTCGATTCTCGAGCCGGCCAAAGACCGTCGTGTACACTAATGGTGGCTATTGCACGTAAAATATGTCGTGGCCGCAATATTATCCATGTTCCCATCAAAATTATACCTATGGGGGTCACTGAAGCGGGGGACCATCCCCATCGTGTTGGACCAAAATTGTGGTGACATGTCTCCGGAACAACCGTAGGGGTGCGTCCCAGACCGTCGCCAATTATCCATAGCGCAGTAATGGTGCGACGTCAAACACAGCCTACCTAATTACTTACCTACCTACAACCATGGATCATATTTTAATTTTCCAGCGTAAGAAAATTAATTTTCTAAAAGTAGAGAAAAAAAGTTGATATTTATATTCTTTCTTTTTTCCATGGTTTTCCTTTACATCCATGGTTTCGGGCCGCGGTACCTTAGTCTGTAAAGCACCGAACACGTAATTGGAAGACTGCCGATTCGATACTTGAGCCGGCCAAAGACCGTCGTGTACATTAATCGTGACTGGTGCACATAAAATCTGTTGTGACCGCGAAGTCCTCCATGTTCCCACCCACACTATACCTCTGGGGATCACCAAAGCGGGGGGGGGGGGGGGGGACCGCCAGTGGATGAAAATATTGATGGCATGTCTCCTGAACATCTCTTGGGGTGCGACCCAGACCGTCGCCAATTACCCATAGCGCAGTACTGGTGCGACGTTAAATCGAACCTAACCACCTACGTACAACCAAGGATCGTATTTTAATTTTCCCGTGTAAAATGACTTCATGACAGAAGAACAACGTCACTGGGAGAAACTTTCTTCAAAATGGCAAATAGAGTACCTTTATAAACTTGTCGTTTTTAGTTAATAACTTCTTTAATGAAAATGATAGAAATTTCTAAGCAGCTGAAATGTCTTACTTGGAGTATTCGGAACACATTGATACCTCTCATTACGCGAAGGACCCTGCCCTCTGCTAGAAGATGCTGTCGTAGACAAAACAATTTGACGCCAGTGACCGTAACTTTTTTTTAATATATAGAGATAAAGAAAATCTGTTTAAAAATTATTTAATAAAATATTCTAATTAAAGAACACAAATTTATTTATTTAAAACATAATTTTTAATAACTAATTTTGTTGAGATTGCTTAATTATTATAGTTTGCACTTTTAATTATCAACTTTTAATCAATTTAGACTTTTAAATATTTCAGTTCAAGCGGTTCTGCTATCAAAGCTGGAAGACTAAAAGTTCCGGATTTGATCCCAGGTCGCGCTCGTTGATCTGGCCGTTCGGAGTTTTCTATGGTTTTCTCCGCAACCCGCGTGAATACAGGCTGGGGCCTCTTAGTAAGTAAACCTCTCCCCCCCCCCCAGAAAGGCATTTCCCCCCACGCGTAGGACCCTCGTGTTGCCAATCGGCTCTAACACCTACACCACGAAGATATTTTTAATATAAACACAACACAGCTTCAATAACACCTGTCAAGAGCAAATCCACAGTACAAACTCTGTAGCATTAACCATAGATCCATTAAACTTTTTCGATAGTGTTTGTATCAATACTGATTATTATTCATTTTCTTTTCCTTTGGAAAAAAAAAAAAAAATGATTTTGATGAAATTCTGGCAAAAACAGGATTTAGTTTAGGACAGAGTTTTTTTTTTTTTTTTTTTCCAAGTTATAACATCGCTTTCAAATTATTCAATTCTATTTCCGATAAATTTTCGATTTCGATAATTGTCCAACTATCGTAAAACTGGTACCGTAAAAATCCGCAGACTGAGTGGTCCTCTGTCCTAAGGGAAAAAAAAACTTTAGAGTTATAGGAATTTATCCTCATGGGGGTAACAAAATGATATGTATTTCTATCAGAACATGGTATAAAAATGTCACTTACGGCTGGGTTGCAATTTTTTTAAAGTATCAGTAAGTGTTTCATATATTTCTTTAGTAGGAGGAAAGGGCAGCGAGAAAGTAGATGATTCTTTGTCTATCACTATGTTACTTATTTTCATATTGGGTTTATTTTCTGTCGAGAGTGAACAAGAAGACCACTTTTCACTTTACAACTAATTCAATTATTTTTAAATTTTCTAAATATAAAACTTATTAAACTATCAAATAATGTAACACATTCAACATTATTAATATTATTATTACTATTTTGTACATTATTAATTAAAAAAAAGAAAATTTAATTTTAAAATTCAGTACGCAAACGGTAATTCTAAAATTTTACATATGTCAGATCTATCACGTTATATTTATTAAAAATTTAAAACTTAAAAAAGATCAGGTGAGAGTCTTGTTTATATAGATTAATATTTCTGAACTTCAAATGTGTTTCAATTGAGTGATATGATGATCAATTGAGTGATATGACTCAATTGAGAGCAATTGAGTGATAAAAATGAATAACTTAAATCGTGTCTGTTATTTGTCATGTCTTTCACGCTATATTATTCATTTATTAAGTGTGAATTATTTTTCTTAAATTAAAAATTCTGTATTATTTATAAGAAAAACATGCAGATACACTAGCACACCAAAATCCATAAAGTTAAATAAATATTTAGTAATTAAAATTGAACAAGAATGCAATTTAAAGTCTAGTCCGTCGCAAATGAAATTAACAACAACTGAGATTTAAATTTTTAAAATTAAGAATTTACTGAGTGAAAGTTTTCTCTCTCCCCTTTTCTATTTATTTAAATTTAATCAAAAATATATTAGCTCCAACAGTTCTGAGAGGGTTTTCTCTCATAGCTGGTTGACGTGAGGTGCTATGCTCGATTCCAGGTCGCGCTCGTCGGCTTTTCCGTTTGGAGTTTTCTGTAGTTTTCTAATAAAATTACATAAATACTAGTTAAAGCACTTAGAAAGACCTCACGAAAGGCACTTTCCTTGACCTGTTGAGGTATTTGCTCCAAACTTTATTAGATACAACTACATTTAAATTGATAGGGAATTCTGTGCTATAGTTCCTGAGTTATAATCGCCACAAATTTTTGTCACACACACACATAGAATTTTCTTAAAAAAAAAAAAAAAAAATGCGTATTTGATGCTTTTATTCTATTTGAAATATTTTAATAAAACGTTAAGAAAGACGCAATACACTGGTAATTATGCTTTTGTAGGTACCCTGTGCGTGTGTATGTGTAAGGGGAAGGGGGGGGGGTTTAAGCAAAGAATGATATCATTAAAAAATTTTATTGTTATCAGTAAAGCTAAATATATTATTAAATTCTGGGACGTCGAGTGATATAAAATATCGACATTGAGAAAGTAATAGCTTCTTATATTTTCATCCATTATTTAGCAAAATGTGAAGGGATGGGGCACAGCATAAATAATAATAATAATAATAATTTATATTATAGAAAACATTTCTAAAAAATATATATATATATATATATCATGTGGAAATCAGATGTAATTTTTCACTACTTTCTCAATTAATTTCCCAATCCATGAGCTTGATTAGTAGGGGGCTTAAATTATTTAAAATTCAATTCCCCTTTCTTAAATAATTTTACCGAAATAGGCTTTTGTCCTGAAGGGATTTTGTCCGGGTGGATTTTGTCCGGAGTTGATTTTGTCCGGAGTGGAATTTTGAAAAGCAAAACTATTTTACAGCTAGAAAAAAAAAAAAAAAAAAAAAAAAAAGGAAGAGAAAAGAAAGAAAGAAAGAAAAAGCGTTTAATCTCAGCTAAATATTAAAATGTGTGGAATCTTTTTATATTTGGTTTAAATAAGCAATTATTTTACAGTAACTAACAAAAATTGGACGTTTTTCAGAGTTAATTTCTGAATCAGATCACTTTATCAAAAGTGAACAAAGTTCTTGCTTTTATGTCTGATTGCAATAATTTGTGATATCCTCCCTTTACTAACTGCATGATCATATCACTTACGCTTGACTTATTTTGTTTGATCCATTTTTTGCTATTAGTATATTACTATGGTTCACGGCTGAAAAGAGGAACTATTTAACAGCTAGCTAAAATTAACAAAAAAAAAAAAAAAAAAAAAGAAAGAAAGAAAGAAAGAAAAAGGAAAGGAAAGGAAAAAAGAAAAGAAAAGAAGGAAACAAAATAAAAGAAAAAGAGAAGGAAACCATTTAATCGCAGCTAAATATTTTAATATTTAGCTGCGATTAAATGGTTTCAATGTACTAAATGGTTTCAAATGGTATTAAATGTATGAAATATTTTTATATTTGGATTAAAAAAGCAATTATTTTGGACAAAAATTCAGCGTTTTTCAGAGCTAATTTCTGAAACCGATATTATAGATGCTAAAACGAGCCTCTTGTATTCCCATTTATTTCAGTAGTTTTTAAATAAATTTGATTCTTCGATAATTTAGACAAACACTCTAGAATAATAGGGGTTTCTAGAACTTTCTTTCAAAGGACACTAGAATTTATAAGGATGACATGAAGCTATTATTACTAGAGCCATAATTTAGAATCTAGATGTCAGTTTTAGAATTACTCAGTGCAAAACGTAAACGTAGTAAAGATAGACACTCTTTTTTAATTGTTATTGGGCATAACCTTCCCCCTGGGCATTTAACAGGGGTTCAGTGCAGGACTATAGAAGAGAAGGTATTTCGAAGTGTTTACTGATGATAACGAATTTAGAGAAAGACATGAATAGTTTTCTCTAACGACCTTTCTTCTAAAGATGCAAGCGGCTGGGCTTTTGATGTCCATTGCATTTCTACACACCTATTTCAACAAAGAATTAAGTACCCACCAGCTATGAGTCAAAGAAATAAGACAGATTTTTTACTGTGTAGGAAATGGAAAACTTTTCTGACATTTTGGGAAAAGGTTAATGCTGAGACGCAATTATAAACAAATATAAGTGAAAAATTCTGAATAAAAAAAGTTTTTGTTCTTTTTTTTTTTTTTTTTTTTTTCCGAAAATAATTATTTTGTAATATATATATATTCCAAAAATATTTTTTTTACTCTAGAAAAATTAATAAATAATAATAAGAAGGCGATGAAGAAGAAGAAGGAATGGTTACTTTCTTCCTTCTTTTTGAAAAGACTAATAAACTTATAATAATTTAATAAAAGATAAATAATTTTTAAAAAATTATTATGACGAATAAATGTAAAGTTTTATCCTCTCAAATATTTTCTCACAAAATAAAATTTTATTATTAACATATTGTTTTACTTGTATTTTAAACATATATTTCTAAAATCTTTCATGAAAATCTATTGAGAAAAGCCATAATTTAACTACAATTACTTTATGAATTACTTTCTTCTCTACACCAATTATGTCTGAGCACAAATTAGAATTACTTCAAATATCAAGTAAGTTTCAGACGTTATCAAAAGTTTCATTACCATTTTTTTCTGCTGAATATTTTTTCCTTTACCATTTTATCCGCTTACCATCTTTTCCGTTACTATTTTTCCTATACCAGTTTTACCGGTTACCGTGAACAATACCTATAATCGTGTGAAATATTCCAAGACATTGAAAAAATTTTAAAATTTAGAAATCAAAGTTTATCTAAGGAAAATCCCAGAAGAAAAGGTTTATTTAATCTAAACTTTAGCAACTGCATGTAATTTCCAAAGTATTCTCTTTAAAATTATATTTACTATAGAAAACATTAAATTTATTAAAAAATCTTTTTAAAAATTTCCACATCTATCTAATGCAAATTTAATGTACTTCAATTCTGTATGTCCTAAATCTATCAAATATTAAAATATAAACTGAAGTCGACGAATAAATTTCGAATAAAAACAGATTTTTTACCCTTTCATTTACGTTTGTGGCCGAGATCAGTGCTCTCAATCAGATAGACGGAAAGTGTCAGATTCAAACATTTTTTTGCTGAGCTGTGCTTACCCATTTTGCGGCCCAGTACAGACTTTAGATTTGCGGCCCCCTCTAACATCCATAAAATTGCACAGGAACGAGAATAGCACATATTTCAGAATAAATGTTATACAATAAAAGCTTAATGCAATGTACCTTTATATAAAGCTAATTTAAATATATAATAAACTAGTGGAATCCGTGACTTCGTTCGCGGAAAAAAATTAACAAAAATAATTTATTTTGTAAAATTTTCCTCTCTGAAAATGTTGTGTAGCACTAGTGCGACTTAACTCACTCTCTCACCCTATATGATAATCAAAATATGTATTCCACTTCCAAATGCTATTTAGATCACAAGCAAAAAATTAAAAGAAAAAGTAGTCTTCTGCATTGGGGTTTAAGTTAATTGCCTGAATGTACAAGTTGGCATAAGAAAGATGAGAATTCCAATATTTAATTGTATAACTATACACATGATTGAGTTAATTTTAAGCATCACCAATTATATTTGATAGCATAGGAAAATGCATACCCACATAAGTATTCATATGATCTTCATATTTTTTTCCCTTAAAATTTCTTCTGTAACTGGTATATTTCATTTTAACCATAGTGTCAAATATTTCGAAATTAAAATTTCAGGCAGTAGTTTCGTTTGCTAAATGCATTACTTTTTTTATATTACTTTTGCTTAGCTTTACTAGTATATGAAAGGTTCTGCTTTCAAAGCCGGAATACAGGAGGTCCCGAGGTTAATTCCAGCTCCCGCTTGTCGGCCTAGCTGTGCGGAGTTTTGCGTGGTTTTCCCCTTAAACTCGTGTAAGTACGAACTCTGACTCCTTATAAAGACCCGATGGACGACATTCCACCCAGACGTAAATTATTTGGTCTTAACCCACAATCATAATCTTACTCCTGTAATTTATTCTCAAGAATTTTTTTTTTTTCCTTTCACGTTTGAAGTATATATATATATATATATATATATATATATATATGTCATATTAAAATGTACAGTCACAAATGAAAAGATACAATTTGCAGTCAGTGGACTAAGTAATTATTCAATTAAGTGGAGTAGTTACAACCTTCACGCGAAGGTGAGCCCTCCTCTTAAGGGGTCTGGGACAACAATTTTTTGTTTTTATTATTTATTGATGAATTGCAGCGATTATTTTTTCTGAAATTGGAGCTTTTTTGACAATGAAGTTGAGCAAGAAAGAATCTTAAAAAAAATTTAAGTAAAATTCTAAACATTTAAATAAATTTTTAGAAATTTAAAATTTAAAATTTTTGATAAATTAAAAATTTGTTATATCTCATGAACTAATGGTTCAATTTACAAACTTTTTTCACTCTTATATACAGAAAAGATTTATCTTCAATTTGTCTTCGGGATTTTTAATTAGGAGCAAAACTTTTTTGGTAATCCAAAAATTATGCATGAAATAAGTACTTTTTTCAAATTAAAAGTAATATTTAAACAATTTATTTTTATAATCAGAAATCCTGAAGACAAATTGAAGATAAATCGTTTCTGTATATAAAGGTGAAAAAAGTTTGTAAACTGAACCATTAATTCATGAGATATAACAAATTTTAAATTTATCAAAAATTTTAAAATTTAAAATTTTATTTTAATTTTTGAAATTTTATTTAATTTCTTTTTAAGATTCTTTCTTGCTCAACTTCATCGTGAAAAAAGCTTCAATTTCAGAAAAAAATAATTACAGCAATTCATCAATAAATAATAAAAACAAAAATTTGGTGTCCCTTGAAACTTACATCTTGAAAAAACAACTTCCGACTAACAACTCAAATGAACAACTAGCTGACTGGAGCATTCTCTTCTTGCGGGAGCGATCACGTGATCGCGAGCGCTCTGATTATCTTAGGAGATTCATACTATACACAAGAAGGAGGAGTCAGAACATTCTGGATTAAATTTACCTATGCATTGCACAATATACGGTTTTTTCATATATAACGGTTTTTTTCATCGGAAAATAAAAATAATTTTAAGAATTGAGAACAAGTTACAGAATTTGTAATTAATGAAATATTTAGAAATAAATTAATAAAGAATTAATTGGGACTCTATCAGTGGATTGGTAAGAAGTAAAATCATTTAAGTTTGAGAAATGAAGCCTTAATTTTAAGGGGGCTTTCATTATATTTCACATATAATTAAATATATAGTATTAGACTAATAGTAATATATAAATATTATTATAAATTTCACATATATAGGGACAGTATTAAACCAATAAATTCTCGAAGAGAAGGCTACAACTTTGCTACTGAGCTACAGACTAGCTCAACTATGCATTACTAAGTTATGATATTATACTGCATTATACTGTAAATAAAACTGTACTGTAAATAATATACTGTAAATACTGTAAATAATAACTCCCTTTTCGGACACATGAAACTGTCTCGAAAGTATAAAGGGGTCTTTCTAAGTGATCCTAGCCCTTATTTACATGAGTTTCGGCGAAAACCATGGAAAACTCCAAATGAGTGCGAGCTGGGATCGAACCAACCGGCACTTCACCATGAATGTTAAAAAGACCAATTGCTTTGTGCCACTGTGAACGCTGCATCTTTGCATACTTGACAGAACACTTTATCTTAATCTCATAGTAAGAAGTCTAAGGAAATGTATTTTTATATTTGAAATTTCTTTCCAGAGGATCAATTTTCTTTTAGAAATGTTTCAGGTTGAATATTCGATTTATTTGACTTTGAAGCAAAATTATCTTTATTCTGTGATTTATAATATTCCTATTTAAAGAAAAATATATCCACCTCTTTAAAGCATATAAGTGTAAAATAGCTTGATATTAAGGATGTTAAACACAGTTATCTACTGATTGTGTGACTGATTCTAGGTTATGAAAGAAAACCCAAAAAATTTGAAAGTTGGCGACAGGAGTCACTTTCTGCTTTATGGTACAGTTACATGTTTACTATTTATTCAAATGTGAATACCTATGAAGAATAATCATCTCGAAAAGTTTACTGAGGAGGGGGAGAATACAAAGATAAAGAGTGATTAATAAATAAAAGTGTGCCTGCCGCTTTAAGCTGGTGTTATGATTTCTTTAACGTAACTAAATAAATGATTTAAAGGAGAAAGCTAAAATATTTAACATGTTACAAATAATATTATTTAAATACTGATTTTAAAATTCTTATTTTAACATTTAAAAAGTTAAAACTGAGATAATTATTCTTAAACTTCTAAGTGCAATTTTTATACCAGTTCATACGATTATAATTTTAAAAGATGTGAAAGAAAACATAAATTAAACATTGGAAAAACAAAATTTTAAATATTATAATTCAAAACATTTTCATTCAATTTTAATGCACAGAGGAATTTTAATAATATGTATATATATATATATATATATATATATATATATATAGATTACCATGTATATATTCCTTTAAAACTAGGTGGTAATATTAATAATTTAGTTTTCTCCAATTTTTAAATATAAGACCGCATCAAAACATAATTCAGTCGCACAATTTAACTCCCTGCCAGCTCATTTTATTCCCGGTTTGAAATCAAAGAATGCCATAAAAATTTAATGCTTATTTTCATATATATTTTTTTAATATTATAAATCGTTTGCATAAACATTTCCTTAAAAAATAAATAAATAAAATAAAATAAAATTATATTTATACAAATAAATAAAATAAAAATTAAAAAGTGCAAGTAAAAAGAACGTTTAAAGTTGGCTTTCTGCATTTCATTGCCCAGGTTTATGTTACTAATGGATTTGTACCAGATTTTTTGTTTGTTTGTTTTTCTCTCTATATCTTTTTTTAATGCATTTGTGGAATTTTACATTAATTTACCTTTATTTTTATTAATTATCTTTTTTTCGGGGGGACGGTGTAAAAGGGTCTTTTTTTTTTCTTATTTCCGCTATTATTAATTATAAATAAATTATTTTGAGATTCAAGCTAAGTGTAATATATCAACGCAAACTAAGTTCCGAAGAAAATAATATGAGAATTACATACCATAAATTGTAATATTATGTTTATATTAATGTAGGTAAAAGAAGCAAATAATTTGTTTCGGAAATAAAAGTAACTACATTTGTATCAAAAAACATTTAAAATTTATTTTTAACCATACAAGAAAACTATCTCATGATTGTAGTTAAAGTATTTTTATTTTAAACTAGCAGACCCGGCCACGCGTTGCTGTGACTAAGTTATACGTTGAATTATACGGCTGTAAACGATTTAGTACAGTCAAATTATTATTTATGAACAAAGACGAAAACGTTGTAGCCGATGTAAAAACCCACAGGGTTGAGATTTGAAACTTAGGTCAAAATTTGGAAGCGATTGATAAAAATTTTCGTAGTGTTGATATTAAGCACAAATTAATTTTATTGTAGGGTCCTATAAATTTTAATGGAGAAGTGATATATATTATTTCTAATGCTACTTTGGATAAAATTGCTAAAATGACTAATATATAAATTAAATTCTATTAAAATTCTATTAAAATAAAAGTATAAAAGAAACAGACGATTTTAAAATCAATTTTTATGGAGGAGTGAAATATAATATATGCTATAATGGATAATTTTACTATAAAATGACCTCATCATTTTAAATATTTTAAAGAGGGCAACAGCTGTAGTTATAAAAAGGAAAACAATAAGGCTAAACCAGAAAAGTAAGTAAATTTGATAAATATTTTAAAACTTTAAAATTGGAAATCTTATGAAATATTGGACATTTAAAGTAAATACATGTATTATTTTAAATAGAAAAAGATTTTTGAAAAGTTTAGTGTATTTTAACGAAGTGATGAGAAGTTTTTGAGTATGTTAAAATTTTAATAGTAAATTCAAGTTAATAAAGATGGGAAACATTGAGGATTAAGATAAGAATAATTATAAGATTAAAAAAAAAAAAAAAAAAAAAAAAAAAAACTTTTTATATACCATGCTTTTAAATTTTAATATACTAATAATATACTAATTAAAAGGAAAATGATAAATATTCTATCATACTTTGAAGTCAAATTTGTTTTCAAATGTCTAAATAAAATATCTGATGTAAGATACTAATATTTTGCAGCGGAATAGATTTCATTTCTGTCATCCTTGGCGAAAAAAAAAGAATATCGCCAAATTATCTGGCGAAAATATTTAATTCCTTTCAAAAATTATGGTTATTTTAACAACTTATATTAAAAGAGTAATGAATAATATGAAACAATATTTCGTACAATACATATTACATGTCATACATACGTACAATGAATAATACATATTACATTTTGTACAATGCATACATCTGGCATGTATATTTTCGTGTTACGCTTTTGATCGCCAAATAATAATAATAATAATAAAAAAAGCCAAGGGCGACAGAGTTTTGAAATTTAAAATAAAAATTTTGTCAATTTGACAGCAAAATAATTCAATCTAACACCCGCGATAGCTAATACACATCTATACCCAAATATAAGGATTAAAATCGGGAAATAAATTTCCTCGATTTTTAATAATTTCTTACAAAAAATCCAGTGGGCAATTAACATAGGAAATCTTTTTCTTGGCTGCACAGACGGTCAGTGAGTCACACTTCGCTTGCGTATAGAACTCATAGATATAGTATAGCATATATAGAATAGAGTGATCATTGGGGAGAAAAAAGTTATTCCTTTTCATTTGGGAAAAGACGACGTTTTTACCAAAATATGGCCGTCTTTCCCCGAGTGAATACACACGGGAATACATACTAATATTTTAGCAAATAAAATTTATGAATAATTTATTTGCTAAAGGGGAATGGAAGACTCCAGATACAGTTTCAAATTCATATTTCTTTCTTTCTTTCTTTCTTTTTTTTTTTTTTTTTTTTTTTCAATACCACTTAATGGCTGTTTCCAAAGCTTTTTACTTTCTTCTATATGTAATATAGAGAAAGTATTGGATTCGCGAAAATTTTCGACCTCCGTTTTTTGACGGATCTACACGTTTTGGGATGTCCTGAACACGAATTGATAGTTTTTAAAAAATGTCTGTCTGTGTGTCTGTCTGTCTGTCTGTCTGTGTGTCTGTATCATTTTTTTGTGGACGCTGTATCTCACGAACCAATGAATGAAATTTAACCAAACTTGGTATTTAGTTGCACCCTGACATGAACTGGTGCCCATTAGATTTGGGGATCAATAGCTCAACAGGTGGCGTTGTGATCGCATTTTATGCAAATTTTTAACATGGCAGAATAGGACAAAAATTCCGTATAAATGAGCATAAAGTGAGTTAATTTAAACTTGTGATTGTAAAATTAATATGAATTATTGATAATAGTAGTACGTAACTAGGAAAAAAATTTTGTGCATGGGGGGGCATCACTTCCCCCCTGGGGGGGAAGTACCCCCCCCCCCCCCGTGGGGGATAAATTTTGAAGATGGATATCATTCGAAAGATCTCGTCAATACCTTTAAAACGAATGGTTGAACTATAAATCTGTGATAATTTAAAACAAAGTTATCGAATTTTTTTACTTTTAACCAAAAAAAAAAAAAAAAAAAAACGTAGAAAAAAATTCGCATTTTTTTTTTTTTTTTTTTTTTAATATTGTTACTGATTGAATATGTATAGGAAAATATAGAAGAAAGTCTCGTGGTGGCCACAACATACTAGTTTTTTTTTTTTTCGGCATCAAAAATCTTTGTACGATAACATGGGGATGAGAGATCTATATATATTACTATATCTATGATAGAACTACATTAGCACTTTATCAATGTGTATAAAATCTTTAAATTGATTATGACGTCAATTTTCGTGAGATGCATAACTTAACTTTTTATAATTTTTTAACGTTCACGTTTGATTAAATGTATTTATTTTTATGTCGAAAGAAAATGAACTCGTATTTTTATTTTTTATTTTTTATTTATTTTTTTATTTATTATTATTATTATTTTTTTTTTTTTGGCAACAACTAAATTAATGGAACTCACAGATATTTTGGAGCAACTTTAATAAAGGTCTATAATTAACAAATAATTGCAATAAAACAATATTGTGACAATAAATTGAGATAAAAACTATCCTATCTCTCAAGTTGGACCAAACTGCACACAGTGTGCAAAATTTCATTAAAATCGGTTCCTTAGTTTAGGAGTTTACCCCGGACAAACATCGTGACACGTAATTTTTATATATATATATACAGATATAATTTTAAGAAGAAGAAGAATTCTTTAAAATGTTGGAAGGAGATCCAAAAGCTTTAATTTATTATTCATAAAACTTGTTCAGCTGCGCCATAACCCCCTAGTGTTTACATAAACAAAACTTTTAGAAAAAAATTCATTAAAGGTTTTGTAGAAAAACATTTATTTGGCAGCATAAAAGTGATCTTAAAATTTTATCTGTAAAACAATTTTATGAATGTAATTAAATAATGCATAATAAACATAATATTATGAATAGCAAGTTGAACTATCCTTTCCAATCTTCTGTATTTTCAAATAAAGATTGCTTCTGAAGTAATTCATTTTTAGTAAAGCCATCTGTTCCGAATTTACAGAAAATTTAATTTTAAATGAAAATGAATACTGTGATATAGTGATAAATAATTATAGAGAGTAAAGATAAAATTAAATTTTGTCATAAGAAAAGGGGGGGGGAATATGAAAAATATTAATATTATTTTTTTTATGCTGCTCTAGATCCCTCCAGGTAATCTACATCAACAGTATTTATTTATTTATTTATTTTCTTAAATTAGTGAATGATAATTATACAAAATTTAATAAGACTCCATTAAACAAAATAATAATAATAACAATATATATGTGTGTATATATATATATATATATATATATATATATATATATATATATATATATAAACATATATATCAGCAACTTTTTTTTTTTCCCTCTCTCTCTCTCTCTCTTTCGTTTTCTTCAGAAATATTTAACCCCTATTATATTTTTTCCCTTATTAAGTACTAAAATTTGTTAATGGTTAAAATTGGTTAAAAAAAAAAAGTATAAAAAAAACTTTTTCTTTTTTTTCATTTGCATCCCTAATTCACTAAAGCGTTTGCAACATTCTTTAAAATTTGCGTTTCACAATTAACAATTCAAGAAAATATATTTTTATCAAAATGCCTTTTTTTCCAGGATACTGAAAAATGATGAGTACTTTTCTTTTGCTTTTAAAACTAGATTTTTCCTAGCCCTGATGTGTATATATTTATATGACACATCAAAGCAAACACAAATATGACACATTAAAGCAAACAAAAAATTAATTTCTTTATCGAAAAATTATGTTTGTCGGTGAGAAATTTCTGGCACATTTCTGTTGACATGACGTTACAGAGGGAACAAAAGGCGTTAAGTATCCCCCCTCCCCGACTTTAGGAAAAGTAAACAAGAGGACGACATCACAAGAAGGCTATAATCGATTGTTGAGGCAAATTATAAAAGTTACTATATTTTGAAAATAACCAAAAAAAATAAAAAAGGTGAGGTGATGCATTTTCATTCAAGTTTACTTGAATTATCTTCGTCTGGATTCAAAAAAGTAATAAATCTTTTATTTCCGTGCTCTTTTTCTTATTTCATTCCAACTAATCCTTCAAGTGGCTGCATGGACTTTCTTTAAGAGAATTCCGCTAATTGTTGAAAGCTGTTTCTTCATGGGACGTTTACCAAACGACAAAAGGGTTAGAAGATTTAACCTCTTTGACCGAACGATTTGTAAAGCTGTTCTTATCATTTGACTACAAGTGGACACAATACCTGTTTTCTACTCAATTATTTCTAGACTGCTTGTCTACCCAGACTCTTCGTTTTAGATTTTTTTTTTTTTTTTTTTTTTTTTTTTTTTTACATGTTTTAAAAGTTTTATTACCTGTTCCTGATATTTTTCCATATCTTAAAAAGACACTAGTGGGAGGAAAAAACTATATTTTTACATTTATTAAAAATTTCAATATATATATTCATATTTCAGTAACTATGTGCATCATGATCTTCAAAGTATTTTTGTGTTATTTTATAATATTCATAACAAATCTTTTTGAATGAATTATTTCATCCACTTGAACGTACTTAGAAATATTCCTCTCATTTCATTATGCAATAAGAACTTCCAAATATAATTTATTCCTTTATAAATTATTTGCTTGTTTTCTAACTTAGATTTTTAAAGATATTCCCTATTTGTTTATTATTGTTATATTTTTTTCGCTTTTGATTTTAGTTGGAAAAACATATATATATATATATATCTTCTATAATAATAAAAGGAAAGGTTTGTCTGTCTGTCTGTCTGTCTATCTGTCTGTCTGTCTATCTGTCTGTCTGTCTGTCTGTCTGTCTGTTCTTTTATACGTTCAGCCCCTATTGAACGCAGAAGTACAAAAATTGACATACGGATGCTCTGGAGCCTTTCCGATGTTTTCCTCGAAACAGAATTTAAAAATTTTAATTAGTTGTGGAGATATTAATTAAAATGTCCACTCATGTCTAATCTAAAAGCGATCTCAAAGCAGAAAAAGTGGAAAATAAATTAGAAATATTTGTCCGATCGTTACAATTTCGATACCAAATGAAAGGGGCATTTTTTCTGAATCTAAGTGTGCAAGTGGTTTATCGGTACAACAATTAGATTTTTTAAAATTAACTAAAGTATGAATTTTCTGTGGCAACATCATTTCAAATGCCAGACATGAAGACCCATCGTCTGCCTCGAAAAAGGAAATGATTGCAACCGATCAAGATGTCACGTGTTTTGTAGTGGGGAAAAATATTGCAATTTTCAATTTTTTTCAAATTTTAATTCACGTTACATTTGAATTTATATTCGGCCTAGACAGCATATTATAAAGCTACTGTTAAATTTTCATGAAAGTATGTGGATAAACAAAAAAATTAGATTAAATTTTGTATTATATTTTTTTTAATTGAGATATGCCGTTGAAATTTCGTAATATTTCTTTTTAACGCCCGATATTTCGATTCTGAATATTTTTGAAAGTGTAGAATTATTAGGAAGGGCTTGAGGGGGAGGGGGGGGGGGGAAGCAAACGGCCAGAAAAAAAAAAAATAAATAAAATAAAAAAATAAAAAGAGTTACAGCGTTTGAAATTGTTATTATTAGGTTTCAAGGAAAGATAAATCGATTGCGGATATTTTCAAGTGTAAAATTATTAGAAGGGACGGAAAGGGGGGGAGGGGCAAAAACGTAGAAAAGGAACGGTTGTTTCGGAGAAAACAACGGAAAACCCAGAACGCCTTTATTCTTTTATATTTTGCAGAATTTCGAATTCTGATACTCCTTTCATATTTCATACTATGGATTTTGAACAGTATTCAGCCCGGAATTACGCAAGTTTCGGAGAAAACCACGAAAAAGTCAGACGTAAATCGTTTTATAATAGTGTTTATATCATTTTTGTATCTCAGCTTCTAATTAGCATAATTTCAAAAGTAATATGTCATTTTGAAAATTTTTTGAATTGAATTTTAAGAGCAGACGCCAAAAATTTCTGTCACATTCCAGTAACCGACCATCATAAGTAATGGAATTCGAGATTTCACGTAATTTACACGTTTTAAGGTTTCCTGATTAGGTTTTCTTTTGTATCTCAGCTACTAATTGAAATAATTTTATAAGTAATACATTATTTGAAAGCTTTGTTGATTTAGAATTGAACAGTAGATTACAGAATTTTCTACCGCCAGATGGCGCTGTAATATTTTTAAATTTCAATATTTCGAATTCTGAATATGATTAAATTATTTTTAATACATCATTCGAAAGATATTTTAAATTACTTTTATACTATCGAAAGTGGGATTCGAGATTTCACCTAATTTACACGTTTGTAAGTAATACATCATTTGAAAGCTTTGTTGATTTGGAATTGAACAGTAGATTACAGGAATTTCTAACGCCAGATATTTTAAAATTTCCATATTTCAATTTCTAATTAAATTATTTTTAATACGTCATTCGAAAGATATTTTAAAGTTCTTTTAAATTATCGAAAGTTTTCACCAGATTTACACGTTTTGAGGTCTCCTGAGTCAGTTTTCTTTTGTATCTCAACTAATAAATAAAATAATTTCATAAGTAATACATCATTAGAAAGCTTTGTTGATTTGGAATTGAACAGCAGATTACAGAAATTTCTACCGTCAGATGGCGCTGTAATATTTTAAGATTTCAATATTTCAAATTCTAATTATGATTAAATTATTTTTAATGCATCATTCGAAAGATATTTTAGAGTACTTTTATATTATCGAAAGTGGGATTCGAGATTTCACCTGATTGACACGTTTTGAGGTTTCCTGAATCGGTTATCTTTGGTATCTCAGCTACTAATTAAAATAATTTCTAGGTTTACTTTTGCATCTCAGCTAATCGAGTTAGACCGATAAAAATTGGTATATGTAGGTTAATTAGTAGGGGCTGAAAGAGTGGGGAAGGGATAGTCGCGCGCAGCGAGTACGAGAGTGCGCTGCCGAAGGCAGTGGGGACCCGGTGCGACTTTTTACCTGATGAGAAATGATTTTTAAAATTTTCTTCTCTTAAGAATAAAAGTTTCATTTCAGAATATGTGCGCGCAGCGCACGTTATCTTAACACGTGCGCGCGCATCGCGCATGCGTTTGGGATCCGGTGCGAGTTTTCACCTGATGATAATTTTTTTTTTTAATTTTATTTTCTTAATAATAAAAGTTTGAGTTGAGAAGGAATATACGTGCACATTGCACGTATATCCTCACAAGCGCGCATGGATATGCGCTGCCTAAGGCAGCGGGGTCCAGGTGTGAGTTTTTACACGATGATAAATGATATATTTTTTAAATTCCTTTTTTTAAGAATGAAAGTTTATGATTTTCACCCGATTTACACGTTTTGAGGTATACTGATTAGGTTTTCTTTTGTATCTCAGCTACTAAATAAAATAATTGCATGTGTAATATTGCATTTGAAAGCTTTGTTGATCTGGAATGGAACAATAGATTACAGAAATTTGTACCGCCAGATGGCGCTGTAATTTTTTTTAACTTCAATATTTCAAATTCTAATTATGATTAAATTATTTTTAATACATCATTCGAAAGATATTTTAAAGTTCTTTTATATTATCGAAAGTTTTCGCCAGATTTACACGTTTTGAGGTCTCCTGAATTAGTTTTCTTTTGTATCTCAGCTACTAATTAAAATAATTTCATAAGTAATGCATCAGTAGAAAGCTTTTTTTATTTGGAATCGAACAGTGGAATACAGAAATTTGTACTGCCAGATGGCGCTGTAATATTTTAAAATTTCAATATTTCAATTTCTAATTATGATTAAATTATTTTTAATACATCATTCGTAAGATATTTTAAAGTTCTTTAAAATTATCGAAAGTTTTCACCAGATTTACACGTTTTGAGGTGTCCTGAATCAGTTTTTTTTTTTTTTATCTCAGTTATTAATTAAAAAAAATTCATAAGTAATACATCATTTGAAAGCTTATTTTAGTTGATACACATTTTAAAGTACTTTTACATTATCGAAAATGGAATTCGAGATTTCACCCGATTTACACGTTTTGAGGTGTCCTGATTAGGTTTTCTTTTGTATCTCATCTACTAATTAAAATAATTTCATGAGTAATACATCATTTGAAAGCTTTGTTGATCTGGAATGGAACAATAGATTACAGAAATTTCTACCGCCAGATGGCGCTGTAATTTTTTAAAATTTCATTATTTCAAATTCTAATTATGATTAAATTATTTCTAATATATCATTCGAAAGATATTTTAAAGTTCTTTTAGATTATCGAATGTGGAACTCGAGATTTCACCTAATTTACAATTTTAAGGTGTCGTGATCAGGTTTTCTTTTGCATCTCAGCTAATTGAGTAAGACCGTTCAAAATTGGTATATGTAAGTTAATTAGGAGGGGCTGGAAGGGTGGGGAAGGAATAGGCGCGCAGTGCGCATGGGTTTGGGACCCGGTGCGAGTGTTTACCCGATGATAAAAGATTTTTTTTAATTTTATTTTCTTAATAATAAAAGTTTTAGTTGAGCAGGAATATGCGTGTACAGCGCACGTATATCCTCAAACGTGCGCGTACAACGCGCATGGGTCTGCGCTGCCGAAGGCAGTGTGGTCCCGGTGTTAGTTTTTACCCGATGCTAAATGATATATTTTTTAATTCCTTTTCTTAAGAATGAAAGTTTATGAGTAATAACATGGAATTTTGAGAAGTCATAAGGATAGTGAAGGAGTACGTGCGCGCAGCGCACAGGTCTATGCTGCTGAAGGCAGTGGGGACCCGGTGCGACATTTTTCCCGATGAGAAATTTTTTTTCTCTTTTTTTTTTATCACATGATAAAAATTAATGCAATTTTGAGAATTCATTAATTATTGTCATTCATTTAAAAATAGTGACCAGCGAAGCGGGCGTAGCCTGCTAGTATATATATATATTATATATATATATATATATATATATATATATTATATATATATATATATATATAATTTATGTTGGTAATTTCGTCTAGCTGGAAAACAACATATTCTTAATGAAGTGAATAAAAATGTTGATAGGTAATAAATTTATAACAAAAAGAAAATTATATTTTCCTTTAATTATCACAGCATATCCTAATTCATTATAAAACTATTGTTTTCCTAATCAAAAAGAAAAAAAGTAGACGGGAGGTGCCAGGCTCGAATCAGGTCGCAACCTTCATCATAGCTGTTAAGCGTTCTCCGTGGTTTTTTCCTGAACTGGCATAGATGAGAGCTAGGTTGCCTCCGAATAACGCTCACGGTGGACATCCCAACCAGGGCTGTGCTCAAGCATATTCAATCATCCCAAACACCAACATCCAAAGAAAGATTTTTTTAATTTCAATGCAAATTTATATTGCTTCTTATCTTTTCATTTTAAAGCACAAATTATTTTACTAGGATTCTTTTTTTTATTTTTAAATATAATTATTTTTTTACATAACATATACTAACAGGAGGGGAGAGATCCGATAGAAAAGAAAAAAAAAATCTATATAACTTTTTCACTAATTGCAATTAAACTTTTTCGGTTGTTACCTATTAATTAGGTAGAAAATGCAGCAAAGGCTAAATATTCCGGAGGTAGATAGAGGAAAAGAAGATTTTTATATCCTTTTTTTTTTCCTTTCGTGGAGGATGAAAATTGTGATGGCATGTCTCCCGACCACCTCTAGGGGTATGTCCCAGACCGTCGCCAATTGACCGTCTGCGCAGCACTAGTGCGACGTAAAACCCAACCATCCAACCTTTTTTTTTTTTTTTTTTCGGTATCTCAAAAGTTAGTAAAGTTCTCAATTAGTACTAAAATAACTGGAATAGTAAAAATTAAATGTATCTATTGAGAGAGGAGTTTGCAATGAAAAAGGTTGTTTTTATATCATGTTCTTCCCCGTTTTCTCCCTCAGTTATATATAAACATCGTGTTTTGTAACAGACAGTAAATAATTATATCAAATTTCATTGCAATCAATAAAAAGTGATACAAAACCTTCCTCTCATGAGAAATTTTGTTGTGGTGGCTTCGCACCCACGGCAAAATCTCTTGATGCTTCAGCACCCAAATCCACAGAGTAAGTATAGGAACTATATTTATTCTGTGTCCAAATCAACCATGCAGTTGGCGCGACGGGGCCTGGTCGTTTCCCCTGGTTTAAAGGGGGTGAGAGAAATTTGGTTTTTCCCTTACAAGTCGATTGCGCCGATGAGCTCCTCCACATATCTTTCCCCATCTCTTCCCCTCCACTTCTTTTTCAAGACATGCTTCTCAAAGGGATTAGAGCTATTTATCTGTAAGAAACACGTGACACTTTGTAGAGAAAATTGAATGGAGTTAACAGCTTTAAAATCTTGTTTAGCTTATGATTTCATTCCTATAAGCGTTTACATTTTATTATGTTCATGCTGCTAGATTGTAAATTGTGCTATTATGGAATTAATTTACAGCAAACGTAGTAAACCTTTAATTTTGTTTTGTAATTTCAAATTTTATAAAGACTCTGTAACAAATGACGGTATTAAATGGCGATGTGTAAACAAAAAGTGTATTGCAAAATTGTACACGAAAGAAAATTCAACGTTTATCTTAAAATCTGATTTAAATCACAATCACCAGGAAGAAGTGGATATATATATATATATATATATATATATATATATATATATATATATATATATATGCGCTAGAGAATGAAACTGTAATTACCTGGAATTTTAAATATGAAAGTACATATTCTGGTAAAATTTTGAATTTGTGCACATGAAATATTTTCTTTATTTTCAAAGATGTAAAAGGTATGCCAAGCACATAGTATAAAATAAGCGCAGAGTCACAAATTGAAACAGAAATTTTTTTGAATTAAAGGATTAATAAAGGCAACGTATTTCCAAAGAACAAAATATTCCTTCATTAGGAAAGAAATGCTTTTTACCTTTATGAGATAAAATACAGATTATGATTTCCTGTGCTTCTTTAAAGATTAGTACGCATTTCTTGCCTGATGAAAAGAGACTTTTCTTTTCGAAACGCGTGCCTTTATTATTCATAAATAATACAGATTTTTTCATTACAGCTCAGTTTTGTAAAGTTAATGTCAGATATGTCAAACGCAATTGGAAGTTGTAAGACTTTAGTATTTATGAACACAGAATAAATATATTTTTAAAATCTTCATTTGAGATTTAGCAAAAACAGGGAATACTTTTTTGTTAATTAGACAATTAGCATTAACAAACAGCAGTGCATTAATTAACCCACGTTAAAAGACTAGTAGGCTTCTGAAAATTAAATACGTAATGCATAAGTAAAAACCCGGATATAATTATTTTCCTAATTTTTTATAAAGCTAAAGTAATAAAAACAAAATAATATTTTATACCCCACCCTGCACCCCCATCAATAAAAAATATATGCCTGTTTATGATGCAATATAATTGTAGAATGCAAAAGAAACAAATGAACAGTTGCCAAAATTATCTATGAATTTAAAAATATATATTTAGGATCCAAATGAAATATGAATTAATCCATAGTACTCATACTTTAGTCATTAAACAATTATACATGGAAATGAAACTTTATATAAAGCAATATATATTGAAAAGTTAATGAGCTTTTTAAGGAGCCTGATATATAAGATCATACATAACAAATATGAAACAAGTATAACAGAAATAAATAAATGGTAACTAGAAGAAGAAGCAGAGGCCCCTACGGCTATATACATATATATATATATATATATAAAGAAAGAAAAATAAATACTGTACTTCAATTATTTCTTTATTTTTGATTCTATGTATTTCATACTGCAAAGTTATTTCGTTTGAAGTATATTGTAACAATTTTATTACAAATTAGCAACACTACTATATAACATTTAAGGATTTAAATAACTATTTTAGCTTTAAATTGAGGGTTATAACTGTAATTAATACATAACAAGTTTAAATTATCATCACAACAATTGTATTTTTTAAAAAGTAAAGTTATTGATGAAGGTTATAAGATAATAGTTAAATTATTAATCAAATTAAAATTCATTTTAACGAGTGTCTTTCTATAATATTAAATGTTATCTAACACAATTATTGATATCCTATAATTGTCTCTAATCTCATTTAAAAAAAAAAAAAAAATCTACATTACGATAATAAAATTACTATGTTAATTAATTACATTTTTCAAAGATATCTCCTTAAGTTTTAATTTTCACTTGCTTATAATTATTATTTTTTTTAATTTACAGTAATTATTATCTTCATTTTAAGTACAATAAGGTCTCCACTTGTCTGTGGTGGATTCTGCTCCTTATTCTTCTTCTAGTAATTATTATTATTATTTTTTTTTTTTCTGCTATAGTTTGTTTATATTTGTTACACATAACTCATCAGTAAATATAGCAGATACAACTCATTAACTTTTTCAATATCTTCTGCCTTGTAAAAGGCTATATTTCTATAAGTAACTGTTTATGGATTAATTCACGCCTTCTTTCCTTATGTTTGATCACAGTTATATAAATTATATATATATACATATATTTATTCAAACTTTCTCCCTTCTTTCACCACTAATTGGTTATAAATAATTATTTATAGTGATAATTAAAAAAACAAAAAGAAAGAAAGGAATACATTTGAAAGATTTTTTTCTCTTGAACCCAGTTTTCAAATTTTTATCGCAAATTATTACAAACAAAAATTTTATTTTAAAACTTAAAAATAAGAAAATCAAATATTCCCATTGCATTCCTTACGAAATCTATACAAAATATCTTATTAATATTATTAATACAAAAATAGTAAATTTATATTCTAATATCATGAACTGATATATCAATACTTGAATTTTTTGGTAAAATAAAAATAAAATTACAGCACATACACACTTAAATAATTACGCTATACATTAAGATCAGTTATGCAATATACAAATGCAAATGAAACTATTTTCTTCCGGGAGATTACTTATAAAAGCTATAAATGTGTCACAGATTTATTTTTTCTTTTATTTATTTTTCTTTTTGCACGCGTGTGTGTGAGAGTGTGTACTATTTATGTCACCTGTAAGGGAATGAAGTACACATCCCCCCCCTGCTTATCAGTACATGTCAGCCATAAACATGGACAATGGACATTGGAAAGGGTGGTGTCAGGGCAAACGACCTGTGCTTGCGAAAAAAGGATAAGGGGAAACGACCCATTTTTTATGTCAAGATATCATACGTCAGGGGAATCGACCTCCACCCAATAATTATACAACTGTCCTGTGCATTAATTTTAGCTTAAAAATGAAGTTCTTTCAATTAATTGTTATTAATTGAAATTATTCTCAATAAGCAGTTTATTACTTGAGATGTATTTTCTTTGAATACTTTCAGGCAAGAATCGAATTTTATCCTACTTTTACTGCACGAAAATATAGTTAAAAAAGTTCTTTTAATTAATTAGTTTTTGGAAGCAGAATTTTTTTTTTTTCAAAAAAATTAAATTATTGAATTATTTGTAGGCCATCTAACATGATTTTTGGTAAGAATAAAAAAATAGATATGTGATTCAAACTAAATGGTCTTTTTATTTTAAATGTCATAAGATGAAACCATAGTTAAGGGGATTTTGGCACCTTTTATTTGACATCATTGAAGGTTTCTTATAACAGTTTATATTTCCATTTAATATTTATAAATTGAACTATGTTAAGTTTGTTCAATGAAATATACGTTCAGGTAACAATTCTTATGGTTTTTGATAGATTTTTTACAGGTTTGAAATCTTTATATTGCGTTTTCTTAGCTTGCATTTTCCCATGATTTCACGTTCTTCAAAATGCTAAAAATTTTACAGATATTTCAGAAAAGACTTAATATTTATTTTGCCTGTTTAATAGAACCTTCTTAAAAAATAAATAAATGAATAAATAAAAAATAAACTCAGATTTAATTATCTTGTTTTGTTTATTTATTTATATTTTTCATTTGGCACGCGCGCATTTTATTTCCTAATTCAAAGTTATTAGAAAAAAAATTTCGATACTGTCCGTTTCGAAACTGATTATTATTAATTTTCTTTTCTTTTTCTTTCAAAAAAAGAAAAAAAAAAAAAAAAGAAAAGAAAAGAAAGAAAGAAACATTTTGAGGAAATTCAAGCAGAATTTAGTTTAGTACGGAGGTATGTTATTATTATTTATTTTTTCCTTTAAATTATAACATCGCTTTCAAATTATTCAATTATATTTTCGATGTATTTTCGATAAATTTTCGATTTCGATACATGTCCAACTATCGTAAAACTGGTATCGTAAAAATCCGTAGATTGAGATTAATAGTTCTCTGTCCTAATAAAAAAATAAATAAATAAAAATAAACATATTTTTATTGGTTTACATGAATATTGTCTGGACCAAAACTGACACGGTCTTATGGAATGTCCGCGTCGGAAGAGTGTCCAGTTAATCTCAGTGATAATATTACTTTTTCTTATTCATAGAAATGGTTGAGAAAGTAAGGTTTTGGGTTAAATTTTCAAAATTGAGTTTTTGTTAGCTTTATACGTTTTGAGGTTCTCTGATTCAGAAAATAACGTTTTTAGCGTTTGGTTTGTATGTGCGTGTGCGTGCGTGTCTCAAGAACAAGCAGCAGAAGTGCAAACTCGGTATTATATATTGATGCTATCCTAAATTTTTCATTCAGATCAAGCAAATGGTTCATGTACAGGGACATCTAAGAGAATTCAAATCTATTACGCCTATGGGAGAAATTTCTGGTCAGTACAGTGGAATATCTATGAACTGTCCCAAACAAAATCAGCATATTTTTGTACATGCATAAAACCATCTTTTTGTAGATTGTGGTATGGAAATCATGCATCATTTCGTTTACAGGGCTACTCAAATTATTTGGATATATTGAGGTTATACCTGGAAATTTCTGGAAGTGTATTTCATTTTTAGTTAGGTTAAGACTAAATATAAGTATACGACGCGATGTGTATCTAGTTTATACACAATATACAACGCTACCCAAAATTAAACTAAACGATTTTTCCCTTTGAATGTATTAGACAGCAGTATTTTGCTACATTTTACTCTGTCACCGATCACTTCTTAGGAAAGAAAATTAATTTTTCATACCTATACTGTATATAAAATATTTTTCGAAATTCTATTTTCAACTCTGGTTGATTGTGTTATATCAAATTTGAGGTGCCCTGAATACGGAACTTCAATATTTAGCGAGTGATCTGTATATATATCTGTTAATAACACGTTAAATGCCAATCACGCAATATCGCGTGAGGCGAGCTCTCACCAAACAGCTGATAACACGTTATTGCGGGGACGTCGCTGTTAAGTTTCTAAGCGGAATAGTATAGTGGCCACAGCGTAGTATTTATATATTGGCAATTAGGGAAGGAATTTATTACTATTATTATTATTTATTTATTTATTTATTTATTTGCATGAAATTCCAATTTTCAGCTTGGCAATGAACATGTTAACATTTAAAAAAAAAAAAAAAAAAAAAAAAAAAAAAAGTTGCAGCAATATATAGTATTAAAATGCAGGTTAAGAGAAAGTCGTGTGAGTGACACACCAAATTTTTTATATAATTTTAAATCATTTAAACAATATATATCTGTCGCTTCTCGACGTTATACAAATACGGCCAAATCCCGTGCAGCCAGTGTTTAACATTTATAGATTTTTTTTCGTTTGCCACTGGAACCTGCCTCTGAAAAATGCCCTGAGGGGACTTGTATATTGTATTGCCACTGATTATGAAGTCGTGTACAAAACTTTAGGTCAATCGGACGACCAGAGGTGGCTGAAAATTGAATTTCAAGATTCCATTACATGCATTAATAGTTACATACATCAAGTCAAGTTATTAATAAAAGCGTATTAATTCGCTGCATTTTATTACGCCGACGAGCATTGCTCAGGAAGGAAAATCAATTTTTCATACCTATATTGTAAGAAAAATATTTTTAAAAGCTCTATTTTCACCTCTGTTTTTTTTTTTTTTTTTTTTTTTGGTATAATATCACGTTTTGGGGTTCTCTGAAAACGAAAGTCTATAATTTTTAGAGATTGATTTGTATGTACACCTGTTATTAACATCAGTTAAAAAGAAATAATTGCACAAATTCATCTTTATAGTATTGAAATGCAGGGTAAAAGAAAGTCGTGTGAGTGACACATCATATTATTTATATATTTTTAAATCTATAATAATAATAATAATAATAATAATAATAATGATGATTTTTGCAACTCGACGTTACACAAATACGGCCAAATCCTGTGCTACAAGTCCGTATTTTAAAATGTGTGCCATATGTACGCACTTTCCGGTGTGTGTGGTACGAACGTCCGCAATTTCAGGTGTTTAATGGACGTCCGCACTTTCAGGTGTGTGACGGACGTCCGCACTTTCAGGTGTGTGACGGACGTCCGCACTTTCAGGTGTGTGACGGACGTCCGCACTTTCAGGTGTGTGAAGGACGTCCGCACTTTCAGGTGTGTGACGACGTCCGCGCTTTCATGTGTGTGACGGACGTCCGCACTTTCATGTGTGTGACGGACGTCCGCATTTTCATGTGTGTGAAGAATGTTCGCATTTTCAAGTGTGTGATGAACGTTCGTATTTTCACGTTTGTGACAAACGCTCGGGTTTTAACATGTACATAGGGTATCCGCACTTGTAGGTGTGTGACGTACGATTTTATCTGCACTACTTTGAATTCATTAAAATTTAATTTCTGTAATTTCTTACTTGAAACGGTAAAGTAAATTTCTTATTCTAATATGCCAGAATAAAAAAAAAATAAAAATTAAAATAGAAAAATTAAAAATTAAAAATATATAAATAAAATAACAAATAGCGCAACAAAAAAATATATAAATAATAACATTAATTATAATATAAAGGATTAAAAAAAAAAAAAAAAAATAAAATAAACCCTTAAGTAATTAATGGCTTTGAATTCAGAGCTGAAGATATAAATACTTCTAGATCTAGAACATTGGTCCTTATGCGCTTTATTTGATAATTCCGGTGAAAGAGTTGTGCAAAATACTAAATGAAATTTATCATGAAACCATATTTCTTTTTATTTTATGATTTTGCAGTTTAACGAACAACTTATTCAATTTAATAATTGATTTTCTCTAATTATTTTTAAATATTAATAAAATAACTTTGAAATGTTAATTGCGTGAGATAATATGCATCATTCCATGCAAAATTATCTCACCTCACGTTTTTAAATCAATCTATCAATTATGCCTGAATATTTACACTAAGCAGTAATAAATTACAATGTTTAAAATTTCGAAAGTGTTTTTTGATAAAACTGCAAATATATGACATTTTTTATACAATTAAACGCAAAACCACTTGCAGAGAAAATTTTATACTGATTAATAATTAAAAAAAAAAAAAAAAAAAAAAAAAAAGAAGTTTGCCGTTTCATTTTAGTTGCAATTTGCTATATTATGACTGATTAAAAAAAAAAAAAAAATTAAATGTAAAATTTTAATTTAAATCTTATAAATAAACGTCATTTGAGACTTTTTCAACAAGATGCAAGAGTGGGCAGCAGAATGAAAATGTCTAATGTAACAAACTAGATATATTTGGATAAAAACAATAAAAATTTAATTTTTATTCTAAAATTTCAAAAGCCAGCAGGAGGCAAATGACAAATAAATAAATAAATAAATGATATCTTTTAACAATAACAGTAACATTTTTTTCCCTAGTAAATAAAAGAATATATATTAAAGAAGACAGAAATCTGTATGCTTATTTAAATAGAACAACAGTGGACATACACACCATGCATATTTAAATAGCACAACCGCGGACATACACATCATGTACATTTAAATAGCAGAACCGCGGACCTACAGATAGTACACATACTGAAGACAAAATGCGGACCTCTGAAAGTATCTATACACACTTGCTTTGACAGAATACACAGAACAGAATACACAACACCCCTTATATCCGGCAAATAGCGGACATTATCAAAATACTATAAAAATAAATTTTTTAGCATAAATTAGGTCCAAGGATGTCGAAAATGAGCTCAGTTCAAATTGCGGACGTCCGCAATTGGCGGCAAGTCCGCAGTTGGAAGGTGTGTATAGGCACACAGGTCCGCAGTTGCGGGTTCCGGGGCACACACACACACTGACCAATTGCCAAAAGCCACTTTTTTGGACTCAGGAGACCTTAAAACGTGTAAATCTGGTGAAATCTCGATATCAAATTTTTGGACCGAATACAACACTTCCATTACCTACGGTAATCGGGTAATGGAAGGAAGTAAATGTAAGCCAATTATATTTTTTAAATGAATTCTGAAACAGTTTTTGTGATATCTATTTTCCCTTAATTATCGCTTTAATTAACGAAAATGGAAGGTAAAAAAATTCACAGTTAGCACATCTATTTATGTATGCAAACTGCGTGAATGATTTTTATTCTCATTTAAGCAGATTAACAAATTAAAAACGTTTAGTGATTAAAATTTAATTAAGAAGGAAATTAATGGTATTAGTTACCCCCTCTTTTTTTTTTTTTTTTTTTTTTTTTTTTTTAGTTAATAGTATTATTCTGAAATTTGGTCGTTAAGTAAAATGAAACAATTTTAAATGCATTTAAAGCACTATCACGGTTGAAAAAAAATATGATTAAATAAATAAATACAGATTAATAAATACAGATTTAATAAATACAGATCATTTAAATATAAATTAAT
This sequence comes from Salticus scenicus, assembly GCA_963930645.1. Lineage (NCBI taxonomy): Eukaryota > Metazoa > Arthropoda > Arachnida > Araneae > Salticidae > Salticus > Salticus scenicus. The sequence continues at coordinate 203,065,021 of OZ005659.1, read as the reverse complement.
AACATTTCATCTGCAAATGAATTTGGGCAAAAAAGTCAAACATTAAAAGTAACGAAATTCAAAATTTCGAATACAATTTTCCATTTATCCTATAAGTTTTTCTATTAATAAGTTTCTAATAAGTTTCCTATCTTGTTTATCTTACAAGTTTTCTATTTATCTTATAAGTTTCTATTAATAAGTTTTTCTATTAATCTGTGTGGTAACGACAATTTTGAAATACATTATATTCAGATTTTACCTTTTAAAATCTTTTTTTATTATTTTTTTAGAATAAAATTCTTCAAAAATTTTTCAAAGAAGCAATGGTTAAAATTAAGTATTGTTATCTTCTTTGCAATATGTAACAGTAATCCCTCGACCCCAGTGTAAATACTATGTTTTGTTTCAAAATTGTTCTGCCATACTTGCCAACATCCTAATTAATATTCCGTAGTGTTGTTAGTTCAGCCCATTTTCTCCCACCAGTAAATTTTTAGAGTCATATTCCGTTAATGCAATTACGATTACATAAGAAGAAAAATACTCTAAAAAGATACTGGTGCGAAAAAGAAGGCGGGGCTAACAATACTACGGAATTACATACTTGCCAACCAACTCATTAATAACCGTACAATTGTTAACGCCCCCTGAAAAAACGCCCCTTTTCTCACACCAATATATTTTTAGAGTAATTCTCTCCAAATACTGTTACGATTAAATAAGACTAAAATCACTCTAAAATGTCATTGGTGTAAAAAAAAAAGAAGGGTACTAAAAATTGTACGGTTCATAATGAGATGGTTGGCAAGTATGGGAATATTAATTAGCATGTTGGCAAGTATGTTCTGTTATCATTGCACCATTTAAGTTTAAGCAATCTTTAAATACACATCTGTGAAAGACATCCTCTGACACTGCAAATGATTTGTGACGAATTATCCGAAAGTACGAAAAATTCATACGAAAAAACAGATAAATTGTGTTCTTTGACGCGGTTATCACATGAATGTCCTCATATACTAATAAGGTTACACTGATAAGGTGCAATATCATGGAACGTTTATGTTTTAGGTATTTTAACTGATTTTAACTTGTATTTTACGATATCTTTTTAAATAAATGTCCCTTATCTAATTGTTTTATACATTTTAAATTAAATAAACAAGATGTATTTTTTTTTTTTATATATATATATATAAATATTTCATGCAAGACTGTTCAAAAAAAAAAAGAAAGATCTAAATTGATGATTCGTTCTCTTTGACTGCACTATTTGTAATGTATTATTTTAACAATAAAAAATAAAATAAACATTTTCTTTGAACTAATTTTTTAAAAAATGTATAATTATATTTAATTTCATCAGTATAATAGCAAATGAATATATAGCTATAAACTTTAATCTTTATTTCATAAAAAAAATAATAAAAATAATAATGATACTTTCTCATATTAATTCACCTTGAAACTAATTACATTTTTTGCTTTACAGCTAATTACTTTCAATTTAACATTTTCTACACCTTAAAAAAATTACTTAATTCGCTTGAATTAATTTCAGTGGAATTAAAAATTGAAGTTTTTGTTATGTTATCTAGGTTTAAAATCCATTTCATTACTTCTATTTTCTAGTTGAAGATTTTTTTTTTTTTTTTTTTTTTAATACAAACCATCATCACTTTTAATGATTTAATATTATTTCTTAATTTATTTATAGAAATTTTTTGTTTGTCTGTTTGAAAAACTGTCTTAGGTGTCAAATAGCTGATAAAAATAACTTTTCTGGGAGACTAAATATCCTATAACAAAAAAAAAAAAAAAAGAAAAAAAAAATTGATTAGTTTTGAAGCAGATATTAAGGTTATCATGAAAGAACCTTTAAAACTGCTCATCTCCTGAAATATTTGAAATATTTTAAGGTATTCTTTATAGCAGCAGTACAATTTCAATAACCTATCATTTTTATATTTTTTATAATAATGCAAAAATAAAATTTCCTTATTTGTAAATATCTTCTTTATAAGTGATATATATATATCAGTATCTCCAACATATATACATATGGGCCCTCTGTGGCCGAGTGGTTATGTCACCACACTGTTAATCGCCTTCGAGCGTAGGAGAGCAGGTTCGGTTCTCGCACTGGCTCTGGGTGTTTTTTCCATTTCTTCGTATTGTAATTCGGTCATGTGCTTATCTGACGAAGATTTAGAACCGGACTACGAGTCAAGCATATACATCTGATGTATATGTTATCAATATATATGTGTGTATGTATATATATATATATATATGTGTGTGTGTGTATATATATAATGGAAGAAATTTAATACGAAAGGTTAAAAAAAATAATAATAATAATAAAATAAGCAATATTAAAACAACGAATGTGCAAGAAAATGCAGCAAATACAAGATATGCAAACCTAATTATATATATATATATATATATATATATATATATATTAATTACTGCAGTCATAAAGCATAAATATGAAACCAGACAGAAAATATTTATTAACCCGTAAAACATTGAGGCCATCATCAGGGAAGCCCCTCAATGCAGAGTCTAAAAAGTAAGGCGTTTTAAGAGCTACTAGCAAATAAAAAAGTATCATAGGTCCCTAAAAACATTTAGGCCATCATAACATTATATATACTTCATTATGTGTCTGCAACATATATTAAGAGCTAAGCTATTTTTTTTTTTTTTTTTTTTTTTTTTTTTTTTTGTGCTGGTAGCTCTTGAAACATTTTACAGTTTTTACCCTGCATTTAGAAACTTCCCTTTGGAGCTGAGCTACTTTTTGTTTTTGTTACTAGTTCTTGAAACATCTCACTTTTTGCACCCTGCATTAAGGTCTCCCCTGACACCTCAACATATCTTGGATTAATTAATATTTTCTGTCTTGTTATGTTTTATAACTGCATTTATTTTCAAAATTTATTATATTTTATTTTATATATTAATAAACTTTTCCTTTTGTCTAAGATGCTTCATTGTTATTATTATTATTATTATTATTATTATTGGAGCAGCCCTCGAATACTTGGTGGTCCGCTGCACCGAGATCATAGGGAGAACAAAATCGGATCAATGATTAGTGGAATTTGATGATCCACCGGACCAAATGCCAAAATTTTTAATTCCATGGTTGAATATTTTATTAAAAATATAAAATGTATTCATTTATGGGATTTATTATGCGATGCCATGCAACCTAATTTTCTATAAAGCTATATAACAATGAAAATTATTAAGTATGATCTGTTATTACTTTTGTAAATTAAAAGTGGGCAGTATGATTTGCTAAAATGTTAGTACACTTTAACAAATATTTTTTTCATTATTTCAGAAATTTTCATTACTACTACAGAAAGTATTTTAACTTCTTCGGGACCATCTATGATTATCCAAAAGTTAGATATATACTTTTATTTCACTAATTTGGGATGTTTTAATATAAATCTATTTTAGAAAGTTATTTGTAATTATTTAATGAAATAAAACTTTATTTAACATTTTTTTTCCTTTTTTTTTTTAAGCTGGTGATTTTTAGAGGCACAAAACGTTATATATAAAAAAGGCTCCGATTTTTATACGATACGTTAAGATTTAAGCAACACGTTTGTTAGAGAATGTTACCTGCGGATCAGTATATCCCTATGTTCATTGATCCGTGAGACCCGTAATAATTTTTTAACAATTCTAACGCTGTATTGGACCTCATATTTCTTGATTTTTTTTTTTTCTCTTCAAGACTAGGTATTCTAGTTATCACTTGATTCTTACTGATTTGTGGACATACTGTTGTTTGAAATAATATCCTTTTCTTTCACAAAGCAATAATTCTATAGAAAATTTCTGAAAATGATTAAGGTTACACAGGATTAAATTACAGAAATACCGAAAGGGTATAAATGTGACAAGTCTCATTACTGTAAGAAGTAAAGTGCACTAATTTATATCGAATGTTAATATTCGACATTATCTCTTGCTACAAGCAGGGTTTATACTGCCATTAGTTTTTTCAGCATTTTGCTAAAAGGTATCATATTTTGCTAAAACATGTTCGTCAGAATTTCGCTAAAAAGCTAAAACTGGATAACTGTATAAAATATCTCTATAATAACTCAGTTTTTTTTTTTTTTTTTTTTTTTTTGGGGGGGGGGGGTAATATTTGCAGGCAAAAACTACGAAAGGACTGAAATTTTTGGGAATGATTATTTATGTAGTAATTTGGATTTATTTTTAATTTTTAATGATTGGATTTAAATGCAAAAATATTTAAAAGTATGTCAGAATTCAGAATTTGATTCATAGAAGCATTCTTAGCACTAGTATCTCACGATTATCTACCACTACACTTTACTTAATTTTTCAATTGCTTTTTCATTTTACACATATGATATGAGTACCTCTTTTTCTATCGTTAAAATCAAAACATAGTTTCCCTGATTCATATTTTTAAAGTCCCAAATATGGATGCTTGGTTAAAACCATCAATGAACAAAAGAATAGAAAATAAAACTGAGGATAACAAAGCTAAGTAAAAGAAATCAATGGTATCCAAAGAATTAACTTTTGAAAAAGCTAAAATAGTGCTTGCCTATTTTCGCTAAAATGCAAAAGTAATTTTTTTGCCAGGTTAAACCCTGGCTACAAGAGATTATTTATATTTTGACTGCCCCTCCCGCTTCCCAGCTAGTGATCAGAAATTACTTCTAGAACCAAAAAAGTGATAGAAGTGCTTAGCATTTTTCCCATATGTAATTATTTTTAGAATCTATTACTGAACTTGATGAATCTATTTGTTTTTCCTTCATAAATTTAAAATACATACTATACCATCAAACAGAAGATATGTAAGGTTTTATGCAAGATACAGAAAGAAAAAAATAATAATAAAATTGTTTTATTAAAAAAAGAACAATGTTTGAGTATTTAATGCAGGGATGGAACACGGGCGCAGAATTCATACCACTATCAATGTAAGAAAATTTTCTACCTCGTAAATCGACGATATTATAGGCAGAGAAATTTCTTAAACACATTCCGGTATGAATTCTGCGCCCGTGTTCCATCCCTGTTAATGCCATAAAAACAGCTGTCTATGAAAAAGTGACTATTAAATAATAACTAAAGTAAAATAAATTTTTGTAACCCCCCCCCCCCCCACACACACACACACACACCAAAAAAAAAAAAAAAAGAAAGAGAGAGAGAGAGAGAGAGAGAGATATCCAAATGTTTTTTCTTCCTCCAAAGCAGTTAAAAGAAAAAAGAATCTTTCATTTTGTAAGAAGACAAAGAAATACATATTTATTTACTTTTGTTTTAGAATTTTTTCTAATTTTTTAATTAATATAATATATTACATATTTGTTTACAAAAACAGTGTAATTCATTAAAATATGTGGGCTTGTGCATAAAAATTATTCCGTGACACCGTTCACGTCTTCACGTTGCATAAGTTACTGATGGCTCTGTTTGAAACTTGGCACCTCTGCGCATGTATACTACTTACCTCACACATGTAATTAAAATTTATTCTAAATGCTTTACCTATATAGGTTAGACGATATGCATCGAAAATAATTAAAGCATTAGAGGATTTCAGTAGGCCCAGTTTCATGCTATTATTTTCTTTAAAATGTTCAATTAACTGTAACATAACTAATCACTACTTTTGAGTCTGATACCTCGAAGGAATAATATACCTATGTTTCTCTCTCTTTGATACTAGTTACCGTCTCCTTTCGAATTTAAACCGTATTGTATCGGCTAAAAAAAGGAAAAATTACAATAAGTAAAACGTATAACAATATAGTTGCCAACATTTTAATTTATCCCAGAGTATTTTTAGCTCCGCCGTTATTTTGCCCCACTTTATTTGTAAAATATATTTCTACAATATCTAAAGGAAAATGAGGGGGAAATATTCTTAAAATAAAAGTGGTACGAAATTAAGGTAGGGCTAAAAATACTCGCGAATAAATTAAAATGATGGCATCTCTGTAACAAGTGTCGTCAAATTCACACAGAAGGATGATAAAATTGGCGACTAAAATATTTAAGTTAACATATATATATATATATATATATATATATATAATGTTTAAAAAGAAAAAGGAATCCGATATTTTTATTTCCATATAAAATGTCAGTGAAAAAATAAATCCTTTCAGAAATTGGAACTTACGTTTTTAAAAGTAGAGAGTTTATAACTTCATTTTCAGTTGTTTGTTTTGTAAACATCCATAATAATACATCAGTCTACTACTAGCAGCTCTAAAGCAGCTCCAGTGCTGCTTTCAAGCTAATTCATGGGTATATTGCAGCCATATTGTATTCAAGCTTAATTTATTTTTTACCTGATGAAAAGTAGTAATTAATTATTTCCATTTTAAACAATTGTTGCATTTATAGCGTTTGAATATTTTCTTCGTTTCCAACATCAATTTTTTGGTCCATTTTCTGGTAAGCTTTTAAAGAATTGCCTAGGATAATTTTTATGTTAAAATTAATTACTAAAAGTAAACTTTTCTTTCTTACTAGGCATAAAAGTTAAAAAACAGAAACATATGTACTGTTTGTATTTGGAGTATTATCTTAACCCTTTGCAGCGCAAAGTAATTGGTCTCCTTTAAATTACTACCACTGGAATTTACGAACAAAATTAAAATGAAAGAAATAGCTATTTCTGCTGTGTTAAAAATGGGTAAAATTTTTCTAAAATATTTCCGGGATGAGTTTTTGCAATTGAAACTTAGTAGTTGGCATCATAGCAGCGCTGATATTGCGCCAAGTGTTTGTGTTGTTTCCTCATAAAATTTCTGGCATGTGCAGTAAAGAGAAAATAATAGAGTATAAGAAAATATGCTTTTCTGTATATCTACCACTTTATATTTTTAAACCATTAAATAAGGACCATAGGTGGTCTTTTTGAACCTCTAGTTTTCTATGACTGCTATGAACCCTAGAATGATTACTAGTGTAAAACAAAATGAAGAAGGTGAAAAGACTTTTTAAAATGTAAGCTTCAAAAGCGCGTATATCCTTAAACAGCTCAGATAAAAAAAATTCTTGCGTGCATAATTTTAATATCGTTAAAATTACGTGAGTAAAAAATTGATGGAATAGCAAATTTCTTTCCTTGTATTAAACTCATCAACAATAAATTCTCTTATGAATTGATAAATACTCCTTATTTTCATATGACAGTACTTTAATTCCTTATTAATATCGGAATTTGTTAAAATTATTGCTTATTTCGTTAATTATTCTGTTTTCCTGTGAACGCAATCCTAAAATTTCGCCATTACGAGAATCCTATCTTGGCAACAGCCCCCTTGGCGACGCATTTGATGATTCTTGGCGAAAACCATCATGTTACGTAATTTCCGTTTTAAAAGCTCAAATAAAATTATTAGGGAAGATCCAGAATGCTCCTTTCCACAACTTTCAAGAAGGTGGCAGTGCATTATCGCTATTACGTCAGCGGCCAGAAAGCCTGTACAATAGACTCTCGTATAACGCGAGGGATGCTTTACGCAAAATAGGAAATCGCGTTATGCGGGACAAACATTGAACAGACGATTACAATCCGTAATAAGACCAAAAACGTCGGGTATTGTCATAGTAACGGAGCAATCCTTATTTACAGTGAAAAAGTGAAGTTTAAATGTAGAAAATAAATCGTCACAACACTGTTGGAAAAATTAAAAAGTATTTTTCGCAAAGGATAGATTGATATGATAAAAATTCGAGCGGAAATAAGAAAAGGAAAAGATATTTGTATGAATTATAACAATATTTTCATTAGCAAAAAATATATTTTATCCATGCGAACTAAAATAAATAAAATATTTGAGAAGTTGAGAAAAGACGAAAGATAAAATAAAAATTTTGGATAGATTGAAATCTGGAGGAAAAGTGCATACCTTTTAGTTTTTTCAAATATAAGCAAAATAAAAGAACCATTCTAAAGTAAAATATATTTTCTTAATGAACGAAAGTACTTCTGCTACATTCATATGTTCTTCGAAATGTTTTCTTCTTTCGTTTCTTTTTCTTCCCTTTTACTTTAAAGGGCCCCTTTACTATAAAGCCCTTTTCTTTACTTCTTACTTAATAATTTCCTCTTTCTTATTCTTTCTTTTTTCCTCTACAATATTTTCTAGTTCCTTCCCTATTTCTTCTTTTTGTTGTTAATTTATGATCGTATTTTTTTTCTTGTTTATTATAGTAGTTTTCATAGCAATTTTTACATTATAATAAATTTGACATTTTTTGCATTGATGACTTTTGGAATGATAATGCCTGATACTCTGTTTTCTTGTATTTCGAGAAATCGCTGGTCGCTTTAGAATTATTATTATTATTATTATTTTATTTTTTTAATTATAGGACTGAACCTCCTGATCCAAGTGAGGGTTTGGACTGCGGTATCTCTTTACCGTCATATTTGGCACATTTAGGATCATTAGACGGGAACCTATGGCTTTAATATTGCATTCCGAATCACTACGTGTATCCATGCCTGGATCGGGATTCGAACTTGGCACCTGACAACGGAAGTTTGATCCTAGAGATGTGAGCAATACTTTCTGTTTTTGTCGGGTTATTATTTGGTAGTTCTTGTACTATTTAGACTGCAGTATTTTCTTCAATCAAGGTTTAAGGAGCATGTTCGGGCGTACGTTCAAATTCTTCGGTAATTGCTGTTTGATCGTTAGGTTGAATCGTAGTCCTCATTTTACACTAAATTTCAGAAAAGTAAGTCCACTGTAGCCTGATCTATAGAGCGTCGGGCTCATAATCGGGGGATCGAGGGTTCGATACTCTAGATATACATTAATGGTGGCTGATATGCGTAAAATCTGTCGGGGCTGTAAAGCATTATTTATTCTGTAAAAAAGTTGTTGCAGAAATCAAGGTGTCATCCTCTTCTGAAGAATCAAATGTATGATAGAGTGTGTGACCATCATCCATTGAAAATTGCGGAACTCCAGTGCGATAGTAAACCAAATAACCTCAACCTCAATTTTCAAAAAATTAAAAATGAAATCAAAATCTTAAATCAGGATAATCTAATATATTTGAAAAAATTTCTCGAAATAAAAAAGTTAATTAATTAACAAAAACTAAGCATATGCAGACATCTGATTCATTAATTTCTTTATTACGTCGTGTAAAACCTACCTTGATGAAGCCTAAAAGAAATTAATTTGTAACACTTCTTTTTTTTTTTTTACTCTATATCGAAATTTATTTTCACTATTCTAAAGTATTAGCACATGTTTTACTTTTTTTTCCAAAATAATAAAATGACTGAGTGGCAGAGAGTTTCTGCTTTCAAAGCTGGTAAACAGGTAGTGTCAGGCTCGATCCCATGCCGAGCCCTTCGTCCTAACTATTCGGAGTTTTCTATGGCTTTCTCTGAAACTTGTTCGACTACGGTCTAGGTTGTTTTAGAAAGAACTCCCCACTATTAAAAACGACCCATCTAGGCCTAGGACCCTTGTATAGTCAATCAGCTTTAACATTTACACTGCTACAACTTAAGTGATTCGCATATACGTAATTCATCTATGGAAACTTCATTGAATGCCCATTATTCTGCTCTCAAAAAATAAGACAAAAAGAGGTTAAGACGGTCGAAATACAATTACCGAAACTGAAAACTACAAGAAGAAAAAGCAAAATTACAGAAAGTTCTTTTTTTTTTTTTTTCCAGTTCAGATAATCTAAACGTAATCTAAAACTGATGACTGGAAATATTTCTAGTTCGAAATAATAATAGTACATAACACCAACCCTGAATGATGCTCGTGCCTATACAAGAATTAGAAAACTTGTATTCAGAGTTTAAAAATTTCCATTTCTGGAACAGGGTCCACTATCCGTGCTCTTGCCCTATTATTTATTTATTTGTTTTTATAAACCGCTAATTTTTTAAAACTCTCAGCTTTACTCTTCACATATAAACAACAGGTTGGTCTATACATTTGATTTTCTAAGCAAAAATTCAGAAAATATACCATGTAATAAGTTTCAACAGAAAAACTACTGCAAATCATTTATCTTAAATCTTAGGTAATATTACAGTGAAAAATAAACAGAGATGTAAAAAATCTATTACACGGATCGTCAAGGTCATCGAAAGCCCATGTTATTTTATGGCGAAATTTGTTTATAGAATTACACATTATCTAATTATTATATTCAAATTCCATTTTCATAGTCTGAAAATACGCAACCGTTAACCCCTTAACGCGCGCTGTCCTCGCTGCGAGGACGCAAAATTTAAGATCCAGCTGCAAAAATTCAACCCGGAAATTTTTTTGCAAAAATTTACGTTTATCACATAGCAGAAAAGGCCGGTTTTCTTAACCTTAAAATTTCTTTTAGTTTAATTCAGTTCATGAATTCCGGTGGCAGTATAATTTAAATAATCCGAATTGTTTTGCGCCGCAAAGGGTTAAACCGTCATTTTTAAAAATTTATTAAAAAATAAAAAATAAAAAATCAGTTTTAAGTTTAAAAATACGAATTTTCACTAAATGATTTTTCTCATTTTTCAGCTGTAAAATGAAATATTAAAATTCAAAAAATTCAATTTTTGGAAAACGGGTACTCATTTAACAGTTGTGAATTTTCTGAATGTGAATGCGGAATTAAAAAATACCAATTAGGTAAGGAACAATTTTATAAACAAATTTCGCCATAGACTTACATGGGATTTGGCGATTAGAGACGGAGAAATCGTAAGAGGGAGTGAGCAGCCCAGTGATGCCAGATGGTCGAAAATTATTTCCCCAAACAGGTCTTCGAATTTCCCCAAATCAGTTTTTTTTTTTTTTTTTTTTTTTCGAAAAAATCCCCAACTTGATATTTACTAAAAAGGGAAAATATTAAAAAATATATGTATAGCAAGCAGATTTTTCCCCAAACGTAGGCAATTTTTGAAAAAAATCCCCAAATTACAATAAAGCTATTGAAAGTGTCTGTCGTAGGGATAAATCATTACGTTGCCAACATTGACAGAAAGTTATAGAGCTCCCCAGATTTGTCCCCAAAAATTTTAGAATTCCCCAAAAAAGTCCCCAAAAGTATCTCCAGAAGCCTAAAGAATCCCCAAAATGGGGACAAAATCCCCAATCTGGCATCACTGGAGCAGCATTAATGTCTAATATTACTTTAATTCACTGCTGACGGAATATATTAGTGATTTATAAAACAATTTTTTCTGGAGTAAAAATATTCATTTTTATTTATTTATTTATTTATTTTTACTTATTTTTTTATTTTTTATTTTTTCTGAAATCACAGAATAAAGATTGATATTTTCTATTATATATTTTTAACTGAGAAATAGTTTAAACTAGCAAACCCGTGCGAAATATTCGCACTTTATTTCTTTTCTTATTTACCTTTAAAATTTGAAACTCATAAACGTTATACCAATTTCACCACCTAATTAAAATTTTAATTTACCAGAAGCCAAATTATTATTAAAACCGAATTAATATTGTACAATAGTGAAACCAAAATTATTCAAAGAAAGGTTTCCAAATAAAATTCATGGTTCACGACCCAATTTTCATACTTCCAATACAGATTTAATAAGACTCCTTTTAAATTTTTGTCGTCATTTTGGCGATGACTTTTTAATAATTTGATATACTTTTTTTGTTGTTTGTTTGTTTGTTTAAAAATAAATAAATAAAATAAAATAAAATAATTCCTATTTTGATTATATTTTTTATGATTGTATCTTTTAGTCAATTTATGACACAAAAGTTCATATTCTGTATATGTCTTTAACCCTTTGCGGCACAAGACAATTCAGATCATTTAAATTATACTGCCACCGGAATTCATGAACTAAATTAAACTAAAAGAAATTTTTAATTTTATGGGTAAAAAAATCGGCCTTTTCTGATATGTTATAAACTTAAATTTTCGCTAAAAAATTTTCGGGATGAATTTTTGCAGCTGGATCTTAAATTTTGCGTCCTCGCAGCGAGGACAGCGCGCGTTAAGGGGTTAAAACATAGCTAGGTTTAAAATGACGCTTGCAAAGATTCTGAAGAAACAACTGTTAAAAATGCATTTTTTCGTAAAGTAATCTCATCAGACAAATGTCCTCATTTTTTCTTATTAGTCCGCGTGCTTAAATATTGTCCATGTATAAATATTATTTTTTTTATCCTCGCGTATCGTATCATTTCGACAAAAAGTAATTGAAACTGGTCCACGTTAGAGAAATATTATATAGATTAACAAAGACTCTGGATAATTATTCTGGTAAATTTACAGATTTTTTTTTTACAATGTGAGAAAATATTTAACTTACCTTACTCGATAAGTTAAAGAGACTCTTTATCGCGTTGTATAAGTAATAGTCGCAGTTTATTTTATTTTATTTTATTTTATTTTATTTTATTTTATTTTATTTATTTATTTTATTTTATTTTTATTTATTTTATTTTTATTTATTTATTTATTTATTTATTTATTGTCACGTTATACGAATTCACGTTTTGTGGGAGCGCGTTATACGAGATTCTACTGTACAACGAAAAAAAAAAAAAAAACTTCGTAGTTTCGTGGGTTTTTGCTTTGATTGCAGTGAGAATGCAAACAGAGCTGCTGGTGACTTACCGTCTGTAATTTCGTGAAACGATGCGGCAAATATATTTGCGCTTCGCTGTAATTCACTGATTTTTATGCTGAACTAGATTCCTTCCGCGTGACTCGGAAGCTTGGCAACAGTTGAAGCGGTAGACAACGCCACCTGGTACAGATTGCTCAACTTTTTTATTCAACAGCCACCAAAAATTTTTAAAAGTGGTATATGATATACGTAAAAGGAGAATAGAAGCGAAGAAATGTCGGTTATATATATATATATGGGTCATTCTCTGAAAAGTGGGCTTTTTTTTTAAAAAAAGTTAGTCCAAAAATAATTGTTCCAAATTTTTTTTTTTTAATTTTGTGCATGTACACATATGTTACAGTTTGTAAAAAAATAATAAAAACCAAGCTGTATCTGATAATTTTTAAAATAGTAATTAATTTTATTAATTAGAAAAATGAGGGAATGATTGTGAGGGAATGACAAATTTCTTCTAGAAACTACTTTATAAAAATATTATTAGGTTTAGATATATTTTCAAACACCAAATATTTATTAAAACATATTTTTATTAATATAATAACATAAAAAAGGAAATTTGATTTCTTTTAGATAACTTTATAATGAGTGAGGGAATGACATATAATAAAAATACTATATTTCAATCTAACATTTGAGAGCCATATGCTATTCATTGTAAAAAGTTTCCAACAGAACACAAAATGTTTTCTTTACTTTGCTGCTATATAACTTAAGTTTGACTTATATAAAGTGTGTGCTGCCATTAATGGAGTAAGTGGGGGTGTAATTATAGTTTGATGAGGGAATGATATCTATTACCAGGGACAACAATAAAAAGTGTTCTAATTTCTTTCACTGCATAATATATAAATATAGTGTAATGGATAAATATTTATTAAAGTATGTTTAATAAATTTTCAATTCAAATAATCTAAATAAACATGCTTTAATATTATAGAAACCATTTTATTTATTTACATGTGGGAATGGGGACAGAGTAAGGGAATGATATTTTGCATTTAAAAAAACATTTTTAAATTATATTTGAATTCCAATAACCAAAGAATAAGAGTTTATATGCAAAAACAATTAATTTTGGATAGTTTGGACAGCTTTTTGTTTTTGTGCTTTCAAAAATATGCCCTCAAGACTACTGGGACATGAAATGACCACATTTCAGAGAATTGCTCATATATATATATCACTTCTTAAAATTATTGGTGAGAGCTGAATAAAAAAGTCGCGCAATCTGTACCAGGTGGCGCTGTCTACCGCTTCAACTGTTGCCAAGTTTCCGAGCCACGCGACAGGCATCTAGTTTAGGAGGCTCTTGTTATACGAATTCACGTTTTGTGGGAGATTATACAAGATTCTACTGTATAAGGAAAAAAAAAAACTTCGTAGTTTTGTGGATTTTTGCTTTGATTGGAGTGAGAATGCAAACGAAGCTGCTGGTGATTTACTGTCTGTAATATCGTGAAACGATGCGGCAAATATATTTACGCTGTAATTCACTGATTTTTATACTGAAGTATTTGCATATTAATTGATTTTGATTCCTGTTATTGTTTCAATATTTCTTTAAATGCTTGGAAATAAATATTAGCTAGTCTAACAAACTATGTTCATAGACTCTGAACAAATGAGAAATTGTAGCTCGAAAAACTGGTATCAGAAGTGGAACTTAACTGTTTGAATCCAACCGGGACTTTAAAGTCCCATCCAAAAATTTCCTCAATATAGTCTAAATTTACTAAAGGATTTCATTGGGGCTATAGTTTAAGCTTTAGTCCCTATAGCTTAAGCTTTCCGTATAGTTAAGCTATAGTTTAAGCTAAATTTAACACTTTCGCCACCGCTAACGTATATTCACGTCATTTGAAAATCTGTAACTCCACCAGTGGGCGTTTCTTTCGCAATTTGTATGCTATTTATTTCTTAAATATATAACCACTATTCACATTTTTACAATGAAATATACTGTGGATACAAATACTTTGATTAAAAAGAATATAATTATAATGTATATTCATTTTTAATATAAATGTGAATACAGAAAATTTTGTTCGGAAATATTGTAACATTTTCGAATAACGCCCACAGGCGGACCTTACTGTCAAAAATTCAAAATCATGCGGTCGCGAAAGTGTTAATATGAGATGATTCTCATGCATAAAGAATTATAATAAAGAAGTTTCAAACTATTTTTCCAGAAATAAAATAATTTGGGATATAAAGGGTTGAAGAGCTGATGACTGTCACCCAAAGTATGAGTGTGGACAGACTGTAAAATATTCTAGAAGGATTAAATGCCCAAAGAAAACCAGAACAAGGTAGTCTTGTTCAGGGAGGGATGGGGGTCTATTCAAGACAATCAATTTATAGAGCGTTATTTACCGTTCAAAACAGGAAAGATTTACTCTCCGTAAAGTGTTAACTGCGCCATTTCGACACCACTACTGTAAAACCACTTGGGACAAAATCTGAAATGCATCAATTTGTTCTACATTTCAGTTATAACAAATTTTCATGGAAAACGTTGCATTAATTGTGCATTACCGAAAATATTTCTATAATTCAAGGCGAATAACAGTTATCTTATTCAGAAAATAATCACAGCGTATTCAGAACATCTGAAAACGCTTAAATCCTGAAATATACGCTTCGCAATATTTCGGGTATTCCATTCTTTTCCTTGAGTATAGAGCAAATAAAAATTCAACAAGAATATTTCCAATATATTGTTTAGTCTGCAATGTTTTTGTTTGAGGATTAAAGCCGATTGATTACATGAGAATACTAGGTCTAAGTAGTACATTATCGTGGAGTTATTTCAAAGAAAGCTTATAATCACGTGAGTTTTAGAGAAAATCAAGAAAAACTCAGATCGGCTAGGAGGACACATGCTATCTGGGTTCGAACTCGGCACTTCCTATCTAACAGCAATATATTTAGAGTGACATCATGCAATTGTTTAATAACGCGAAGTTAATTATTTTATCTTTAAAATCAGATAATTTATCAGCATAAATAAACAAAGGGAACTGTATAAGATTGTTCGTGCTAGATAATTTTGCTTGCTTTTTAAAAAGCTTTTTCACTTAAAAAACTATGTTTGATTTTTTTTTCCATTATTCTAAAATAATCTATAACACTTATCTAAGAACACTACACTTGACTTCCAAAATATGTAATAAAAAAGTCAAAAATAATTTTGAGAAGAATTATTAAAATAATAATAATAAAAATAAAATACATTAAACACAGCAATGAACATTTGTATTAGAGAAGGATATTTCTTTTACCCTTACTGCTTCCTAAAATTATTTGAAGTGTCATATATACAATAATACTTTAATAATCCGTACAGTTCCATTGAGCTTTACTAATAAGCCTTATTTTAAATGTTCTCGTCTTCAAGAATTTCAAAGCTGAAAGAAGGGTTCGTTATTTAAAAATTTTTACAAGTGATTTGCTAAATAAAAAGCTACTTGTAATTTTTTGTATGAGATTTTAAACAGCAATTTATATATAATAAAGTCAGTTACAATAATGGTTATTTTTATAAAACTAAGTAATTTTTCTAAACCTTTATTTATCTTTTATTTCAAGTTATTATACAGTTTTTCAAGTTTAATGGGGAAAAAAAATTACTCTTATGATAAGTAAAAATGTCTGGAACTTAATTGGAAAATGCATTATTTAATCTAAAAAGCATCAAAATTTCTGTAGTTTAGTGATTTTTTTTTTTTTTTTTTTTCAATACAAAATTTATATATGTACATATTATGCATAGCTGCCAAGTTTTTTAATTTATTCCGGAATGTTGTTAGCCCCGCCCTTTTTTACACTGTAATCTTTATTGAAATATTTTCTTCAAGTTATCATTACGATTAAAGAATAAGAAAATTACTCTAAAAATATTACGGTGTGAAAAATGGCTGGATTAACAACATTTCGGAATAAATTAAAAAACTTGGCAGCTATGTATTATGATATAGTATCATAACTACCAACTTTTTTTAATTTATTCGACGGAGCTGTTAGTGCAGCCTACTTTTCACACTAATATTTACACCTACTTTTTACACTGAGAAAAAATTCTGCAACTGTCATCTAAATTGTAAGTAAGGCAACAAACTTTGAATAAACACCATAAAATGCAATAAACTCACAATAATTGTTTCCGGTCGATAAAAACACACGACCCTTCATCAGGCGAAAAAAGTAAGCACGAGTGCTTACTTTTTTCGCCTGATGAAGGGCCGTGTGTTTTTTCGACCCGAAACAACTGTTGCGAGTTTATTGCATTTTATGGTGTTTATTCAAAGTTTTTAAGTAATAATCAAGAAACGTTGTTTACTTTTCAAACGACTATGCGTAAAATTTTTCCAATCTAAAATATTCTACTTCTTCTTATCCTCGAAAAGATTTCCAACCTTAGAGAAATATTCAAAATATTCATTAGGAAGTAAAATTGTATCCATTTTCTTTAAACTAGTCTCCACTCGTTCGAATCTTCTATCTGCTGGGAGTGACCACGCACTGGTAAATAGTATGTGAAGGCGAAGTCCTTTTGAGCAGCCACTGCTGAAAACATTCCTAACATGGTATAATTTTTATTTGTGTGGTAATTCCTGATTTTGCATCAGGTCAAAACATATTGTAATTTCATCTTCTCCTATAAGTTTTTCCCCTAAAAGTGAATATTTTTTCTTGTTCCGATGTTTATGAATCAAAAGTTCGGTTGACAAGGTCTTTCCATTTTTCTGAATTCATTTGTATTTTTTTCCTAATACAGAAGGAACAAATGTCTCTTTTCGGGGTTTTAAAACCAAGATTAAAATATTTAGAAACACATTATAATAAAGGTTATAAATACATTCATCTTTATATTTTTCTATGGGAAAAAAAAAAAAAAAACTGTCTCAATGTGACAATCTACAACATTTCTTTCCTTACTTTTGACTTTTCTCCCAAGGCCAGACAAATCACGTGATCTCAAGGCACGCTACAATTGGTTAAAATTGACTTAATCCTTTTTGGCACAAAACTTACTTGTGACTTAAATCTTTTTTGGAAAAAAACACGGATTTCACTTTCTGTTTTCATTATGACTAAACTTCGTTTGGAACTTCTACTTTTTGAAAATATATTGTTAGACGTGTGCTGCGACCTTTCGCATCGAAAAGTCAATTTTTTAAATTTTTGACTTAACGCATTTTGGAAACAAGCTCTTGAAATGAGATAGAAATTATTCATGAATTGCCCGGTCATGACATTTATCAAGGGCTCTCTCACCAGTATTTTTATACAATATACAGTTGAAGTCTCGTACAACGCGCTAGCAGCGATGACAAGTAAATAAAACAGTTTTATTTTTTAACCACTAAATTTTTAGAGTACCTATCAATTTGTCCATACACTCGATTTAGTTTTTTGTAAAAAGCAGCTGCTTTGATATAAAATTAGTGGTGTTGAAAAATAAATTGTAATATTCATAAGACTAACTTACACACGCACTGTACGAAACTTTACTGTATTCCCATAGTCTCCTAAATTAGATGCCTTCCGCGTGGCTCGGAAACTTGGCAACAGTTCAAACGGTTGACAGCGCCACCTGGTACAGATTACGCAACTTTTTTATTCAACAGCCACTAAAAATTTTTAAAAGATATACATAAAAGGAGAATAGAATTAAAGAAACGTCGATTATGGATATCGTATATCTGTTCTTAAAATTATTGATGACAGTTGAATAAAAATATCACGGAATCTGTACCAGGTGGTGCTGTCTACCGCTTAAACAGTTGCCAAGTTTCCGAGCCACGCGGAAGGCATCTAGTTTAGGAGGCTATGGTATTTCCTTTTAAATTTTAAGGTTTTTCAATATTAAAATTTGCCAAATATTAATACTGGTACAAAAAATTAAGCAAATTCAAGGACTATACGAACTATATTATTGTATAAAAATGCTGGCAACATGAAAAGGTGGAGGAGAACATAACCCTTGGTTTTCACGCAAAATTATTGTAAAAAAAAATTTTGCAATTTCAATAACAACAATAATGAAAGAAGAAGAAGAAAAGAAAATGAAAAAAAAAAAAAAAAAAAAAATTGCGATTTCTTTTCTTTTTTTTTTAAGTAAGAAAAACTTAAAAATTCCGTGCACTTTTTGTTTGCAAACTTGTATAAAAATAGCAAAAACTAAAAAAGAAGAAACTAAAAATGTAATTTCATCCATTTGTGTACCTATCAACACACAGCTATGAACTGTATTAGAATTTAAGCATTGTATGCATTAATAAAAATAATGTTTAAGTTTTATTATAATTATGAATCTTTTTTTTATGTGTTATTGTGTAAAGTGTAAAATATTTTGCATTTGATTATCCTTTCTACTTTCTACAATCTTTCGCGTTTCTAAATGCCTATTTCACTAGGGATAACTGAATTAAAATAAAATTGTATTTAATTTGAAAAACATATGTGCACATATGTATTAAATTTCAATATTTTTGTTAATTAAAGTTTTGAAATAAGATGTTATTAGTAGTTTAATGAAGTTTTTTTAATGCTAATTTTAGAAACACAGATGTAATACCTCTATAAAAATAAATATTTAATGTAAAGTAGTTTAGATTATACTGAAACTTGAAAGATTTACAAGCAAATCATTTGAACATAGATTGGCGGTATTTCACAAAACCTTAAGTAAAACATAAATTCAGATGTAAATGAATGGCTCCTATTTTATTTCTCTCATTTGTGTTCATTTTTAGACAATCTGAAAAATAATTCATATAGCGATAATCTAATTCATATAGCCATATCTAAATTCATATAGCGAGCCTTAGAAAAAATTAACTACCCAATAATTGCTCATTTTTAATGATTTTACAGTCCAGTAATGAGTCTTACGCTTTCAACGCTATAGGTAGACCAGCCAGTTATTCTGATTTATTCCGTAATAGCTTCAGGTTCCGCCATTTTCACACACTAGTAAATTTCTAGAGAAAAATTCGACAAGATGTACTGACAATTCAAAAACAAGAACATTACTCTACAAACATACTGGTGTGAAAAAAAGGCGTGACTTAACACTATTACGGAATAAATTAGAATAAATGGCAGATCTAGCCATACCATACTTGCCAACATACTAATTAATATTCCGTAGTACTGTTAGCCCCGCCTTCTTTTTTTCTCACCAGGATTGCATTTGGAGAATATTACTCTAAAAATTTACCGGTGTGGGAAAAAGGGTGGGTCAAACAACACTACGGAATATTAATTAGGATGTTGCAAGTATGAGCCATAGGCAACAATTAGAGATGGGTACCAAAATGACTGTTATGCCAGCCTATATTACAGAAGCTCTAATTCAGTCTATTCCATCAAGGGATCTCTTGTAACGTCCTGATTTTATTTTATTTATTTTATTTTATTTTATTTATTTATTTATTTATTTTTTTTTTTTACCATGAATTTCTAATAGCAATTTTTTTTTTTTGTTAACCGAAACTATATATTTAAAAGAAAAGTTTGTTGATTGAGTTGTGATTGAAAACATTTTGAAAGAAAAGGGGGTTGGTAGGCGGTTTGTACGATCCCAAATTCTTTACAAAGTTTTCAACTTTTATAATTTATTCTGGAGCATTGTTAGCACTCTTGTACTTAGTACCACTTCTTTTTGCATAATGAATAGCTGCCAATATTTTAATTTATTCCGGAGTAATTTTAGCCCCGCCTCTATTTCGTACCACTTTTTTTTTAAGAATTCTTTTCTTATTTTATCGATGTTATATATTGAAGAAAATTTTTCTATAAATTAAGTGGTGCGAAATAAAGGCGGGGCTAAAAGTACTCCGGAATAAATTAAAATATTGGCAGCTATGCATAATGTTTTCCTTATTTAATCGTAGCTATCTATTGGGTAAAATTATTTTATAAATAAAGAAGTGTGAAATAAAGGCGTGACTAAAAATTTTCGGAATAAATTATAGAAGTAGTATGAAAATGTATCATTCCTTCACATTCTATTTATCTCTCCCACAATATGACACTTAAAACATCGAAATTCAATTTCTCCGAACGGAATATACCCTCAGAAATCCCATTCAACAAACGGAAAATATACTATAGAGAAAACTTCATTTAGAAAGAGCTTCGAAAGGAAAATGCGAAAGGCAAATATTGGAATGTTTGTATTTGTTTGCTTTCAAACATATTTTCGTAATTTTAGTTTACTATAGCATGGATTCAAAATCAAGTTCTTTCCGATGTTCTTTGATCTTTTGTGTACTAGTTTGAGTTTATTAGCTTTGGAAAATCAAATTGTTCTATGTAATTATTTCTGAAATAAGCTTATTTAATATAAGCTAAAATAAAGCCAGCTCCATAAAGTCTTTTTCTAGAAATTGAAATAACATGCAAAATATATTTTTAAACATTTATTCAAATGTAATGTAATACGTAATTGTTAATTTTAGTTGAAATATGCATACATGTATACAGATGATGAACAATTTTTTATAATACATATTTTATTGAATATCTTTATTTATTTATTTATTTTATTTTATTTTATTTCATTTATTTATTTATTTATTTTATCTGTTTCGAGATAGATTACACTTGAACTTTAGGTGGAGAGGATTTTAAGAAATGACTTTAAAAGTACTAAATCTTCCAGCTTTTATACACCACTATTTTCATTAAAAAAAAAATTAAAGAAAAAGAAATGCTAGATTTGAAGACTGAAATTCTGCCGTACACGAAAATAATTATCTTCAAACAGAAATCTTTAAAACCGGTTTAATTGTCGCCAGTATGATTTTGTCAACAAAGAAGTTTGGGAATGAACAGAATAAAAAAGAGAGAAAATATTTGAAGTTAACCTATATCCCAGGGATAGAACACGGGCGCAGAATTCATACCGGAATCTGTTTAAGAAATTTCTATACCTATAATATCGTTGATTTAAGAGGTAGAAAATTTTCTTACATCCATAGTGGTATGAATTCTGCGCCCGTGTTCCATCCCTGATATCCCGAAAATCATCGCTACATGTACAAATTTTAAGTTGTTTAAAAGATTTTTGTCGTATATTTGAATACAATTGTGTAAAAACTACAAAAATTAAAAAAATCGTAAATGTATTATTGAAAATCCTTATTTATTCAGCAGTTTATGCTTTTCTAACTTTTAAGGTTATTCAAAAAACCTGGCACACTTCCAGCTATTTTTTTTTTACTTTTACTTATCTTATATATATATATTCTTAAGAGTTTTTAACTACGTAATTCTTACAGGAAAAACAGAAATTACATAAATGAAAATTTAGAAATTTAATTTTCTATTAAAAGTTATGAATTTAAAATTTTTTCTTCTTTGACAATTTTTCATATTTTCTAACTAAATTTTTTGTTGTACCTGTAAAACTATATGTTATAATTTTATGCATGTATTTTGAAATTTATTAATTTTTGTGGGGGGGGGGATTAAAAAGTGTGTGTCTATCTAATATGTTGTTGAATTAAAAAAAAAAAAAAATGATTTTTGTTATGTATTTACTTTTAATATTTTTTTTTAAGATATTGCAAAATCCATGCTTAATTGTTTTAAATAAATATATGAACTTAAAAAAAGTATTTCTTAAATATCTGTAATAGTTTTCAGCATTTTGAAAAGCACGAATTCATAAAAAAAAATGCAAATAGAGAAAACACACTTTAAAAATTTCAGACTTATAAATGAAAAATTTTAATAAAAATCTTACTTAATCAATGAAACGTGTTTCAATACACTGATTAAAGTAGAATAAATATTTCAATTAAATTATTCCGGTAGTCAAAAAGTGCTAAATTGGCAACTATTATTTATACGAAACCTACTTTAGTCAAAGTTCATCGCCAAGTATGACAGGAGGCGTACTCTCCACCTTTTTTTCATGACAATATCAGTAATAAAAAAATTTTGCCTTTTTTGACACCACTAACTTTATTAGAAATATAGAATTTTTTAGTAATGTGCCGTGATTAAATAGGATTGAGGTTATTCTATGAAAATTGTGGTAGCAATAAAGACAGAAATGTCTAATCCCTGACAGTGTTGTCCCGAAAAAAAGGGCGGAGTGTACGACCCCAGGGATAACATTGCCTGATCTGGCCTTTTTTTATTCAATAGTCACCAATAATTTTGAGAAGTGACATTTGATACATATGATAGACTATCAACATACTTGGCAACATCCTATTTAATATTCCGTAGTATCGTTAACCCCGCCTTCTTTTATACACCAATAATTTTTTAGAGTATTTTTCATCTTATTTAATCGTAATTGCATTTCAAGTATATTACTCTACAAATTTATTGGTGTGCGAAAAAGGGAGGGACTAACAACACTACGGAATATTAATTAGGATGTTGGCAAGTATGACTATCAATTTTCGAAGTGATTAGGCAAATGTTTCAAATAAAAATTATTGGTGATATTGAATTATAAAAAAAAAAAAAAGGCCAATATCTGGCAACCCTGCACAGTATGAGATATTTCTGTTTTTATTTTTTATCACGCACTTTCATTCCAAATTATCACACCCATTCATGGCCGTTTATTTAAATTAACTGAAATTCCATTCTAAACATACGCATACAAAACATATTGCAAATAAACTGAACCACATATTTATAAAGAATTATACATTTCAATAAAATGTATAGTAAAACATAAGACCTGAATAAATAATTTTTTACCAAAAATTAGTAAATTTTTAAAATTGGCTGCGCTATAATTGAATTTTTTTTAGCCAATCACAGGAAAAACAATGTAAATAAAGAGGTATGGGAGTCATATAAACGGCCGCGAAATTATTTAAAAGGTTCCTGGAAATATTTAATGGTGTTTTTGCTACACTAACTTAAAATTTTCAAATCGCTTCAAATTTTATCTCACTTATAGTAGAGATGTCGCAGCACATTTTGATTTTTAGCGAAAAAAATGATACATTGATATTTTCACTAATTTTTTGCGTTTGAAATCTGCCAATTCCCGTCAAATCCAAATTGCACGAATTTTTCAAAAAACATTACAACACAAACGAAATAATTAACTTAAACTTTACAACGCATACATTTATTGTAATAATATATATTAATATTCTAAATTGTGTAGATAGTTCTATAAAAAACATAAAACTGCGCATTCGCGGATGATAGCAAAAACTCTTTATCATACTTTAAAATTTAACAGTAAAAAAAAACCTTAGAAAAAAGGTCTAATTGTTCATATGAAAACGGAAAACGATATCGACGACAAAAGGAGATGACATTCAGCTGTTTTACTTTACCTCTCTCTCTCTCTCTCTCTCTCTCTCTTTCTCTCTCTCTCTCTCTCTTTTTTTTAGTGCTAGAGGCCTATTTCAGTCGGTACAGTTGTCAATTTTTTATAGGTCACTCTTAATTAGTGCTAGAGGCCTATTTCAGTCGGTTTATTGAATGGGGATTTATTGAATGAAGTCCCCCCAAGGCACAACTTTGACATGAGTCCCCCCCCCAGGCACAACTTTGACATGAGTCCCCCCCAAGGTACCCCTATTTCAGTCGGTACAGCGTTGTCGAATTTTTATAGGTCACTCTTAATAATGCTAAGGGCCTATTTCAGTCGGTTTATTGAATGGGGATTTATTGAATGAAGTCCCCCAAGGCACAACTTTGACATGAGTCCCCCCCAGGCCCAACTTTGACATGAGTCCCCCCCAAGGTACCCCTATTTCAGTCGGTACAGCGTTGTCGAATTTTTATAGGTCACTCTTAATAGTGCTAAGGGCCTATTTCAGTCGGTTTATTGAATGGGGATTTATTGAATGAAGTCCCCCCCAAGGCACAACTTTGACATGAGTCCCCTCCAAGGTACCCCTATTTCAGTCGGTACAGCGTTGTCGAATTTTTATAGGTCACTCTTAATAGTGCTAAGGGCCTATTTCAGTCGGTTTATTGAATGGGGATTTATTTATTTATTTATTTATTTATTTAAAGAGTTTGATGTTAAGTTCAAAGTTGCCAAACATTAAATTTTTTGGCTGTCGGAAAAATTGAATAGAATTTTTTTTTATTTTACTTAAGCAGCGAAACCTATTATATATATATAAAAATTCTTCTAAAATTTTCGGTAGCCAAAACTATGTAACAGAATAAGCGCAACTATGTAACAGATTAATCGCAAATTCAAATTTGTATAAGAAAAAATTATGCTATCCAATAAAATTTAATGCATTAACTTAGCAATGTTGCCAGACATCGCGACAGTTTTTATTCATTATCCAGACAAGAACATTAGATAATTGTGACATCCAGACGAGATAATTGTGGAACAATAGATATTAAAGGTGAAAACAGTGAGGTTTAAATTTTTCACAGGACGTCATGTCTTATTTATTTATTTGTTCTATAATATAGACTGGTAGCTATTAATACCAAAATAAATAATCTGGGGAGTCACTCACACGACTTTCTATTAACCTGAAATTTAATACTGTAAACAGTGCCCGATTAAGCTTTGAAGCTAGGGGAAGCTCAGTATCATTTCGGGACCCTCTTTCATTTCAGAAAATCTTGTTTTCCTGTTACACATTGTGATATAAAAATGCTATAGACCAAAAATTAGTGTGTGTTTATGTTTTTTTCATTCATATATCTGGGTGGTTTCTACACACAACATTAAAATCGTATAGCTTATTAATTAAGAACATTCAGATTTTTTAGGTTAAATAATAGAATTTTATCGAAATAGTGAGTATTTTATCTTGCTTTAGGCGAATTTTCTCAGAAAAATTCAATCTCAGTATGAAAATATAAAACAGAAAATTCAAGACCCTGTTTTTAGTCCTTTTGGGGGCCCCTCTTAAATTTTAGAGCGAAAGCTTGTGCTTTCCGAGCCTTTTGGGTAATCAGGCCCTGACTGTAAAGACAGATTGGACATTAAGTAGTAAGATAACGAGTACTGTTATGCAAACCTCTGTTAAAACAATTCAAATTAGGCTTCGGGGCAGCTTTATTCGACAAGTAATACTGTGTGAAAGAACCCCCCGTTTCACTACCGTACCTACATTTATATAATATTCAAATCTGTTATTAAATTCAACAGTTCATTTAAAATTATTGAGACACTTTTCCCACCAACATACCTTGAAACTTATCAATTTTGATCAAACTTTTCCAGTAACAAACACATTAACTTCAAAATACAACATTTGGATCACCTGAAATTATTTGTTTTTGATTTATTCTAACAGACTCAGACAAAGGTCAAACGTTAAAAACTTGGTTTCGGTTTACAGGAGGCCTCAAAACGTCTAAATATACAGAAAACCAAGAAATGAATGTTTAGCTTTAAAAAAAATACCTTATTTACCATATGGCTATGAGGAATTACTTTCAATTTCTGAGCGGCTTTCATGGACATGGTAAAATATTGCAGTAAAGCACTTCCACTAACAATAAAAAAAAAGTTATGGCTTAAATATTGGCAGCCCTGTATATCTTCTAAAAGTTATGCACACATCATGTGGAGGACATAAATATAATCCTATATTAATAACACATAGCACAATCTCAAGTACACTTCCATGAATTTTGAAGTATTTTCGTACTATAATCTAGTTCTTTTGTATATCCCTGTAAATGAACACTGGATAATTTTTATACCATATTCTGCATGAAACATGTTTTTACGTATACAAAATACATATGTATCCGTTTCATTTGGTTTAGTGCAGTCTATAGATGTTAAACTCTACTTATCTGCAATTTTCCCCCGTAGACGTTATGTATTTGAATTATCTTGGGTGTCCCTGAACACGAACCATTTTCTTGATCTCAACGAAAAGTTTAGTGTAGCATCCCTATATCATACATTTGGAATAACAAGTTTAGAATTTCTGCTGTAATTTGTTTTTGTGATATTCTGAT
This sequence comes from Salticus scenicus, assembly GCA_963930645.1. NCBI lineage: Eukaryota > Metazoa > Arthropoda > Arachnida > Araneae > Salticidae > Salticus > Salticus scenicus. The sequence goes on along the minus strand of OZ005659.1, from coordinate 203,038,404 downwards.
AACAGATACACATACAGACCAACCGCTAAAAGCATGATTTTTGGATTCAGGGGACCTCAAAACGTGTAGATAAAACAAAAATCCAATTTTCAACAATTGATACAAAAATAATACTTTCTCTACCTTATGGGTAAGAGAAACTGAAAATCCTATCGATAGTTTAGGTAAGAATATTTGCTTTAACTTTAAAATAACAGAATGTTATTGAAAAACATTGGGAAAAAATCGGAGGATATTGGGAAAAAATTTAAAAAAAATTTATCAAAATCAACATTCCTGTTAATTAATATCTTGACATATTCACACCAGAAAACAGAATAGAAATCTGTTTTATATAAAAATTACACTCAAATTTGAAACTAGACGGTGGCGGGCCTCCAAACTCTCATCCAGGGTCCAAACCAGTATCCAATCGTGTACGACTTTACATATCTGATGAGTGAAAGAATCAGACGAAGCGTTAGACTAGTGATTGTCCTGAGATGAATGTAAACAAAACTAGAATGTATTTGGATGAAAATCTTTTTACTGACGATCTGAACGCAACGTAATATAAAAGAAAATAATCCGTAATATAATAAGATAATTCATCCCAAAATCCGGTACCCCCCTTCAACATTAAAGAATTTAAGGAACAGCTTTACTATACGGCACCCATTGCTTAATTGCCGTTGCCGATGTTTTGATCACGTGGTATGATGGTGTTTTGATTCGGTTTGTGTGTCGATACTGCGAATAGTTTCACAACGTCGTGAATCGAATCAAAATGTCATGAAACAATACTTTTCATTATTATGAAACATTTTTTTTTATGTTTCACTATGTTTTCTGCTGTTTGCTCGCTTCGCGAGCATTAAAACAAAAAAAAAAAAACATCACTGGACGCACCTAATTCGTGAAGCATGAATCAGTAAAAGCATGAAAATTCATGGAGCAGCGGTCACTATGTTTTTTGCTGTTTGTTCGCTTCGCGAGCATTAAAACCAAAAAAAAACATCACTGGACGCCCCTAATTCGTGGAGCATGAATCAGTAAGAGCATGAAAATTCATGGAGCAGCGCTCACTATGTTTTCTGCTGTTTGTTCGCTTCGCGAGCATTAAACCAAACAAAAAACATCACTGGACGCCCCTAATTCGTGAAGCATGAATCAGTAAAAGCATGAAAATTCATGGAGCAGCGCTCACTATGTTTTCTGCTGTTTGTTCGCTTCGCGAGCATTAAAACAAAAAAAAAACATCACTGACGCCCATAATTCGTGGAGCATGAATCAGTAAGAGCATGAAAATTCATGGAGCAGCGGTCACTATGTTTTTTGCTGTTTGCTCGCTTCGCGAGCATTAAAACCAAAAAAAACATCACTGGACGCCCCTAATTCGTGGAGCATGAATCAGTAAAAGCATGAAAATTCATGGAGCAGCGGTCACTATGTTCTCTGCTGTTTGCTCGCTTCGCGAGCATTAAAACAAAAAAAAAACATCACTGGACGCCCCTAATTCGTGGAGCATGAATCAGTAAACGCATGAAAATTCATGGAGCAGCGGTCACTATGTTTTTTGCTGTTTGCTCGCTTCGCGAGCATTAAAACCAAAAAAAAACATCACTGGACACCCCTAATTCGTGGAGCATGAATCAGTGAAAGCATTGAAGTTCACGGAGCCTCGGTCACTATGTTTTCTGCTGTTTGTTCGCTTCGCGAGCATTAAAACCAAAGAAAAACATCACTGGATACCCCTAATTAGCGATGCATGAATCAGTAAATGTTACGCTTTGTTACGTTTCGATACAACAGAAAAAAGTATCGATACTCTGATTCGGGTCTCGAATCACCATCATATCCATATCACGCAATCAAAACATCGGCAACGGCAATAAGCAATGGGTGCCGTATAGTAAAGTTTAGCCGAAAAGGAAATAAATGCCCTCCTAGCAATATTTTGAGTACAAAATGTAATAGCAATTTTTTTTTTCTTTGAAAGTTAAAAAATAGTCCATTCTCTCTCTCTCTAGTAATTAATAATGTATTTCTCTGCATATATTTTTAAAATCACGTTTCTATTTATACTATTCGCATTTCTTTAAATTTAAAAGAATTTATGACATTTATTTATTTGTAAATGCTATTTTTAAAGCACTTACCTATCTTCTATATTAACGTATATACACATGTATTAAAGAAAAAAAAAATAATTTAAAATATTTAGCTTATCTTCTCTGAACACAAGATTAAATAGTGCATCTTTTTTTTTTTTTTTTTTTTTTAAGTTAGTGCCAAAATAAGCACTAGGACTAAAATAAAATACACAAATATAAAATAAAATCATAAAACTAATCAACAAATATAAATAAATAATCGACGTCATTGCGAAATCTGCCACAGACCCTGGATAAGAGTTTGGAGGCCCGCCACCGTCTACTAAATTTGAATTGTTTTTCTTTTTTCATTCTTTTACTCTTGGTAACTGACTGATCGTTAGCGACTCTCAGATTAAGTATTGAGGACATATGATAGTAGAGTCCGGATGTTATATCTGTGGAGAAAGATTCCCGGAAATTCACTGCGGTTTTTGCGCCTTTTACTCGGTGGGGCGAGAGCTGCCATGGTTCAAGTTCGTTTGCCAAGACACGCAACTTAGTGAATTTTTGAACATGGATTTAACATTGTACTTCTTTCAAAAATTTGCAATGATCCCAAAAGGCACTAGCATATTAATTTTTAATTCTCAGTTTTGCCTGTTTGAGTGTGTCTCCACGCTCTAACTCCCCTAAATATGCGTTGAATTTTTTGAAACTGATACATGTTATTCAAGTTCACTATCGGATGTTTCCTATTGGAAAGAGGGTAAATACTGCTAATGGTCTCTGTACAGGGGCCCCTAAAAGTATTCCAAAGCATTACTCTATACGAAAAATATTTCCATAAACATTTTTTAATGTCTTTACACAAATTTTGATGAAACTGAAATGGTTATTCAAGTTCATTATTGGATTTTCCGTTTAAAAAATGAAGTAAACACAAACACTGATTTCCATACAGGGACATGTGGAATTATTCAAAAGCATTGCCTTCTATGAGAGGTATTCCTCTAAATAAACCATATTTTAATTATTTCGCAAGCACCTTCATGAAATTTAAATATAGTATTTATAAGCACAAAAGAATGTTTTCTATATGATACAGTAGGATTAGCTTTAAACATTTACAGGGTATTAAGGTCAGTTACATTAAGGGCTAATAATGAAAATTTCCTGCAACTGCATTTTCATTTATATTAAGCGTTTTTAATATTTTTTAACATTTTTTAAGTGTGAACATGATTTGAATTAATGTATCTCTATGCCCGACTTTCCGTCTGTTTCTCTGCCCGTTTGGTCGTCTCCTTATTCAAGTTATCAATGCTCCCTTTTTAGAATAGTATTGTTGCGTACTTGGGGGTTCGTGAGTTGTCCGAGAATGAAAGGCCAAACGTACAAAAATTCAGTAATTTATTCATAGAAAGTTCCAGAAAAATGCAGGTCTATAAACTAAGTGTCAGCTTCAATTCAACCCGTAAACAGAGCTTAAACAACAGCTGTCAATAGCAAATCCACAGTACAAACTGTATAGCAATAACACTTGAAGCAAGTCTCTTTCAAAGAGGCTCAAAACAATGCAAGCATTAGCGAAGCTGGCTGAGAACTGAACTGACTGACCTCGCCTTGGCGAGCAAACCAGGCGTATATACCCCTGTAGAAAAGTGTGGAACGTTCCAGAAATCTCCATATCTCATCAGCCAATGGGATTAGAGCTTCCATATTTGGTATATCCCTAATAAGGATTTTCTCGCCAAGGTCGCCAAAAAAATCGCCAAGGTGGAAAAAAGTCGCCAAACTTGGCGCCAAATCCATTACCTAACTTATTGGGGCTTTTTAATGCGTTTTTAAGGGAAAATATAGCTATTTCAACGCTAAAACGACTAGAAATGCACAAAATTAGCACTTTATCAACTTACTAAGCCTCTTTGAAAGAATTTGTACAAAAATAAACACAATTATTTACAATTTTGTAACAGTATTAATCGGCTCTGTCTAACTGATTTCCGGACACCTTGAAAATGCAAATGCATTGCGTTTTAAGAGATATTTTTTTTAAATCACATTTAAATTAGTTTCTACTGCAAAATTCGTAAGGAAATTGGTATTTTTTATTAAAATGCTCACATAATGTTTGAAATGAAATATGATATGCTTAGATTTCAGATTAAAAAAGCTACATTAAAATATTCAGATATATTAAATCCTGCAACTGAAAATTGATTTATTTGCAATTACGTTTGTGTTAAACTTTCCTGAAGCATCCCAACAATGTTTAAGAGTAATTATGAATGCAGTTAGTCTATCTGGCTATTTCTGCTTCTATCTGTCTGTTGTGTGATAACGTAAGCAGAGAATATTGAAGGTTAAATGATGCACAGATTACGTGCAGTTCGAAAGTAATAATCAGTGCGTACCATATGATTTTTGCTTCTTTTTAAAATTTATATTTCCCTTTAAAAGTTAAATTGTTTCGAGTATAAAACAAATTTCATTGGCAAGTAATGATTACTAGATGTTTTGTTGAAAGCTGAAAAGAAAATATAACATTATCTGTTTTATTTGAAATACACCATGCAATTAAAAGCACCAACAAAAAAAAAAAAAAAGAAAAAAGAAAAGAAAAAAAAAAAACTAATTTTTAAATTGAATAAATACAGATTAATAATTTTTAATACATAATTATTTGAATGCTGGGTTTTGTACTCGTTTTTCGGAAGGTTAAGGGCAATAGAAGTTAATGGCAAATTTGTCTTTTAGATGATGTTCAGAAAATTTATGTTCAAATCAGTGTTCAAAAAATTATGCAAATTAAAAGGTTGTATATATATATGTAGAATCTTGGCTGGGCGTCTAGAGGTGGGACAATGATGAGATGCAACTTAGAGAACTACACATTTATTACGTAACACACAAAAACACAAAATATACAGAGATAATATTATAAAAGTAGAATTTCCATCAATAAGCATTTGCTGGTTTCGAGGCTTAGCACACAAAGCAAGCTCTCTTCATCAGAATTACTGTAACAAAACATTTAAGCACCTACTCATAATTCACAATAGTATCTACGCGAACTATTTTAAATATGTTAGATTGAGGTATTGAGCCCTCCATGGCTCTACCCAACTATTATGATCATTCTGTGCTCAAATTAGGACTAAATGACCACATCAGCCTTCACGCTGACGGTCTCAACCGATCTCCACTGCAGCCAGATCTAAACTGTCTTCCGTTTGTCCTCTCGTCGAAAGATGAGCATCGGAGGCAGCGCCATCTGTTGTCTGTATGAGGAACTTCCCACAACGCTCTGCCATTCTGATGTGCGGTGACCTCACCGTCGAAGCAGCCTGGGGTACTAAAGGATATCTGCAAAATACAATTAAAAGAAAAAAAAAAGAGAAATAGACATTAAAAAAAATTATGTACATAAAAATTCACAGTTAACTTTTTCTTTAAAGTTCACCAGTCCATATTATTGGATTTTAGTTTAGTTTGTGGACCATATTTTCATATGGTCTGCAGAAGTACTAGTATGTATAGGTCCTTCGTGATCACCTATCTTCTCGACTTCATATTTGTCTTTGGTCTTTACTCGCACGACTTTATAAGGACCTAAGAATTTTGGTCTTAGTTTCATGCCGGTTCCAAACTGAGTTCGCTGGATGGCAACTAGATCATTAATTTTATACACATGGGCTTTCTTTCTCTTCTTGTTGTAACATCGGCAATTTTCTTCTTGAATCTTAAGAATGTTTTTTCTTGCTTCTTCACGAATGGTGTTAAGGTTATCAAACATGGAATTTATCCTTTCCTCTTCGAGGAGTTCAAGTATTCTCTTATCTTCTTGTAATAAGATTGCACCGAATCCTAATTTAGATGCATCTGTATGAACTTCTAACTTATAGGCATGTTTAAAAAGGTGTAAGACAGGCGTATTAGATAAAATGTCTTTCAGCTTTTGAAAAGCCAATTTCTGCTCTTGCTCGAATTTAAATGGACTGGAAGCACGTAATAAGTCACTGAGTGGTCTTGCTATGTTGGCATATGAACGAATAAATTTTCTAAAGTAACCCGTTAAACCTAAGAATCTCTGCACTTCCCTAGCATTACGGGGTTCTGGGAAATTTTGGACTGCAAGAGTTTTTTCTACTGAGGGTTTAATCGTGCCATTCTCAATTATGTGACCTAAGAAATCGATCTTTCGTTTCAAAAACTGACATTTCTTTAAATTTAACTCTAGACCAAATTTTGATGCCGTTTCTAACACACGTTTTAATTTATCTAACCCTTCATTCTCATCTTTAGATGGAATAATTATATCATCTAAATAAATAATTACAGTACCATCTTTTAATAGGTCTTTAAACACATAATTTACATATCTTTGAAATACTAAAGGACTATTACATAATCCATAGGGAACTTTTAGAAACTCATACTGGGCATTATCGGTCACAAAAGCTGTATATTTCCTACTTTTTTCCTCTACATCAACTTGTAAAAACGCATTCTTTAAATCTAGTGTCGAAAAAACTTTACCCTCCCCTAATCTATCAAATAAATTCTCAATATTTGGCAACGGGTATTTATCTTTAATAATTTTCTTATTTAAAGCATGATAATCACAGCATAACCTTATTCCTCCATCTTTTTTCCTACACACCACTATTGGCGAAGCGTAATTTGACGTACTTTCTCTAATTATACCATCTTTTAACCACTGGTCAATTTGTTTATCCACCTCTGATTTCTCAACAAATGATAATCTGCGAGAGCGTAAACATACTGGTGTATCATCAGATAAAATAATGGACATTTTTAAATCAGTACTTTTTGTTTTAACTGGCTTATAACTTTTTATTAACTCGCTTAATCTCTCTTTTAACGACTTATCTAAAATATAACTGACATCGAATTTTTCTTCTGGAAAATTGCACATATTTGAAAAAAAAGAATCTATCTCATTTTCCCTTCGATCGAATACAGGAAAAGAACACTCACTTGCTTCATCGAAATCGCTTTCCCCCGAACTCAGAAAAAATTTCCCCCCTATGTCGGTGGAATTCGAAACATGTGTTTCCTCTGTATTTTGTTGTTTCAAAATATGAAAGATATTACCAGGAAGAATTACGTCACATGACAAATTGTAGCAAAAAGCCCCGATTACATTTATTGAATCATGATTAGGTAAAGATATTTTAAATTCAGTCAGATTTGCATCTTTCTTTTCATTAAAGCAGCTAACTAGAGTGGTTGAAGAAATAAAATTTTTAGTCTGTGGAATGCTATTTTTATTCACAACTAGAATCGAAGAACCTGAATCTTTTAACCCTTTAAGTTGAATATCATCCACTAAAATATCAACATATTCGAGCTCATTAACAATTAGGTTAATCGGACTTGTTTCGGATTGAACTACTGAATTCGTTGTAAGATTTTCACGGAATTCTTTTTTCTCTGGAATACGTTTAGGGCAGACTCTAGCGAAATGAAATGTTTTCCCTTTTGCACCACAAATATAACACATTCTTTCATGCTTTTCGTGAGTTTGATTAGATACCGAATTACGTATTATAGGATCTTTATTATTATAATGTGTCTTTCTAAAAGAAGTTTTGTTTACAAACCGCTTATTCTCTGAACTTTCGTTTCGCGTATTATTATTAGTTTCAGTTAACGATTTCCCTCTAGAAGAGTAGAATAAATCATACTCCCGACCTAATTCGTTGGGATTAAACCAATTTTGACCTTCTCGAACACTAATATGTTCCCTAGTTCTAGAATCCAACGTTTCATATAATTTATCAGAAACTATAAGATCACACAATTGTTTAACATCGTTAACTCCTCTCAATCTACAATAGTAATCAAAAGAAGCGCTTAGACGGGAAGCGAACTGGACATGAGATACTGACGGATTACGCAGCGCATTTTTAAAATTACTTAAACATTCACGCGGCGTTGGTTGAAATTGTCTTAAAATTAATTCCTTAACTTTTTCATAATCGTTAATTTCTTCGGTGGTTACGCACGCAAGAACCTGATTACATTTATCTCCCAATAAATTAATCAATATTTCCGATTTGAATTTAGACGGTACATTTTTAGAAACGAATGCTTTTTCAAGGGATTGAAAAAATAAGTGTAAAGCTTCCGGTTTCTCAGGTACTGAAATGGTTAATGTTCGAATACTTCCAATTAAATTTTCTAATGATTGTGAAGTAGTTTCTGAATTTGATTGCTCAACATTATTACTAGAATTATTTACTGCAACCTGTAACTTTAAATTCTGTAACTCTATTTCTTTTTCTAACTTGGGATAATTTAATTATTTGTATCTCAATTTTGGTTTGTTCTTCTACAGATTTCAACTTTTGTTCTTCTACTAACATTTTAATAACACCTCTAACAAATTCTAAATCATTTTTATAAATATCAGAACTCTCAATGAAAGTTTTTATTTCAACTACCCTAGCTTCTGCCGGAACAGTTAGGCCTAATTCTTCAACAATTGTTCTTAAATCGGCTTTTCTAATACCTTGTAACACGTTTTGGGCCATTATAACTCTAAATAATTACTTATACCAATAGATATTTCAATATTTCTACCAAATTAATATCATACTTAAATAGAAACAAAACAATATGAGAACATTTTTCTTAAAAATGATTCTATGCTTTTTGTTCTCAAATCAAAATTATCATGATTTCTAAATAAGAACATTCAGAACAATTTATTTTATACAACAGAATATTTAGAACATCTTATATATTTCTTAATTATTACACATATTTCATATAATATCACCATTATCATTATTCTTTCTTTAATTATTGTTTTCACTTTCGTTTTAAGATAATATTGTTAAAATAATATCGAAAACAATAATAAGCAAAATACTAAAAGATTATTCAGAATATTTTTTAAATCATAATTCCTATTTCTATTCATTCTTCTCAAGTAATGTATTTATTTTATTCCATCACACAGTGAAACCAAAACTGTTCTCAAAAATATTTCACCATTAATTTCTAATTCAAAATAGTAACTCAAACTCTTTTTGCTCAATATATGCATTAATCATTATTGTTTATTATCAAACAGAATGATAAATATATAACAGTTACCTTTTATAACTTGTTGGTGTATCCATAATATCGCGGCAGAGTCCCCACTTGTAGAATCTTGGCTGGGCGTCTAGAGGTGGGGCAATGATGAGATGCAACTTAGAGAACTACACATTTATTACGTAACACACAAAAACACAAAATATACAGAGATAATATTATAAAAGTAGAATTTCCATCAATAAGCATTTGCTGGTTTCGAGGCTTAGCACACAAAGCAAGCTCTCTTCATCAGAATTACTGTAACAAAACATTTAAGCAACTACTCATAATTCACAATAGTACCTACGCGCACTATTTTAAATATGTTAGATTGAGGTATTGAGCCCTCCATGGCTCTACCCAACTATTATGATCATTCTGTGCTCAAATTAGGACTAAATGACCACATCAGCCTTCGCGCTGACGGTCTCAGCCGATCTCCACTGCAGCCAGATCTAAACTGTCTTCCGTTTGTCCTCTCGTCGAAAGATGAGCATCGGAGGCAGCGCCATCTGTTGTCTGTATGAGGAACTTCCCACATATATATATACATATATACACTCACAAACAATATGTACATAAAAGTAAAATTTACAAATTGCACTTATTAACCATAATAATTCATTCTTTATCTTCATCAGCATAAGCTTCAACTAAGATAAATAATATATTTTATAATATACTGCAAATAATTAAATTCCCTTGTAAAGAACGGGCACAACAGCTAGTATATTTATTGACTCAAAGCGTGTAAATAAAACAAAAATCCAATTTTGAAAATGCGATACAAAAACAATACTTTCTTTACCTTATGGGTAGGAGAAAGTAAAAATCGTATCGATAGTTTGGGTAAGATTATTTGCTTTAACTTTAAAACTAGTTGGCATAGGTTGACTCTGCTCAATTCCCCATCATATTTATGTTCTCATAAATCTCTAGTGCGAGACACATTATAATCATGTTAAAAGAAATTAATTTGACCAAAGCTTGATACAGTGACAGAATGAAATCCCCGCCTAATAGGCTATCCACCGTTCACTTCGATATACTTATCTTATTCTAATCTATTAATTTATTTTATCAGGGTCAATTCTGTTATTCAGTTTTCATGCTACTATTTCCAATGCAATAATCCTCAAAGTTCATATTTATATGAAAAATTTACAATTTCGCTATGTTGATAAAATCGTAAATTACGAATAATTTACGAAATTTTCCTATTAGAATATTTGTATTCAATCCTGTTCAAACAAATATCATAAATGTAATTTTGAAGTTGTCTAATGTATTTATGATCCTCAAAATGGAAGTTTATGCTCAGTTTTGCCTTATTCTGACATGTTAAGTAAATCGTAAATTCCAAATAACTTACGAATTTTTTAAATTGGAAAAATCATCCTCTATGATATTTATGCCAGTATCCAAAATAATATTTAAAAAGTGATTTCACATTTTTACGATGAAAATATCCCTCAAAATTGACGTTTATGTGAAATTTTGCCCTATACTGCCATGTTAAGGAATTCTTAAATTTCCAATAACTTGCGAAATTTTCAAAGTAGCATATTTATAGTTAATGATATTCATTTCGGTATTAAAACTGATATTTTAAAACTGGTCTGATATTTTTACAGTAAAACGTTTCCATTTAATGCACGTTTAAGTGAATTTTTGTCCTATTCTCCCATGTTAAGAAAATCGTAAATTTCTCATAACTTACGAAGTTTTTAAATTCGAATGTTGCAAATGAATAGGGTTCTTGCCAGTGTCGAAAGTAATATTTTAAAACTAATCTGACCTCTCTGCGGTCATTTGTTCCTGAGATATCATGTTAACAGACTAACAAACTAACGTACTAACACACTAACGGACTGACACACTAACAGACTAACACACTAACGGACTAACACACTAATGGACTAACACACTAATGGACTAACACACTAACAGACACCCTACAGACAGACACAAATTTTGTCATTTTCGGATACCTCACACCTGAAAACGTATAAAAAAGTAAAAAAGCCGAGGTCGAAATTTTTCAGGATTACCTAAGTTCCCCATACCTATAGTATGATGGGGAACTAATAACTGAATATTATTGAAAAACATTGGGAAAAAATCAGAGGATATTGGGAAAAAATTAAGAAAATTTTAATCAAAATCAACATTGCTACTAATTAAAATCTTGAAATATTCACACCAGAAAACAGAATTGAAATCTGTTTTATATAAAAATTACAATCCAATTGTAAATTGTCTATTCTGTTACAGATTTGAAATCCATTCTTGGTATCTGACTGATCGCTCGCGATTGTCAGATTAAGTATTGAGAAAATGTAGTAGAAGAATCCGAACGGTTTATGCAACGTATGGAGAAAGATTCCCGGAAATTCAATGTGGTTTTTGCGCCTTTTAGTCCGTGTGGCGAGAGCTGCTATGGTTCAAGTTCGTTTGCCAAGACACGCAACTAAGTGAATTTTTGAACATGGTATTTCTTTCAAAATTTTGCAATGATCCCAAAAGGCACTTGCATATTAATTTTTAATTCGGTTCTGTCTGTCTGTCCGTCTGAGTGTGTCTCCACGCTCTAACTATGCGTTGAATTTTTTGAAACTGATATATGTTATTCAAGTTCACTATCGGATGTTTCATATTGGAAAGAGGGTAAATACTGCTAATGGTTTGTGTACAGGGACCCTTAAAAGTATTCCGAAGCATTACTCTCTATGAAAAATATTTCCATAAACATTTTTTAATGTCTTTACACAAATTTTGACGAAACTGAAATAGGTTATTCAAGTTCATTATTGGATTTTCCGTTTAAAAAAGGAAGTAAACACAAACCCTGATTTTTATACAGGGACAGCCGGAATTATTCAAAAGCATTGCATTCTATGAGAGGTATTCCTATAAATAAACCATATTTTAATTATTTCGCACGCACCTTCATGAAATTTAAATATAGTATTTATAAGCACAAAAGCATGTTTTCTATATAATATAGTAGGATTAGCTTTAAACATTTACAGGGTATTAAGGTCAGATACATTAAGGGCTAATAATGAAAATTTCCTGCAACTGCATTTTCATTTATATTAAGCGTTTTTAATATTTTTTAACATTTTTTAAGTGTGAACATGATTTGAATTAATGTATCTCTATGTATCTCTATTTGAGTTAATGTATCTCTGCCCGTTTGGCCGTCTCCTTATTCAAGTTCTCAATGCTCCCTTTTTAGAATAGTATTAATCGGCTCTGTCCAACTGGTTTCTGGACATGGACACCTTGAAAATGCAAATGCATTGCGTTTTAAGAGATATTTTTTTTAATCACATTTAAGTTACTTTCTACTGCAAAATTCGTAATGAAATTGATATATATATTTTTTTTTTAATATGCTATCATAATGTTTGAATTGAAATATGATATACTTAGATTTCAGATTTAAAAAGTTACTCTAAAATATTCAGATATATTAAATCCTGCAACTGAAAATTGATATATTTGCAATTACGTTTGTGTTAAACTTATTTTACGCATTCCAACAATGTTTAAGAGTAATTATGAATGCAGTTAGTCTATCTGGCTTTTTCTGCTTCTATCTGTCTGTTGTGTGATAACGTAAACGAAGAATATTCAAAGTTAAACGATGTAAAATTACGTACAGTTCGAAAGTAATAATCAATGCGTAACACATGATTTTTGCTTCTTTTTAAAAATTGTATTTCCTTTTAAAAGTTAAATTGCTTCGAGTATAAAACAAATTTTATCGGCAAGTAATGCTTACTAGATGTTCTGTTGAAAGCTGTAAACAAAGTATAACATTATCTATTTTATTTGAAACGCGCCATGCAATTAAAAGCACCAACAAACAAAGAAAAAAAACTAATTCTTTAATTGAATAAATGCAGATTAATAATTTTTAATACATAATTATTTGAATACTTGGTTTTGTACTCGTTTTTCGGAAAGTTAATGGCAATAAAAGTTAATGGC